>JAUESP010000303.1:0-1200000 GCA_030914335.1 Drosophila borborema
TAAAAGGCGCAGTGCCTCGAGTGAACACCGCCGGCAACGCCTAGCTGTTCCTCGGCCGGCGCCTCTGCTTTCATAGCGCGCGTTATTCGCAACTCTCCCCTTCCTCTTAACCTATGTCCTCAACTAATATCAAATATTTTGTAAAGTGACCCCTGGGCAGACTGAGCCTGCACCTCGGCGAAATTCGTTACCTTACAAATGGCGCCCGAGCAGGGACCTAGGGCATTAGAGGAGTGTGGCAGATTAGCGGCGTAAAAACCCGCGAAGCTGTCCAAATAGAGTTGCGTATCTAGCGCTGAGTTGTGTAGTTAGCGTAGAGTTTTCTTTGGGAAAAAAAAAGAGTATATTTTTTTTATTATGCATGGATATACATACGCGATTGTGTATGTATAAAAAGGAAGGAAAAAAAAAATATATCCATATATCAAGAAGTGAACGTGACTGTCGCGTCGATCATACCCGCGCATACCCTATAGTCGCCACGTGGCCGGCCGTTACGCGCGAGAAACGAAAGAACAAAAAGGAAAGTAACGGGACTCGTGACAGCGCCTAGCAACGGCCGAAACTGCGCCGCGATCGAAAGTAAACGCGATTGGAAGCGCAACCTGTAAAAAGAGCAAATAAAGTGGAAAGTGGACAAAATGCAGAGAGAGGAGGAACGTACATAAGAATGAAATAATGAGTGAAACGAGAATGAACAGAAGAGTGGAGTAATGAGCGAAAGGAGAAATAAGTGAATAGTGGGCCAAAGACTGAGCAGAGAAAAACAAGTGGATACGCATATTTAAAAAAAAAAAAAAAAAAAACAAAAAAAAAAACAAAAAAAAAATGTGGAGAAGTGGCATCGCACGATTAAGTTTTTTTTTATTTAGTTTTATTTTTTTTTTATTTTTTTTGTGTTAAATCGGTTACAATACATTCGAAGTGTCGATCGTATATACCCCATGGCACGGTTCACAATGGTGGAGGGTATAGTGTAACGGCCCAGGGGCCATAAAATCGGAGCGCACAGTGGGACTGATGCCATGGAAAAGTGGAAGCATACAGTGGGCCAAAGGCCATGAAAAGGTGGACACGAATAGGGGGCCAGAGGCCATAACGAAGTAAATCGCGTGGTGGAATAAACTAAAATAAAATGACATAAATCAAATAAAATAGAAAGAACAGAATAATAGTGGAGAGAAGCACAATCATTAATTAGGCAAGAGAGCCCGAATGGATGAAGAGTGTTGTTTTTTTTTTTGTATTTTTGAGTGGCAGTTGAAGATCAGAGTGTTGGCCGAATATACCTTACGCTATCGTCGGCAGTGTAAAGGGTATGCTGACTAACGGAACAAGGCCATAAAGTTCGACGCGCACAGTGGGTCAGAGGCCGAGAAAAGTGGACACGTGCACAGTGGGCCAGAGGCCAAGAGAAGTGGACACGCGCACAGTGGGCCAGAGGCCAAGAAAAGTGGACACGCGCACAGTGGGCCAAAGGCCGAGAAAAGTGAAGTAAATAAAATTTAATAAACTCAAATGAAATTGATTAAAACTAAATAAATAAAATTTAATAACATCAAATAAAAGTAAATAAGATTTAATAAAAGCAAATAAAAACGTTAAATTAAATTGAATGAAATAGAACTGGATAAAAGTAAATAAAATTAAAGAAAAATTAAATAATTTTTATTTTATTAATAATAAAATTTAGGAAAAAATTGAATATAAATGAATAAAGTTAAATAAAAAAAATATAAAAAAAAAAGAGCGAAATTAGATAAAAATTGAAATTGAGCACAGGCAGAGAGAAGACTACACAGAGAAACCCACCCGACGATATAAGGATGGATACGGGTGAGTGCCAGAATCCGGGGTTGGGTGTCCGTTGGGTGTATCAGCGTAATAAAGACGAGCTGATCGCAGTCGCTCGGGAGCTCGGTCTCGAGTCCGAGGGCCGAGTTGAGGATCTACGGAAGAGATTGTCCGTCTTTATCCAAGATGGCAGCCACGCGTCGGGGGTTAAAACGCGCCTAGCGGAATTGGAGGCGCGGTTCGCAAAAGTACCCGAAGTCAACTTGGGAGGTACGATGCCTTGTATGGGCAGCCGCGCATACCAAAAGTCGGAGCCCGACTTACGGAGGATACAGGATAGAGAAGCCATTTCCGCGTCTTCGCTCAGAATAGACGTGCCGGTCATAGACGCCAAGCCCACGACTCGGACGCGCGACAAAAGGGGGAACGAGGAAGAGACTAGAATGCCGTTAGGGGGACCGAAGGCCACTCAACGAATTCCCATGCCCTCAGTACCGCCCGAGTCTTTCCCGCCCTGGGGCGTGGCCGAACAGGTGAGGAAGTGGGGCATGAGGTACGACGGACAGTCGGACCCTCTCGGCTTTATAGAGATATTAGAGGAAAGGGCCATAACATATGGCATAGGACTCGACAGAATGCCTAGAGCGCTGAGCGAAGTGCTAGTTGACAGGGCGGCCAAGTGGTTCTTGACCAGTGGGCTCAGAGACGTGCCGTGGCTAGAATTTAAGAGAGAGTTTTTAGATTTTTTCTTGCCGCCACAATATTTTGAACGACTGGAGGACCAGATCCGCGCGCGCCGTCAGCGAGAAGGGGAATGTTTCAAGGACTATCTGATTGAACTGAGATGGTTGATGCGCCAGGCTAGGTATACCGAGACGCAAGAATTGAATAGAATATACGAAAACGCTGCACCTGAGTATAGGTTGTATGTGAGACGCTCACTCAACTAACTCATATGGCAGCGGAGTACGAGAATGTGCAAGGGCAACGGTTAGATCAGGAAAGGAGGGCCTCAGCGAATCGGTCGACATCCGCCTGGGCAAAACTGCCAGAAGGTAGATCTGGCAACCCGTTCCGCGCGCGAGCGCCGGACCCCCAAGTCGACGGGCAAGCTGCAGGTCCTGACGTGACGACGAGACTAACTGAAACGGCACGCCACATGATAACTCAGGAAACCGGGGACGGTTCGGATTTGCGCCGCGTATGTTTTAGGTGCGCGCAGGTCGGGCACTTCGCGAGGGAGTGTCCCAACGCACGAGTAGTCTTTTGCCGACACTGCGGCCAGAAAGGGAGGAGCGCGCGATAATGCTGCGAGGGACCCGGCGCGGGAAACGACCAAGGGCGCCCTCCTCAGGGGTGGAGTGGCGCCGTATAGAAATAGCAGATCAAGGTGCGCGACCGTTGATAGTGGTAGATGGGAAGATCGTAGAGACGGTGTCGATTGGGGGCCTGGGGACGGCCACCACATGTGATGCCAAGGCGACACGCAGCTTCATGAGCGAGAAGGGCGTGCACCAGCGGACGATCCGAGGAGAGAGTCAGAACGTGCGATCGAGGGCCGGCTTGGCCAACGGGTCATCGCGAGACGTGCGGAAGACGACGGTGGGCGCGATTATCACCGGAAAGAGCACAGTGGTGCATGGTGGCGGCGAGAGCCGAATGATGCGAACGGTAGAGGAACCAACAGAAGGAACGTCGCCGCTGCGTGGGCAAGGCGTGTCGAAAGAGAGCAGCCAGCTTAATGATCAAGGCTCGCTCGCCCGACACGTAGCTCAAAGAAGCAAGCGGATGGAAATGCGGATGGAGGAGACGCCGTTGCCGGCGGAGCGGGTCACGTCGAAAGAGGGCAGCCGGCCTAACGGCCAGGATTTGCTCGCTCGACGAGTAACCCAAGCGGAGAGAGGGGTCGCGTCGAAGGAGGGCAGCCGGCTTAACGGTCAGGATTTGCTCGCTCGAAAGGCGACCCGAGCAAGAGGAGCGGAAGATATCGCGCAGGCCGACACACAAGGCGCGCCAGGCAGGAGCGCGCCGGTGGGTCGCGAGAAATCAGGGAGCGACGGATTAAGTAAAGCGGGGCCCAGAAAGGGTCGTAAAAGGTCGGGAGGTGACGGAATAAGGGAAGCGGAGCCCAGAGAGGGCCTTCCTATGAAAGAGGATGACAGGGTGATTCGGAGAAAAGGAGCGGCGATCCCCAAGAGCGAAGTGGGAAAGGATAGAAACGTGGGCGAACCCGAGAAGGGGGCGCGTGTGACAAAATCATTGGAAAGGGAGGCACCAGACGAGACTGGAGGATGCCCAACGGAGAGCGAAAATTCTAAGACAGAGAGAGAAGAAGAGGAGGAGTCATCTAGCAATGACAAAGAACGGCCCGACGAACTGGAGGCCGAGCTGCAAAGGTTCTCGGAAGCTGAGTTAGCTCTGTTCAAAGGCCTCGAGGGAGTCTCACATATGACGGAGCATAGCATCGGGAGGCAGGATAACAAACCCCTCCAACAGAGGTATTATCCAAAGAATCCGGCTATGCGCGAGGTCACTGATGAGCAGGTGGATGAGGTACTCCGGGTCGGGGCGACTGAGCCGTCGAAGAGCTCGCACAGTGCGCCCATTGTCTTAGTCAAGAAAAGGGACGGAGGACAGCGCACGTGCGGAGATTATCAACAGCTCAACGCCTACTCAATTCGAGTTGCCTACCACGTTGCAAGGAGCAACAGCATCCTGGAGAAGTTGTGCCGCGCCAGGCTCATATCTGCGCTGGAACCGAAGAGCGGCTGTTGGCAGATCCCGATAGTGGTGGATGGGCATCGAGGCGCAACGTTCACGACGCCAGCGGGGGGAAAGTTGGCCTATCGAGGCCAGCCCATAAGAGGAGAGTGGCCAATTTTTCCCACCTGAGCTCGCTGAGCGGGATGATGTCACCAGGGAGCCGACGAAGGAAGGCGCGTAGAGTTGACGTTTTCGACCGAGGGGGGAGGGTAGTAATCTCTCTTGTAAGTAAGGGGGGGGGGGTGTAAGGCGGCTCATCAGATGAGTCGCCTCACATTGATCAGCAGAATGTGTAAGAGTTAGAATTAGTAGATAAGGGTTTTTTTTAGTACGTAAGTGCCCTAGTAGTATTTAAGACCATTTGTAGTACGTAAGATTTAATAGTGTGTAGGTGCCCTAGTAGTATTTAAGACCATTTGTAGTACGTAAGATTTAATAGTGTGTAGGGGCCTTATAGTATTTGAGATAATTTGTAGTATGTAAGAATTGAATACACAAGAGCCTTAGCAGTGCGTAGCATAGTAAATTTATGAGCGAAAAACATTGTTTACCCTTTTTATTATTTAGTTCATTAGCATGTAAGAAACCTCTGTTTAGTATGTAAGGATTTGATATTTGAATTTGCTAGATTAGCGCGCGCAGTGTCGAGGATCGGCAATGCAACCCTGGTGTGGTGGAAAGCTCTGCGGCAGGGTCGCATTGCCGATAAAATGAAGAGCGGCACTTCGAAGGCTTGGCTCAAGAGTAGAGCCAGGCAGTCACTGGAAGCGCGCCGGGCTGTGAAGATGTCGTAGCATAAGTAGCGATAAGTGAAGAATTTAAAAGAAGAAAAGAGTATAAGCCGCTGAGAAGGCGCAGAATAAAGGAAACTGAAGTAAAGGAAACACGTGAGTTATCTTCCCTGGGCAGGGCAAAGTAGATGATAGAAACTCACACCCCCGGTATAGTGCGACCCATCTTTCCCGTAAAACTCACAACTAACCCGGCAGTTCGGGAACGTGGCCGTTGCCCGTTCGCCAGGCGGACACATCCCTGGTTGTAAAAGGCGCTGTGCCTGGAGAGAACACCGGCGGTAACGCCTGGCTGTTCCTCGGCCGGCGACTCTGCCTCAGTAGTGTCCCAATAACAGTGTCCGAGCAGTTCTAGAGCGTGGCCATTGCCCGCCCGCCAGGTGGACAAATCCCTGGCCGTAAAAGGCGCAGTGCCTCGAGTGAACACCGCCGGCAACGCCTGGCTGTTCCTCGGCCGGCGCCTCTGCTTTCGTAGCGCGCGTTATTCGCAACTCTCCCCTTCCTCTTAACCTATGTCCTCAACTAAAATCAAATATTTTGTAAAGTGACCCCTGGGCAGACTGAGCCTGCACCTCGGCGAAATTCGTTACCTTACACCACACAAAAAAAAAAAAAAAAAAAAACTCTCAAACAAGTGCTAAACCACACAACAAAAATTCTCATCATGACACTGGAACTATCCGAGACGCATCTCAACCAGGCCCTCACCCTCTTAAGGCAGGTGCCTACGTTTGACGGCGATAACACAGCACTCAGCACTTTCATCAGACGGATCGATTATATCATGCAACTTTATCCAACGAGGGACGTACGACAACATAACCTAATGTACGGAGCCATCGAAATGCAACTCGCTGGAGCGGCACTAAGGGTATCCCAACTTACTCCACCTGGAGGCTGGAATAACCTGCGAGAAGCTCTGATCACCGAATTCAAAACCCACACACCTTGCGAGGAACTCCTAAGACGCTTGTACAACACCAATTTCAACGGAAGTCTTCGTAAGTTCATTGAAGAACTAGAACATAAGTCATTTATAATAGTAAATAAGCTGACATTAGAAGGCAATGCTGCCAACACTACATTGTATATGAATGCAATGAATAATACTGTAAAAGAGGTCATCACTAGGAAACTACCAGACAGACTATACATGACTTTAGCTAAATTCGATATTTCAACTGTGTCTAATTTGAAACAAGTAGCTCAGAGGGAAGGTTTATACGAAACCAAATTCACTGACAAACCCAAGTACCCTATGAATTCCAAACAAACCCAAAATCAAACAAATTACAAACATAATAATTCAGCAGAACAAAACAATTCCACTAGCCAGCAACTCTATACCGAATTCAGCAACAAACTAAATCAGGGAATACAACAAAACCCTCTAAACTATCAACAGACTACTCAACAGCAAAATCCATTCCCTACTAAAAGAACTAGAGAAAGTAACAGTGGACAGACCAAAATGGACTGGTCGGAAAATTTTCATCAGTCTGCCTCGGACCAAACAACACCAACCGAACAAACCCCCACATCAGCTCGTCGTGATTGGCTCGAAACTAAAAGAGCAATCATAAAAATTTTCAATGACATGGGAAAACCCATCGAAATCAAAGCGGACAAAGATTCAGCATTTATATGCGCAGCTCTCCAAGCTTGGCTACAATCCGAAAAAGTAAAAATCAGCATCACTACTAGCAAAAATGGCATATCTGACATAGAGAGATTTCATCGAACGATTAATGAAAAACTGAGAATCATTAATACAGAATCTGACATAGAAAACAAACAGACAAAATTCGAAACCATCCTATACATATACAACCATAAGACAAAACACTTGACAACAAATAGAACCCCAGCAGACATATTTATATACGCAGGTACACCTGAATACGACACACAAACAAACAAAATAAATAAAATTCAAAATCTCAATAAAAACCGAATCGATTTTGAAATTAATACAAATTATAAACACGCCCCACTAGTTAAAACTAAAACGACCACACCATTTAAGAAAACAGGCCAAATAACACAAACTGACGAAAAAAAATTTCGTAGAAACTAATAGAGGTAGAAAAACTACACACTATAAAACTAAATTCAAGAAGAAAAAGAAATTTAATACAAGCAAATACGAAACTTAATTTCAGAAATCACCACGTTATTACTCTTACTCTTATCAATGGCATCCCCTACTATTAATCAAAGTATCGAAATCAACCCAATAAAAGCACCGAACGGATACCTATTTTTCAAAACAGGAACAATGGACATACCATCTGACTATGATTATCATTACTTAACGATTAACTTAACAAAAATACAAATTACATACAGCAACCTACTAAAGCAAACAGAACCATTCAAAAACATTACCCACATAGAATATTTGATAGAAAAACTAAATCGCCAAATGAACGGAATACAAATTATTAAATGAAACAAATGAGGTTTATTTAACGCAATAGGTACAGTAAACAAATATCTTTTTGGCCCTTTAGACCAAAATGATAAAGAAGAATTAGAACAGAAAATCAACACTTTAACACAAAACAATGACCTAAGTTATTTGATAAACGCAGTAAACAAAAACATAGAACTACTTAATAATCTAAGCATCTCACAAGAAACAGACAAAAGACTTGACTACCTCATATTCAACATAGAACATTTCACTGAATACATAGAAGACATTGAATTAGGTATGCAACTAACTAGATTAGGAATTTTCAATCCCAAACTTTTACATCAACACATGTTAGATATAAATTCCGAAAAAATTCTAAACATCAAAACTTCCACTTGGTTCAAAGCAGACACAAATGAAATATTTATAATCTCACATGTACCGAAACAAATAAGTAAAACTCCACTATATAAAATTTTGCCATATCCGGACGAATTAAATAATACCCTTATAGAAAACACTCATGAGATTTATTATATACTAAATAATACAGCATATGTAAAAGCCACAAAGAAACAAGAAACAAATGAATGTATAAACAACATAATAACACAAATAGCAGCAGAATGCAAATACACAAAAACATTTAAAACATACCAAATTAGTTATATTGAACCAAATATAATTGTAACTTGGAATTATCCCAAGACAGAAATCATTCAAAATTGTAACAAAAATAATATCCATATTCAAGGCAACAATATAATTAAAATATACGATTGTAACGTCCAAATTAATAATATTTCAATCACAAACACATTATCCGATTACACACAAACTATCTATGTAACAAACAATGTAACAATAATAGAACCAATATCATTACTACAAACGAAACAAATAGTTTTAGAAAATACAAAGTATAATAAGACATTCAACACTATTACAACTACAACTTTTATAATTACTATTATAAGTCTAATACTATTTGTAATCATTAAAATTAAGTCAATTATTATAATGCATAAAAGCAGGAAACTAAGTAATTCAAAACCAGAAGATTAATCACTCCCCGAAATTCGTGTTCCATCGCCCGGCCCTGTGGCTACGTCCGTACCCGATGAAGTTGCTATTGAATCTCTTGTCCCTGATCAAAAATTGGTTTCTCCTCCAATTGTTGTTCAAACAGAGAATACCAATACGTTAACTAATTCTTCAAATACTGTCCCAACTTTATGTGTTGTCGCTCCTCGAAAGCAAGTTTTTTTGTCTAGGCTTTCGTCTGACACAACATGTGAAGCAATATCTGCATTTATTTCTTCTAAAGTTTCTACTAATGTTTCTATAACGAAGTTTAATTTTTCGACTCCCCGTGAAATTTCTTCGTTTAAGATAAATGTACCGGTTGAATATTTTTCAACTATATGTGACACTAAATTTTGGCCACCACATATAGTTGTACATGAATTTAAACCGAAGAATCGGAACAGATCAGCACCTGTCTCGCTTAATACTCCTTCGGTGCAATCTTCATCGAAAATTGCTCAGTCAAATTTTAATCTCTTAAATTCTCGCTGTTATAAGAATTATCTTATTCGCGTTAAGCGCCAGTTTACTAGTGATCCTAAGCAATTTTATACTTTTGTAAATTCGAAGCGTAAATCTTCTGGTTTGCCAACCTCCTTTTTCTTTGGTATGGAAAAATCTTGTGAAGATCAGGTCTCTTCTGATCTATTTGCAAAATTCTTCCAATCAACTTATTCATCCGTTGACTGCTTCAATAACTCATATCCATTTTCCTTCTCTGAAACTTTTTCAATTGATGTTCCAAGAGTGTCTGTAGATTCATTGGCTGCAGCTATTAGGACATTAAAATCATCCTTTTCTCCAGGAGCTGATAATATTCCAAGTTGTGTGATTAAAGAGTGTAGCGCTTCTCTTCTGTCACCATTACTAAAGTTGTTTAACTTATCTTTAGATACTTCGGTTTTCCCTTCAAGTTGGAAAGAATCATTTATTATTCCGTTACATAAAAAAGGCGGAAAATCTGATATTTCCAATTATAGAGGCATTGCGAAACTTTCTGTAATTCCGAAGTTATTTGAAAAAATAATAACATCGTCATTGCAACACTTTTGTAAATCAATTATTCATCCATCGCAGCATGGGTTTTTTCAAAATCGATCAACCACTACGAATTTATTAGAATTCACTTCCATAGTTAATGACAGTTTTTCGAATAGAATGCAAACTGATGTAATTTATACGGACTTCAGTAAAGCATTTGACTCAGTTCACCACCATTTGCTAATTTTAAAGCTGGATCGCTTAGGATTTTCCCCTAAACTTTTATTGTGGGTATCATCCTACTTAAAGGGCAGAACTCAAAGAGTTTTGCTGAGAAATTCAATTTCAAAACTGATCTTTGTTACGTCAGGTGTTCCCCAAGGTAGCCATTTAGGCCCATTACTCTTTTCCCTTTTTATTAACGACCTTCCTAGTTGTATTTCTCATTCAAAGATACTTATGTATGCAGATGATGTAAAACTGTGCTTTTCATATTCTAACTCAACTGAGCATGTACATCTTCAAGATGACCTTAATGCATTTCAAGGTTGGTGTGAGGCTAATCAATTACATTTAAATTGTTCCAAATGTATGACGATGACCTTCTGTCGTACTGTTCCCCACTTGCTCGACTATAAAATAAATAATATATCCTTACAACGTATCTTCACTGTCAAAGACCTTGGCGTTCTCTTTGACACTAAACTTAATTTTAATCTGCATATTTCTGCCATTACAAATGAAGCAAAATGTGTTCTTGGTTTTATTAAACGATGGTCTAAGGAATTTAATGATCCTTTTGTTACCAAGCATTTATATATTTCACTTGTTCGCCCTATCTTGGAGTATTGTTCTGTTATTTGGTCCCCGCAGCATAAACTGTATCAGGATCGCATTGAATCGGTCCAAAAACAGTTTCTACTTTTTGCCTTAAGGGATCTAAATTGGAACAGTAATTTACGTTTGCCTTCCTATCATAGTAGGCTTCTTCTTATTGATCTGCCATCATTAATGAATCGTAGGACAATCTTAGGTATTACTTTCCTTCATAATTTGATTCACGGTAATATTGATTCGCCCACCCTGTTAATGCGTCTGCATTTCTCTGTTCCTTCCCGAACTACTAGAAACTTTCGACCGTTAAATTTACCACATTGCACCACGGATTATTCTTTAAATTCTGCTTTCCATGTTTTATGTCTTAACTATAATAAATATTATCACGTATTCTCCTTAGAGCTCTCTCTTCCCCAAATAAAATCATTGCTTTCAGCTTATCTTAGGGATCTTCATCTAAATGCCCGGATGTGAACTTTTGAGTTTTGCTATCTATTTTATTTCACTCTCTATATCTCACTCTGAATTTTGTCTTTTTAATATTTCCTTTTATTTGCTAATCTTTAGTCTAAATATTTATTTATAAATTCTTAGTTCATAATTAGTCCTAAGATCTTTTAATACTTAATTTTAAGTCTTCAAAAAACACTATTTTTCTCATATTTTCATTAGTATCATTGACCACTTATGGCTGTGAATCGGGGCATAGCTGGCCGGCCTGGCAAATAAAACACCCCCAACGGGTTGGTGATACTAATGATTACTTAATTTTTCTGTACTTGTTTTTTTGTCTATATTAATTTAAAATTATATTAATCTTAAGCTTGACTCTAGTTTTGTCAACACAATTATTAAAAATAAAATAAAAAAAAATAAATTAGAAACCATACCACAACTGTACCCTACATTTTCCGCCTGAGGACAGGCTAATCTCTTTAGGATGGGGAAGTAATATATCCATAAGCACCCAAAAACACTTAAACCAAGAAGGCACGACCCCTTCATCATTTAACATAAACAAAACACCCCAGCAACTGCTCATAAACAAATCACTCCAGCGTCCGCTTAGAAACAAATCGCCCCAGCGTCCACTTAGAAACAAATCGTCTCATAGGCTACTCATATAACATAAACAAGTCGCACTCCAACGCATCAAGCCCTTCTCGTGGGAACTGCACATTCAACATATTCAAGAGTGACCAATCAGGAGCGATCAGGCCACTCACCCAACGAAGATCACGCCACTTTAGATATACAATTCTAGCTATATAAGACACACAAATTTCCAATCAGTAGTTCAGTTTTTATCCAGATTTAAGACCGCATTTACTTCGAGTAAAGAAAATAAAATTGTACTCCGTTATCAGTTATTAATAAATAAAGATATTTTTTTTTAAATAACTATAACGTCGCACAGTGGGGCCTTTGCTCATTTTGCGTTGCAAAAATCATAACTTTTGAACCAAGTAAAATATTTAAAAAATTTAAATAGCATTCGACAGGGAATTCTTCAAGCTTTAAAATGAATCTACATACAGGGTAGTGCGATAACAGGGTGCTTCACAGTTATAGGTCAAACATGACAAATGTTAGCTTCGGCAAAAATGACTGGCTTTTCTATGAAAAAAAAAAATTTGTTTTGTTTCAATAAATTATTTGTATTATTTTCAGAGAGTATGTTTCAATAAATAAATAAAAAATTAAAAAAAAATTTTTTTTTAATTTTTTTATTTTTTTTTAAATTTAGTTTTCCTTAAATTTGTCATCCGTAGAAGACGGGGCAATATCTAATAAGCTTAAAGTTTCTGCAGAATAATTATTAATTAATCAGGTACCTGTTTTCTTAAATTCCAAAAAATATTTGCTTACAAAATGCAGCATTTGGTAGACAAAACAAATAAATAGTGCAAATTGTAACGACCAATTTAAAAAAAAAAACCCAAACCCTTTCCCAACCGTTTTGCCGTCGGCAATTCTAACTACAGCATGCAGCGACACGCAACAACACCCTTTTTTGCGCATTTCGTGCGTTTTTTTGCCTGTTTTTTGGTAGTTTTTTGGCATAGAAACCCGGAGAGGCGGGTAGGGGCAGGCAAAGTTTTATTAATATGAAAGAGGATATCTTCCTTAACACGTATGTATAAGTCGCTGCCTGGGACTCGGCGGGACTCAGAAGATGCAGTCCATCAAAGATGAAAAATAGTGTAAAATTAAGAGGTTAACTAAATTTAACTTAACTCTTAAATGACAAATCGTAACAACATAATTTTTCTTTTATATTACTAGAAATTAATTAATCTTTAAATCGCAACCAACATGTAAACAATTGGTGCTGTATTTGTCTTGCAACTCGATTCACAAGTTGAGCATTTTTCACAAAAATGCGCTGTTGTGCAAAACTTTGCAAGTTTACCCAACTTTGAGGGGGCATAACTACCCTTAAACTTTGTCGAATTTCAAAAATCTGTCCCTTTGGACAATTTCCAATCATATGAGATCAACTTTTTGAAAATCGCTTTTCATCACTTTTCTGATTTTTACCACGCGACGCCGGCAGAGGCCCCACTGTGCGTCGGTCTCTTCATACAGTGGCTCACAGCTTATTTGATACAGTGCAACTTTTCGACTTTACCCTTCCTTAATATCGAAAGGAGAAGGTATATCGAAAAATTTTAAATGCACTTATTTAGCTATATATTTAAATTACTAGTTTTAAGTATTGGTACTTCCAGGAAATTTTGTTTTTGGCGTGGCAGTCAAACTTTACGGGTATATGTCGATTTTAGAGCTCTCAGCTTATTTGATACAGTCTGTTTTATGTAAATAAAATTGCCATATACAAGGCGTTTTTTGCCTTTCGCTCATTTTGCTATGTTTGGTTAATATACAGTGAGTCAAAAAAGTATTGGCACACTTGAAAAATCAAACTTCTATGTGCTGTAACTTTTTTTTGAACACACTTATAAATAAATGATAAACGGTATTTATTAAAATGATTTATTATAAGAGTATTCAACAAAAAAAAATTTAAATTTATGCTTTGGTTCCTTTGCATTATACTAAAATATAAATAAAGGCACAAATTTACATCAAAAAAGTATTGGCACACTTTATGTTCTAGCTTACGCTTTCGTTGCTACAATCGTAAACTACCGTTTTTTTTTCATTCCTTTTTTGTGATTTGCTTCGTTTCGGTTCTTGCATGTGTTTGCAATCACTTCTTGCATGTGTTTGCAATTACTTCTAATCGGAAATTTAAGAGATCATGAGCAAAATGGCTAGAGGTTCAGAAATTTCTTTGGAAATACGGAAATTAATAATTAAATTCTATTTAGAGAATAAATCATATCGTGAAATTGGCAAACTTGTAGACAGATCATGGTCTAGTGTGAAAAATATTATAATGCATTACACACAAACGGGAAAAAATAGCTCCAGAACGCAGATCAGGCCGGCCTAAAATTTTAACAGAACGCCAGGAACGGATTGTGGTGTCCACAGTTGTCCAAAATCCACATACTTCGGCTGTGAAATTATGCGAGAACCTACAGGAATCTTTTGACAGTGATTTAACCCCACAAACTTTTCGAAATACCCTGTGTAAGTACGGGTATCATGGTCGTGCTCCTATGCGCAAGCCTTTTATTTCTAAGGTGAACAAGAAAAATAGGCTAGAATTCGCCAAACAACACGTAAATAAGCCGGATTCATTTTGGAACACAATCATTTTTAGTGACGAGTCTAAATTTAATCTATTTGGGTCTGATGGAGCGCAAAAAACCTAACAAAGAGCTTCAGGAAAATAACTTGCTCAAAACGGTTAAGCACGGTGGCGGTAATGTGATGGTTTGGGGGTGTTTTGCTGCCTCTGGAGTTGAAAATCTCGTTTTTATTGATGACACTATGGACAAAAATGTGTACAGAGACATTCTCAAAGAGAATTTAAGTCCAAGTGTTCAAAAACTGGGTTTCAGTGGCACCGGTTGGCAGTTTCAGCAAGACAATGACCCAAAACATTCGTCTTATCTTGTGCAGGAGTGGCTCATATACCATTGCAAGCAGTTCAAAACACCGCCCCAATCTCCGGATTTGAATCCTATCGAGCATGTGTGGCACCTACTGGAGCGAAAGATCCGATCTCACCACATAAGCTCAAAGGATTCTCTAAAGGAGGCCCTACGCGCTGAATGGGCCAAAATCAGCACTCACGAAAAGTCGAAACTTATAAGTGGCATGAAGAGACGTTTGCAGGCTGTTATTCAGTCAAACGGAGGGCCAACAAAATATTAGGGTGATTCAGTGACGACGGAGAACACTGATTATGCCTGATGTGCCAATACTTTTTTGACGTAAATTTGTGCCTTTATTTATATTTTAGTATAAAACAAAGGAACCAAAGCAGAAATTTAATTTTTTTTTTGTTGAATACTCTTATAATAAATCATTTTAATAAATACCGTTTATCATTTATTTATAGGTGTGTTCAAAAAAAAAGTTACAGCACATAGAAGTTTGATTTTTCAAGTGTGCCAATACTTTTTTGACTCACTGTAGAAGACAATTTTTTTTGCGATCTGCAATACCTTAACACACTAGCGAAAAAGATATTGTATAATGAGCCCACGAACAACAATTGAGCAGTCTGAACTGGTCATTTGCCCTTTTAAAAAAGGATAGAGGTGCTGCAAAGGTACAGAGCTATTGCAATTAAGTTCCTCCACCGTCTACCATATTATATTTACCATATTATAGACTTTAGAAAGGAGAATTCTTTAAAAAACAAGAGCAGAAAGGCAACAATGAAATTTTCACTGAGTCCGACTAGTGCTACAGAGCTCGAAAAATTCTAGTTAACTCCAAGTTTTCTTCTTGAAAGTTGGGTGAAGAGGTTGAAAATGAACTGGGCAAGGTTTCGAGAGCATAAGCTATCCGGCGTGTGTTGCTCGACCATGATTTCAAAGCACTAGTAGCTCGAAAGAAGCCGTTTAAAACAAAGAAGAAACTACCTAAGCAGACTAGCCTTTCATAAGGAGCACATTTTGAAGGACTCCTCGTTTTGGAACATTGGGATTCTCTCGGAGGAGTCAAAATTTAATATTTTGAGCTTCGGCAGGATGTTTTATGTATGGAGAAAGCCAAATACTAAGCTCAACAAAGAAAACCTTAAAGCAACAGTGAAGCATTGCTGTGACCACGGTATGGTTTGGGCTTGTATGTCCGCAGTCGGAGTCGGTACTTTGGTACTCATCGATAAAATATGTAGATTATTCAGTACCTTCAAATAAAAAAAAAATGTTTGATCCGAAGTTCCAAAAAACTGGCTGTAGGCAACGGTCTCCGTTTCTACTAAGACAACGACCCGATCGGCAAATCTAGATTCTTTCAAACATGGCTTATTTGGAACTGTCCCCACGTCATGAATCCCCCGGCACAGTCTTCCGAATTAAATGTCATCGAGAATCTGTGGGCACTTTTAGTCAACAGCGTCAGAAAACATAAGAATTGTAACAAAGAAGACCCAAAGAGAACCTTGACATTTAAAGTATTGCGATATCATTTATAGTTTTTGAATTACAGCAAGAGAAAATTTGAAAATTGAAGTGTATCAAATAAGCTGTGAGCCACTGTATATATATATATATATATATATATATATATATTTATATGTATATATAAATATGTTTATGTTGATATGCATATATGTAAGTACATGTATATGCATAGAGAGATTCACGTCGGGTTCACCAAATGTTGAGCTATCGAGATTTTTCGTATAGCTTAGATTAAAAACACAATTTGATTAGCAAGTCTTAATTGCTTATTAGATGCGAGTATGCATATATATGTAAATATGTATGTTAAAGAAAACGTTTCTTGTTAACAAGCGGCAGTAAATATGCACACATTCGATCTACGCGAGCCGGTTGCTCAGACTGACTGCATCTGTCTAGCCATCTAGACCACGGCTCACTTAAACAGCAGAGTAGCGAAAACGAATGAAATTCGCCATATACAAAAGAAACACTAAAGCAGTGGCTGAAAATACAAATACAATTCAAAGACAATTCTAACGCAATTCAAAAACAATTGTGATTCTTAGAATATACACGCATAGCAACATAGAAAACGGCCCAAGATTTTTTGTGTGTATATGTGCACACGCATACGAAAATTGATTTGCATTGCTCAACGTTGCTTGCATTTCCACTGTTATTTTAATTGTTTTAAAATTTTTAAAATATATAATGGAAAGTAATGAGAGTTCAGCATATGATCTACATATTCAATTTAACATTTTAGGTTTTTTTTTAGAAATCATAACTCTTTTACAATTAGCTTTACATGCACAAATATGTATGTACGATTGCAGCCACACGCTGATCTACGCTTGCACACATATACATACATACATACATACTTATGTATGTATGTATGTGCGCCCGCAATGCGTCATGTTGTATCGCTGCCTTGCTTGCTGCGCCACATGGGTTTTGATGAGAAAACTTTATAGACTAATAATTCTGTTTCTAGATGGACAATCGTTATGATATTCATATCTATATGCTAAACCAAACTGCATGTCTCTAGTATTTGAAATGCATTTTTTTCACATTTGGGGGTGGTGGGGCGAAGTGGAGGCCGAAATCCAAAAGCTGACAAAAACCGAAATTGTATTAAATTAGTATCTATATATATGCAGAAGACTTGGAGACTCTAACTCTAAAGATGAATTAGCTAACATTTTATAACTGGTTCCCGATAATTTCGTTTATCGATAACCTTGCAAATATACAAGTTATCGAATTTCTGAAACAAACTCAAACTGCGCGTGCAATATACGGACCTAACACAAAAAGAATGAACTCTCTAGCTTTTGTATCTTCGGAAATCGACGCGTTCAAACATACGGACAGACGGACAGACGGACGGACAGACAGACGGACATGGCTATATCAACTTTTCTCGTCACCCTGATCAAGAATATATATACTTTATGGGGTCTGCCACGCCTCCTTCTGCCTGTTACATACATTTAACAAAACCATTATACCCTGATTTCCCATTTTGCAATGGGTTCAGGGTATAATAAAGACCCCAATGACAATGACAGAAACTCCAATACATGCCTTTGACAGAGTGATAGTAGACACCATAGGTCCACTACCACACTCGGAAAATGGCAATGAATACGCAGTTACGTTAATATGTGATTTAACAAAATACTTAGTATCCATTCCAATTCAGAATGAAAGTGCAACAACAGTTGCCAAAGCTATATTTGAAAATTTTATTCTGATGTACGGTCCAATGAGGACATTCATTACGGACATGGGAACAGAATATAAAAACTCAATTATAAGTGACTTGTGCAAATATTTGAAAATATACAATATAACGTCTACGGCACATCACTACCAAACCTTAGGGACAATAGAACGAAGTCATCGAACATTCAATGAATACATTTCAGCTGACAAAACTGATTGGGATGTTTGGATACAATACTTCACTTATTGTTTCAACACTACACCATTAGCAACGCATGAATATTGTCCATACGAACTAGTCGAACTACCAAGACCATTCGTAAACTTTAACAATAATAACAAGAACGTTGCAGTTAGGCGCAACTAACTGCGATATACTTTGTTCCCATAGGTGCATCTTATTTATTTAATAAACATTTAATTAACGAAATATTTCGGCAATTAGAAAACGTACATGACAAGCAATAAACGTTTTTCCTACACATACATACAGATTTACACATGTACACACTATACGAGTATACACACAATTTTCTATGTATACATACAAAAGCTTAGATGCCAGAATATTCTGAGAATTGTGACTGAATTGGGAATTTTTCCATCATTACTTTAGTTTTGTCAGAGACGCTCTAGCAATGCCTTAATTGGTTTTAGTTACCGAATACGTCAGGGCAGTGGCGCTGGTGGTAAGCGATATGCAAGCTGTACTTAAGTGCGTGGGTTCGAATCCCGCAGAAAACGTTTTTTTTTTTTTTTTCAAATATTATTATTATTTTTTTTTTATTTAATTTATCTTTGTATATTTATTATAAAATGGTTGCTGCCAATTGATAACAATTTATAAACATACAACAACAACTTTCCCGATTTGCCACGTTGTTTTTCTATGCATGAATATATGTATGTATGTGTACACAGATGTTTGTAAGTGTATACACATCCAAAAGTGTATACATATTGCAAGAATTGCGATCGTATTATTTTGTTTTGTCACAAGCTGCTGATCAGCTGACCAGCTGAACAGCTGTGAATTTATTTAGGTTTAGCTAACGATTACATATTGTTTTCAAAAGACCTAGGTTCGAATCCCGCTGGAAACTTTTTATTTATTAATCGAAAACTTATAAATTTTATTTTTTAAAATCATTAATATTATTATATTTATGTTAAAATGCATTTTGCCATCTTAGCAATTGCTACTAAGCTATTATATGCATGAATTATGCAGTTGGCCACAACAAACTTCTTTGCCGATTTGCCACGCCCCCAGTGGGCGTAGACGCATAATTTTTTCCCAGTTCTTAGAAAGTGCCGAGGCTAACATGACTGCAAAATTTGGTTGCTTACATTCCAAAAATGCGAAAATTACAGGGTATTTTTCGATATGCCACGCCCCCAAGAGGCTGAAAAATTATTTTTGGGGCATCGATAGAGGAGAACATTAGTAACTCAACCATCCAATTTTCAAGCTTCTAGCTCCAAAACTGTAGGAGCTATAAACTTTTGCGATTTGCCACGCCCCCCGTGGGCGTAGATATATCCACCATAGCTCATTAGTCTTGGGTTGTCAGCCCGAG
This sequence comes from Drosophila borborema, assembly GCA_030914335.1. Lineage (NCBI taxonomy): Eukaryota > Metazoa > Arthropoda > Insecta > Diptera > Drosophilidae > Drosophila > Drosophila borborema. The sequence goes on from JAUESP010000303.1 coordinate 19,520, forward strand.
TATACATGCAAAATTTCTCTAGTGTCAATAGTGTTCAAAATATAGCACAATTTTAAAAATCTCTATATATTCAGGTCCGATTTGCCACGCCCCCTGTGGGCGTAGATTATTAGTCTTGGATTGTCAACCCGAGTATACATGCAAAATTTCAATGTCTCTAATGTCCATAGTGTTCAAAATATAGCACAATTTGAAAAATCACTATATATATTTAGGTCCGATTTTCCACGCCCCCAATGGGCGTAGACATATACCTTTCGATCTTCTTAGAATCATAACATTAACTCACCTGCAAAATTTCAGCGTTCTAGCTTTAACGGTGTAGAAGATACGTATTTCCCGATTTGCCACGCCCCCAATAGACGTAGATATATCCGCCATAGTTTTTTGAACCTGGGTTGTCACTCCGAGTATACATTTCAAATTGCAACTCTCTAGCTCATCATCTAGTATGATAACTTGACTATGGGCGGAAGAGTTTCCCGATTTGCCACGCGCCTAGTGGGCGGATCGGGAAAATTTTTACACTTTATAGTTCGGGAGCATATATGAGTATATGTTTAAAATTTCAAGTCTCTAGCTCTAATAGCGCCGAAAAATATTGTGTTCATACGGACAGACGGACAGACGGACGGACGGACAGACGGACAGACGGACAGACGGACGGACGGACGGACGGACAGCAAGACGGACATTGCACAAACCCAATATACTTTTTCCCCTTCGGGAACAAAGTATAATAAATAAAAAAAAAAAATACTATGTTCCCTGAAGACATACATATATCAATTATTACTTCATTTATCTATGACCATTAAAGTTATTCAATGGAACCTAAAAGGATATATATATAATTTTGATGAGTTAACGATTCTAATAAATAAAACAAGTAAGAAAACTCTAGTCGAGAGTGCTCGACTAGATAATACCCTGAAGCCTATTTTAATAAAATAAAATAATCATCTGTACTGTGGTTTGGTTTTTTGTAATTATCTTGAAAATGCATCAATTTTAGTGCTGAAAATGGCAAAAAACTTCTTTATTTTGACAAATAGTTAAATATATTGCTCTTGAATAGTACTAAAATTAATCCGTTTCCAAGACAATTACAAAAAAAAAACAGTGTCGAACGTGACAAAAAGTTGACTTTTCTGGAGAATTACCCATATGGATAAATCAGAAAGTATACATAATAATGTATGCGTGTAACGTTCAAAATGTACATACATATCAGTGTTGCCATCTTTTCGCCGAAAAAACAGGACAGTTGACGCAAAAAAGAGGACAAAAAAGGGACAAAATATTTTAGAAAAGGTCAAAAAATCGGATAACATTTTTTTCTACATTTAAAAATGGAATTTGATTTTAATTTTCCTTTAAAAGGTGTAGCACCTCATCGAAATTGACATTTTCTTTGTTGTATGTATTATTTGCGCCAATTTGGCGTCCATAATTTACATGTAGCTTATAGTTTTGGCAACATTTGCCGTTCCGATGTAGTCCAAACCTAATTAAAAGATATTATATTTAATTGTATGTAATTGTTAACTAGTAAAACCAACCTAATTGCCAAAATAGAATTTAACGTATCAATATGCAGCTTGTTCCTTAATTTGGTTTTAACCAAATTGACTTGGCTGAACGCCCTTTCCTCAGCATTTGACCACGGCAACGACAGCAAAGTGATAACAAATGCACCCAGGTCCGAAAAATTTTTGTTTCCTGCTGAGTTTTGTATTTAAACTGCACTTGCAGTATTTGCAAAATGCCTTATCAATATAATTGGGAACGCGGCTAATCCATTTATTTTTTAATTGGTCGTTTGACTGCGACACCCTAAATTTAAAAAAAAACGTTAATGATCAATCGATAAATATATTTTCGACTACAGGACTACAGCGTTTGAAACAGGGATACATCGTAAAATATGTTGCAATAAAGCAATATTAAAGCGATGATATCGACTTATTAGACAAATTTTATAAACAACCTTTAACAATTAAAAAAGGATGAAAAAAGGTCAAAATAATATAAAAAAGGCATTTTTTCCGGACAGGGGCTGTTTCTAAATTTTTGCGGCAATTGTAATTTCAAAAAGGACAGATCTGTCCGGAAAAAGGCCAAGTTGGCAACACTGATACATATACATGTATATATATATATGAGTGTATGCATTGCAAAAAAAAAAATATTAATAGATGGCGCTTATATTAGTTGAAATTCGAAAAATGTTATATTATTAAATATCATTAAAAATAGGCCCAACAAATAGACGTTCCTCGATTAACACGCATCACCTTAATTAACTCAGACACTTCATAATTGTAAAAGAAATATATCAATGCCACTCGAAGCTGTAATAGCCATAGTAAATAAGTTCACTGCTAAAGCGCCATCTATCAAGTTTAATTTCTTAGACCATGCTAGGCTAGTTTTGAATGTACATGTGTGCATACATATAGGAAAACCGCAGATGTCACGTGCTTTTGTTATTTGGGCAAACTTTAACTGAAACAAAAACACTTTCAGAAATGATGCTATTAAATATTTTAAACTAAAAAAAAACGCACTTATTCACAATTAGTTAAACTACTAATTGACTTTCAAAGGTATCAAATACAAAAGAATAAATAACAATAAAGAAAGAAATAATAAAAAAAATAAATAAAAAATAAGAATAATAAATTATAAAAGGCTTAGGCGAGATTAGAACCTGCGACACCCTAACATTTGTTGCATCTGTCTAGCCATCTAGACCACGGCTCACTTAAACAGCAGAGTAGCGAAAACGAATGAAATTCGCCATATACAAAAGAAACACTAAAGCAGTGGCTGAAAATACAAATACAATTCAAAGACAATTCTAACGCAATTCAAAAACAATTGTGATTCTTAGAATATACACGCATAGCAACATAGAAAACGGCCCAAGATTTTTTGTGTGTATATGTGCACACGCATACGAAAATTGATTTGCATTGCTCAACGTTGCTTGCATTTCCACTGTTATTTTAATTGTTTTAAAATTTTTAAAATATATAATGGAATGTAATGAGAGTTCAGCATATGATCTACATATTCAATTTAACATTTTAGGTTTTTTTTTAGAAATCATAACTCTTTTACAATTAGCTTTACATGCACAAATATGTATGTACGATTGCAGCCACACGCTGATCTACGCTTGCACACATATACATACATACATACATACATATGTATGTATGTATGTGCGCCCGCAATGCGTCATGTTGTATCGCTGCCTTGCTTGCTGCGCCACATGGGTTTTGATGAGAAAACTTTATAGACTAATAATTCTGTTTCTAGATGGACAATCATATTGATTCAGATTAAGATTATGATATTCATATCTATATGCCAAACCAAACTGTTTGTCTCTAGTATTTGAAATGCATTTTTTACACATTTTGGGGTGTGGGGGCGAATTGGGGACCGGAATCCAAAATCTGACAAAAACCGAAATTGTATTAAATTAGTATCTATATATATGCAGAAGACTTGGAGACTCTAACTCTAAAGATGAATTAGCTAGAATTTTATAACTGGTTCCCGATAATTTCAGTTATCGATAACCTTGCAAATATACAAGTTATCGAATTTCTGAAACAAACTCGTACTGCGCGTGCAATATACGAACCTAACACAAAAAGAATGAACTCTCTAGCTTTTGTATCTTCGGAAATCGACGCGTTCAAACATACGGACAGACGGACAGACGGACGGACAGACAGACGGACATGGCTATATCAACTTTTCTCGTCACCCTGATCAAGAATATATATACTTTATGGGGTCTGCCACGCCTCCTTCTGCCTGTTACATACATTTAACAAAACCATTATACCCTGATTTCCCATTTTCAATGGGTTCAGGGTATAATAAATCCAGATATAATATGTCTTCAAGAAACTAAATTACCTTTTAACTCATAAAACATAATCTGCAACAAACAATACATAGGTTACTTCTCTAACCTACCACACAACCTTAATGCCAAACAATTCTTGTTAAAAGGCACCTACCGCACTCTCTGCTCCCTTCTCTGACCAGCTCAAGTATACTTCACTTGGCCATTCAATTAAAACTTAACGAAAAATTTACTATTCTTAACAGCTATATCCCCCCTGATCAATATTTTTCTGGCAACGAAATTCTTACAATAATAAACAGCTTCTCCGCTCCACTATTGTTTACCTTAGATTTCAATGCCTGTGGTTTTGCTTGGGGCTCTCCACGCACCACCTCCAGAGGAAAAATATTATCGAATCCGTCTCAAAAACTAACCTATCTCTTTTGAATAATGGCAGTCCAATACATTTTTCCACAAATAAAACTTACACAACATAGACCTCACGTTTATCTCCTCTAATCTGCATCCACACTGCAATTGGGAAGTTTTACCCGACTTATACAGCAGCGATCATTTCCCAGTCATAACTGAAATACTAAATTAGTTTCATTTTGTAAAGTCTAAATTCTCCCCAAAATTCAAAATTGATTTAGCCAATTGGGAATTGTTTCGTTTAAACTATAATACCCACACCTCATTCACACAAAATGCAGACATTAAACTGCAAGTCCCCCAAATTTCCAAATCAATTCGGATGGCGGCAAATAAGGCAATTCCACAGACCAAACCCCACACATTTAAAAGAAAGATAATTTGGTGGAATAAAAATCTGGGAGATCTTCGGGATAAAAAGCAAAAATTATGGCAAACCTATAAATACAAAATGACAGATGCTAACCTCATAGCTTAAGCGTGCAGTTAAAGAAGCCAAACGTGAGAGCCTCGGTGCCTTCACATCCAATATTTCTCCTCAATCCTCCTCCAAAAAAATCTGGCGCGACATTAAATCCCTGGTGGGAGTCCCCCCTCCCCAGCTTAAGTGTATCAGAGCTAATAATACATTAATAACGGCACCCTTAGAAATATCGAACATATTTGCCACAACTTGGTCAAAATATTCCGAGGACTGCAACTTCAACATTCAATACAGGCAACAAAAGGCAGCATCCCATGTTCATGCTCCTGGTAGACTTAGTCTATCTGCTAAACAACTCGAATACGATTTCACAGAATTAGAACTAGAAACTGCCCTAACAAAGGCTAAAGGCAAAACCCCAGGTTACGATCATTGTACCTATCCCAAAACCAAACAAACCATCTGAAGAAGTTGCGAGCTACCGACCCATCTCGTTACTTCCATGTATCGCCAAAACATTCGAAAAAATGATCGTCCATAGACTCTTATGGTACGCTACCAAAAATAAACTGATCAGCTCGAACCAAGTAGGCTTCAAACCTAAACACAGTACGATGGACTCTCTGCTGCACTTGCAGCACTTCATGTCAGACGCCCTTTCCTCAAAAAATCATGTCACGCTTTTGGCGACTGATTTCGAAAAGGCATTTGATCGCGTGGGGGCCCATACTGTTCTTCAGCAACTCGTACAATGGGGGGTGGGTACAAAAGTCTTCAATATAGTGAAGGCTTTTATGTCCCGCCGCTCATTTCGAGTCAGGATCAACAAAGTACTTTCAAACTGTCACAATTTATATACTGGCATTCCCCAAGGATCGCCATTATCGGTTATTCTATTCATTATAGCATTTGAAGAAATCAACAAAATTGTATCTAATCATAAAAAAATTCAATCAATCATGTACGCAGATGATGCCATAATCTTTAGTAAAATCAAGGACTTAACTAAACTTAACAATATTTTAAAAGATATACTTAAGGAAATATACAACTGGGGTCTGGTGCAACTGCTCTGGTGCAACCCTATCTCCCAGTAAATGTAAAATTTTGCACATTTGTTAAAAAAAAAGATGTACATACCCTAGTTTAAGCTTTAATAACTTTACTATAGAATGCGCCCAGGCTCTTAAGATATTAGGCCTATATTTCTACAAGAGAATGACATTTAAAAATCACTGTCTGTATCTCAGAGATAACCTTGAAAAAAAAACTAAACATTATAAAATATCTGAGCTCCAAACATTCCTTAATAAATACAAATAGTCTTATAAATGTCGCCAGGGCTCTTATACTGGCAAAAATAGATTACGCGTTGCCAATATTCGGCTGGTGCGCAAAGTCACAGGTCCGCCTGTTTAAACCAGCCTACCACACAGCGGTTCGTCGCTGTATCAACGCCTTTCCAACATCTCCAATAAAATGCGTCCTAGCAGAAGCGGGTTTGTCCACAATAGAGGACAGAGTCGCAGAAACAACAGCCCTGCTTATCCCGAAAATGTTCTGCTCACCCAACCAGCTCCTTCAAACTGTGGTACGGAAGGCTATAAAACGACGGAGAACTTACCGATATCTCTCCACAATACGCCGATGCGCCGCTCATGGCTTCTTAGATAATCCTCTATTAACTGCGCGCTACAGGAATTTCCAAAAAATCACACAAACGGGTAAACTTTCCGCCAACTATTTTATAATGAAACAGCCAAGAAATTTTATGATAATCGAACGTGGATATTCACTGACGCAACAAAATCAGCTGAACTCACTGCATTCGCATGCGTTGACATCAATGGTAAAATTCTATCAGCAAGATCACTACCAGAATACTACTCTGTATTTTCAGCCGAAGCAGAAGCCATTCTGAAAGCCATCGTTTACGCACAAGGCAGAACCGGGAAGTTTACTATATGTACCGATAGCCTATCGACTGTAGAATCTGTCAAAAATATATCTAACACAAACCCAACAATCGTGCAGATACGGGAGAGTTTGATAAAAACCCCTCTAAAACTTAGCATATTTTGGGTTCCCAGCCACAGGGGCATTAGGGGCAATGAGTTGGCTGACAATGCAGCAAAAGCAATGTCAAAGTATCCCACAATCATGATACTCCCCTCAGCCGAAAAAGATCTGCGAAAAGTTATTCTCAAACAGCTCCACTCGCAAAAAATCGAAATCTGGGCTAACTTTCATCACAGATACAGGAACTGCAACCCAAACTTGGAGAAAGTCAAGTTCCCTATCAACACATCCCGAGCGAAAAACACTATTTTCCAAAACCCAAAACCGAACTGCCACTTATGTGGTCTAGAGCTCTCTACCGCACACCTGCTGGACACCTGCAAAAAATTAGTTAGCATTAGAAAAGCCCATTTTCCAAATACACTACCCTCATCCATCTTACCCTACGTCACAACAATAAATATAAATAAAATATACAGATATTTACAAGATTGTAATTTAACAAATAAGATATAATCCTACATAGAGCCGAAGGCCTGGTCGCTAGCGCGAACTAGAGTTATATTAGAAAAATCCAAGGCTAAAAGAAATTTATAATATGATAAAACGGAAAAGCATTTTGATTTTAAAATAGGAGATAAGGTTCTATTAAATAACGAAACAGGTCATAAGTTAGATCCAGTTTATTTGGAACCATACACTGTAGTAGAGATAGAAGATAGAGATAATATAATAATTAACAAGTAAGAAAGCTGTAGTCGAGACTGCTCGACTACGAAATCCCCAGATCCCTTTTTCGAACGAATAATATTCCAAGAATTATTCGATTCGTTTCTGCACGCATAAGAAACTGTACATGCAATACCACGCGCACACATATGTATGTGTATATGCATGTGTGTAAGCATTGCTGTCTCGGTGCTTTGCTGCTGCATCGCATGGGTTTTTATGAGAAAACTTTGATGATTAATAATTCTGTTTCTAGATGGACAATCTTATTGATATCTTCAGATTATGATTATGATCTATATGCTAAACCAAACTTATATCTATCACCATCTAGAACTACCAAAAATAGTTCCTCAAATTTTGGGTCTAGTTTAGTTTGGTGTCTTTCCTCGTTTATAAAAAGGTCATAATCACCAGCAGTGTGTCAGCAATGTGTGATTTGTCAAAGCAATCGTAGGAAGCTAAAGATTTCATGGTGCTCTGGCTTTAGCTCACGTGGAGTCCAAATCCAATTTCAGTTCTGTGTCAGATGGGGGAACCACCCAAGAGGTCGAGCTTCTTTTCCTATAAACATCTGTACTTTGCCTAAATCTTCTTGCCAGGATTTCTGACTTAATTCAAATTCTTGAGCGTACTCATTACGCGATCAACTTGACTATTGGCACGACTTGCCCCAGTTGCAATTAAATGAAGTTTTATATTGTTTGAACAACAAAATTCTGAAAACTGTGTGCTTTAAAAACATCTACCCTGTTCGACTATAATGCGCGAAGGTACACCAAATACGAATAGAGAAATTGAAGTCTTCATGGCCTTGATACAGTTTTCTGTATCTATTTTGAGGGTGTGATATAGGTGTACGAATTTTGTAAAGCCTTCAATTCGGACGATAATATATTGTTTTAAATCACTTTTGTCACTCAATTTCCCAGTAATATCCACGTGGACACAGTGCTCTGCTTGAACCAGAGTGTGACTTGGCCGTCCTACAGGCTATGCAATGGCTGGCAAATTTACGGCCATATTTATTCATTTTGTCAAACCAATAGAATTTATATACTTTGTCAAGGGTCTTTTGTCATCCTAGGTGCATGATCGACTCATGTACCTGGTTCACCACTGACCATCTAAAAGTTTCAGGCACAACTGGTAAACATCGTGTTGTACCCTTTTTTTTTTTTTTGTATTTTTCGAAACGACATCCCTTTTCTTAAATCGTATATTTTAACTATATCGTCTGACAGCTCGTTGGAATTCAGCCTTTTAACAATGTCACTATTTCCGTAGGCGAGGTTTCGCTGTTAAGCCCAAGAAGTATTAGAAAGTGGCACCGTGCGAAAAGATATTTGAATTAATTTCAATAGAATCTTTTAAAAATTGGGTAATCAAATATTAAAGAATTTAAGAGTAGCGCTACTCAAGCCGGTGACCCAAATAAATAATGAAAAAGAAAATTGTCTACTGATTACGTAGGGGTGGTTTCCAGACGTCGAGGTTAGGAAATAGATGTGGATTTGTGTGCTGGGTGTGTGGAGCAAATGCTGTCTTGTAGATGATATTGATGGTGTGGATGAATGTATGATATGATGAGTTATGATGGGGGTTGATATTCTTCCTTCCAACGGAGAGCCTTAAGTCGCTGCCAGCGATTGCTCAGCGTCTTTGCTGTGCTGGAGTCGTCAAACTCTAGAAAATATTAACGCAGCCCGTGATTCAGAATTTGCATCGTAAGATCGGATTGGAGACCTGGATGAAGAGTATTCAGGCTTTTCCCATTGGAAGAGGGGCACGATGCATTGAACACCACGCTCACCTTAGTGGTGGTGCTCTCGGGCTTCAACACTGCGTGATGCGGCAAGTAGAAATTGCCAAAGTCGGGTTCCTGAAATGGAAGCGTCACGACATAGGAGCCAGAACTGTCCGTCTTGGTTGTTCGGACGGCGTGGTCTTCACCAGCGGAGTCTGGGCCCGGGCCACCTTGAAAAGACTCTCCACCCCCCAAGATTTGGAGAGGAGGTCATCGAGCTTTTCTTCCTCAGAAAAGGTGACTCAGGTCGTGAATGCTGAAACATGTCTTTGTAGTTTCTGCGTGACTGGACCAGTGAGGATCTAGTCTCTTGCCCCATTAGAGAGCCGCAAAGATTAGGGCGGAAGCCTCCTTTAACGATCGCTGGAAGGATATCCGCTCCTAAGAGGACATCAATTTTAGCGCTCTTAAAGAATAAGGGGTCAGCTAATGGATAATCCGGAAGCTCATTTAGGAGGTGTTGAGGAAGAGGATATGATGGCAGATTGTCGCATAATTGTGAGTGCCGAAGCCTCAATCCGAAGCGTCGGCTCTAGCGGAGTGCCGATATGGAATTCACAACGCTCCCGCGACTGGGTCGTTACAGAAGAACCCAGGCCCGACACCTGAGTCTGCACTGCTTGGAATGGCAACTTCATCAAGCGGCATCTCAGAGATGAACGTCGCTTCGGACCCCGAATCAAATAGAGCTCGGGCGGAAAAGGTGGCTCCTCGGTGACTCACATTGATTACTGCCGTACCGAGCAACACACCTTGTTGACTGGTTGCACAATACGATTGCACAACGGGGCCCCCCTCGGACGTTTGAGACTTTTCAGAGGCGGTGAAACGAGCGCTGCTCCCGGCGCGGCCTTCCCGATGAAGAAGAGTGTTGTGCCGAGCCTTGCACTTGGAACAATTGTAGATGCTAGCGCAATCTCGCAATTAATGGCCGTGTGCGAAACAATTCAGACAAAGCTGCTTACGTTTTATGTAAGTGTCTCTAGCCCCGACGGACATTTGCAAAAACTTCGGACACAGACGAATGGGATGGTTCTCTTCTGCGCACAGTTCACACTTCTTGTGCTTAGCATGTACTAGCGTTTCAAAAGACTTGACTCTTTTCGAGAAACCAGGGGCGCCTTAAGAATTGTGTATCGAAACTTTGGGGGCGGATATGTCACCTTCCATCGCTTTAAGCGCGGAAGCACTTTCGGTGAGGAAGCGGTTGACGTCAGGCCAGGATGGGGTATCTGACTTCCGAACTAGCGAATTCTCCCAAAGTGATCGAGTCTGGTACGGGAATTTTGATACACATAGGAAAACGAGTATGCAATCCCAATTTTCCGTGGAAATTTGGGCGTGCTCAATAGCGCTGACACACCTATGGATGGTGCCGTGCAGCGCTCTAAGATCCGAACCTGACTCCTTGTTGACCTTGGGCATATTGAGGAGGATTTTAAGCTGACTGAAGACTAACAGCCGCTTGTTTTCGAACCGCTCGCACAGGAAACCCCAGGCTGATGCAAAGCCGTCGTTTGTGAGAGGAACCTCCGCGACTACCGCATTTGCATCGCCTGCTGTTTTCGAAATCAAATAGAAAAATTTTTCCACAGGAGTTAAGCGCGGATTATTTATGTAAATGGCCGTGAAGAGGTCTCTGAAAGTTGGCCAGCGCAGGTAGTCGCCGTGAAACACTTCTGTGTCTACAGGCGGAAGGCGACAGCCTCCAGAAGAGGCAATGGGAGTGAACGTAGGGGGGGCTAGCGCACGACACGGAGAGGGCGTCGATCTGCAAACCTAATCGGGCTATGCTCCGCTCGTAAACGGTATAGCAATGGTCGCACTTAGCCTCCATAGCTTCTTTTTCGCCACTGCCAGCCCCTTGACTCATAACCTTGGATCACGCTTCGTATTGGCTTTCTGCGTCTTCCCATAGGGTTTTGACTCGATCCTACCGGACTTTGAGAGTTCGGAGTTGGGCCGCCTCGGTGGGGCCAGAGTCCTCGGGACCGTCGATGCGGGCTTCAAACTTAATAAGCCGATCAGCAGCGGAAATAAAGTCAGAGAGAGTCATGTTTGCTGAAGTACTTGCTGGCTTTGGACTAGATCGGGTTACGACCGGACTGCGTTTGAACGCGCTAGTGGATTGCGGTTTTCCAGAAGGAATAGGAGATGCTGAAGAGCTGCGTTTGATTAAACGCGAGGAGGGTACATTTAGTTGTGCACGACAGGACCGATCGGACATGGATGCTGACTAGCAAGTAGTTTACAGCAGGTTCTTTGACCGGGACTGAGATGTTTTCCCATTTGTCTAGAGCAATGTCAACTTAATTTAATCAGAGTAGATTAAATTAGCAGAAAAAATAATTACAATTAATTTAATCAAAGTAGATTAAAAAATTGTAAGAACGAGAAATAATTTATTAATTCGAAATAAATAACGACGAGAGTAAGTTAATTTAATAAGAGTAGATTAAATTAGCAGAAGACATTTACAATTAATTTAATCAGAGTAGATTAAATAATTATAAGAACGAGGAATAATTTATTTATTCGAATTAAATAAATACGAGAACAAATTAATTTAATCAGAATAGATTAAATTAGCAGTAGAAATTATTACAATTAATTTAATCAAAGTAGATCAAAAAATTGTAAGAACGAGAAATAATTTATTAATTCGAAATAAATAACGACGAGAGTAAGTTAATTTAATCAGAGTAGATTAAAGTAGCAGAAGAAATTATTACAATTAATTTAATCAGAGTAGATTAACTAATTGTAAGAACGAGAAATAATTTATTTATTCGAAATAAATAAAGACGCTATGTTGTCAGCTATTTGCCGTGCGATAGTTCAGAAATACGAGTACCACTAACCATACAACACATAGACTGGACAAGTAGAACAAACTTTTTTCACGCACAAAAATATGAGCGAATTGCCGCACAACTTCGTATTTGTTCGGTTTGGGCAATTCGAGCTCGGGCAGTCAAAATATGAAACGACAAATTCATTGCGCTGCCAGCGGTCGACCGGGATGGTCATATTTTCATATGGGCATTTTCTATGCGCTATTTTACTTTACTCTCCCTCTCTCTTTTTTCTCTCTCTATCTCACTCTATGCGAGCACAAGCCACAAAAATTGAAATTTGTTCGCGAGTGGCGATTCGCGACGATCCCGTCTGCCATTCTTAGTAAGAGTATGCCGAACTCTTAAACGGCTTTGCCATGCTCATGCAAAATTTTAGTGTTTTCTTAAAGATTTTTTCGATCTACGCGAGCCGGTTGCTCAGACTGACCGCTGCGTGGGAGAACGAATGAACGTTAAAAAAGGAGAGCGCAATCTCTTTACAAAATTCTCTTAGATGCTAATAGGTTTGGCGAACTGCCGCTCTTAGTTCTTATAAAGGGCTGATTGCTGGGCCCAACACTGACTTTCAAAGGTATCAAATACAAAAGAATAAATATTACGAAAGAAAGAAATAATAAAAAAAATAAAATAAAAATAAGAAATTATGAAAGGCTTAGGCGAGACTAGAACCTGCGACACCCTAACATTTGTTGCATCCGTTTAGCCATCCACACCACGGCTCACTTAAACGGCAGAGTAGCGAAAACGAATGAAATTCGCCATATACAAAAGAAACACTAAAGCAGTGGCTGAAAATACAAATACAATTCAAAGACAATTCTAACGCAATTCAAAAACAATTGTGATTCTTAGAATATACACGCATAGCAACATAGAAAACGGCCCAAGATTTTTTGTGTGTATATGTGCACACGCATACGAAAATTGATTTGCATTGCTCAATGTTGCTTGCATTTCCACTGTTATTTTAATTGTTTTAAAATTTTTAAAATATATAATGGAATGTAATGAGAGTTCAGCATATGATCTACATATTCAATTTAACATTTTAGGTTTTTTTTTAGAAATCATAACTCTTTTACAATTAGCTTTACATGCACAAATATGTATGTACGATCGCAGCCACACGCTGATCTACGCTTGCACACATATACATACATACATACATACATATGTATGTATGTATGTGCGCCCGCAATGCGTCATGTTGTATCGCTGCGTTGCTTGCTGCGCCACATGGGTTTTGATGAGAAAACTTTATAGACTAATAATTCTGTTTCTAGATGGACAATCGTATTGATTTCTCCAGATTATGATTATGATATTCATATCTATATACTAAACCAAATGCATGAAATGCATTTTTTTCACATTTGGGGGTGGTGGGGCGAAGTGGGGACCCGAATCTGACAAAATCTGACAAAAATCGAAATTGTATTAAATTAGTATCTATATATATGCAGAAGACTTGGAGACTCTAACTCTAAATATGAATTAGCTAGAATTTTATAACTGGTTCCCGATACATTCGTTTATCGATAACTTTGCAAATATACAAGTTATCGAATTTCTGAAACAAACTCGTACTGCGCGTGCAATATACGGACCTAACACAAAAAGAATCAACTCTCTAGCTTTTCTATCTTCGGAAATCGACGCGTTCAAACATACGGACAGACGGACATGGCTATATCAACTTTTCTCGTCACCTTGATCAAGAATATATATACTTTATGGGGTCTACCACGCCTCCTTCTGCCTGTTACATATATTTAACAAAGCCATTTACCCTGATTTCCCATTTTCAATGGGCTCAGGGTATAAAAATTAAGTTTACAGTCAAAGAGAACACCAAGATCTTTGACTGTAAAGATGCGTTGTAAGGAAATGTTACTAATTTTTTTATAGTCAACAATATGAGGAATGGAACGACTGAAAGTCATAGTCATACACTTTGAGCAATTTAGGTGCAACTGGTTCACCACACACCAAGATTGAAATGCATTAAGGTCATCTTGAAGTTGTAGATGTCCATTTGCACTGGAGCATGGAAGGCAAAATTTTACATCATCCGCATACATAAATATGGTAGAATAAAAGATGCAACTAGGAAGGTCATTTATAAAAAGCGAAAAGAGTAATGGTCCTAAATGGCTACCTCGAGGAACACCAGACGAAACAAAAATAAGTTTAGAAGTAGCTGTTCTCAACAAGACCCTTTGGGTTCTACCGTTCAAATATGATGAAATCCAGGACACAAGTTTAGAGGAAAATCCTAAACGTTCAAGCTTCAGAATTAGTATCTGATGATTAACTGTGTCAAAAGCTTTACTGAAATCAGTATAAATAACATCAGTTTACATTTTTTTAGAAAAAATATCATTGACAAGTGAAGTAAATTCGAGGATGTTGATCGATTCTGAAAAAACCCATGTTGGGATGGTAGAATAACCGATTTACAGAAATGTTCCAATGTTGATGTTATAATTCTTTCAAATAGCTTCGGAATAGCAGATAATTTCGCAATACTTCTGTAATTTGAAATATCAGATATTCCACCTTTTTATACCCTGAACCCATTGAAAATGGGAATTCAGGGTATAATGGTTTTGTGAAAATGTATGTAACAGGCAGAAGGAGACGTCACAGACCCTATAAAGTATAAATATTCTTCATCAGCATAAAAAAATAAGTTGATTGAGCCCTGTTCGTATGTCCGTCCGTCCGTCCGTATGAACGTCGACATTTCGGAAACTACAAAAGCTAGAGAGCTGAAATTTCACATAAACACTCGTATGTTAGCTACGCAATACGAGTTTATTTTGTTTTTTCGATAACTCGTTCGATTTCCGTATTATCGACAAAAAATCGAAAATTCAACTTTATATATTTAGATAGATATTATGGATACCAGATTTTGTAGTTTTCAGATTTTTGATGCCACGCCCCCTCCGCCACAATTTGGCACATAGATAAATTTAGATACTCTTAATCTACTCTGAAAATTGCATGAAGATCGTCTATCTAGAAATGGAGTTATAAGCGTCCAAATTTCAGCCCAACCCACCCCCAAGCCACGGCAGCAACTGCGCAGTTAGCAGAGCGCGCGCTTTTACGTGCGTAAAGAGGAAGAGTATTACTTTTTTTCAGGATTCAGGGTATTTCTTAGTCGAGCCGTCTCGACTAGAGCCTTCTTACTTGTTTATATAGAGGAATGATGAAATACTCTTTCCATATTGAAGGGAACACAGAAGTTTCCAAAAACAAATTAAACAGTTTTAGCAATGGTGATTGAAGAGAAACACTGCACTCTTTAATGACGCAACTTGGGATATTGTCAGCACCAGGGGAGAAAGATGACTTCAGCGTCTTAATGGCTGTAGCTAGAGAGTCTGCAGTATAAATAGAACCATAATCAGGAAGTGAATATGGGTACGAATCACAATATAGGTCAACAGAAGAGTAAGTAGATTAAAAAAAATCTGCAAAAAGAACAGAAGAATCCTGATCAGTACAAGTTTTTTTTAGCTCATTTTAGACAAATGAGGACGGTAAACCAGAAGACTTACGCTTCAAGTTTACAATTAAGTAAAATTGTTTGTTTGCAACGTACAAGGTAATTCTCATAACACCGAGAATTTAAGACTGAAGTTTGACTTGGCAATGGAATATTTAGACCAGTCAAAACTTGAACCAGACCTTTTAAAATTTTAGTTATTTAGTTTTAATGTTTCTTAAATTGGAAAGAGTCTTAGTAAACCATGACGGTTTATTTGAACGGGGCAATATGCGACAGAGAGGGACGCACACATCCAGAATAGAGTTTAAGGTAGTATAAAAAATCGATGCTGCCAAATTAATATCAACCGACTCATAAAGAAGAGACCACTCTGTTGAATTAATTAATTCATTAAGCAAAACGAAATTGCATTTACGATTAGAAGGAAAAGATGAATAAGTTAGAGAATTATCAATAGATAATAAAACCTCTAAAGTGGGGTGATGCAAATCCTCTGGTAAGCAGAAAGGAGTTGATCTCACGACATTAATGATGGAGTCATGATTAATGAACACAAGATCAAGCGTGCGATTCAGATGGTTAGAAATGGAGTTCATCTGAAACATAGAAAGATTAAACAATTCATCAAAAAGATAGTGATCAATTGTCGGAATAAAGTAATTTGCATTACAAGTTGAGGACCAAGAAGTGTTAGGAATATTGAAATCACCCAACACAAGAAGAAAGTTTCTATCGGTTACATGTTCATAAATTTCTTTAATACAGGTTATATGTTGAGTATAAACCTGCATATCAGAAGAAGGAGGGATATAAGAACATGTAATAAACAATGAGAATGATGGGAGCATTAATTTAACCGCTATAATATGGATGAATCTATGAATACTGGAATTAACAGCAATTAACACCCCACCACCTTTACGCATCGAACGTAGTGAAATTACTTGCAAGAATCTCACTATTATGAATGTTATGACTTAACCATGTTTCAGTGAAGGCAATAATGTCATATTGAACACTAAAACTATGCAAGTATAGACTTTTAAGTCTAGATTTCACGCCACGTACATTTTGATAAATGATTGAAAGCTGAGAAGAAGAATGAAACATATTTATTCTTTTGGTGTAATAATTGATGTTGATTGCACCGAAGGTAAATTCAAGGAAATAGGATGAGATTTGTTTCGATTTTTAGGTTTAAATTCATGGACAACTAACTACATGAGGTGGCCAGAATTTAGGATCACAAATTTTGAAATATTCAACCGGCACATTGATCTTGAATGAAGCAATTTCTCGTGGAGTCGCAAAACTAAACTTCGATATAAAGACATTGACCGAGATCTTGCTTGAAATAAAAGCAGATACACATGTCGTATCCGATGAAAGCCTAGATAAGATTTTTGAACAGAGACTTGAGTTTCAATAGCAGCAACGACAGAGGTATAGGATCAAGAGAATTAGGGGCAGAGGATAACTATCTTATTTTCAATTGGCGCTGGCAGCAAGCATTTTATAATAAATATACAAATATAAACATACTACATATATATAACATACTACATATATAAAAAAAAAAAAATTAATTAATAATAATTAATACTTATCCACATCCAAGTGTGTATACATATTCCAAGAATTGCGATTGAATTGTATGTTTTGTCACAAGCTGCTATGGCAGTGAACTTATTTAGGTTTAGCTAACGATTAGATGTTATTTTCAAGAAATTGCAACTCTCTAGCTCATCATCTAGTATGATTACTGGCATACGGGCGCAAGAGTTTTCTGATTTGCCACGCCCCTAGTGGGCGGATCGGGAAAATTTTTACACTTTATAATTCGGGAGCATATATGAATGTATGTTCCTAATTTCAAG
The DNA here is from genome assembly GCA_030914335.1 of Drosophila borborema. NCBI lineage: Eukaryota > Metazoa > Arthropoda > Insecta > Diptera > Drosophilidae > Drosophila > Drosophila borborema. Next base: position 37,057 of record JAUESP010000303.1, read on the forward strand.
TCTCTAGCTCTAATAGCGCAGTAAAATATTGCGTTCATACCGACAGACGGACGGACAGCTAGACGGACATTGCACAAACCCAATATACTGTTTTTCCCTTTGGGAACAGAGTATAATAATACTAAGCCGACACATACGTAGATAAGTGTGTAAAACTTTCTTATGTGAATGAGTTCACTAAGAGAAAATTAAGTTGACATACAAAGATAAAGATAAACTTAAAAGAACTTATTCTGAAAGCAAATATGTATTAGCTGTTGCGCCGAATATTAAGTATAATTGTTTTATTAATTTTATTCATACATTGTGCAATTTACATGTATATATTATATAATTCACATCAATTAAAAACGTAATATTTCATATACAATAAATTTTCTTTGCATAAAAACTAATAATAAATTGTATTAAATTATTTACTGTCTCTAAATGGAATTTACAAATGTATTTTAAATCAATCTTATTTCACCCTCAAGCCACTACAAGTTACATCTTAGTAAAACAAACGTAACTACAAGTAGTATTAACACAAACGCTGTCAATTCAATTGGGCATTTGGCCTTGCAAAATAAATAAATGTGAACCTTATGATTTGTGTGTTTAACACGCAGGCAATAAGCTTATGTGTAAATTTTTTAAGAGTCACATTAACGTAATCCCACCGCATCGTCTTTCTTGCACAAAAAGCATAAGCGAATACTCAACATACTACGTTTCTCTATTGTAACGCTATAAGACAAAAAATATAAGGATAATCATTTTATATTTCCAATTACAAATTAGAGATATTAAGTACTATTTACTTAGTTAAATACGTCATTATCTTCGAGATGCTGATCAATTGGAGTTTTAACTGAATGCAGCGGATATTCTAGTTGCTCGCTGGAATTATTTTGCAATTGCAGGCTATGGGCAATATTTTCTGTAATGCTTGCTGTTTCTGTAATATCTGTAACTCTGTTTGAGGGAAGATCTTGCGATTCCGCGTTTTTGTTGTCGGTCGAGGCAGCCGGTAGAGGTATTGCTGTCGGTGTTAGGGATGTGTTAGATACTCTATCAATATCATCATCGAATTCTGCATCAGCCGCTTGCAGAATAGTCAGGATATCAGTTGGAGTTTCCTTAGTAATCATATTTAAATAATAATTTAGAAAATTATTAACACCTTTCACCGATAATATAATGCAATTATGAAAAATTACTATACCTTTACTACATCAACTCGCTGACTTTCATGCATAGCACTCAAAAGTTCACGTAAGTGCTGATTTTCTTTGCGCAAACGTTCACGCTCAATATCACGCTCATTTATTTTGGGCTGAAAAATATAATGAATTTCTATTCAAAAACCTTACGGGTGTTAAGCCATTCTTACCAATAGAAGAGAAATTTGCTCATTCAATACATTTACGATGGTGCTGATAACATGACATGGAACGCTGGGCTCTAAAGAAGCGTGCTGAATGCGGTTTAGTTTACATAAGTTCCCAACTGAATTGGTGGACGATATTGTGGTTTCTTTTTCACTTTTAATTGGAGTCATTGGTTGAGCCACTGTTGACGAATTCATGTTTACTGATTCTATGGTATGAGCATTATTAGATGCACCCTAAAAAATTAGTAAAAAAGTAGTAGTAGGTAATGCATATTTATATATATATATATACTTTTTTGAATTTATATGGAACTGACCAAATTTGCGCCCACGTCATTTGTGTCATCGCTTTGCAGCGGCTTAGCGGAAAATGACTCATCCAGCTGTTGTATTGTCTGATTTGATGTTATGTTTTTTTCTTTTGCATTTGTATCGATATGTTCGGATAAAACTTTATTTTCCATTTGTGTTTCTTCCATTATCTTTTTAGTTTTAAGCAAATGTAATTTATCAGCACATTCCGCAGAAGGTTCATTTTCGGTAATGCCGCTTTGTCGTTGAAGTATATCAGAATTACTGCTGCTTGATGAAGGTAAGTTTAAATTAAATTCCGTGGCTGACACAAAGTTAAAAGGAGGTAAAGGGGTAGATGAATCTGGTGACTTGGCGGAAATCGCAGGCAAGCGCAATTCATCAATTTCACAATATCCGTCGTCATCTTCATGTATAGCAATCTCCTTTGCTACACGAGTTTTGTGTTTTGCTGTTCTATTTAACTGTGGTGTTTGCTGTTGACCTGCTTGTTCTTTTTTTGGTGTCGGTAGAGAAGATATTTTTGAAAAATATATTTCTTTTTCGTGACAATGGTCACACAAAGCTGTCGATACAGCTGATATTTCCATCTCCGGTGATACATGCATATAATCATTTAAAATTCCGGTTAACATCTGGACTTGAGCGTAGGCAGCTAATGCAATATCAGCACTGTCTTTGGGTGCTTCTGGCATCATTGCAATATCAACAATTTCATTAAAGTGCTCAACTGGCAAACGAAAAATATCACAAATAATTCTCTGCTTTTCTAGTATTCTTTCTCGAATAGAAGCATCTAGGCGACGTAATCTCTCCCCTGGCGTCAACACCGGTTCGGCAGTGTGAGCAGGACTTATGCTAATTTGAATTGCTGTTGGGTCAACTAAGGGTGATTGCATGAGTAATGTGCGTGTATTATTAGAATTATTCGAACAGACAATGCTCGCACTATCTCGCTTTGACTGTCCTCCAACTAAGCCATAAATCATTCCGCGGTCCTCACTATTGGCCTCACGTGCTGATTGGGTATGACGCAAATTTACTGAATTAATGTCCTGACTATTCGCAGGGTAGTTATAGTTAGACTCTCCGCAACTACGAGTGGACATGGTTCTATTTATTGGAGTAGTTATCTCATTTTGGCTTAGACGTCGCTTAGACATAATATTGTAGTAGTCTTCACTATCAGTAGGACTGCTTTCAAGGCGACAATTGCTTAGTTGAACACTGCTGTCATAATTATTACTTGTGGGTGCCGGTGATATAGTAGAGATTGGAAGCAGCGGAGCCAAAGTAGTTGTATTAGCGTTTGCTGATTGCGAACGGTCAGGCGTTGGGTCCATAGACTCCCTGGTAGGTATTTGTGGTGTGGTGGGGATGATGGGGTCATCACAAGATGTATCTTGGCTATTAGAATTTTTAGGTCGGGGCTTATATTGATGTGCAGCGGCATCAGATATGTGTTTAAACCACCTGGATTTATATAAAGTATAGAATTATGGCTTGGTGTATATATATATATAAATAAATAAATAAATAAATATAATATATAATATATAATATAGATAATAGATACATTTGGATGCTATTAATATATTCCGAAAGTTTCATGAAGATCGTCCATCTAGAAATGGAGTTATACGCGTCCAAAGCTCACCCCAACCCACCCCCAAGCCACGGTAGCAACTGCGTGGTTAGCAGAGCGTGCGCTCATAAAGAAGAAGAGTATCACTTTTTTTTGCAGGGTTCAGGGTATCTAATAGTCAAGCCGTCTCGACTAGAGCCTTCTTACTTGTTTTAATAAAAAGTTTGTTTTATTTGCGTTTGAAGTTGAAAAAACAAAAAAACGAATATTAATGTTACACACTGAATGTATGGTTTGGCAAAGATTCACATATGAGTGAATAAAAAAATAGTAGTAGGTAATGCATATTTATATATATACATATATAAACTTTTTTGAATTTATATGGAACTGGCCAAATTTGCGCCCACGTCATTTGTGTCATCGCTTTGCAGCGGCTTAGCGGAAAATGACTCATCCAGCTGTTGTATTGTCTGATTTGATGTTATGTTTTTATACCCTGAACCCATTGAAAATGGGAAATCAGGGTATAATGGTTTTGTTAAATGTATGTAACAGGCAGAAGGAGGCGTGGCAGACCCCATAAAGTATATATATTCTTGATCAGGGTGACGAGAAAAGTTGATATAGCCATGTCCGTCTGTCCGTCCGTCCGTCCGTATGTATGAACGCGTCGATTTCCGAAGATACAAAAGCTAGAGAGTTCATTCTTTTTGTGTTAGGTCCATATATTGCACGCGCAGTACGAGTTTGTTTCAGAAATTCGATAACTCATATATTTGCAATGTTATCGATAAACGAAATTATCGGGAGCCAGCTATAAAATTCTAGCTAATTCATCTTTAGAGTTAGAGTCTCCAAGTCTTCTACATATATATAGATACTAGTTTAATACAATTTCGGTTTTTGTCAGATTTTGGATTTCGGTCCCCACTTCGCCCCAACACCCCCAAACGTGAAAAAAATGCTTTTCAAATACTAGAGACATGCAGTTTGGTTTAGCATATAGATATGAATATCATAATCATAATCTGAAGATCTCAATACGATTGTTTATCTAGAAACAGAATTATTAATCATCAAAGTTTTCTCATCAAAACCCATGTGCCGCAGCAACAAAGGCAGTGAGACAGCAAGACGCTTACAATGCTTACACACATGCATACACACATACAGGCGTACAAGCATAGATCAGCGTGTGTGTGTGTTCGTGTTTTTGCATGTATAGTTTCTTACGCGTGGAGAATCGAAACGAAGCATTCTTGGAATATGATTCGTTCGAAGAAGGGCTCAGGGGATTTCGTAGTCGAGCAGTCTCGACTACAGCTTTCTTACTTGTTTTCTTTTGCATTTGTATCGATATGTTCGGATAAAACTTTATTTTCCATTTGTGTTTCTTCCATTATCTTTTTAGTTTTAAGCAAATGTAATTTATCAGCACATTCCGCAGAAGGTTCATTTTCGGTAATGCCGCTTTGTCGTTGAAGTATATCAGAATTACTGCTGCTTGATGAAGGTAAGTTTAAATTAAATTCCGTGGCTGACACAAAGTTAAATGGAGGTATGGTTTGGTTTGGCAAAGATTCACATATGAGTGTCATTTTCATATTCTTAAAGGAGAATACTGCAGCCCAAGGGCAAATGGGAATCTGGTTTTTAATGGTTTTGTTAAATGTATGTAACAGGCAGGAGTAGTGGCCTACCCCATATGGCCTGTGTTCAAACATGAACATGCGACAAAAATTAAAATACTAAAAAATTAAAATTTCCCAGCCACAAATTTTAGGCCCCTGGCAGTATGTTCAAGCATGAACATGCCACTTATATAAACATATTAAAAAATAGGCAATAGTCGATAACCTGCGCGTTATCTGAAGCCAAGTAATAAACATGTCATCCCTTAGCTGCAGCGACCAACGCAGCAAGTAATAAAAATGTAAAGCGAGACGTGAGAACGGCTTAGCGATCGAAAAGGGACACTTGACAAACATCTGTGCACTTGTGTGCATGGAATTAATTATAGCCTTCCAGTGCCTGGAAGTATTTTTAAGGTATATAAGCACTAGGATTTTAAGGAATAAACAGTTCAATTTTTGTTCTCACAAAGAGAAGAGTTCAAATTTTGAATTCGGTAAATGTGGAGTGTTTCATTTCGACTCTCTAACAGCCTGTCTGTCTGTCCGTATGTCTGACAGCGTTGATTTCAGACGATGTACGAGCTAGAGACCTGATTCTTTTTGTATTAGATCCGTATATTAAACGCGCATGTCGGATTTGTTTCAGAAAAACGATAACTATTCCCGTTGATAACCATATAAAAACATTTTTAAATTTATATTTCGTTCGCCTTCATAGGTAGAGTGTTCAAGTTTTTACATGTATATCAACGCTCGCAAAAAAAACTTATCCGCATCACTTTTGTTATTCTAGTCAGAAGGAAAACATACACGCTTTTGCGTTGAGCAATTCGCTTTATAATATTTTAAGGAGACGTATTTAGTAATACGAGAAACACGATAGACGCCACAGATAGTTCGTTGAGAACAGTTGCAGTCTTTTACTGTTTGGGGTTTTTTTTCTTTTTTTTTTTCAAAGCGTGAAATGTATATATGACGATCTCTGATGTATATATGACGCCAGCATATGAGTACATGCGTTTGCAAACGAGTCAACGAGGCGCGTGCTTATGCGTAGATACGTATGTGGGTTTGCGTGTATGTGCATGTACTGTATGTGTGTGAAACGAAGCGTGTAATTCTTGATATATACCAGTTCTTCGCAGGGTGCAGAGGATCTCGTAGTCGAGCAGTCTCTTGCTTTAATATATCCTTGTGCATAATTTAAGTTAAAAGTTGTATATATTGTAATACTTACGTTTTACACTCAGAGCTGCTGGGGGCACGGAGCTCTAACATCTGTGATGTTTTTGTCTTTATTAAAAAAAACGAATTCTTATCTGCAGCTTCCTGACGCACTAACGTCTCCGAGTCAATATTCATAATAGGACTTACAGGCTTATTACTAACTGCTAGTGGTGTATGAAGATTCTTCAGTAAATATTTATCGTCCTGAACATAAAATCAAAAGCAAAGCCAATATTTCTCAAATGCTTTAGTGCGATATAAAAAATAAATTATAGAAAACCTTACCTGCTTTGTTAGCAAAACTATCATATTTTCGAAAAGCAGTCCATGAAGCTGTATACTTGGGTTCTTCTTCATTGTTAAGTTACCATCGTGTACAAGACGATGTTGGGTCAAATCTAACTTCTTAAACTCATCTTTATCATACGATGATTTGTCTAGTTTGCGTTGAATATTTTGTAGCCTTAAAATATAGTATTTATCAAAACATAATATTTAACTTATGTTTTTAAATTAACTTACTTATGAGCGTCCTCAGCTGCCTTGACAGCTTTATTGACTTCAACAAGAATATTCTTTGATGACTCCACTGCGCGTTGTATAGCATCTGCTTCTGTGGTATTTTCGGGTAGTACACGAATCGTAACCTTATAAAGATTCTCAAATAGGAGAGGATATTTTGTAAGGCGCTGTAATACCGTGGGCAACAGGTCCTTAAGCTCTAGTCGACGACAAGCTTTATGTGACTCTGACTTTTTTAGCAACTTTTGTAACTGCTCATCCTTATTTCGCTTTTCCTTCAATGCTTCAAGTGCAATTTGCTGACGAGCGCAAAACTGAGCAGCATGGTCACACAGTATTTCACCAGAATGGCCATCAAACATATCCGAAAGCAAATCCCCAATATATTTTACTACATGTTTATGTTCAATGCGGCGTTGTTTAAGTTTTTGTTCGAAGGCACCATGAATGTCCCGCAAAGAAAGTAGTGCGGGTGGAAATAATAGTTGTAAATGATCATGAGATAGCAAACCACTATCAAAAAGGGGTGAAAAGAACAAGCGATCCAACAATCTGAGAGTGCGTACGTGATTACGTTCCGTTTGATAAATTTCTGTGTAACAGAAAACAAAGTCAAAAAGATCGCAAATATAATAATATATAATTAAGTTTACCATTTATAATTTCTTGCCGTTTTTTCTCAGCATCGGTTAGCGCTGCTAACATCTCAACTGCAACTAATGAACTCCAGTCGGTTTCATTTAAATCTTCGTCATCACTTTCAAAATTCCATTGGCGTTGCAGAGGTTGTCCGACATTCCAGAAGTTTGTATTACTGAGAGTACTGCTACTTCCTATGCTACCTTGAAACGAGTCTGGCTGACTTTGCTGATTTGTTAGTTGTTGCACAAGTTTATGGGGATGCTGATGAGAATTAGCAAGATTTGATATAGCGTTTGTTCCTATGTTCGATACGGCAACACAACTCGCAACCTGTTCCATTGATGTGCTTGGACTATCGAAGCCACCTCCAGACGACAGACTAGAACTGGAGCTTCCTGTATAGTTTGCAGTTGACAGGCCCAGGTCTCCTTGATCATCACTGTAGATTCAAGAATTTTTTATTAATTTATTGACATGTTTTTCTATGTATCATGTATACATTTACAATGACCACCAAACCTGTAACTGTTATAACTTTAATAATAGAGTTAATAATAGATGTTAATCTTGTTTTGTTAAAACAATATTTAGTACCATGCTTGACCAGGATCGTCTGTCTGACTCAAAATTGTTGATTTTTGTTTCATCTGACCATTTTACTTAGGGATTTCACCATCCAATTACCAAGTGTAGTTCGATAAACTGTTAAGCACGGTGGCGGCTCAATTATGGCTTGGGTTGCATACAAAAAATTAAGTTAGACAACTCTGATTGGGGGTAATTAATTAATTAGGGGTCTTCATTTTCTGCAAGACAACGATAATTTCAATCTCCAGACATAAACTCCGCTGAAAAGCTGTGTGGTCAAGAAAAGGCGCAGCGCAATATGTGGAATGAAAGCACACACACACTAATATACGCATATGCAGGCGTCTTGCTGCTTCGCTTACTCTACATATGGGCCATGTTATGGGAAATGATTTGATGAATAATTCTTATGTAGAAGGACTTTTGTAATCCACCAGATTATGATAATGACATTCATATGTATACGCCAGGCCTTACCGTATGTCTCTAGTATTTGAAATACGTTTTTACACATGTAAATTTAATAATTACATTAATTTATAATAAAACCACTAATTTCCCATTTTCAATGGGCTCAGGGTATAACACGTAAGAAGGCTCTGGTCGAGACCGCTCGACTACGAGATACCCTGAACCCTGCAAAAAACACGAATACTCTTCTTCGTTGCGTTGATTGATGCCGTGACTTGGGGGTAAATTGAGTTATATTTGTCACGCTTTTAATTCCATTTCTAGACGAACGAGCTTTATGAAACTTTCAGAATATAATGATAGCAGCAAAATATTTTGCCTAATTGCAAGTCTCTATTATTTTGGGAGATGGGGGCGATTTTGGGGGCTGTATACAAAATCTATCGAAAACCAAAATATGATTAAATTAGTATCTGTATAAGTTAACACTCGAGGTTCATACAGACGGAAAGACGGACGGACGGACAGACAGACAGACAGGGCTAGATCAACTTATTTTTTTATGCTGATTAAGAATATATATACTTTATGGGGTCTGTGACGTCTCCTTCTGCCTGTTACATACATTTTCACAAAACCATTATACCCTGAATTCCCATTTTCAATGGGTTCAATGGGTATAAAAAATGACTGATGAGCAAGTAGCGCAACTCGGGGTGCAAATGCAAAATGCACTCAAGCAGCAAGCGGCTACTTTTAAAAATAGAATTAAAGCCCTTACAGAACAATTCAACAGATTTGTGGGACCGACCGCTCAGGTCGAGGTTTACGAAGAGATAAAAATTGTAATAAATACGACGAGCCCTTAGAGCCAGGATGATTAATGCCGTGGCAGATGTTAATGAATCCTTACCTTATAATATTAACACAGTTGCCACTATCCCAACGGGCGGCGAACCGGTGTATTCTAAACTATACCCATATATTTGTCAACGCAGAGGTTAAACCACTGGCGAATGTCATAATTAGATCATCCAAATCACCCTACAACAATCCAATATGGGTAGTCGACAAAAAAGGTGTCGACGAGGCAGGTCATAAAAAGAAACGTCTGGTGATTGATTTTAGAAAACTAAAACAAAAGACGACCGACGATAAATACCCTATCCCAACTATCTCCAACATATTATCGAATATGGGTGATGCTCAGTATTTTATAGCACTAGACCTCAAACCGGGCTTCCACCAGATAGAATTAGCGGAAAGGGACAGAGAAAAGACTGCATTCCTGTAAACAATGGAAAATACGAATTCTGTAGACTTAAATTTGGGCTAAAGAATGTCCCTAGTATATTCCAGAGGGCAATAGACGATGTCCTCAGGGATCAAATTGGGAAAACATGCTATGTCTATGTAGATGACGTAATAATTTTCTCACCCAATAAGGAAGACCATGTCAAACACATTGAATGAGTCTTGAACAACTTTAGGGATGGTGGCATGAGAGTTTCTCAAGAGAAATCCAAGTTCTTCAAAAAGAGCGTGGAATACTTGGGATTCACAGTATGCAGGGGCGGAATCCAAACATTAAACGACAAAACGACAAACGACAAACGAGCCATAAAAGACTCTAAACTTTTTTAGGATTAGCAAGCTATTACAGATGCAAGACAACATTGCAAGTCTTGACGGGAAATACTTTTTAACCTGCATCGACAAATTCTCTAAATTCGCTGTCGTTCAACCGATGCGATCACGCGCAATTGTGAACGTAAAAGCTCCACTCTAGCAACTTCTTAATTATTTTCCAAAGACAAAGACTCTACTGCGATAATGAGAGATCGCTAAACTCAGAGAACATCCGGACAATGTTAATAGAACAACTAGAGGTATCTAATATTAAGGCCTCTCAAAATTCCCAACTACTATATTTTTTAATTAAATTTCCTAGACCTAAGTTACATTGCAAATAATAGATTTAGAAGAAGGTGACGTGGTGGCCGATTGCGAGATGAAAACCTTCGCCGTGCGCGATTGCGCCTCTACAGTGAGCACCACCTTCTGCAACCAAATGCAGAAAACAACGTGTGCTCAGCAACTGGTCTCTGATGGCACTGCACAATGCGCTACACGACATGGACATGGGCGTAGTCGATGAAGGCGTAATAATCATCAATAGCGCCACAATTCATGTAGTGGACATCACTGGAACTAGCCAGCAGGTCACGGGGACCTACTTGGTCACCTTCGTTGACCACATCTCACTGAACGGAACCCGTTATTCTGAGAAAGAAGCCAGCAGTTTCGACGTCAGGAATAGTCAACATCGCACTATTCCGAGGACACCTAAGCCTCCCGTTCCTACAAGACCTGAGCTTGAGCAACCTTCGCCACATCAGTAACCTCAAGGCCGAATAGTCATCAAGGTCATTTGGTTGCATCATTCCACTTGTTTCTCTTGTCTTCCTCCTAGTCATCAGTTTCAAAATATGCCAACGAAACCGATCAATGGGAAACTCGAGGACGGGTTTCAAGCAGATCAAATAATGCTGACAGCGAGTCAGCAACATCTTCACCGGACGCCGTTGCGACAGAGTTGCAGGCGAAATTGGACACCACCACGCAACAGTGGGGTGATCGTCCGCAGAAGTTGCAATCTCAGCGTTCTGTCGGCCCGGCCGCCGGCAGCGATGGCTTGGAGTCGCCGTTTAGGCTTATAAAAATTTAGTTTGTAATCTTCTCGCACAATGCTCACACGAGCTAATAAAAAAGATTGTATTAATAAATGAATAAAGTGTCTTTGCAAAACAACCCGTCTTATTATAATTTATATGCAAAAGACTTGGAGACCCTACCTCTAAAGGTAAACGATTCTCGATAAATGTTTGAATCGATAACGCTGAAACGGAAAAAAGTTATCGATTTTCTGAAACTTGTATACCGCGTGCAATACTACACGGACCTCACAAAAAAGTTATATATAGTTTCTGAATTCGACGTGTTAATACATACAGAGGGACGGACGGACAGGGCTACACTGACTCAATTTGTCGCTTTGATCAAGAATATATACACTTTATGGGGTCTGTTACGCCTCCTTCTGTCTGTTCAAACAAACTTTTAACAAAACCATTATACCCTAATAAAAATGATGTCTCTACCTCTTATAGTTTCTGCGATTGACGCAATGCAAACATTCACCTTTTTATTATTTGTTTGTATTTTTCTTCTAACCTTTCAATTTTGTTACTTTTTAAAATTTCAATTTTCATTTGCCAATTTATCAAATGGTCATTGCTGCGTAAGAGCTACAGTTCCGTTCTAATTGAATTGAGCTTGAATACTGACACTAAGCATACATACATATATGAAGGAAAGAGGTGCAGCAAGTCAATAAGTGTAATCCGTAATGTTGACTTCAAGTTGGGGATTGTCAGTTAGATATCATAGCATTTTAACCGGACAGTAATCGTCAGTTTAATAAAGAAACGGAAATAAACGAATAAACGTGACCCATATTATGCCGTCATACATTATAGCTACGTCACCTTTCATACCATTAACGCTATAAGGGTCTTCGAATTAATTTTTTTCTACATTCAATGTTATTGTTTTACTGATGGAAAAACATCTTAGATTATGTAGGATTTCTGATTTTTTTTCATTCTCTTACTTGGCACGAGACGATAAACTCGGATCCGAAGTCTTGCGGCGGCTATTCCGGATGCGTTTATTGGATAATCGTTCTTTATAAGATTCTGAACGGTTCACTAATACTTGTGCACTTTTGTGCTGTTGGTAATAACTGTAAATATTAAGTGTGATATTTATGCTATATTTATAGTCGACGAATACGTACGTTTCCCTCCGTGTATCCTTATTTTCAACTGAATCAGTAGTATTCAAATCACTTTGAGAAGTCATGCCGACTGTGCCTGTTAAACAACTAGATGAGGTCGTGGCTCCCGAACCTATGGTAAGTTCAGAGACACTTACAAAACCACCACTATTGGTAGCACTTTCATTAGCATTGTTAGCAGAGTGGAATGAATTCTGCAAATCGCTACTATTAAGCACAGAGGTGCTACTAGATGTATTGCCATTGGAGCGAAAGGATACGTTACCGTCAAGCCTGCGATCTGATGGTTGACGGACTATTGATGTTGTGTGAACGCGATCTGGAAAAAAAATTAAAAATCTATAATATATGTTTCACATTCTATGTGTTAATTTTAATAAATATTATCACGTATTTTCCTTAAAGATCTGTCTATTCGTAAAATTAAATCGTTGCTTTTAGCCCACTTTAGGAAAATCACTCGCAATGCACAGGCATAAGTTCTAGTATACATTATGCTGCTATTGTTTTTATTTTATTTATTTATTTTTAAAATATTGACAAAACGAGAGTCAAAAAAGCCTACAAAAAATACAATTATTACAATAGTATCACCAACCCGATGGGGGTGTTTTATTTGCCAGTCCGGCCAGCTATGCTCCAATTCACAGCCAAATATGGTCAGTGATAACTATTGAAACTATGCAAAGAAAGTGTTAAATGAAAATTTTACATATAGATTATTAGAGACTAAATATAATTAATATAATTACAATTTAAAATTTCTTAAAATTAAAAATAAAAAAATACAAAATAAAAAAAATGAACAAAAATAAAAATAAAAATAAAAATTAAAATAAATAAAAATTAAAATTAAAATAAATAAAATAAAAATAGGTAAAGAAACAACGAAGATATTAACAATATTGAAAGATAAATTAAAAGAAGAGCTATAATATAGAATATTTAATAGGATTGAGAAATCACTGCATGCAACAATAGCAACATAATGTAGCTTATGCCTGTGCATTGCGAGTGATTTCGCTAAGGTGTGCTAAAAGCAACGATTTAATTTTAGGAAGAGAGAGCTCTAAGGAAAATACGTGATAATATTTATTAAAATTAACACACAGAACATGAAACGCACCATGCAAAGAATAATCCGTAGTGCATATAGGTAAATGAAGCGGACGATAATGTCTAGTTGTTCGGGACGGAACCGAGAAATTAAGACGCATCAACAAAAAGGACGAATCAATATTACCGTTAATTACTTTGTGCAAAAAATCAATTCCTAAAATTGTTTTGTGATTCACTAACGATAGAAGATCAATGAGCTGAAGCCTACTATGGTAAGACGGTAATCGTAAATTACTGTCCCAGTTAAGATCCCTTAGGGCAAAAAGAAGAAACTGTTTTTGGACTGATTCAATACGATCTTGATACAGTTTATGTTGCGGAGACCAAACAACTGAGCAATACTCTAAGATAGGACGTACAAGCGAAATAAATAATTGTTTGGTAATAAAAGGATCTTTAAATTCCTTAGACCAACGTTTAATAAAGCCAAGCACGCTTTTGGCTTCATTTATGATGGTAGAAATATGAAGATTGAAATTAAGTTTACAGTCAAAGAGAACACTAAGATCTTTGACTGTAAAGATGCGTTGTAAGGAAATGTTACTAATTTTATAGTCAACAATATGAGGAACGGAACGACTAAAAGTCATAGTCATACACTTTGAGCAATTTAGGTGCAACTGGTTCACCACACACCAAGATTGAAATGCATTAAGGTCATCTTGAAGGTGTAGATACCCATTTGCACTGAAGTATGGAAGGCAAAGTTTTACATCATCCGCATACATAAATATGGTAGAATAAGAGATGCAACTAGGAAGGTCATTTATAAAAAGCGAAAAGAGTAATGGTCCTAAATGGCTATCTTGAGGAACACCAGACGAAACAAAGATAAGTTTAGAAGTAGCTATTCTCAACAAGACCCTTTGGGTTCTACCGTTCAAATAGGATGAAACCCAGGATACAAGTTTAGGAGAAAATCCTAAACTTTCAAGCTTCAGAATTAGTATCTGATGATTAACTGTGTCAAAAGTTTTACTGAAATCAGTATAAATAACATCAGTTTACATTTTTTTAGAAAAAATATCATTGATAAGTGAAGTAAATTCGAGGATGTTGATCGATTCTGAAAAAAACCCATGTTGGGATGGTAGAATAACCGATTTACAGAAATGTTCCAATGTTGATGTTATAATTCTTTCAAATAGCTTCGGAATAGCAGATAATTTCGCAATACCTCTGTAATTGGAAATATCAGATCTTCCACCTTTTTTTATATAGAGGAATGAAAAAAGACTCTTTCCATATTGAAGGGAACACAAAAGTTTCCAAAGATAAATTGAACAGTTTTAGCAATGGTGATTGAAGAGAAACACTGCACTCTTTAATACATATTGGGATATTGTCAGCACCAGGGGAAAGAGATGACTTCAGCGTCTTAATGGCTGTAGCTAGAGACTCTGCAGTATAAATAGAACCATAATCAGGAAGTGAATATGGATACGAATTACTATATAGATCAACAGAAGAGTAAGTAGATTGAAAAAAAAAAACTGCAAAAAGATCAGAGGAATCCTGATCAGTACAAGTTTTTTAGACCCAAGGACAAATGAGGACGGCAAACCAGAAAACTTACGCTTCAAGTTTACAAATTAGTAAAATTGTCTAGGATCTCGAGCAAAATTCGAAAGTCTTAGTAAACCATGGCGGTTTATTTTAACTGGGCAATATGCGACAGAGAGGGACGCACACATCCAGAATAGAGTTTAAGGTAGTATAAAAAATCGATACTGCCAAATTAATATCAACAGACTCATAAAGAAGAGACCATTAAGCTAAACAAAATTGCATTTACGATAACAGCGGCTTAAATTAGAAGACAAAGATGAATAAGTTAGAGGGTTATCAATAGATAATAAAACCTCTAAAGTGGGGTGATGCAAATCCTCTGGTAAGCAGAAAGGAGTTGATCTCACGACATTAATGATGGAGTGTTTCAGTGAAGGAATGTCATATTGAACACTAAAACTATGCAAGTATAGACTTTTAAGTCTAGATTTCACACCACGTACATTTTGGTAAATCAGTGAAAGCTGAGAAGAAGAATGAAACATATTTAGTTTTTTGGTGTAATACTTGATGTTGATTGCACCGAAGGTAAATTCAAGGAAATAGGATGAGATTTGTTTCGATTTCTAAGTGTAAATTCATGGACAACTACATGAGGTGGCCAGAATTTGGGATCACAAATTGTTGTGAAATACTCAAGCGGCACATTGATCTTGAATGAAGCAATTTCTCGTGGAGTCGCAAAACTAAACTTCGATATAAAGACATTGGCCAAGATCTTGCTTGAAATAAAAGCAGATACTGCCTCACATGTCGTATCCGATGAAAGCCTAGATAAGAAAACTTGCTTTCGAGGAGAGACGACAGATAAGTAATGCCATGAGTGGCCGACTTATTGTCACTCTTAGTTTGAGCAATAATTGGAGAGGAGTCCAATTTTTGAACAGAGACTTGAGATTCAATAGCAGCAACGACAGGGGAAACAGAAGATTCAGAAACTACTGGTATAGGATCCAGAGAACTAGGAGCAGAGAACTAGGAGCAGAGAACTAGGAGCAGAGGACAAAACAGAAGCACAGGGTGAGGGTGGAGCAAGCAAGTTCGATGACGGTATTGGTACAGAAGGAGGCACCAATAACAGTGGAGTCTCCGAATTTGAAGGTGGACTTTCAAAATTATACTGGCTCAAAATCTCTTCAACAGCAGCCATGTCACTGGATAACTGCCTAGAGATCTTTCTCAGTATTAAAAATTGAGCCCTCACAGCACTATACATATTGGAAAAATTTATTTGTTTTTCCAAACAGATCGGACAAGACCAGCGTATGCCACCAATACCAATTTTGGCAGTGGACATGATCTTGTCATAATCACGCCCAGTAAGACCGGCACACTTAGTATGCATATTTTCGCACAACCAGCAATTTACAAATTGCGCTTGTGCAGCATCACTTGCCAGGCTGAATGTGCATGATTTTTTACAACAACTCATATTGGCAACTGGGATAAAAAGCAAATGTGCAGAAAAAAAAAAACGGAAAATAAAAACAGAGAGAATGTAAATATACTGAGAGAGCAAGTGCAAGGCTAGTTTTGAATGTACATGTGTGCATACATATAGGAAAACTCTTACCGCAGATGTCACGTGCTTTTGTTATTTGGGCAAACTTTCTGTTCATTATTTTCTGTTGACTTAACGGAATAAAATATAATTGAAACAGAAACACTTTCAGAAATGATGCTATTGAATATATGAAATTAAACAAAAGACGCACTTATTCACAATTAGTTAAACTACTAACTGACTTTCAAAGGCATCAAATACAAAATAATAAATAATGAAAAAGAAAGATATAATAAAAAAAAAATAAAAATAAGAAACTTTTAAGGGCTTAGGCGAGATTAGAACCTGCGACACCACCCTAAAATTCGTTGCATCTGCCTAGCCATCTACCCCACGACTCGCTTAAACGGCAGAGTAGCGAAAACGAATGAAATTCGCCATATACGAAAGGAACACTAAATCAGTGGCTGAAAATACAAATACAATTCAAAGACAATTCTAACGCAATTCAAAAACAATTGTGATTCTTAGAATATACACGCATAGCAACATAGAGAACGTATGTATATATTCACACGCATGCGAAAATTGATTTGCATTTCTCAACGTTGCTTGCATTTCCATTGTTATGTTAATTGTTTTAAAATATATAATGGAATGTAATGAGAGTTTCAGCATATGATCTACATATTCTATTGAACATTTTAGGTTTTTTTAGAAATCATAACTCTTTTACAATTAGCTTTACATGCACAAATATGTATGTACGATCGCAGCCACAAGCTGATCTACGCTTGTACACATATACATACATACATACATACATATGTATGTATGCATGTGTGCCCGCAATGCGTCTTGCTGTGTCGCTGCCTTGCTTGCCGCGCCACATGGGTTTTGATGAGAAAACTTTATAGACTAAAATTTTCTGTTTCTAGATGGACAATCGTATTGATATGTTCAGATTAAGATTATGATATTCATATCTTTATGCCAAACCAAACTGTATGTCTCTAGTATTTGAAATGCATTTGTTTACACATTTGGGGGTGTGGGGGCGAATTGGGGACCGGAATACAAAATCTGAAATTGTATTAAATTGGTATCTATATATATGCAGAAGACTTGGAGGCTCTCACTCTAAAGATGAATTAGCTAGAATTTTATAGCTGTTTCCCGATAATTTCGTTTATCGATAACTTTGCAAATATGCGAGTTATCGAATTTCTGAAACAAACTCGTACAGCGCGTGCAATATACGGACCTAACACAAAAAGAATGAACTCTCTAGCTTTTGTATCTTCGGAAATCGACGCGTTCAAACATACGGACAGACAGACAGACGGACATGGCTATATCAACTTTTCTCGTCACCCTGATCAAGAATATATATACCTTATGGGGTCTGCCACGCCTCCTTCTGCCTGTTACATACTTTTAACAAAACCACTATACCCTGATTTCCCATTTTCAATGGGTTCAGGGTATAAAAAGCAATTTTTTGCAGTGATTTCTCAATCCTATCAAATATTCTATTATAGCTCTTCTCTTACTTTTTTACTTTTCAATATTGTTAATACCTTCCCTTTTCTTTACTAATGTGTAGGCTCACAATATCTACCAAACAGCAATCGCTGGGAAATTATAATTGCTACTTGAAGCAAGTGTATCGCACACAGGCACATAAATGCCTACACATATAGCGAGGAAGTGTAAATGTGTGATGCATGAGCATAGCAAAGCCGTTTAAGAATTCGGTATACTCTTTGCTCAGAAGGGAACCTGTGGAATAGCGTCGTGAAGAAATTTCAATTTTTGTGAGCTGCTTGCGGTTTGTGCCAGCATACATATAGTAGGCAAATAAAGTTTAAGTAAAAGAAGGTTTCTTGACAAAATTTCATGATATAGTGGCTAAAACAAAAGTAAATAAAATGAAACAAGTAAGAAAACTCTAGTCGAGAGTGCTCGACTAGATAATACCCTGAACCCAATTTTAATAAAATAAAATAATAATCTGTAATGTGGTTTGGTTTTTTGTAATTAGTTATTTGGCAAAAAACTTCTTTATTTTGACAAATAGTTAAATATATTGCTCTTGATTAGTACTAAAATTAATCCGTTTTCAAGATAATTACAAAAAACCAGTGTCGAACGTGACAAAAAGTTGACTTTTCTGGAGAATTACCCATATGGATAAATCAGAAAGTATATATAAGAATGTATGTGTGTAACGTTCAAAATGTACATATGTACATGTATATATAAATATGTGTGTATGCATTGCCAAAAAAAATAATAATAGATGGCGCTTATATTAGTTGAAATTCGAAAAATGTTGATATTACAAATAGACGTTCCTCGATTAACACGCATCACCTTAATTAACACAGGCACTTCATAATTGTAAAAGAAATATATCAATGCCACTCAAAGCTGTAATAGCCATAGTAAATAAGTTCACTGATAAAGCGCCATCTAGCAAGTTTAAATTCTTAGACCATGCTAGGCTAGTTATACTCTGTTCCCTTAAAAAGAGAAAAAGAGTATATTGGGTTTGTGCAATGTACGTCTTGCTGTTCGTCCGTCTCTCCGTTTTTCGCATTTTTGGAATGTAAGCAACCAAATTTTGCAGGCATATTAGCGTTTATGCCCACTAGGGGCGTGGCAAATCGGCAAAGAAGTTTGTTGTGGCCAACTGCATAATTCATGCATATAATAGCTTAGTAGCAATTGCTAAGATGGCAAAAAGCATTTTAACTTAAATATAATAATATTAATGAATTTAAAAAATACAATTTTTATGTTTTTATTAATACACTTGGATGTGTATACACGTACACATACATACATACATATATGCATACATAGAAAAACTGCTTGCCACACAGCGTCGCAAATCGGAAAGCATAAAGCAGTTTTAGTTTTTTCTTAAATGCACAATTCATATGCGTATGTTTATAAACCATTTTATAATATATATAGAAATATAAAAAAATAGAAATAAATAATTTTTGAAAAAAAGTTTTCTGCGGGATTCGAACCCACTGCCCTGACCTGCGCTTCGTTAACTAAAACCAAATAAGGCATTGCTAGAGCGCCTTTTGACGAAACTAAAGTAACGATCAAAAAATTCACAATTCAGTCACAATTCTTAGAATATTCTGGCATCCAAATTGTATGCATACATAGAAAATTGTGTGCATACTCGTATAGTGTGCACATGTGTAAATCTGTATGTATGTAAAGGAAAAACGTTTGTTGCTTGCCATGTACGTTTTCTAATTGCCGAAATATTTCCTTAATTAAATGTTTATTAAATAAATAAAATGCACCTATGGGAACAGAGTATTTCGCAGTTAGTTTCGCCTAACTGCAACGTTCTTACTTGTTTTGAATGCACATGTGTGCATACATATAGGAAAGCTCTTACCGCAGATGTCACGTGCTTTTGTTATTTGGGCAAACACTTTCTGTTTATAATATATAATAAAATATAATTAAATAATAAAAATGAAAGAAATAAAAAAAAAAAATTAAAAATAAGAAAATAAGAACCTGCGGTACCCTAACATTCGCTGCATCTGCCTAGCCATCTACACCACTTGAACGGCAGAGTAGCGAAAACGAATGAAATTCGCCATATACGAAAGGAACACTAAATCAGTGGCTGAAAATACAAATACAATTCATAGACAATGCTAACGCAATTCAAAAACAAGTAAGAACGTTGCAGTTAGGCGCAACTAACTGCGATATACTTTGTTCCCATAGGTGCATCTTATTTATTTAATAAACATTTAAAACTAAAACAACTTTTCCGATTTGCCACGCTGCTTGCTTGGCAACCAGTTTTTCTATGCATGCATATATGTATGTATGTATGTACACAGATGTTTGTATTTGTGTATACACATCCAAGTGTGTATACATATTGCAAGAAGTGCGATTGTATTGTTTTGTTTTGTCACAAGCTGCTGATCAGCTGGTCAGCATAATCCATTTCAACATACAAAATAAAACAAGTAAGAAGAGATACCTGAACCCTGCAAAAATAAGTGATACTCTTCCTCTTTACGCACTTATGAGAGCGCTCTCTGCTAACTGCGCAGTTGCTGCCGTGGCTTGGGGGTGGGTTGGGCAGAGCTTTGGACGCTTATAACTCCATTTCTAGATGTACTATCTTCATGAAATTTTTAGAGTAGATTAGGAGTAATTATATGTATCTATGTGCTAAGCAAGTCTCTGAAATGGGTTTTTTTTTCAAATTGGGGGCGAAGGGGGCGTGGCATCCAAAATCTGTAAATTACATAATCTGCATATCCATAATATCTGCCTAAATCAACAAATTTGGAGTCTTTAGCTAAAACGGTGTAGAAGTTATGCTCAAAAAACAAAACAAAAAATTTAAACGAATTTTTATCGATAATTTGGAAATGGGATGATAACTCGATAACTCGAAAAAACAAAACAAACTCGTATTGCGAGTGTTCGTGTGAAATTTCAGCTCTCTAGCTTTTGTAGTTTCGGAAATCTCGACGTTCATACGGACGACGGACGGACAGGCGGATAGGGCTAGATCAACTTATTTTTTTATGCTGATCAAGAATATATATACTTTATGGGGTCTGCGACGTCTCCTTCTGCCTGTTACATACATTTTCACAAAACCATTATACCCTGAATTCCCATTTTCAATGGGTTCAGGGTATAAAAAAAAACGCAAATTCATAAAAATAAACAAGAAAATCTAACCAAAAAAGTTTAAGTAAACTCAAAAAAAATTAGTGCATATTAGTATTAAGTTATCCTTCCTTTTGCAGTAATTACTGCTAGTAGACAACGATGCATACTCAGTGCTAACGGTTTGGTGTCATTTTCGACAAGTTTATCCCACCCGGAACGCAAAACAGAAGTAAGGGTGGTTTTGGATGATATTTTATGCTTCCGGATCCTCCTTTCCAACAAATTCCAGACATGCTCAATAGGAGTGTGCAATTGCTTGGTGTTGCAAAGCAACCATTCCTTCACAAGATATGACGTGTGGTTGGGGTCATTATCTTCCTGGAAATAATATGCACCCTCACTTAGATGGAGTTGAATCGCGCTCTCCTTCAGATTGGCCTTCAAAATTCCCAAAATGTTAGTATCTATAAATACTAGTTTTCCAACACCACTCGAGACGATACATCCCCAAAACATGACATTTCCGCCTCTTTCCGCCACTTTAACAGTTGGAGTAAAATTTTCAGCTGTAAAGCAGTATTTGGTTTTCGCCACACTTTTTGAGCTCCAACCCAGAAATGTCAAATTTAGACTCATCACTCCAAATAACAAAGTCCCAAAAATAATCTGCCTCGTTTAGATACTTTTGAGCGAAATCTAGTCGTTTTTTCATATGGGCTGAATTTCAAGTCTCTAGTATTTTTTTCTTCATATTGGAGGCGAGGGGGGCGTGGCATCCAAAATCTAAAAATTACAAAATTTGCGTATCCAGTTTAAATGGTATAGAAGTTATGCCCAAAAAACCTAAAAATTTGAAACGAATTTTCGATTTTTTATCGATTATTCGGAAATTGGATGAGTTATCGAAAAAAAAAAAAAAAACTCGTATTGCGTAACCAGCATACGAGTATTCAAAAATTTTAAATTTAAACTCTCTAGCTTTTGTAGTTTCCGATATCTCGACTTTCATACGGACGGGCGAACAGACGGACAGGGCTAGATCAACTAATTTTTTCATGCTGATCAAAAATATATATACTTTATGGGGTCTGCGACGACTCCTTCTGCCTGTTACATACATTTTCACAAAACCATTATACCCTGAATTCCCATTTTCAATTGGTTCAGGGTATAACAAGTAAGAAAACTCTAGTCGAGAGTGCTCCACTACATAATACCCTGAACCCAATTTTAATAAAATAAAATAATAATCTGTACTGTGATTTGGTTTTTTGCAATTATCTTGAAAATGCATCAATTTTAGTGCTGAAAATGGCAAAAAAAACTTCTTAATTTTGACAAATAGTTCAATATATTGCTCTTGATTAGTATTAAAATTAATCCGTTTTCAAGATAATTACAACAAACCAAATTGTCGAACGTGACAAAAAGTTGACTTTTCTGGAGAATTACCCATATGGATAAATCAGAAAGTATATGTAGATAAGAATGTATGCGTGTAACGTTCAAAATGTACATATGGACATGTATATATACATACATACATATGTGTGTATGCATTGCCAAAAAAAATAATAATAGATGGCGCTTATATTAGTTGAAATGCGAAAAATGTTATATTATTAAATATCATTAAAAATAGACCCAACAAATAGACGTTCCTCGATTAACAGGCATTACCTTAATTAACACAGACACTTCGTAATTGTAAAAGAAATATATCAATGACACTCGAAGCTGTAATAGCCATAATAAATAGGTTCACTGCTAAAGCGCCATCTAGCAAGTTTAAATTTTTAGACCATGCTACACTAGTTTTGAATGTACATGTGGGCATATATAGGAAAACCGCAGATGTCGCGTGCTTTTGTTATTTGGGCAGACTTTTTTTTGTTCATTATTTTCTGTTGACTTAACGGAATAAAATATAATTGAAACAAAAACACTTTCAGAAATGATGCTATTAAATATTTGAAATTAAAAAAAAACGCACTTATTCACAATTAGTTAAACTACTAACTGACTTTCAAAGGTATCAAATACAAAAGAATAAATAATAAGAAAGAAAGAAATAAAAAAAAAAAAAATTAAAAATAAGAAATTATGAAAGGCTTAAGCTAGACTAGAACCTGCGACACCCTAACATTCGTTGCATCCGTTTAGCCATCCACACCACGGCTCACTTGAACGGCAGAGTAGCGAAAGCGAATGAAATTCGCCATATACGAAAGAAACACTAAAGCAGTGGCTGAAAATACAAATACAATTCAAAAACAATTCTAACGCAATTCAAAAACAATTGTGATTCTTAGAATGTGCACGCATAGCAACATACATGTGTATATGTGCACACGCATACGAAAATTGATTTGCATTGCTCAACGTTGCTTGCATTTCCATTGTTATTTTAATGGTTTTACAATTTTTAAAATATATAATGGAATGTAATGAGAGTTTCAGCATATGATCTACATATTCTATTTGACATTTTAGGTTTTTTTTTTTTAGAAATCATAACTCTTTTACAATTAGCTTTACATGCACAAATCCATATGTATGTATGTACGATTGCAGCCACACGCTGCCTTGCTTGCTGCGCCACATGGGTTTTGATGAGAAAACTTTATAGACTAATAATTCTGTTTCTAGATGGACAATCATATTGATTCAGATTAAGATTATGATATTCATATCTATATGCCAAACCAAACTGTTTGTCTCTAGTATTTGAAATGCATTTTTTACACATTTTGGGGTGTGGGGGCGAATTGGGGACCGGAATCCAAAATCTGACAAAAACCGAAATTGTATTAAATTAGTATCTATATATATGCAGAAGACTTGGAGACTCTAACTCTAAAGATGAATTAGCTAGAATTTTATAACTGGTTCCCGATAATTTCAGTTATCGATAACTTAGCAAATATACGAGTTATCGAATTTCTGAAACAAACTCGTACTGCGCGTGCAATATACGAATCTAACACAAAAAGAATGAACTCTCTAGCTTTTGTATCTTCGGAAATCGACGCGTTCATACATACGGACGGACGGACGGACGGACTGACGGACGGACGGACGGACGGACAGACGGACAGGGCTAAATCAACTTTTCTCGTCACCCTGATCAAGAATATATATACTTTATGGGGTCTGCTACGCCTCCTTCTGCCTGTTACAAACATTTAACAAAACAATTATACCCTGATTTCCCATTTTCAATGGGCTCAGAGTATAACAAAACCATTATACCTTGATTTCCCATTTTCAATGGGCTCAGGGTATAAAAAGGAACACAGTTCTTTTTCAGTCCCTTCGTCAATAAATAATTGCTCTAAATGTAAACTAATCATAATTTAATAATTTCCCCCTTATTGAAAGGGTACTAATAGAAAAAATATGAATTTAAGCAGTTTACTTAAACTTTTTTTGCCTACTGTACATATATTTTTATGAGAGAGTAAAAAGCATATGACAGAAAGAGAAAGAGAGCAGGAGAAAGAGCGGCACAGGTCAGGCTTTTTTGGAATACCGACCGTCACCGTCGAGCGCTCGAAGCGGAATGATTTTGTCATCAGCAATGCTGCCAATTTGGCAATTTATTAAAAAAATTTTTAACAAAATTTGCAACTTTTATTTTGTAAATGCTATTAGCCACAAATCTAGCAATTTCAAGTTATTTTTTAGCAATTTCAGCAACTTTATTATAAAACTAGCAATTCTTATATTTGTCTTCCGTGTTTTTGAATTTTGTACCTTTTTTACGATTAAGATATCGGAACTTGTATTTAACCCAGTTGTTGGATTATATGAACTAGTTTATGGTGTTTGATAGCTCTTTAAATGTGATTGGTGAGCAAGAACAAGATGCCGAAAGTTTATAAGCAAAGTTTTCGTGATGCCTGGCTGCAAGATGACGAGTTCAAGCAATGGATTCGTAAGGATTGCACTGATCAAACACGAGCTTATTGTACGTTTTAACGCTAAGCTTTTTGACATCCGCCACCACGGTGCGTCAAAAAAACATATGACTGTGATGAGCGCATGTACCCAAAAGAATATGTTTTCTTTTGTTAGAAAATCAACCAAAACCGAGGAGCAGGAAGCAGCATTATCCTTGCATATAGCTCAGCACACTGCGATTGCCACAGTTGATCACCTATCAAAATTGTGTGTAAGCCAATTTTCCGCTTGCAAAGCTGCTGCAAATATAAAATTAAGCCGAAAAAAGTCCACTTAATTAAAAATGTAAAAACAATGCATTTCATAGACGATTTGCGAAACGACATTGGAAGCTCGGCTTTTAGTCTTCTGCTAGATGAATCTACTAACATTATTGTGGAAAAAATGTTAAATATAAAAATTTTAATGGCTTAGTAATTTTTTTTGCCAATTTTCACAACATTTTTAGCTATTTTTAGCCACTTTTTTTTCCGAATCTAGCAATTTTTGCTTAGGAGATTCTGGCAGTACAGACCATCAGCAATTTTCGTCTCCCGAACCTAAAAGTAAGAATCCGAGCGAATACGAAGCTGAGTGGTTGCCAATGTCAAAAAATAAGAGTGCACAATCGTTTCTTCCAGTTGTCCAGTCTATGTCCAGTCTACTAAAACTCATGTACATATGTATGTTGAATGCAACATTACTAAAGATTCAGAAACATTGTGAAACATTATGAAATGTTAAGCAACATTGTGAAATTTAAATTCTCAGAAAAACTGCAATGCTAAAATGACGCCAGTATAGTCTAGCTAACTTTATAACTAGCAACATTATAACTAGCAATAAGAAGAAATATGAATAAAGATAAGTTCACATATGAGACTAGAATGAATAAGTTGAGCTCAAATGTTTCATCCGCCCAAATTAAGCGATTTTCTATACATGCATACAAAGGCTGCATGCATAGTATTCTAAGAATTGCGATTGCATTGTGAGTTTGTAGCAGTGAACTTGTTTAGGTTTAGCTAACGATTACATGTCATTTTCAAAAGACCTGGGTTCAAATCCAGCTGGAAAATTTTTGTTTATTAATCGAAAACTTACACGTTTTATTTTTTAATTCAATAATATTTTTATACTAATGCTAAAATGCTTTCTTCCGTCTTAGCAATTATTACTAAGCTATTATAAGCATTAATCTTTGTAGGGTTGTTGATAATATATCAAAATATCGATATATCGACATTTTTTGTATACAAATTTATTTATGTAGGAATATTTTTTTGATCGATAGTTGCAATAAAAACAAGTAAGAAAGCTGTAGTCGAGACTGCTCGACTACGAAATCCCCTGAGCTCTTCTTCGAACGATTCATATTCCAAGAATGCTTCGTTTCGATTCTCCACGCGTAAAAAACTATACATGCAAACACACGAGCCTACGCTTGTAGCCATGTATGTGTGTATGCATGTGTGTAAGAATTGCAAGCGTCTTGCTGTCTCGCTGCTTTGCTGTTGCGTCGCATGGGTTTTGATGAGAAAACTTTGATGATTAATAATTCTGTTTCTAGATGGACAATCGTATTGATATCTTCCGATTATGATTATGATATTCATACCTACATATATGCTAAACCAAACTGCATGAATT
Organism: Drosophila borborema; assembly: GCA_030914335.1. Classification (NCBI taxonomy): domain Eukaryota; kingdom Metazoa; phylum Arthropoda; class Insecta; order Diptera; family Drosophilidae; genus Drosophila; species Drosophila borborema. The sequence goes on from JAUESP010000303.1 coordinate 63,682, forward strand.
TTTTTCACATTTGGGGGTGGTGAAAAAAATTCATTTCAAATACTAGATATATATATATATATATATATGCAGAAGACTTGGAGACTCTAACTCTAAGGATGAATTAGCTAGAATTTTAAAACTGGTTCACGATAAATTCGTTTATCGATAACTTTGCAATATTGAATTTCTGAAACAAACTCGTACTGTGCGTGCAATATAAACAAACAAAAAGAATGAACTCTCTAGCTTTAGTATCTTCGGAAATCGACGCGTTCATACATACGGACGGACGGACGGACAGACGGATATGGCTATATCAACTTTTCTCGTCACTCTGATCAAGAATATATATACTTTATGGGGTCTGCCACGCCTCCTTCAGTCTGTTACATACTTTTAACAAAACCATTATACCCTGATATCCCATTTTCAATGGGCTCAGGGTATAAACAGTGATTGAAAATCATTGAAATTTGTAAGAAAACGTCAATAATGTGAATTTTATTTTAATTCATAAGGAACACTTTAAAACAACTACCATATGATTTACATTTGGAAAAAAAAAAGAGTAAGAGTACAATCTATGGGTTCTTTTCTGCCAAAATATTGAACTTGTAAGTTTAAGGAACATTGCTTACATTTTATGAAATTACATTTTAAAGGAAAAGTGAAAAAATACAAAAGCCTTATAAAAACTTAAAAGCTAAAACTTGAAAACTATAATATGATTTATTTAATATTGCGAAAGATTTTTGTTTAAAAATAACTAAACGTTCATATTTTCTATCGTCCAACTTTGGACCATCGATAGTTCAGTAGCTCGATAGTGCCCTACCATCGATGGTGACGATAGTGCCATTGATAGTTTGGCACCTCTACTAACCAGCCCCCGGTAGCTCAGTGCCTTCGGACGGACAGACGGACAGGGCTAGATATTTTTTTTATTTTTTTATGCTGATCAAGAATATATATACTTTATGGGGTCTGCCACGCCTCCTTCTGCCTGTTACATACTTTTAACAAAACCATTTTCAATGGGCTCAGGGTATACAAATATTCAACAACCCTACCTGAACCCTTCTTCGAACGATTCGATTCGTTTCTGCAAGTGTAACAAACTATATGTACATATACACACACGCACGACTTAATATACGCTTGCAGACATTGCAGGCGTCTAGCTGTCTCGCTGTCTTGCTTGCTCTGCCATGTGGGTTTTGCTGCGAGAACTAATTTGATTAATAATTCTGTAATCAAACTTTCAGATTTTGATCATGAAGTTCATATCTATTAGCCAAACTAAACTGTATGTCTCTAGTATTTGAAATAAATTTTTTACACAATTGGGGATTTGGGGGTGAATTGGGGTCTGGAACCCAAAATCTGACAAGAGCCTAAATTGTATTGAATTAGTATTTATATATATGCAGAAGACTTGAACGAGATATAATTTCATAACTGTTAGTCGTGCTGGGCTCTGCCACGCCTCCTTCTGTCTGTTACATACTTTTAACAAAACCATTATACCCTGAATTCCCATTTTCAATGGGTTTAGGGTATGGCATGATCAAAATCTGAATGTCTACAATTAGAATTATTAATCACATAAGTTTTCGCAGCGAAGCCCACGTGGCAGAGTAAGCGAGACAACAAGACGCCTGCAATGTGGACACACATAAATGCCTACAAGCGTATATCAAATCAAAAAAGTATTGGCACACTTGAAAAATCAAACTCTTATGTGCTTTAACTTTTTTTTGAACAAAGCTATAAATAAATGAAAATCATTATTTATTAAAATGATGATGATAATAGTATTCAAGAACAAAAAATTAAATTTTTGTTTTGGTTCCTTTGCATTATACTTAAATATAAATATAGTCACAAATTTGCATTAAACAAGTAAGAAGGCCCTAGTCGAGACGGCTCGACTACGAGATACCCTGAACCCTGCAAAAAAGTGATACTCTTCTTCTTTACGCACTTATAAGCGCGCGCTCTGCTAAATGCGCAGTTGCTGGCCCCAGTGGTGGGTTGGGCTGAACCTTGGGACGCTTATAACTCCATTTCTAGATGGACGACCTTCATTTTCAGAGTAGATTAGAAGTATCTTAATCTATCAACGAGCCAAATTGAAAGTCTCTAGTATTTGAAATGCGTTTTGAAGGCGGAGGGGGCGTGGCATCCAAAATCTAAAATTACAACATCTGTGAATTCATAATATCTATCTAAATATGTAAAGTTGAAGTCTTTAGGTAAAACGGTGTAGAAGTTATACCCAAAAAACCTAAAAAATGGAAACGAATTTTTGATTTTTTATCGATAATTTGGAAATGGAAAAAGTTATCGAAAAAACAAAATAAACTCGTACTGCGTAGCTAACATACGAGTGTTCATTTCAGCTCTCTAGCTTTTGTAGTTTCCGAAATCTCGACGTTCATACCGACGGACGGACGGACAGGGCTCAATCAACTTATTTTTTTATGCTGACTAAGAATATATATACTTTATGGTGTCTGCGACGTCTCCTTCTACCTGTTGTATGTACATTTTCACAAAACCATTATACCAGTTAAGAACGAAAACGTCAAAACTGCAACTGCAACAACATCCGGCCGTCAGGTGAACAGCCCCAATATTGCTGAGCTCAGCGTCTGCATAACTTCCCGCACGCGCAACCCAATTGGCCAAATTCTTGGAACATTTGGCAACAAATCGGGTGATCCAGAAATGTCGCAACGCCGCTGCCACTGCCAACGTCGCTGCCAATTCTCCAAGCTCTCTTAGGGTTCTTATTAGCTTAGTTTAATTAGTCTAAAATTGTAATCCAACAAGTACGGTCCAATTGGATCCAAATAAATGTTTTATTTTTTAACTGGCGCCCGAGCAGGGACCAGCGGAAACAAAACGAAAGTGCAAAACCGTATCTAAGTTTTCGGTTCGTGACGGGTTAAGTCCGACAGTTGCCAACCGCCGCTGGCCAAGTGAAACAATCGAGAAGACTCCTTCGCGTTAATTCGCGTCGTCGATTACTCACTAACTGAGAGGAACTTAATTGTTCAATCAGTAAAGCAGTAGATCTTAATTGATTACTGCTCATCGGTGGACTACAGTCTTGTAGTATACGTTCGCAGGACATCCTCATTGTGTATTGGTCGCAGGATCCCCAGTAGAGGAATCAAAAAGGATGAAATCCGGACAATCGGGAGGAGTAGCCATAGCTATCAATATTACGTAAGCTAGTTCATAAGATTTACGAAAAATTGAAACTAACAAAGCAAATTTAAAAAACAAGAACAAATATACAATCAAACACTGTAAAACGATAACAAAATAAACATAATTACTCAAAGAGTAATATAAAAGTATCCAATCTTGCGATTCCCAAAGGGACCCTCCAAGGTAGAAGGAAAAAACCAGCTACTGGTTCTCAAAATATAACTATCTTACATTTAAGCAAACACTTTGTACTAACATTATAATAAGTAAACACCTTTCCAAACAGTTAACAAACACAAAATTCCTCTTTGTAAGTTGGAAATTGATGGCCAACCACAATAACTTAATTCGACCATCAATTTTAAATCAAGACGAACGACAACAACAAAGACAAGTACACAGACAAATAGAACACCAACAAAATAGAAATATGGCAACCGTACAACAAATTACAGAGCTAGCAGGACAATTAATTGCACAACAAGTACCGAGAATAGTAGAAGCTTTGAACAATCCGGAGCATGACTTTAGCAACGCAGTAGATCAAGAAATAGCTGCAGAACATCGCGGAAACCTAGAGGGGCTCGATAAAATCCCAGATGTAGTAAAATGCCTTAGAGAATTCTCCGGGAATGCAGCGGAGTTCAGCTCTTGGAAAAAGAGCGTTGACAGATTAATGGAAGCCTTCGCACGAGAAGTTGGTACCTCAAGATATTTTGGTATTCTTCATTCGATTAGGAGCAAAATTACTGGTAATGCGGATACGACATTGGAAGCATATAGCGTTCCATTAAATTGGAAAGCAATGGTTAAGTGTCTGACGATGCATTACGGAGACAAGCGTGATCTTGGTACTCTAGAGTATCAGATGACAATGTTGTCTCAACCGAACAGTTGAAGAGTTTCATCAATTGGTGTATCAACACCTGCCTCTTCTTCTGCACAAAGTCAACTGCATGGAATTGGGTGCAGAAGCTCATCGATTGCTAAAGAAAATGTACCGCGACAAAGCCACAGACACATTCGTATGTGGCCTGCGCGGAGATTTACCACGCATCTTGGGTGCACAAGCTCCAAAAGATCTTCCTTCAGCATTAAATATATGTTTAAAAATGGAAAATCAAAAATATCGCACCATGCACGCGGTGACTCTAGGGCAAGCTAATAATAGAAGCAGCAGTACCAAACCAATACCAGCTCCTCGAAATCCGCAATTTGTTAACTCAGGTTTCCGACAGCCACCACAGGTTCCTCCCAGAAATTACCCTATTCAATATCAACAATTTGCACAGCCTCAGAACCATAACAATTTTGGACAACAACGACAGCATGACAAGAACCAAAATCAACAGAGACAATTTGCACCACCCAGACCAACAGATCCGAAACCCCAACCAAGACCAGAACCGATGGACGTGGACAGAAGCATTGGGTCAAAAATGGTAAACTATATGAATAGGCCACAATTTGAGGCAGGGAAAAGACCCTCAGGCCCAATGCCTGAAGCACAAAAAAGACAGCGAAACTTTAACATTCAAACTGACGGAACCGAACAAGAAGAATCGCAATCCGCTGAGGCGTATGCCACTATGGCAGAATACGCGCAAGCACTTGCAGAAGAAGACGGAACACAAGACGAAACACTAGACGAATATGTAGCCGGACACGATTATGCAATGAATTTTTTAGAATAGAGCATTCCTCGCTTCTATACTTCGAATGTAAGCTGGGGAATGCGAAAATTTTAAAAATATTAATAGATACAGGATCAAATAGAAACTATATCCAACCCAAGTTTGTCACCAACCCAATAGCTAACCAAAATCCCTTTAACGCCATATCCGTAGGGGGTAGTGTCCGAGTCACCCACCATAAAATAGCCAACCTTTTCAACCACCCCGATATAAATGTCAAGTTTTTTCTGTTGCCGACCTTAAAGTCATTTGATGCCATTCTGGGCAATGACACTTTAAAAGAAATAAACGCCGAAATAAAAATAAGCAAAAAAATTATGACAATCAAAAACAAAATTCACATCCCTATCAAAGAAAAGAAATTTGAGGCGGTAAACAATATAGTGCCAAGAACTGAGCACCAAAACAAATCTCAGAGTGACAGCTTAAATAAACTTCTTCAAAGATACCCAAACTTATTCGCAGAGCCAAACCAGAAACTGACCTACACAACTAACGTAAAGGCAGAAATACGAACCTCTTCAGACACACCAGTGTATTCAAAATTTTATCAGTATCCAATGAGCTTAAAAGACGAAGTAAACAAACAGGTCTCTGAACTTCTAAACGACGGTATAATTAGACCCTCAAGATCCCCATACAACTCCCCTGTATGGATTGTACCAAAAAAAAAACCGACGCCTCAAAAGAAAAAAAATATCGCATGGTCATAGATTACAGAAAATTAAACTTGGTTACTATAGCCGATAAATATCCTATACCGGAAATTAATGAAGTGCCCGCGCAATTAGGTGACAACAAAGTTTTTTCCGTACTTGATCTTAAGAGTGGATTCCATCAAATTCCGTTAAAAACGTCCGACATAGAAAAAACTGCCTTCTCCGTGAATAACGGAAAATATGAGTTTACACGACTCCCATTTGGATTAAAAAACGCGCCAGCAATTTTCCAGCGCGCACTAGACGACATACTTAATGAACATATTGACAAAATATGTTTCATTTACATTGATGACATCATCATTTTCAGTAAAGATGACGAATCACATCTAAAATATCTGGAAAAGATTTTTCAAACTCTGCAAGACGCCAATATGAAATGTCAATTGGACAAATGCGAGTTCTTGAAGAACAAAGTCGAATTTCTTGGCTTTGTTGTTTCCGATAAGGGCATCGAGACTAACCCCGATAAAGTCGCAGCTATAGCCCAGTACCCCCTTCCCAAGACATTAAAAGATTTAAGATCATTTCTGGGACTTTCTGGGTACTACAGAAGGTTTATTGAAAACTATGCTAAGCTCGCCAAGCCCCTTACCTCGCTTTTAAGAGGGGAAGACGGACGAGTGTCCAAAAATATGTCGTCAAAAAAATCTATTTCGCTTGATAATCAAGCACTAGAAGCATTCAAAAAAATTAAAAGTAGCCTTATTTCCAAAGACATAATACTCCGTTATCCAGACTTCAGAAAGGAGTTTCATTTGACAACTGATGCTTCCAACTTCGCAATAGGTGCAGTGTTATCACAAGATAACAAACCTATTTCATTTCTCTCAAGAACACTATCTAAGGCAGAAGAGAACTACGCCGCTAGCGAAAATGAAATGTTAGCTATTATTTGGGCATTAAAACACCTAAAGAATTACCTATACGGGAAAGCTAAAGTGAAAATATTTACTGACCACCAGCCGTTGACTCACTCTTTGAGTAGCTGGAACGGAAATGCGAGAATCAAACGGTGGAAATCATACTTAGAGGAGTATGATTACGAGATATTTTATAAGCCGGGAAAGGAGAACGTAGTGGCAGATGCACTATCCAGAATACCACTTACAGGCCAAATAAATTCAATTGCCTCGACGCAACATAGCGACGAGAGCTCTGGCAGAGAATTAATACCAAGTATGGAAATCCCTATTAACGCCTTTAGGAATCAGATTTTCTTTCATAAAGCAGAAACGACCGACTATAAATTCAGTATACCATTTCCAACTTTCCACAGACACGACATATACAGACAACAGTACAATCCGGACGAACTTTTATCCGACCTACAAAAATACCTAAACCCCTCAGTTATAAACGGTATCTACACGACCGAAGATATAATGTGGAAAATCCAACAATTATACCCAAGACACTTCAAAAATTTTAAAGTACGCTTCACGCAAACGTTGGTCAAAGATTTGACCAAGACCATAGACCAAGAGGAACAAATCCTCAAGACACATAATAGGGCTCATCGAAATGCGTCAGAAAACAAAATTCAACTATCAGAAGAATTCTATTTCCCAAAAATGAAACAGAAAATAGCAAACATGGTGAAACAGTGTAGAGTTTGTAAAAAAGCAAAATACGATCGTCACCCGCCTCACCCAGAGATCAAAGAAACACCCATACCAGAATACCCCGGACACACAATCCACATTGACATCTACTCGACCGAACGATACCTCGTACTTACAGCAATAGATAAATTCTCCAAATTAGCAAAGGCTCAAATTATAAAATCAAAAGCAATAGAAGACATTAGGATAACACTTTGCGATATAGTTGGTGTACCAAAATTTATAGTAATGGACAATGAGAAATCATTTACTTCCGAATCGATACGATTCATGCTAGTTGACCAACTAGGAATTCAAATTTATAAAACACCTCCCAACAAAAGCACGGTAAACGGACAGATCGAACGATTTCATTCAACACTATCTGAAATAATGAGATGTTTGAAAAGAGATCAAATCCATAGGAACTTCAAAGAACTTTTAGATCGAGCCGTTTGAGTATAATTACTCAATACATTCAGTAACAAAGAAAAGGCCACTAGAAGTTTTCTTTGGCAGAAGAGTTACCACGGACCCAACGCAATACGAACAAGCAAGACTGGACAACATAGAACAACTGAGACGTAAACAGACCAAGGACCTAATAGACCACAATAACAGAAGAAAACCAACTCGAACCTTTGAGGCAGGAGAGGAGATATTCGTGAGAATAAATACTAGATTAGGTTCAAAACTATCAAATAGATTCAAAAGGGAAATAGTCAAAGAGGATAAGAACACTACAATACTAACAGAATCGGGGCGTACAGTACACAAAAGCCACATTAAAACTTAAAAAGTTCAATTATAGAATGCTGATGTGCTTAACCAACGCAACTGTAACAATAAGCAATCATACCAACGCACAGACAGTGACCATCTATAGGGGGATCGGAAAAATACGATCCAACGACACCAAAATACTACATGTAATTAATTTGGAACAAATACGAGAGGCTCTCAACAACTTGCAGTTATACACGGACAGAAATCTTAAATACAATAACCTATATCATGTCATACAACACGAAATATCCCAGACGTTTGTAATTTTTGAAACTATTACCACATTCCACTCACGAAAAAGTAGGGCAATTAATATTCTTGGCACAGCTTGGAAATTTGTGGCTGGTAGCCCCGATCATAACGACTTAGTTTTAATAACGGATAATATAGACAAGCTCAATAAAAACAATAACAAGCAAGTAATAATTAACAGACAACTAGAAGACAGACTAAACAAATTGACCAAAATTTCCAACGACATTGCAAATTCAATAAAAAAAGACTCACTTTTGAGCGACGAATTAGCCATCAGTTTCCAGAATCAAGTTCGGCTTATTAAAGAAGAAGTCATAAATATAAAATACGCCATCCAATGGGCAAAATTAAATATGATAAACACATTCTTGTTAAGTAAAAACGAAATACATACAATAAATACCCAATTTAACAATGGCCATATGCCTCCATTAAATACTGAGGAAATGTTAGAATTCTCAGACGTATGCATATTGCACAATGGAACGACGCTCATATATTTAATCAAGATACCGAACTTAGAAACAACAACTTTTCAAAATTATGTAATCAAACCTGTAATTAAATCTAACAGCATTGTTAACTTACCGGCAAGCGAAATATTCGAATCCGAAAATAGGGAAAAAATGTTTGGTGTTAAAGGTCAATGTAAGAATTTTTACAATATAAAAATCTGTAATAAAAATAAGTTAGAAGATTTAAGTCAGACTAGTTGTTTGCCAAAATTACTTAGAGGAGAACGGGCAATGTGCGAATTTACCAACGCAGACCACATACCGACACTGGAGGAGATCGACGAAGGAATTATCCTAGCAAACAACATCAATGCAACCATCAACTGGCCAGGCAACGAGAAGCAGATAAAGGGAACCTACCTGATCAGTTTCTGGAACGAAACTATAAACATCAACGGCAAAGAGTTCAGCAACACCGAAATACAAGTCGCCGAACCGAGTGTACCACTTATCCAGATTGCTCCCGTAGAGATCGAACGCCTACGAATTCTATCATTGAAAGCACTAGAAGGGCTCCACATAGACAACACCGAAAAACTGCAGAAACTCCAAACCCACTCATCTGTAAACAGTATAGCATTCATCGCATCAATAGCATCTCTAGCTATATTAACGCTTACTCTTCATTGGTGTAAGGGTAGAAAGAAGACAATAAACCTACAACTTGGGAACATTAAAACCGAAATACCCCCAGCACCACCGATTTCACCAGCAACCATACACCAGCCACCAAATATGCAATTTAACAACATACCATTCTTTTAATACACTTGAGGACAAGTGTAAATCTAAGGGGGAAGAGTTAAGAACGAAAACGTCAAAACTGCAACTGCAACAACATCCGGCCGTCAGGTGAACAGCCCCAATATTGCTGAGCTCAGCGTCTGGATAACTTCCCGCACGCGCAACCCAATTGGCCAAATTCTTGGAACATTTGGCAACAAATCGGGTGATCCAGAAATGTCGCAACGCCGCTGCCTCTGCCAACGTCGCTGCCAATTCTCCAAGCTCTCTTAGGGTTCTTATTAGCTTAGTTTAATTAGTCTAATATTGTAATCCAACAAGTACGGTCCAATTGGATCCAAATAAATGTTTTATTTTTAAAGTAAACAACTTATAAGAATTTAACTTACCCTGAATTCCCATTTTCAATGGATTCAGGGTATAAGAAGTATTGGCACAGTATATGTTCTAGCTTACGCTTTCGTTGCTACAATCGTAAACTACAGTTATTTTTCATTCCTTGTTTGTGCTTTGCTTCGTTTCGGTTCTTGCATATGGTTGCAATTACTTCTAATCGGAAATTTAAGAGATCGTGAGCAAAATGGCTAAAGGTGCAGAAATTTCTTTGGAAATACGGAAATTAATAATTAAATTATATTTAGAGAATAAATCATATCGTGAAATTGGCAAACTTGTAGACAGATCATGGTCTAGTGCGAAAAATATTATTATGCATTACACACAAACGGGAAAAATACCTGCAGAACGCAGATCAGGCCGGCCTGCTCAAAACGGTTGAACACGGTGGAGGTACTGTAAGGGGTACTGTAAGGAGGTGTTTTGCTGCCTCTGGAGTTGGAAATCTCGTTTTTATTGATGACACCACGGATAAAAATGTTTACAGAAACATTCTCAAAAAGAATTTAAGTCCAAGTGTTCAAAAACTGGGTCTCAGTGGCACCGATTGGCACTTTCAGCAAGATAATGACCCACAACATTCGTCTTATCTTGTGCAGAAGCTCGTATACCATACCATATATCTCCGGATTTGAATCCTATTGAGCATGTATGGCACCTACTGGAGCGAAAGATCCGATCTCACCACAAAAGCTCAAAGGATTCTCTAAAAGAGGCCCTACGCGCTGAATGGGCCAAAATCAGCACTCACGAAACATCGAAACTTGGAATGAAGAGACGTTTCAGTCAAACGGAGGACCAACAAAATATTAAGGTGATTCAGTGACGATGGAGAACACTGATTACGCCTGATGTGCCATTACTTTTTTGATGTAAATTTGTACCTATATTTATATTTTAGTATAATGCAAAGGAGCCAAAGCAGAAATTAAATTTTTTTTGTTGAATACTCTTATAATACATTATTTTAATAAATACCGTTTTTTATTTATTTATAGCGGAATTAAAACAAGTAAGAAAGCTCTAGTCGAGACGGCTCGACTACGAGATACCCTGAACCCTGCAAAAAAAAAGTGATACTCTTCTTCTTTACGTACTTATAAGCGCGCGCTCTGCTAACTGCGCAGTTGCTGCCTTAGCTGGGGGTGGGTTGGGCTGAACTTTGGACGCTTATAACTCCATTTCTAGATGGACGATCTTCATGAAATTTTCAGAGTAGAGTATCTAAATCTATCTATGTGCCAAATTGCAAGTCTCTAGTATTTTAAATGCGTTTTTTTTCGAATTGGGGGCGGAGGGAGCGTGGCATCCAACATCGGAAAACTCCAAAATCTGCGTATCCATAATATCTATCTAAATATATGAAGTCTCCAACTAAAACGGTGTAGAAGTTATACCCAAAAAAACCTAAAAAAAAATGTAAACGAATTTTCGATTTTTATCGATAATTTGGAAATGGGATGAGTTATCGAAAAAACAAAATAAACTCGTACTGCGTAGCTAACATACGAGTATTCATGTAATTTCAGCTCTCTAGCTTTTGTAGTTTCCGAAATCTCGACGTTCATACGGACGGACGGACGGACAGGGCTTAATCAACTTATCTTTTTATGCTGATCAAGAATATATATACTTTATGGGGTCTGCGACGTCTCCTTCTGCCTGTTACATACATTTTCACAAAACCATTATACCCTGAATTCCCATTTTCAATGGGTTCAGGGTATAAAAAAAAAGTTACATAGTTCAAGTTCAAGTTACAAGTTCACATAGAAGTTTGGTTTTTCAAGTGTGCCAATACTTTTTTGACTCACTGTATATAGTTTGTAACGCTTGCAGAGCTTTATAAATTTCTAACTTTATATTTTGTGGTTTACGAAACCGTTGCGTTCACATGGACTTCTCGTGTTCGTCATCAGGAATATATAAATTATGGACCTCCTCATGCCTTGATTATTTCTGCCTGTTACATACATTTTTATGGTAATATTCTGAATACATTCACAAATTTCAAGTTTACCTAATAGTATCTAGTATATTGTAAGTTATAGGAATGCCAACAGCACTTACCGTTGTTTGACTCTATATCCATGTCCGTGTCATCCTGGCGAGCGCGCTTTTCATCTGAAATAGACAATAGACATAAACAATGCGAAGATCATTTAACATCTTTTTAAGCATATTTCAAACTCACTTGCTATAAAATCGCTCGTTCGCGGCCTTATTTTTCCCATAAATTTACTAATTTTATTGTCGTTATGCGGGTGACGTTTTGCTTGAGGAAGAGGTCCCGGGCAGTTTTCTTCTAAGACTTTCGAGCATAGTCGGTGTATATTCAATTTACAATCTTCAAAAAAATTACACCAATTTCAGCTACCAAAGTGCACATGGCTGTTAAGAAAATGCGAAGCTATTAAGATTACCTGTGCAATGATAACCTTGAGGACTCACACCCCATATGATCGTTTGGCAATGATTACAATGCGTCACTTCATAGTATTGTCGTAATACTAATGGATGACCTCGTGCTATCAGCTAGTCAAATTATAAAAAAATAAAACAACATTTATGAAAAATATCTTTAAAGGCTTTTGCCTTTGTTCTAAAAGACGAAAGACTATTGACCTTCATTATGTTGAAAATAATTCATTTATCGACCGTCACATAGGGCTTTTAAATAAATTAACAAACCTTTCTATTTTTACCCATTAGGCGTGATTTGAAACTTTTTTCACGACTAACAAAATGATGAACACGATCTACTATAGTGTTTGGATGCGAACGCGTTGTAAATATCCGATGTATCACCGTAGAAAGAGCAGAACACAAGGCTAGTTTTCGGGCATCTTCTTGAGGTAAATCCTTTTCAAGCTCTTCACTACACAAAGGCAAATTAAATAAATGTATTAAAGTTTGCAATATATAGTACATACATTAGCAAATGCAGATTAGGCATGAGATATTTCTCAATAATTTGTTCCTTCTGTTTGTCAGCTTTAGCTTCAGCGAGCTTGTCATCGGTAGGTCCAAATATTGTACCTAGACCAGCGGTACGCTTTTGCTGAAATTCTCGCAACTGTTCGCTGATAATGTCCTTGGCGCGTTTACGACTTCGTAAAAATACAGTACTCAATATTTCCACTTTATCAAATTCTGATTGTAACACATTGTCTACTTCTCTCGCTAAAGACTCATCATTACGATACCACGAAAGCGGAGCACGTGGTACAAGAAAAGTTGAATGTATTTCATAAGCCCATTTCCTCATGTCTTTAGCAGTACCTTCTTTGTAAAGTTCAGTTATTAGATAAAAAAGAAGTGGTGCTGGTTCGGAGTTTGATAAAACGTAGTTAAGGAAGACAGCTAAAAATACAACATTTTCAGACTCGAGTAACCTTGTTAAGTTATTAAATGGTCCATTCTCATCAATAAATGGTTCTTCCTGATCGGAATTTTCATCTTCCATTGAAATAATTTTTTTCTGAGTATCAGTTGATTGTGCTGCATGTAAACGGCTGGAATGAAGTGCTTGCTGGGACGGCGCAGTTCCGCCTGCCGTAGATGTAAAATGATGCGATTCTACACGTATTCCCGCTCCGTCACTGCAGTTTTCATTGGGATCTTCAGGTACGGACATCTGCGAGCTGGTTAAGTAAGGCGGCGGTGGAGTACCTGGTGGTGTTATCTCCGTATCTTTTTCCACAATTTCCCAAGATCCAGAGATTGTTTTAATTAATCGATCTGTCGGGTATAAGCAAAATTAAAATTAGTAATCAAGCGAGAACAATCTCAATGAACCCATTACTTAAACAATTTCAATTAGTTTTGCGTTTATTTTAAAACTTTCAAAAAAAAAAAAAAAAAAAAAAAAAAAAAACGATTTTTAAAAAGTGTGTAAGATTGGAAATCATTATAATGGAATGTGAGCAAAAAATGGACGTTAAGATTATCAAATGTATCAATCTTATATGAAGATTTCCAAAACGCATGAATAAATGTTTTTGGAAGTAATTACATGTATTTTGCTTTATGTACTAACCCATTTATACAGGTTAGTCGTATTAAGAACTATTACCTGGGTGCCTTGGATGCATATTGTCCGGCAATGAGCCGACGCGTCGATGTTTCAATTGATTAAGCGGGGGTGTTTGACCCAAGACCTATTAGAAAATAGAATAGGAATTAAATTACAATTAGGCAAGTAAGACTTCCTTAATCGGGCAGTACCGACTCCTTATTACTCATTTAAGATAAAAAACATCCTTAGATAGGTTAGACAGTCAGCAGTCTGCAGTAACTAAACTGCACTAACTTAACCTAGCTCCATGGCATTCAAATACATTTTATTTTGCGATTAGCCACGCCCCAAGACATATAAATAAAAATACATAAATACTTAAAAAGACTATTTTTATACTCTCGCTATGCATGTATTCCGGAATCTTTAACGCCCAAATACAACGATATTGTTATAGTCGCCATACCCATATGAGATTATATTTAATATATATTTAAATACGGTTTCTACTAACGAATATTTATTTAAAATTTTAAACCTGTATTATTAAGTCTTCAGAAAATAAGTAAATTTATTCAAAGCACTACTATATAGTCGTAAGATTCTATTTAGCTCACCACTAGTGATTATGACAATACAAAATATCAGTACTTGATCATTATAATATAAACACAACACCAAAAAATGTATTCGTACATATTTATATATATAAATGAAGTGAGATTGTTCAAGTAAGAAAGCTCTAGTCGATACTGGTAGACTACGAGATCCCCTCAACCCTTCTTCGAAAGAATAAAATTCCAAGAATGCTTCGTTTCGATTCTCCATGCGTAACAAACTATACATGCAAAAAAACGCGCACACACATATGCTGATCTACGCTTGTACGCCTGTACGTGTGTAAGCATTTTTTTCATTTTTTAAGTTTTATGGGCATAACTTCTACACCGTTTTAGCTAGACTTTAAATGTATATATTTATATAGATATTATAGATACGCAGATGTCATACTCAGATTTGGGATGCCACGCCCCCCCAAACATACGGACAGACGGACATGGGTATATCAACTTTTCTCGTCACACTGATCAAGAATATATATATTTTATGGGATCTGCTACGTCTCCTGTATATTACATACTTTTAAAAAACCATTATACCCTGATTTCCCATTTTCAAAGGGTTATGGGTATAAAAAGGATTTAGTTAATTTGAGCGAAATGGAGTGAATTTCGGTTAGAGAAAATGTAACAAAAATATTATTGTATAACATACCAAGTTTTCAACTTGGGGACTTTATATTATAAATTAAATTATAAGATACAATTTTCTTATTGATGTCCTACAAAATAGAATCTGTCAATTTTAGTCTGTAGCTCATATATTTTATGAGATGGACACATTTACACACACATTCGGACATTCGGGATAGGTCTAAATCGAAGCACCTCATCGGCCTGGTGAAGAAAATATGTCTGTCACGCCTCATTTTGTCCTTACATCCCGTTTTCTTACAGGACATAAACATTATTGAAATCATTTGGGAATTCATTTAGGAGAGATTACAAAAATAAAAGACCAGTATACTACTTTAAAAACTTTATTAATCAAATGTATTTTATTCAAATCGGAGTGTTTTTTAAGAGATATTAAACATCAAGCAAGTAAGAACGTTTAAGTTGGGTGCAACCAAATCTACTTACTTTCTGACTTATTTAATAAACGAAATATTTGGGCACGAAATATATTAGCAACGTTTTTGCTATACATACATATAGATTTACATATAATATTCTATGCTATATATACTATAATATTCTATGAATTGCTTTTGTCAGCTCTAGGAGTGCCCTATTTGGTTTTAGTTAACAAGACTCAGTCCACGGCAGTGGCGCTGGTGGTAAGTGCTATGCAAACTGCACCTAGATTCATGGGTTCCCGCCGAAAACTTTTTTCCAATCAAAATTTTTTCAACTTTTTAATTTTATTTATATTCGAATATTTATTATAAAGTGGTTGTGACTGCTCAGCAATAGCGTATGATCGCTATTTATAAACCCACTGCAGTGGGCAACAAGCATTTTTTCTATACATGCATACACACATACATACAAATGTTTCTTCGTGTATACACATCCAAGTGTGTACACATATGCTAAGAATTGCAATTGAATTGCGAGTTTGGTCAGAAGCCGCTATAGCAGGGGAAGTGATATGGTGGTAAGCGCTACGCAACTTGCGCGAGTGGAGTGGGTTCGAATCCCGTAGAAAACATTTCTTTCTATACCCTGAACCCATTGAAAATGGGAATTTAGGGTATAATGGTTTTGTGAAAATGTATGTAACAGGCAGAAGGCGACGTCGCAGACCCCATAAAGTATATATATTCTTGATCAGCATAAAAAGATAAGTTGATTGAGCCCTGTCCGTCCGTCCGTATGAACGTCGAGATTTCGGAAACTACAAAAGCTAGAGAACTGAAACTTCACATGAACACTCGTTCGCTAGCTACGCAGTACGAGTTTATTATGTTTTTTCGATAACTCGTCCCATTTCCAAATTATCGATAAAAATCGAAAATTCGTTTCCATTTTTTAGGTTTCTTGGGTATAACTTCTACACCGTTTTAGCTAGAGACTTCAACTTTATATATTTAGATAGATATTATATATTTAGAAAGATTTTGTAGTTTTCAGGTTTTAGATGCCACGCTCCCTCCGCCTTCAAAACGCATTTCAAATATTATAGACTTGAGATTTGGCACATAGATAGATTTAGAGACTTGCAATTTGGCACATAGATAGATTTAGATACTCCTAATCTACTCTGATAATTTCATGAAGATCGTCCATCTAGAAATGTAGTTATAAGCGTCCAAAGTTCAGCCCAACCCACCCCCCAGCTAAGGCAGCAACTGCGCAGTTAGCAGATCGCGCGCTTATAAGTGCGTAAAGAAGAAGAGTATCACTTTTTTTTTGCAGGGTTCAGGGTATCTCGTAGTCGAGCCGTCTCGATTAAAGCCTTCTTACATGTTATACCCTGAGCCCACTAAAATCAGGGAAATCCAGGTATAATGGTTTTCTTAAAAGTATGTAACCGTCTGTACGTCCGTCTGTCCGTCCGTATGTATGAACGCAGCGATTTCCAAAGATATGAGCTAGAGAGTTAATTCATTTTGTGTTAGATTCGTATATTAAACGCGCAGTACGGGTTTGCTTCAGATATTCGATAACTCGTATATTTTGACAGTCAGTTATAAAATTATTTCTCGTTCATCTTTAGAGTTAGAGTCTCCAAGGTATCTGCATATATATAGATACTAATTTAATACAATTTCGGTTTTTGTCAGATTTTGGATTCCGGTCCCAATTAACCCCATACCCCCAAATGTGTAAAAAATGTATTTCAAATACTAGAGACCAGCGTTTGAAAATGCTACGCTACTCCGTAGTTTTTCGTTTTGCTCTGGCTACCGCTCTCGTTTATGACGGGAGCCGTAGCAGAGAGCTCCGTATGTGAGAGCTCTGCTCTGCTCTCGGAGTTTGCTCAAATCTGTAGCGGTAGCAATAGCACGAAACGAAATTTACGACTACGCTTCGGCAGAGCGATAGCCGAAAAACGAGAGCGAGATGAGAGCAAACGCAATTGACTTTGTTGCTACTGCCTTTGGGCCGATATTCTTATTACAATTTGGCCTTCGATTGTTTTTGCTAGTTTGTAAAGTTCCGTTATGTGTTTGATGAGAAATTGTAGCAAAATAATTTTGGCACGTGCAAAATTTTATTCGTCAGCATATATGGAGCAGCAAAAGAAAACTCAAAACGTTTTTAAATATTTTATTGAAAGTGATGATCAAATGCACAAAATGTTTTCGAATATTAAAAAATGATCGAGTTTTCAATTTAAGGAAGCATTTGCGATTGCATGACATTCAAGTGGAAAATGAAGGAAATAACTCTATTAGTGCCGCATCGAAAAACATAAAAAATTCTACAATAAAAGTTCAAATCAATAAAAAACAAGTAAGAAAGCTGTAGTCGAGACTGCTCGACTACGAAATCCCCTGAGCCCTTCTTCAACGAATCATATTCCAAGAATGCGGCGTTTCGATTCTCCACGCGTAAGAAACTATACATGCAAAAACACGAACACACACACACGCTGATCTATGCTTGTACGCCTGTATGTGTGTAAGCATTGCAATCGTCTTGCTGTCTCGCTGCCTTTGTTGCTGCGGCACATGGGTTTTTATGAGAAAACTTTGATTAATAATTCGGTTTCTAGATGGACGATCGTATTGATTTCTTCAGATTATGATTATGATATTCATATCTATATGCTAAACCAAACTGCATATCTCTAGTATTTGAAATGCATTTTTTTCACATTTGGGGGCGGTGGGGCGATATGGGGACCGGAATCCAATATCTGACAAAAACCGAAATTGTATTAAATTAGTATCTATATATATGCAGAAGACTCGGAAACTTTATCTCTTAAGATGAATTAGCTAGAATTTTATATCTGGCTCCCGATAATTTCGTTTATCGATAACTTTGCAAATATACAAGTTATCGAATTTCTGAAACAAACTCGTACTGCTCGTCCAATGCACTATGGGCGCAAATGGCGATTTAGCGGCATAAACTCCAAATTTAAAGATATGGACTTGAAAATTTGCAAATATACTAGATTATTTTTTTAGAATTTTGGTTTTTCTTGTTTTGGAAATTTAAATTTTCGTGAAAAATCATATTTCAGTTGCCAGCAAGCTCTCCTTTTCATTCTTAAAGCGTTCAACATATCTGTTACTTTTGGCCAGCAGCTTTTTGACATGGGAAGCGATATTCTGTATATTCCTTTTAATTTCAATTTCAGAGCTCTTGGACAAATTTTGTTTATTAATTCTTTGGCACAACTAATCACAAGTGGCGCTAGCACTGTGTGTTTTTCCCAGCCACACTTCCAGCAAATTGCCACGGCGGACAGCGAATATTATGATTTTGCGCAAGTATGCGCAAAAGTTGTTAACTTATTTGAAATTAAAATACAATAACGCATACTTCCACATTTTACGCTTTACGTAATCCGCCGTAATCTTATTAGTTCTGCTCCACGAAACAGAACTATTTTCAGGTTAGGTTCGGTCAAAAATGTGATTTATTAAATCTGCTATATACAAAACAACACAACAACGAAAACAATTTTCCATTTTAATCTACATTCTACATACTTTGATTAATATTTTGCATCCTTAACACCACAGTTAGACGATATATTTCGTAAACAAAAAACAATTAAACATTGCGCACGTGGTAAGCAATTTTTGGCAAACACAACTTAGCGTAGCATCAGCTGACTTTACCGGCCTGCCAAATAGCCTGTGATGCACGAAACAAATTTTTTTAAACAGTTTTATAATGGTTAGACATTTCTACAATGGAACTAAGAAAAAAAGAAAAAAATATAACAAAATAATTTTGGACTTTATGCCGCTAAATTGGCATTTGCGCCCATAGTACAATGTAAGGACCTAACACAAAAAGAATGAACTCTCTAGCTTTTGTATCTTCGGAAATCGACGCGTTGAAACATTCGAACAGACGGACGGACGGACAGACGGACATGGCTATATCAACTTTTCTCGTCACCCTGATCAAGAATATATATAATTTATGGGGTCTGCCACGCCTCCTTCTGCCTGTTACATACTTTTAACAAAACCATTATACCCTGATTTCCCATTTTCAATGGGCTCAGTGTATAAAAACATTGATTCGGCCATATATTGATCTTGTAACTGAAGAAAGCTTTCCATTTCATGTGCTTAACTCTAGCAATATGCGAAATATAATTGACCCCATATGTCGTGGTATTGAAAAATATGTGGAAGCAACTTCAAGCCAAATGGAAACAAATGCAAGACAGTATTAAAAAATGTGGCAGCGAATATTCGGCTTGAAATAAAACATGAAAGTAAAAATCGTCTTTTATCTTTAAAAATTGATAGTGCAACGCGGCTTGGCCGAAATATTTTTGGGCTCAGTGCTCAATATATAACAAAAAATTCAATAAAATCTCGAATTCTCGCAATGGTTGAACTTAAAGGAACTGAGGCAGGTACATCCAAAGCTCTGGCTAAGGAAATTTTATCAGTTTTGGAAAATTATTAAATATCACTGAGTCAAATTGTGTCCATAACATCGGATAATTGGGCCAATATGATAAAAACTTCAAAAATTTTATTGCAAATGTATAAAAGCGATGACGATTTTGATGAAGCATGCACTGAACAGAAGAATATGGAGTACACGAAACAAATAGACCACTTCGAAAATACAAAACATCCAAGCGTTAAGAATTTTTTATTCCAATGCCGCAATTTGACGAAGTATATTCGCAAGCCTTCAAACGGTTACCGCGATTTATTTGAATTACGCAACTTCAAATTAACTCAATTGGATTGTCCTACTAGATGGAGATCAACATTCAACATGATTGACGATCTTAATAAAGCAAAGAGTATTTTGAGTCTAATTGAAACTGTGGAAAACAAAACGGAAGACGAAAATTTCGAAGCTAATGATTTTTTATGGGACTTTATAGATTGCTACGTTACAGTTTTGGCTCCACTACAAAAGACAATAGTACAATTTCAAGAGGAACAATTGCATTATGGTAATTTTTATGCTCTGTGGCTGACGTGCAAACTTACCACTAATCATATTTTGACAACAAACGCCTTTAATAAAGATTCCATTATTTATATAATTGGAAATAAACTAATTCAAAGTATGGAAACAAGGAGCAAGAAATTAGTGTCAAACGTGGGCTTCGACGCTTGCCTATATTTAGACCCAAGATTTCACCATATCATTGACTTCTCACAGAAAGAAAGAGCTATCAATTTTTTAAAAACATTGTGGGATCAATTAAAAGTTCATGGCCAGATTCCCAATTCAAATAGATCAAGCAATTCATCCATACGGATCCTGGAAACTCAAACGACAATGATATGGAGCTATTAGACAACTTTTTAAGTAATAGCATGATACTTCCCCATGAGTCAACAGATGTCCATGGGAAGATTGAGGGATTAAAATTACCTTTTATGAAATCGAATGTTAACGTATTAAATTTTTGGAGACAAAAGTCAAGCAACCCAGAACTTTATGCCTTAAACTATACCGCCAACGCAAGTAAATATTAATACTTAAATAACAATAATTAAACAAGTGTTTAAATTTCTTAATACTTGCAGGTGACAATAGAGCGAGCATTTTCGTCAATGAAACTGGTGTTGTCGGATAACCGAAATCGCTTAAGCCACGAAACATTAGAAAATATACTTCTTGTTAAGCTCAACTCAACACACTTAGATAGTGCCATAGATAATGTACATAAGTTTATTTGAAAACGACAATTAATACATACATACATAAATTTAAGTTTACTAAAATAAAAATAAAAACAAGTAAGAAAGCTGTAGTCGAGACTGCTCGACTACGAAATCCCCTGAGCCCTTCTTTGAACGAATCATATTCCAAGAATGTTTCATTTCGATTCTCTACGCGTAAGAAACTATACATGCAAAAACACGAACACACACACGCTTGTCAGCATGTATGTGTGTGAGCAATGCAGGCGGCTTGCCGTCTCGCTGCCTTTGTTGCTGCGCCATATGGGTTTTGATGAGAAAACTTTGATTAATAATTCGGTTTCTAGATGGACGATCGTATTGATTTCTTCAGATTATGATTATGATATTCATATCTATATGCTAAACCAAACTGCATGTCTCTAGTATTTGAAATGCATTTTTTCACATTTGGGGGCGGTGGGGCGAAATGGGGACCGGAATCCAAAATCTGACAAAAACCGAAATTGTATTAAATTAGTATCTATATATATCTATACTCGGAGACTCTAACTCTTAAGATGAATTAGCTAGAATTTTATAACTGGTTCCCGATAATTTCGTTTATCGATAGCTTTGCAAATATACAAGTTATCGAATTTCTGAAACAAACTCGTACTGCGCGTGCAATATACGGACCTAACACAAAAAGAATGAACTCTCTAGCTTTTGTATCTTCGGAAATCGACGCGTTCATACATACGGACGGACGGACGGACGGACGGACGGACGGACGGACAGACGGACATCGCTATATCAACTTTTCTCGTCACCCTGATCAAGAATATATATACTTTATGGAGTCTGCCACGCCTCCTTCTGCCTGTTACATACTTTTAACAAAACCCTGATTTCCCATTTTCAATGGGCTCAGGGTATACGAGCCCCAACCACTAATAATTCGAACAGCATGTTTTTTTTGCAGTGCGCAATGTTTAACACACTATATCATCAATACTACTAAAGATAACGCATACCAATGTATTTTGTCTTTGAGAGAATTTTATTCTCTTAACGGTAAAAAAAAAGTTTTGTTCTACTTCCAACACCAACAACAATATGAGTAATTTATTCAAACGGTAGACTTAAGAGATAAGAACAAAATGACCACTATTAATTCGAACGCTGTCTATGCTTACCTTTATCTCAAAAGAAGAGCAAAACAAAAGCAACCAGTGTAACATAATCACTATCTAGTTATAATCTGCAAACAATATCACAATACAGCATGCAAAAATTTTTAAAATTGCTGCAGATTAGTGCAAGTTTAGCAATGATGGTACGTGGTAAGCCTATTTGCAACGAAATCAGGGTATTGATTAGAGATTATTATAAATCTGGGAAGACACTTACGGAGATCAGTAAGCAATTACATTTGTCTAAATCGTCAGTGTATGGGGTGATAAACATTTTTTTAAAAAATGGGAATATTGAAAATTTCATAAGAAATAGAGGCCGAACATCAGCAATAACACCCCGCGACAAAAGACAACTGGCTAAAATTGTTAAGGCTGATCGTCGCCAATCCTTAAGAAATTTGGCTTCTGAGTGGTCACAGAAAATTGGCAAAACTGTCAAGCGAGAATGGACGCGACTGCATTTAAAAAGTATTGGATATGGTTTTTATAAAGTATGTTTTGATATTACCTATGCATCGAACCAAATAACTTATCTTACTCATAGGCCAAGGAAAAACCATTGCTTACGCTTCGTCAAAAAAAGAAGCGTTTACAATGGGCTCGGGAAAGGATGTCTTGGACTCAAAGGCAATGGGATACCATCATATTTAGCGATGAAGCTAAATTTGATGTCAGTGTTGGCGATATGAGAAAACGCGTCATCCGTAAGAAGTCCGAAACATACCATAAAGACTGCCTTAAAAGGACAGTAAAGTTTCCTGCAAGCTGTATGGTATGGGGATGTATGTCTGCCAAAGGACTAGGAAAACTGCATTTCATTGAAGGGACGGTTAATGCTGAAAAATACATTAATATTCTAGAAGATAGTTTGCTGCCATCAATACAAAAACTGGCAGATTGCGGTGAATTCACTTTTCAGCAGGACAGAGCATCATCGCACACAGCCAAACGAACCAAAAATTGGCTGGAATATAATCAAATGGAGGTTTTAGATTGGCCATCAAATAGCCCAGATCTAAGCCCAATTGAAAATATTTGGTGGCTAATGAAAAGCAAACTTCGAAATGAGCCACAGAGAAACATTTCTGACTTGAAAATCAAATTGCAAGAGATGTGGGACTCAATTTCTCAAGAGCACTGCAAAAATTTGTTAAAATCAATGCCAAAACGGATTAAATGCATAATACAGGCAAAAGGTGACGTTTCACAATTCTAATTTTAGCTAAATTATTGATTTAAGTATGATAGTATACCATATTTCTAAGCGTTCGAATTAATAGTGGTCATTTTGTTCTTATCTCTTAAGTCTACCGTTTGAATAAATTACTCATATTGTTGTTGGTGTTGTAAGTAGAACAACACTTTTTTTTTTTTACCGTTAAGAGAATAAAATTCTCTCAAAGGCAAAATACATTTGGTATGCGTTATCTTTAGTAGTATTGATGATATAGTGTGTTAAACATTGCGCACTGCAAAAAAAACATGCTGTTCGAATTATTAGTGGTTGGGGCTCGTAATAATAAAAGTAATAAATATTATGATTTACGTACAAATGTACGTATGTACAAATTTACATATATATGTATATGTATATATGTATGTATGTATCAGTGTTGCCAAAACAGCTTTTTTCCCGTCAAATCTGGCTTTTTTGAAAACCCAATTGCGGGAAAATTTCCAAAACAGCGGGAAGCGGGAATTCTGGCTTTTTTAGAAAATAATTTGCTTTTTTTCCGCTTTTTTTTATACTTAGCAATTTAACATATTTTAGAGAATTTATGTACAATGAAGTGATGTACATTGTAGTAAAATTAAAACCAAATAGTTCAGTATAAACAAAAATACCAGGCTCTGAACATATTTTTCGTTCGACTATGGCTCTGCTGCGGCTCCCGTCATAAACGAGAGCGGTAGCCAGAGCTTAGTCATATTTTCATTGCTCTTGCTGCTACGGAGTAGTTTTTGCAAACACTGCTAGAGACATACAGTTTGGTTTTGCATATACATATGTATATATGAATGTCATGATCACAATTTGAAAGTTTGATTACGATTATCCGTCTAGAAACAGAATTATTAATCAAATAAGTTAATGCAGAAAAACCCATGTGGCAAAGCAAGAGAGACAGCGAGACACCAAGACACCTGCAATGCGTACACACATACATATATATACGTATAGTTGGTTATGCTTGCAGAAACGAATCGAATAATTCTTGGAATATTATTCGTTCGAAGAATGGCTCAGGGGATTTCGTAGCGAGCAATCTCGACTACAGCTTTCTTACTTGTTTGCTTTTACTTTCTTAGGCGAAAAAACCGTGCTTATTTTATATGTGAAAGGTTTTTTTTTTTTAAATAAATAAAAGTTACGAGTTTTGAGCAACGTATACCGATAGAATGATTAAGAAAATGATTGCTTGGTTAGGCAGACATTTAAGACAGCCAAATTATGACATGATAAGACAGCCAAAGACAAAAAATATTGATATGCAATTAGTTTGAAATAATAATGATACAAATAATAATATATATGATCTCCAATTACTTACTGCAGTTGACATGCAGCCGAGGGGCTGTTGTTGACTTTGTTGCAATTTTTGAACAATGTTGGGGCGTTGCGATAGTGGGAAGGCAGCCTTTATGTTGTCGCCTTGAACTGCAGTACATGTCGAAACCAGCGGGTAATTGTAACCGATACTTAAAGAGTTTGGTTGTACACGTCCACTATTAAGATTCTGACAGCTATCACGACTTGTCTCTTCCGACAGCATTCCCGGCTGCCGTGGAGGCAGTGGAGGCGGACAAGCATCTAATTCAGATTTTGTATTATTATCCCCTTCTGTTTCCAACGGCCTACTAGTAGTTTCCATTTGTAAAAACATTTGCGTAGTCATTTTTGGATCCGATAAAGCCTTTGTCTTAATTTTAGATCTCTTTGTCTTGGTACTATTGTTATTGTTTTTAAACGCAATACCACTGCTATCGCTATTATTTGCCTTTAACATCGGTGAAGTGCATTGCGGACTGCCAGCACGATCCAAATCAGAAATCAGAGAAAACTGCTGGATACTTTTTGGATTACCCGAATCTAAAGCAAGTTGCCTTGTTGGATTCCTTTGTGGCAGAGGCGGTGGCATATCTTCCTCAATCAAACTCTTAGATATTGTAAAAATATTTTTGCTTTTCGATCCCGTAGTTGATTTCAAAGTTTCTTTAAATCGCTGCTGCTGATTAACGCATTGTTGTTGCAAATTTCGCTGAGTATTCTGTGAAGGGCTTGGCATATTTCCTTTGATGTGGTAGTAAAGTGACTGCGACATTGGATTACAAGTCTCTTGGACTCGTGACTGGGGCACTATGTCCGTTGTATTGTTTAATGTTGATGTTAGCAAATCTTTTTCAAATTTATTCCTTCGTGTGCCCAACGAAAGGGATGAAAGTGAACGTGGCAGTAGCGATAGGAATGCGGGTGAAGTGTGTTGAGTTGGTTGAGACTGTTGTGTGCTAACTTGTTGCTGATGATTGTTGTTGTGAAGGTTTTGATGAGTGGCAACAGACAAATTTTGAATTTGATTGTGCATTAGTAAATCAGCATTTTTCTCGCTGGCTGCGACTTGAGACTTAATAATTGGCGTATCCTGAAGTTAATGATTATGTTAAATATTTTAAACGTTTTTATAAATAGCTCGTATGCAAATACAAACGAATGCATGTTTATATAAATGTACACATATACATAAAGCCGTGCCAGAGAAAATTTGATCAATTCGTATCATATGACCAAAAATAATGTTATAAATAATGTTATTTTTAGTTTTATGAGTTTTTTCGCATAAAAATTGTTTTGCAAATAAAGCAACATGTTTATAGCTAACCATAATAATGGTCATTGCAATATAATAGCTTTTTCGACACATATGTACGTTTTTCCACATAAATATAAAGGCAAACAATAATTTGCCAACGGATACATTAGCTTTAATGAAGGTATGCTACATTTTATTATAATTTATTTAATTAATATATTCATTTATTTTTTATTAAATAATTGTACTATTTTGTGTTTATATCTCCGTTAGCATTAGTTTATAACTAACTATATAATTACATAATCTAAGATATTCTGCACTATTAAAAAGTGTATCTTTAGTAAGACACATTTGTTATTAATGCAATGATTTGGGAAACGATCGACAAAAAATATACGTAGCTATATAATATATGGATAATACGTACATGTTTAATTATGCACATATGTACACTAATATGAAGAAGTACTATATAAACAACATATAACTTTCTAACTTTGTTTTTACTCACCTCTGCTCCAACTTGTTGTAATTGTTCCCGAAGCTTTCGTATGTTTGCTTCTGACAGTTTATAGCTGGGATTATTTGTATCACCTTTAAGACGATCCAAATTTAATTTTTCCTGCTCTAACATCTTTTGTAATGTTTGAATCTTATATGTTTCCATTTCCCGTCGCTTTATGCTCTGTAATTTACATGGTAATTTATATGGTATATATTCACCTAATTACTTACATCAACAGGTTGTGGACCTGTAATTGAGGCAGTACGATCCCGTCCTGATAGTACTGGGGTAGTTGGAACAACACCCACAGAGCTGGGCCTAGAAGACTTTTGGCTGCGTTTTACAGCCAGTTCAACGATTGTAGAAGCTTCAAAACCAAAAGAATCGGGTAGTAAAAACATTAGATCAGAACAATCGTTTTTGTCAATTTTTATTTTGTTAGATTATGATGCACACATAACATAAATCTGTTATTGCGATAATAATTATTGACAACGGTACATCCTGGTCATGTAAGAAAATTATCAGGCGATTTCTAAAAGTGAAAAGTAGGCCAACAAAAATTGCCTTTTCAAAGAAAACTATATACTAAAAATAATACAAATTTTTTGTTTTCCACTAAAAATAGTTGGCAATATAATCAGTTGTCATTATGATAATTATAAAATTGGCTCTTGTTGCTGGCACAGTTTGGTTAACTAAAGAGATGGGTGTTTGGGATAATCCTGACACAACCGCTGCAATATATGAAGATATTAAATGCCAAATAAAACCTTACGTGGATGATTTGAAGGAAAATTACTGCTCTACGTACTGTAAAACAAACAAGGAGCAGACAATGTTATGGCGTGAATCCTTTGTCGCAGCCTGGAATATCAGTATAAAAGAAGGATTTCTAGTAGTCAACCGATTTCCAAAATACTGTCACCGCTTTACAGATGATGTAAATGAGACTATCAATCAGTTATTTAACGTTAAGTCAAGCGAGTAGGCCATCCTTAAACTGGCAAATTAAATATAAATTACAAATTATGTCTTTCTCATAATATACCTTAAATTTGAACAAATTTAACTAACACACATACTTGACCATCATGACATATAAATTTCTAAGACGTTTGGGATTTCTCACAGGAGTTTTGCTTTATACCACTCACATTGGAGTTTTGGCGGAGCCGGAAGTAGTACATAAATTAGCTGAGCGGCCTCAAAAGGCAACAGATAGTTCAGACAGCAGGTTTGAAAATAAAGCAGAACTCACCGCTTATGATAATTGTTTTGTTGCCCAACGACAATATAATAGCGCTATAAAACGAGGCCTTTACTTTTGTTATCGCATGACCGACTGGTCTACTCAATTTGTAAAGCAAACAAAAAACATACTAACAGAAAATATACCTATAAGAATCTCCAATCGAATAACGAAAAATTACTCTTGGCTTGTCCCTGAACATAATAATAAAGAGCACAATTATGATACTGAATGTAACCCTTCCGCATTCGCACCGGCCAACTTCAAGCTACCAAAGATCAAGGACGACATAACCTGTTGCAAACGTGAACATGCTTAGACATCTGAATATGTATTCTGTCAAAATTTAAAGTATATTCAGTTATCAGATCAATCATTTTTGGCTTTAAAATTTTTGTTTTGCTCAATAGGCATTCTAGTACAAAATGTTTTTAGATCTTGCATTGCGCACAGGAATCGTGGTTGCTGTGATTATAGTCACAAAACGCTATGATATTTGGGATTCATCAGACGAAACGCAAGAGGTTTATCAGTCAACAATCAGGTGGATCAGTCCATATACCAAACAAACTTGTGATTACCTAAACATACAATTACCATCGCTACCTCCTCAAAGGGAAAAATCCTTTCTTGGTGTTTACTATTATAATCAAACAGTTAAGATGTTGGTCGACTTACTTAATATGTTTCCTACGTATGTATATGCTGTCTTAGAAAAGATACCTGACGTGGCAAACCATATCGCAAGCCGTATTCGAGAACAATATGATAAGCATCAAAAAGAAAGTGAAAAAAGGAAAGCAGCAGAAAAAGAAAAAAATGAACGCAAAATTCGAATTGACGATAGGGCACTTGTGCGGACTGTTGAACCACACCCACATATGGACTCTAAATGTCGTAAAAAAAAACAAACGGAAGCCAAAGATATACCCATAATATCTTCGATTAAGGAAACTTGTCCAAGAAAGAAAGCAACAGATTCTGAAGATATTCCCAATACTCCTTCTATAAAAGAATTTTGTTCAAAAAATTCAGCTTATTCCCCTAGTGAACAGCAAAAAGAAGGGAACGTTCTTGATAAAAAGTGTAACTTCCCCAAATGCACAATCAACGAATCTGCTGGCTGGTCGGATATAAGCCCAAGTGACCAAACTGTAACAACACGTAAGTATTCTTCAATATTAATCCATAAAATCTACCATTCTAATGCTAGTATTGCCCCAGCGTGCCGATCGAACCAAGTAAAGTGAAAAAAAAGTTTGCAAAAAAGCGTAATCTTAAAAAATAGATAAATTTACATAAAAACACTTGAATAGCAGAATCGCAATGGAGGAATAAGAAAGTCGAACCAGAGACTCAGTCTCAATTATGAAGAAGAACATATAATTAAGTAGATATAAACCTTTGATGTAGCTAACAACAGTTGGGTGTTTCTCTTGCCGCACTTCTTGTCCATTCACCTAAAATAAAGAATAGAAGTAACATTTCCATAATTTGTAAGAAAAAAATTAATTTTAAAAAATAGAATGAGAACAAACCTTTAAAATCATATCTCCGGCCACTAATCCAGCAATTTGAGCGGCTCCACCGGGCTTTACGCTTTCCACAAAAACGGGATTATCACCGGACACCTAAATAATAATATAATAAAAATATAGTATATGAAATACAACTTGTGATGAAAACTCACTTTCATGCCATAGCCATTTTCATCTTTTCGCACAGTCAAAGTTAAATACTGAAAGTTTTTGGGTGATGCTGGATTTGGAGTTGGCGGTTTCTGAACTTGAGCGATTGGAGTTAAATGTATCTGGGAGCGCAAACCTGATGCACAAGGATTATCTTGGGTAGTTCCCAAATTAGTGCAACAATCACCATCAATTGGATCACAACTCTCCATTAGATTTCTGTCACTGTTGGAGGATCTTTTGCAGTCAAGAATGTCAGATGGACCAGGAACCACAAATGTAGTCACTGACGTCGTGATTGCTCCACTTGCACCATTCATACGTTTCGTCTTATTTTTATTCGAATGCTGATAGCTGATCGGCAATGGAGGTGTTTGTGGTGGAACGTTATTATTATTATTGTTCTTAATACCACTACTGCTGCTTGCTAAGTTGCTGAAGCTGCTCGCCAGAGACGGAGATCGCGGTATTTTCGATTTAATCGCAGATTTCTGTTTCTGTTTGTTCTTCGAATTTTTTACAGATTTTTGCTTTGGCGGTGGTAGTTCTGGTGGCGAGTCGTCAGATGCGCCGTCAACACAAACAGCAGTGCTTGTGCCAGAGTTGTTGCAAATATTGGTATTTTGTGATTGCGATGTTGACTGTAGCAGTTTATCGTTTGATTCTTCTGATAGATCTTGGACCTCATCGTATTCATGGTCGTCAATCCCAAAATCAATCAACCTTTGGAATGAAATAATGATTAATGCGATTTACTATGCTTCGACTATGCTCTTATACACATTTAAATATAATATTTCATC
The DNA here is from genome assembly GCA_030914335.1 of Drosophila borborema. Classification (NCBI taxonomy): domain Eukaryota; kingdom Metazoa; phylum Arthropoda; class Insecta; order Diptera; family Drosophilidae; genus Drosophila; species Drosophila borborema. Next base: position 94,230 of record JAUESP010000303.1, read on the forward strand.
AAACGTTAAACTTACCAATGCACTATAGTCAAAAAACCCGATTTTTTTATTTTTATAATCTAATTTTCAAGCTATACCTTTCAAATTTTTTACATCAATTTGTGAAATTTGAAGAATTTAGGATTTTTTGATAACTCATCTCAATTCGATCGATAATAATCCAAATTATAATGTGATTTCTACCCTTCTCGCCAGATTTAAAATCTATTATTACGTTTTGAAAGTTTGATAAATATAGTCCACCTAGAAATGGATTTATAAGCGTCCAAAATATATCCCATACTAAGCCCCAAGTAACTGAGTGCATTACTCAGTACTCATGCCCGTGTATATGCGTTTGTAAAGTTTTTGCAGAAAAATATTGACCTGCATATTATAAATGGAGATGAATCCGTCGACTAGTCATCCAAAGTAATAATAAGCGATTGTAAAATCCATCTTATCTTGAGTGACTAACCTTAAGTCTCTGCAAGTTCAATTTTATTAATTTTCTCTAATTTCCCATTGGTTAGAGCAGAATCGTCGCGCTTGTTGTCCCGAACACAAGTATTACTCTTGACTTGATGACAACAGATCAAGCTCTTTGACAAAGAGCAACGAGCATTGCGGCGCGTCTGAACGCTCTTTATCTCACATTGAACGATGCAATTGTAATTATTATCAAACTGCTGCTAAACAGAAAGCACACTTAATCGATATATCTGAATGGTTGTAGTAATGCTGGTTGCTTTAGTTGTGGTGAATAGGCATAGATAGGCAGACCTCGCAATCAAATAAACCATGTCGTAACAAGTGCCATTGGCAAAGCCACGAGATCAACTCACCAAACAAAATGACCACTGTTTGACCTTTTTAATTGAGCATAAATTAAATTTGCCATAAAGTAGATACAATTTAATTTCTAGACGTTTTTGTTTCGAAAAAATTTTGTTTATATGTATTATGTATGAGCTTAAATAAAAGGTAATAATATCACTCCTTATCGTTTGTAGCAATATTGCTTAATAATTTTATTTGTGGATATGGCATTTCGTAGATAAATGGTAACTTATAAAATATTATTTCACCTATGTATTATGAACCAATTAAAAATCGGGATATAATGTTTTGTGAAAATGTATGTAACAGAGACAAGGAGGTGTGGCAGACCCCATAAAGTTTATATATTCTTATAATAATTTTATTTTTGGATATATATACCGGGGTTATTTTTCGGCCTATTTTAACCGGAACAAAAAAAATATATTAGTTTAGAATGAAATCTAAACTAAAAGAGATATCAACAAATTTATATGGCATTTCGTAGATAAATGCTAACTTATAAAATATTAATTCACCTATACATTATGAACCAATTAAAAATGGGGGTATAATGGTTTGTGAAAATGTATGTAACAGGGAGAAGGAGGTGTGGCAGACCGCAGAAAGTGTATACATTGTTAATCAGGGTGACAAGACGAATTGATACAGCCGTTTCCGTCTGTCTCTCCATCCGTTTGTTTGAACGTTGAGATTTCGTAAACTACAAAAGCTAAAATGATTAAATTTTACATGTTACATACGCAGTACTAGTTTATTTTATGATGTCATTGTAAGTGGTTGAGATATGGTGTGTTTATTTACTATACTATATACTCTTTTAGTTTCAATTTTATAGATGCTCAAAGTATTTAGCTCTATATATGACATAAACACCACATAATTCCTTTCTAGAGAATTTGTGCGTAGATCGTTTTATCAGAGTCCACATACATAAGTAGTTGTTTTAGCTTCAAATACAATTTTGGGCCGTTAACAATAAAGCTTACCTCTTTTTGATTGATGGGTCATCCATAGAGATGTTGTTAAAAATCTTCAAGTTGAAATTTCCAGCGTATTGTGGTATATCTTGGTAAAAGGGAAAGTCCGTATTTGTACAATTATTTTATTGATTATTATCTAATTGACCATAGTAACATAAATAGTTTTTCTGAATCATAAAAAGCGGTGAGCGCATTTCAAACACATGGAATATCCGAACGCAAATGATGGGTATTAAAATGAACAATAAATAAGCTGTTTAAAATTTACATACAAACAAAATTGCATAATGCAAATTAAAAACTTTAACGCGAACGTGCACCGTAAATGTATTACATCAAACTAACAGCGAAATGAATAATATATTTAAAATTAATATCAAAACAATTATTTTTGGTTTCAAATTAAATTTTTTTTAAGTTTATAGATCTTTAAAAAAATTTATAACGCAAATGAAATAATAAAATACTCGTATCTAATGTTTTTTGAATCAACAAACAATATATCAAACAAATTTTGATATTCGTGTTGCCGTAAAAACCTTGAAATAAATTAAGAAATTGCCACCCTAAAAATATACTAAATAAATATGCATGTGTATATTCTAAAATTTAATTGCAATTGTCGAAGCAGCCGTAGAATACGTTCGATGGAGATTCATGTAAGGATGATAATATTAAATATGTACGTTCATACATACATACATATACATATATGTATGTCTGTTGTGGGCGTTATTACATTCTTATATACATATATATATATATATATATATATATATATATATATATATATATATATATATATATATATATATATATACTAATGTATAGGAGAAGGTTAACGTGTAAACATCGCTATTAATCTTCAGTAATTTATAAAAATCTTCTATCAGCATAGTTAAAACACTAACATTCAACAAGTGTCGGTGGCAGCCATATTGTTTTGCTCTGAGGTGCTTTCAAATCCAGGGTGAGGGCGTGACGAATATTTTGACCAGAGATAATAAAAATAACAAATTATATATTGAAGTCCGATGTTTCAATAAAATCTATTATTGTCGTATTTATTAATTTGCAAGCCATAATAAACGATAAAGAAATTTAAGTCACATTAATATTGCTTGAGAATATACATATACGCATATCGTCACAAATGAATAACAGCCCTACACGAACGCACCTCTGGTTGGATCATCACATACACCAAGTAAATATGCATGCATATGCATATACATATTAACTCATATGCTACTTTATATACATTCACACTCGAACATTCGTCTGTTGCCTTTTTTACAGGGCTCAATTCACTCACTACTTAGCGCATTGCGCATCATTATTTAACGTGTTGAGAAATACGCCTTTTAACATATAAATTCTAAACTGTCACAAATATATGGATAATTGTGGTTAAAATTACTTTTTAAATTTTTGCTGAATAAATTGCTGAAAATTGTTTTTTTTTTTTTTTCTGTCACACAAACTCTGCAATAAATGCTAAATTGATACTATGTTATACTCATAATGGTCGCTGCTAATAGAGCTGTAAAACTGTCGGCGGCACTATCGATCTATCGAATATTTATAGTTTTGTGTTGCTATCGATGGTTTTTGTGTACTATCGATAGCGAGTCAGAGCGAATGTTCAGCAAAGCTGGACAAATTATAACGAGCCGACGAGCTGCCTAAAAACCTAATCATGTGGATATGCTCCTTTTTCTTCATCACAATTCTTGGATCTTGGCAGAAGACTAAAAGACCAACCTTTAATTTTAACTTAATTCAAACTTGTTATGTTTCGTAATAGACCATGAAGGATCTCAGTATGTTAAACAAATGAAATGTTTATTACAATCTTTATTGTTATTGTTAAATATTCATTAGTTTAGTTGGCTTTTGAAGTTGAAAATTGTTCGATATCGAATATTATTGAATATTTCTTGAAAAACCATCGAAACTATTGAATGTTGCAACCATCCATAGTTTTACAGCTCGAGCTGCTAATAGAGGTAACGATATATCGACAAAAATAATAAATACATCGGAATGGCTACCGATGTTCATTTCTAATTGTGTTTCATACAATTTTTAAATATGGACACACTGATTAATATAACATCCATATATATATATATATATATACAGTGGGCAAAAAAAGTTTAAGTAAACTTCTTAAATTAGTATTATTCCTATTAGAACTCTTTCAGTAATGGGGAAATTTTTAAACTATGATTAGTTTACATTTAAAGCACTTATTTATTTACGAGGGGAGTGAAAAAAAACTATGTACTTTTTTTTATTTTCTTTTTATGCGCCAAAAACCAAAACAAATGACGAAAAGCATGCCAAAAAGTTTAAGTATGTTTCGCCATTCCCGTTTACCGTTAGGTGTTGCTCGGAATTTGCAACGGTAATCTTAATTTTTCCCTTACTTCACTTCAAATTCTTGAAATATTATGAAGTGAAATTTCATTGGTGTCAGTTTTGTGTGCGTAAATGGGACATAATGGGTCATGGCAAGCAAATACTATTAGAAACGCGACAATTAATTGAAAAGGTATACTTAGAGGGTAAAGGTGTATCCCAAATTGTCAGAAATCGACAGAGTGATTGTCCGACCACCCCCACTAGTGTTCAATCAACATTAAAATCGTACGGGGAAACAGCTAGCTTTGAGGTTCAGCCCAGAACGGGTCGGTCTTCAAAATAAAGTGTCAGAGATAAGCGACAAATTCTCAGCACAGTAAGGAGCGATCTGGAGTTAACGTTCATCCATAATCCGTGCGAAATGTTCTGCACAAGGTATGGTACAACCACTAACCATACAACCACTAACCATACAACACATAGACTGGACAACTGGTACAAGTTACTGTTCACACTTATTTTTTGACTTTAGAACCCCCTCAATTTCGTATTTGCTCGGGTTTTTACTTTTAGGGTCGGGGGAGAAAAATTGCTGATGGCAAAATCATTCCGCTTCGAGTGCTCGACAGTGACGGTCGATTTTCCAAAAAGGCCTGACATGTGCCGCTCATTCCCTTGCTCTCTTTCTCTTTCTGTCCCATGCTTTTTACTCTCTGCTCTCTTCTCACAAAAATATATGTATGCTGCTGGCACCAACAGCAAGCAGCTCACAAAAATTGAAATTTCTTCTCTACTCGCGAGTCGCGATCCCATTGGTTCCCTTCTGAGCGAAGAGTATGCCGAATTCTTAAACGGCTTTGCCATGCTCATGCAAAATGTTAGCGTTTTCATGATTATTTGTGGAAAGGGTATGAAAGTGGTGATGTGCATAATGAATATTATTTCCCGATGACCATACACACACACATTTACACTTCCTCGCTATATGTGTAGACATTTATGTGCTTGTGTGCGATAGATATTCTTGCTGCCTGTAGCATTATTAAAACCCCCAGCAGTTGATATTCGTTCGGTTGGGTAGCGATGTGAGCTTGCATACACACACACATTTACACTTCCTTGCTATATGTGTAGGCATTTATGTGCTTGTGTGCAATATTCTTGCTGCCGCCTGTAGAGCACTTTAAGAACCCCCAGCAGCAGTTGATGTTTGTTCGGTTAGGTAGCTGGGAATCAGCTACCACACAGCAATCGCTGGGAAATTAGAATTGCTACATGCAGCAAGTGTATCACACACAGGCACATAAATGCTTACACATATAGCAAGGAAGTGTAAATGTGTATGTGAATGTGTATGCGTATGCTAGCTCACAGCAGCTACCTAACCGAACAAACATCAACTGCTGCTGGGGGTTCTAAAAGTGCTCTACAGGCGGCAGCAAGAATATTGCACACAAGCACATAAATGCCTACACATATAGCAAGGAAGCTCACATCACTACCCAACCGAACGAATATCAACTGCTGGGGGTTTTAATAGTGCTACAGCAAGAATATCTATCGCACACAAGCACATAAATGTCTACACATATAGCGAGGAAGTGTAAATGTGTGTGTGTATGGTCATCGGGAAATAATATTCGTTATGCACATCAACACTTTCATACCCTTTCTACAAATAATCATGAAAACGCTAACATTTTGCATGAGTATGGCAAAACCGTTTAAGAATTCGGCATACTCTTCGCTCAGAAGGGAACCAATGGGATCGCGACTCGCGAGTAGAGAAGAAATTTCAATTTTTGTGAGCTGCTTGCTGTTGGTGCCAGCAGCATACATATATTTTTAAGAGAAGAGAGCAGAGAGTAAAAAGCATGGGGCAGAAAGAGAAAGAGAGCAAGGGAATGAGCGGCACATGTCAGGCCTTTTTGGAAAATCGACCGTCACTGTCGAGCGCTCGAAGCGGAATGATTTTGCCATCAGCAATTTTTCTCTCCTGACCCTAAAAGTAAAAACCCGAGCAAATACGAAGTTGAGGGGGTTCTAAAGTCAAAAAATAAGTGTGCACATTAACTTGTTCCAGTTGTCCATCTATGTGTTGTATGGTTAGTGGTACAACGCACGAACCCCTCGAAGGAAATCGTTGATTTCTGAGGTCAATAAGAAAAAGCGACTAGAATTCGCTCAAGAGTACCTAAACGAACCGAATTCTTTTTGGGGGTCAAAATTAATATTTGTTGGTCGGATTGAGCTCAAAGTGTGGCGAAAATCAATTACTGCGTTCTACTATTTCGTTTTTTCTTTTTGAGGGTACTAATAGAAATAATACTAATTCATGCAGTTTACTTAAACTTTTTTTGCCCACTCACATAAGAAGGTGCGCAAAGTCCTCCTACGGCATGAGTATAGTTCGAGTGTAGCATGAGCATACAGGGTGTAGAATTATATTTTTCTTTTAAAGCGCATTCAATGGCTTGCGCCATACCTTAGGAGGACCATAATTATAAAATTGCATTATTTTTGTATTGTAACATAATATGTCGTCATCATAATATTCTGCGGGGTGACTAACCATGTTGACAGCTAAACTAAAACGCTTTTCTATGTTTGCTTCTAATAGGAAAGGTTTTTTCCGTGCTACAATCGAACTATACTCATGCCGTAGGAGGACTTTGCGCACCTTCTCATGTGAGACATCGATGCCACATTCTTCCTTCACCTCTTTGGCAAGACTTCTGGAACAAATATGCGGATTAGCGTTCACTTTTCTTAGAATTAGCGTCTCTACTCGGTTAGTTAGCTTTCTTTTCGGCCCTCTTCCCGTCTTTGAAAGCAGCCTGTTTTCCTTTTCGGCCCGGTTTATCACATTATAAACCCTTCTGCTGGGCACAGAAAACATGCCCATCAATTCTGGAACGGATTTGCCCATCTCGTGGTTGTAATGGATGAGCTGCACCCTCTCAAAGCTTAATCGCTTTCCAGCCACATTTAAAAAATATTAAATGTGTTATTATACTCGTAACTAGCGAAAATTGTCAACCAATTGACAAAAAATGTGAACGAATATGTGCATAGATGCCGAGAATATGCAGAGACAGCGGTAAAATACCGTTACTTCTAAGAGAAAGACCAACGCAGATGTGCAAAACAAAGTGTGCCAACATATTATTGACAGTGTTATTATTGAATGATATTTGTTTTTGTTGATTTATTTGTTATATATTGAATATTTTGCTGCTTTTTTTTATATATAAATTAAAGAAATAATATTAAACCGATTCCCATTTAAAAAAAAAATTGTTTTTTTGCATTATTGACTTAGATATTTGCATCTAAAGTCAAAAAATCCAATTTTTTCCCAGTGTGCCAACTCATTCTTGACAGACTGTATGTGCATGTGTGCGATACACTTGCTGCATGTAGCAATTCTCATTTCTCAGCGATTGCTGTGTGGTGGGCGTGTGCCTACCTCAACTTTGAATTATGTAAACGATTTTGGGGAATAGCAGTCAGTGTTTAAAAAACTGCAAACAGTTTTCGCAGTTCTGTTATTGCTAGAACTGTTGCTGCGAGCATTTTCGACAGTCGCAGTCGCAGCAAAAGCAAAAACATTTCTTGATCAGCAGCGCAGCGCTTTGGAAATCGACAGCTTCGGCAGTTTTGAGAATGCTAGAACTGTTGCTGCGAGCATTTTCGACAGTCGCAGTCGGAGCAAAAGCAAAAAACAATTCTTGATCAGCAGCGCAGCGCTTCGAACTGCGTTTACTGGCGACAGTCGCAGTCGCAGCTAGAGCAAAAACTGTCGACTGCCGAACAGCACAGCACAGCAGACAGCTTACATGGTTTTTGCTCACGATTGAGTAACACTAGGTTATGCAAAGCGGTCTGTTAAGTTAACAGTGAAACGTCACAGGGGGTCGGACGCGCTTAAGTTTGTATGAAAATTAGGCAATTTCGGCACTGTTAACTATCTTAAAACTAGCCAACTAAATTAAGGCGATTCAAGTTGCAAATTATGAGTTCTATATAGATTCATGAATCTGACAATATAAGGGTTTTTGAAAATTGTGTATTCTAAGCCGTTTCCTAGGCATTTATCGCTGAAGGTAATTCGATTAACCGCCAACATCTTCGTCTTATATAACTTAAACTTTATTTTAAATGACTTTTTATTACAAAAGTAACTAGTATTAACATATACTAATCGTTTCCCATCAATCCACATCATTATATCTATCATATTCATTCATCATATTAGAAATTTGTTGACCAAAGATTGGGGCGGCATTGTTAGCTTCTACCAAGATTTCTGATGGCTTGTTCAGCCAGATTATCTATTTCTGTATGCTTGACTACTTATAATCTCAGTCCTTTTTGGGTTTCTTAATTAATACATACATTTTATTTCGGTCTTTGGGCTTTTTTTCTTGACATGAAAGCAGGTGTGAACAGCAGCTTACCTGATATGACTTCGACATGTACTCTATTTGAATATTGCATTATATTGATATTTATGAACAATACTAATGGCGAAAATTAAAAAAATCATGCGTTTTGGTCATTTTTTCGGACGTAGTACCCATTTGGGAAGTGCTTTTGCTGCTGCCAGAAGGCCTCACATTATCTAATATGTTTTCGTAATTTAAGTATATAAATTAAATCATTTTTATGGTTCTTCCTATCCGAATTCGTTGCAAAACAACTTATTTTGGTTGCTTATGAGCATTTGGAGGATCTTTGCCCCAGTGCCCGCCAAGTATCAAATTGAATCACAGAGCACACTTAGGACCCTGTGACGTCACAGGGGGTCTGTTAGTTAACATCAAAAGTAACGGAACTGCTCTTTGCGTAACCTACAAAGTCTTTTAACAGTGGGCGTAGACATAAAACTTTTTGATCGATCTTCTTAGAATCATAACATTAACTCACATGCAAAATTTCAGCGTTCTAGCTTTAACTGTGTAGAAGATACGTATTTCCCGATTTGCCACGCCCCCAATGGGCGTAGATATATCCGCCATAGCTTTTTGAACTTGGGTTGTCACCCCGAGTATACATTTCAAATTGCAACTCTCTAGCTCATCATCTAGTATGATAACTTGACTATGGGCGGAAGAGTTTTTCGATTTGCCACGCCCCTAGTGGGCGGATCGGGAAAATTTTTACACTTTATAATTCGGGAACATATATGAGCCATGTCATGTTCATGTCATGTCGGCCCTATCTAAGAACTGGCAAAAAATTATGCGTCTACGCCCACAGGGGGCGTGGCAAATCGGCAAAGAAGTTTGTTGTGGCCAACTGCATAGTTCATGCATATAATAGCTTAATAGCAATTGCTAAGATGATATAAAGCATTTTAACATAAATATAATAATATTAATGAATTTAAAAAATAAAATTTATAAGTCTTCGATTAATAAATAAAAAGTTTCCAGCGGGATTCGAACCTAGGTCTTTTGAAAACAACATGTAATCGCTAGCTAAACCTAAATAAATTCACAGCTGATCAGCTGACCAGCTGCGGGATTCGAACCCACGCACCTAAGTATAGCTTGCATAGCGCTTACCACCAGCGCCACTGCCCTGACCTGTTTGTTAACTAAAACCAAATAAGGCAATGCTAGTGCGCCTTTTGACAAAACTAAAGTAACCATAGAAAAATTCCCAATTCAGTCACAATTCTTAGAATATTCTGGCATCCAAACTTTTGTATGCATACATAGAAAATTGTGTGTATACCCGTATAGTGTGTACATGTGAAACTGTATGTATGTGTAGGAAAAACGTTTGTTGCTTGTACGTTTGTACGTTTGCTAATTGCCGAAATATTTCGTTTATTAAATGTTTATTAAATAAATAAAATGCACCTATGGGAACAGAGTATATCGCAGTTAGTTTCGCCTAACTGCAACGTTCTTACTTGTTTTGGACTGATTCAATACGACCTTGATACAGTTTATGTTGCGGAGACCAAACAACTGAGCAATACTCTAAGATAGGACGTACAAGCGAAATAAATAATTGTTTGGTAATAAAAGGATCTTTAAATTCCTTAGACCAACGTTTAATAAAGCCAAGCACGCTTTTGGCTTCATTTATGATGGTAGAAATATGATGATTGAAATTAAGTTTACAGTCAAAGAGAACACCAAGATCTTTGACTGTAAAGATGCGTTGTAAGGAAATGTTACTAATTTTATAGTCAACAATATGAGGAACGGAACGACTGAAAGTCATAGTCATACACTTTGAGCAATTTAGGTGCAACTGGTTCACCACACACCAAGATTGAAATGCATTAAGGTCATATTGAAGGTGTAGATACCCATTTGCACTGGAGTATGGAAGGCAAAGTTTTACATCATCCGCATACATAAATATGGTAGAATAAGAGATGCAACTAGGAAGGTCATTTATAAAAAGCGAAAAGAGTAATGGTCCTAAATGACTACCTTGAGGAACACCAGACGAAACAAAGATAAGTTTAGAAGTAGCTGTTCTCAACAAGACTCTTTGGGTTCTACCGTTCAAATAAGATGAAACCCAGGACACAAGTTTAGGAGAAAATCCTAAACTTTCAAGCTTCAGAATTAGTATCTGATGATTAACTGTGTCAAAAGCTTTACTGAAATCAGTATAAATAACATCAATTTGCATTTTTTTAGAAAAACTACCATTGACAAGTGAAGTAAATTCGAGTAAATTCGAGGATGTTGATCGATTCTGAATAAAACCATGTTGAGATGGTTGAATAATCGATTTGCAGAAATGTTGCAAGGTTGATGTTATAATTTTTTCAAATAGCTTCGGAATAGCAGATAATTTCGCAATACCTCTGTAATTGGAAATATCAGATCTTCCACCTTTTTTATATAGAGGAATGATGAAAGACTCTCTCCATATTGAAGGGAACACAGAAGTTTCCAAAGATAAATTAAATTAAATTAGCAATGGTGATTGAAGAGAAACACTGCACTGTTTAATGATACAACTTGGGATATTGTCAGCACCAGGGGAGAAAGATGATAGATAGATAGATAGATAAATAAAACCATAATCAGGAAGTGAATATGGATACGAATCACTATATAGATCAACAGAAGAGTAATTAGATTGAAAATAATCTGCAAAAAGATCGGAGGAATCCTGATCAGTACAAGTTTTTTTAGCACCAAGGACAAAGACGGCAAACCAGAAGACTTACGCTTCAAGTTTACAAATGTGTAAAATTGTTTAGGATCTCGAGCAAACTGTCGTTTGCAACGCACAAGGTAATTCTCATAACACCAAGAATTTAAAAGACTGAAGTTTGACTTGGCAATGGAATATTTAGACCAGTCAACACTTGAACCAGACCTTTTAAAATTTTTAAAACATTTAGATTTAATGTTTCTTAAATGCGAAAGCGTCTTAGTAAACCATGGCGGTTTATTTTAACTGGGCAATATGCGACAGAGAGGGACGCACACATCCAGAATAGAGTTTAAGGTAGTATAAAAAATCGATGCTGCCAAATTAATATCAACCGACTCATAAAGAAGAGACCAGTCAGTTGAATTAATTAATTCATTAAGCAAAACAAAATTGCATTTACGATAACAGCGGCTTAAATTAGAAGGTAAAGATAATAAAACTCTAAAGTGGGGTGATGCAAATCCTCTGGTAAGCAGAAAGGAGTTGATCTCACGACATTAATGATGGAGTCATGATTAATGAACACATTCATTACAAGTTGAGGACCAAGAAGTGTTAGGAATATTGAAATCACCCAACACAAGAAGAAAGTCTCTATTAGTTACATGTTCATAAATTTCTTTAATACAGGTTATATGTTGCATAAACCTGCATTTCAGAAGAGGGAGGGATATAATAACATGTAATAAACAAAGAGCTCGATGGGAGCATTAATTTAACCGCTATAATATGGATGAATCTATGAATACTGGAATTAACAGCAATTAACACCCCACCACCTTTACGCATCGAACGTAGTGAAATTACTTGCAAGAATCTCACTATTATGAATGTTATGACTTAACCATGTTTCAGTGAAGACAATAATGTCATATTGAACACTAAAACTATGCAAGTATAGACTTTTAAGTCTAGATTTCACGCCACGTACATTTTGATAAATGATTGAAAGCTGAGAAGAAGAATGAAACATATTTATTCTTTTGGTGTAATAATTGATGTTGATTGCACCGAAGGTAAATTCAAGGAAATAGGATGAGATTTGTTTCGATTTTTAGGTTTAAATTCATGGACAACTAACTACATGAGGTGGCCAGAATTTAGGATCACAAATTTTGAAATATTCAACCGGCACATTGATCTTGAATGAAGCAATTTCTCGTGGAGTCGCAAAACTAAACTTCGATATAAAGACATTGGCCAAGATCTTGCTTGAAATAAAAGCAGATACTGCCTCACATGTCGTATCCGATGAAAGCCTAGATAAGAAAACTTGCTTTCGAGGAGAGACGACAGATAAGTAATGCCATGAGTGGCCGACTTATTGTCACTCTTAGTTTGAGCAATAATTGGTGAGAAGTCCAATTTTTGAACAGAGACTTGAGTTTCAATAGCAGTAACGACAGGGGAAACAGAAGATTCAGAAACTACTGGTACAGGATCAAGAGAATTAGGCGCAGAGGACAAAACAGAAGCACAGGGTGAGGGTGGAGCAAGCAAGTTCGGTGACGGTATTGGTACAGAAGGAGGCACCAATAACAGTGGAGTCTCCGAATTTGGAGGTGGACTTTCAAAGTTATAATGGCTTAAAATCTCTTCAGCAGCAGCCATGTCCCTGGATAACTGCTTAGAGATCTTTCTCAGTTTTAAAAATTGAGCCCTCACAGCACTATACATATTGGAAAATTTTATTTATTTTTCCAAACAGATCGGACAAGACCAGCGTATGCCACCAATACCAATTTTGGCAGTGGACATGATCTTGTCATAATCACGCCCAGTAAGACCTGCACACTTAGTATGCATCATATTTTCGCACAACCAGCAATTTACAAATCGCGCTTGTGCAGCATCACTTGCCAGCCTGAATGTGCATGATTTTTTGCAACAACTCATATTGGCAACTGGGATGAAATGCAAATGTGCAGAAAAAAAAAACGGAAAATAAAAACAGAGAGAATGTTAATATATTGGGAGAGCAAGTGCAACGACAAAAACAGCCGTTAGAGAGCAAGTACACAGCGAGAGAGTAAACTTGCACAGCACGAAATTAAGAGAGGGAAAAAACAACAATAGTAAGCAGGATCAAAATTAACAAACGTTATGAGAGTAATGTAGGGAGAGCGCCAAAAGAAAATAGAAGCACTATGGCTTGCATAGCGCTTACCACCAGCGCCACTGCCCTGATATCATATGTGTTAACTAAATCCAAATAAGGCATTGCTAGAGCGTCTCTGACAAAACTAAAGTAACGATCGAAAAATTCCCAATTAAGTCACAATTCTTAGAATATTCGCATCCAAACTTTTTTATGCATACATAGAAAATTGTGTGTATACCCGTATAGTGTGTACATGTGAAAATCTGTATGTATGTGTAGGAAAAACGTTTGTTGCTTGCATGTATGTACGTTTGCTAATTGCCGAAATATTTCGTTAATTAAATGTTTATTAAATAAATAAGATGCACCTATGGGAACAGAGTATTTCGCAGTTAGCTTCGCCTAACTGCAACGTTCTTACTTGTTATACTCTGTTCCCGTCTGTCCGTCTGTCCGTATGAACGCCATATTTTTCGGCGCTATTAGAGCTAGAGACTTGAAATTTTAAACATATACTCATATATGCTCCCGAATTATAAAGTGTAAAAATTTTCCCGATCCGCCCACTAGGGGGGTGGCAAATCGGCAAAGAAGTTTGTTGTGGCCAACTGCATAATTCATGCATATATAATAGCTTAGTAGCAATTGCTAAGATGACAAAATGCATTTTAACATAAATATAATAATATTAATGAATTTAAAAAATAAAATTTATAAGTTTTCTATTAATAAATAAAAAGTTTCCAGCGGGATTCGAACCTAGGTCAGCTGACCAGCTGATCAGCAGCTTGTGACAAAACAAAACAAAACAATACAATCGCACTTCTTGCAATATGTATATACACCTGGATGTGTAAGTTAATTTAGTTCGTTGTTATATTTTGTGATATTTGCGTGAGCAATGTTATAACCTCGATATTAGGTTAGGGGCAACACGTGGTGTTACACTAAAATGAGTAGACGTGAAAGTAGCGTGGCGACGACCGACGTTCTTTATTCTCCAAAATCCACTAACTCTAATTGACATTATTTCTTAAACTCAACTCTAGCCCTAAGTGTGGTGGTTATATTTCCCAGGGCAGCAACTCTGTCGCATGTTATCTGTTATCGTAAACATTTATATCGAAACTGCAGGCTCAGCTGATATGTTTACAGTCTGCCGGTCGATTATGTTAACTCTTCCCCACTTAGGTGAATGACGTCCTCGGAGTTCTTTATACTTAGTTTTTGTAAGTACGGTAGGGTTGGTATTTCTTGATGCTCAGTTATATTCAGGAGAGTAGATGCCGCTGGTCTCGGGGATTTCCTCACGTAGGTTTTTGGATGCGCGACAGCTTCCTATTGATATTATTATTATTTATTATTATTATTATATTATTTTTGTTATTATATTATTTAACAAAACTAATTATATAACTAATATTATTATTATTATTTGACAAAACCAACTTGGGATACTTCAATTAGGTTAGTAATAGTAATATTTATAGGGTGTTCGTTAGCAATAAATTTTTAAATCCAAAGAGTCTAATATGGAGGGGTTTACAATTCCAACTTTCGCAAGAGTTACAGATAGCATTACGTTTTTAATTCTGAAACACTTATTCTGTTTCTAGAGAGGAGTGTTTCATACAAATGTTCCGTGTCTATTTGCTTGCTTTTGGTGTCTATTATTAAAAGATCTACTGTATAGGTTAGCTTGTTTATTTGTTCCTGCATCTTTGTATTTATAGTTATCTGTCCGTTCTCTGATTCTACAAGCTCTTTTTGTGTAAATTTAAGCTTCTCGAAGTCGTCAGAGTCTGGTGCTACGACATTAAGAACGGTGCCTAATATATTAATGCTCCTAGCATGTCTATGATGGATGTCTATTGAGACTATTAATGTTTCTATGTGATATGTTGTATAATGGGAAGTTTTAGTATTTTGTTTATCTTAGGTTGCCCTTGTGGACCACCCTCCCTTTTATTAAGACTTTTGTCCCCAAGTCAGCGTCAATTTTGTTTTCGTTGTACAGGGGCGTCAGTTTGGTCCCTAAACGTCTGTTCGTTTTTACGAGGACTGTATCGCCTGCTTGGAATTGTCTATCGTGTTTTGTTTCGTTTACCCTGCTCGTTTGAAGCTGTTGTGTCTTTTGAATTTTATTTCTTATTTCTATTTCAAGCTCTGGGGAGGATGAGTGGATTATGTCGATTGGGCGTTTATTTGTTACTGAATGAACTGTGTTATTATATTCGATAGTTGCCTGTAGTATTGTTTCAACCGTGTCATTAATTTTCCTTTGCGCTGTTAGGCATCTTGCGATGTCGTTAAGGGTGCTATGGAATCTCTCGACCTGTCCGTTTGAAGTACTATGGAGTGGGGGGGCGTTTACTATTTGAATATTCGGATTTTATGGAAGGCTCGTTATCGC
This sequence comes from Drosophila borborema, assembly GCA_030914335.1. Lineage (NCBI taxonomy): Eukaryota > Metazoa > Arthropoda > Insecta > Diptera > Drosophilidae > Drosophila > Drosophila borborema. The sequence continues at coordinate 110,110 of JAUESP010000303.1, forward strand.
AATAGATTGTCTTGGTGTGTCGATAAAAATTTACAAGTTGTAAAATTGCCGATGTCGATTATTGTCCTTGAGGTAATGGGTTGGACAATAGCGAATTTTGAAAATTTGTCTATGCACGTAAGGAAGTATATTTTATCAGTTGAATATACGTCAATGTGTAGCATTTCACCCACGTAGGAAGGTATAGGAGTTTCTCCAAGTATTTGTTTTAGTGGGTGACGGTTGTACTTAGCTGTTTTACAGATTTTGCAGTTTGAAACAACTTCGTTTGCTAGTTTTGTCATTTTGGGGAAGAAATAATCTTGTAAAATCTGTTTTACGTTTTCTTGAGCTGCTCTGTGAGCTCGATTGTACTCTGTTACAATTATTTCTCTCTGTTCGTTTTCGTCAATAATGTCATTTACCATATGTTTTGTATATCGAAATGTTGTTGTCGGAAAAGTTTTTATTAGTTCATGTTGTATTAATGACAGTATTGGTAACTCGCAATGAATTGCATTTACGACGTCTCTTTTGACTACACCGCAAGCTCTTTCGATTAACGAGTCTCTGTCTGAGAAGTAAATTTTTTTTTCTAAATAGGGTGACTGTATGCTTTGAAGGTGTTCTACTTTCTTCTATTATGATTTGATTCCGGAAACAAACTGGAGGCTTTTCAAGGCCCAGACTATGGCAAGTAATTCTCTTTCGTTTGTTTCAAAGTTAAGTTCCCTATCTTTCAATGTCCTTGATATCATGGTGTGTGGCTTTCCACCTTGTGATAGGACTCCCCCAAGACCCAAGGACGAAGCATCAGTTGTTAAATCAAATTCTTTCTTGTAGTCAGGATAGAGCAACATAACGTTTTCGGATGTAAGAACCTCTTTTAGTTTCTCGAATGCCGTGATTTGACTGTCATCAAATTTTTCTGGTATTTTCTTGGAGTGTGCAGCGCTAACTTTTCCATTCTCGCCTTTTAAGATGTCACTTATAGGTTTTGCTAAAGAAGCGAAGTCATTTATAAAACACCTTGTGAGGAGCAATATAGGTATGCACGTATACTGTGTATATAAACACATGTATTTGCTATGTGTTTATATGCACATACGTGCATGCATATATTGCTCCACACAGCGACGCGAACACTATAGGAGCAACCCTCGCGACTGGAAGGGTCAGAGAGCGGACTATAGTCCGTCTCTCTCGCTCCTATAGTGTCAGCAATTGGCTCGCGTCGCTCGACCTCAGGTCATAGGGCACCGTTAGCCGAGGTACCGCTCCAAGTGACGGACGCTGTCTCTTTGCATAGCAACAGCGGTACTTCGGCCAACGCGAAGCTGCCGCGACATTTAGCGGCCTGCTGGCGTCACCCAGATCACGCGATTGTGGTTTTAGATGGGCACGAGCGGCAGGCAGGCCCCGCTCCAGAGCCGAACAGGGCCTGCGGCGGCTCTATAAAAGGGCACCGGCGGTGTCATAGAGGCGATCAGCAAAGTACGCAAGAATCAAGAGTGAAGATCGAGAGTGAAGATTGAGAGTGAGATTCCAGTGAAAGTGCAAATACAAGTCAACGCCAGTGAAGACATCGAAGGACTACGATATCGACTGCAGACACCTATAAGGACCCAGAAGTCTCGTCACAGAATTTGTGTAGGTTCACGCAGCCGTGCGAATAGGTAGAAACTGTGCGCATAAGAACCTAGGTGTGCCAAGAGCGAGTCCAGTAGTAGGAGTAGCCTGTACAGCCGAGCGAACAGCCGGAGTAGACAGTGCAAATCCTGGCGTGAGCTGGAGCGCTTGGGCGAATCCTGGTGCTACTGAGCCATAATTGTCTGCCCAGCCGGAGTGCGTGAACAAACATAACGCTCGACGACTATACAAGTGTGTTGTATCGCCAAATAATAATAAGTATTATAACGAGAATATTCCAAGTACAAAATCAAAGCCACAACGTGTTATTATTCGATATCGCAAGGGCTTCAACAAATAAATTTGTTGAAACGAACGCACAGTCGGCTGAAACTGGCCCGGCTTAGACTCGGGTATAACCGAAGGTTCGTTACAACCTATAGTAACTTGCTAGTCCGAGGAATGATCTGACGTTAAAGAGGGTTGTTGACAGCTCGTAGTTACGAATCGCTTCGACTTTACTTAGACATGTCTTTATACCACTACTTGAGACCACGAAACCCAGATATTCGACACTTTCTTTGAAGAAGTGCGACTTTTCTGGTGAAACTCTCATATTTGCCTCGAATAGTTTGTCTATGCCCAGACGATATGTGTCACATGGTCTTCCATGTTTTCAGAAAAGATTATTACGTCGTCAATGTAAACGTAACAAAATTTTCCGGTTTTCTCTCTGAGCACATCATCAATAGCCCTTTGAAAAATACTGGGTGCATTCTTCAAGCCAAAGGGAAGCCTGCAAAACTCATATTTTCCACTACCTACGGAAAACGCTGATTTTTCTCTGTCCTTTTCTGCAAGTAAAATCTGGTGGAATCCAGATTTCAAATCTAGAGTTGTGAAATACTTTGCTGTACCTAAATTTGATAAGATAGAGGTTATGTTGGGGATCGGATATTTGTCGTCTATTGTTTTTTGGTTTAATTTTCGGAAATCTATGACTAAACGCTTCTTTTTCCTTCCCTGTTCATCAGTACCTTTTTTATCCACAACCCAAATGGGATTATTGTACGGGGTACGAGACGGACGTATTATATTATTTTTTAATATGTCTTGGGTTTCTGCATTTACGAATTCTGATACACCCATTGGGTATGGGTATAATTTGGAATATATGGGATCGTAATTTTCAGTTCTAATGGTGGCAATGATATTGGTATTATACGGGAGCGATTCGTTTGGTTTCGCGAAGGCTCTTGTTCGTTCCCTGAGCATTGCTTGAAATTTTGCTGTTATAGCTTGAGGGGTTTCTATTTCCCTGACACTTGTAAAGTTAACGGCTGGGCATTTCAGGAACTCAATTTTCTCAGAAGTGCAGCCTGCTATTAATTTTTTATTTTTAAAGTCTAATAAGACATTGTTCTGGTACAGTAAATCGAGTCCGATTATACCGTCAAATGTCGAGAGGTTTCGTAGTACAAAAAATGTTGTGTTTGTGTTAAAAAGATGTATTGTACATTTCTTGTCTATGTCAGTATAGCCATGGATGGACTTTATTCGAAATGGTTTTTATACTGGTTTAATGTATTTGAATTCTTTTAATGGTTTAATATAATTTTTTGAGGCTCCTGTGTCTATAAGTAGTCTTATGGTTCTTCCTGCCACTGTTCTTTCTATGAACGGTAGCAGGGAGCTATGTCTAAAAAATTAACCTGGTTATATTCGTCGCATTCGTCCTCAATGTCATCTGTCTCAGTTTCCGCAATAGTCTGATATTCGTTACTGTCTTGTTCATATTCTGAGTCTCAGTTTCTAAATGATTAACTCTTTGCTGTTTCGGTCCAGTGAGTCGAGCACTACTACTGTTTGGTCTCTTGTTCGTCTGATCCTGATTATTATATTGTTGTTGAGTCGGCCACTGGGTTTGTCTTGGTGGAGCCCTATTTTGTTGGTATTGGATAGTCTGTCTAGAGCGAGCGGATGTATCAACATCCATTGGTTCGTTCTGTCCTTGTCGTGGTGAGAATTCTGGTTTCTTAAGCTAGGTACACACGATGCAAACAATTTGCAGCTAGTTGATTGGTGCAATCAAATTTGCACGTTTGAACACGAGTGCAAACATTTTGCTGCAAACAAAAAATTTGCAATAATTGTTTGCGGCAACTTTTTTTGCTTGTCGTCTGAATACAGAATTTTGACGTTAAGTTGGTTGCGCCAGTTGCTTGCATGGTTGCATGTGCTGTTTGCTTGCAGTGGCAATATTGCAGCAAACAAAGCGCCTAAATTCATTAAAAATGACGACGGAAATAATTATAAAATTCAAAATTTAATAAGAAATACAATTTATTGAAAATATCAGAGTAATTGCTTATTTCATATATGTTTATATTGCCATGACACTTCACCATCAGGCGACACAAACAAATTTTTAAATTCATCAGAGAATGATATGAATCAGTTGTAAGCAATAAAATTACATCAATAAACATATTCATTTAATTTCATAAAAATGTTAATTATATTTAATACATATATTTGCTGGAATCGCAGGACGCATTACAGTGTCTTTTTAGTTATTAGTTATGTAGTTTTTTTATACCCTGAACCCATTGAAAATGGGAATTCAGGGTATAATGGTTTTGTGAAAATGTATGTAACAGGCAGAAGGAGACGTCGCAGACCCCATAAAGTATATATATTCTTGATCAGCATAAAAAAATAAGTTGATCTAGCCCTGTCCGTCTGTCCGTCCGTCTGTCCGTCTGTCCGCCTGTCCGTCCGTCCGTCTGTCCGTCTGTATGAACGTCGAGATTTCGGAAACTACAAAAGCTAGAGAGCTGAAATTTCACATGAACACTCGTATGTTAGCTACGCAATACAAGTTTATTTTGTTTTTTCGATAACTCATCCCATTTCCAAATTATCGATAAAAAATCGAAAATTCGTTTTCATTTTTTAGGTTTTTAGGGTATAACTTCTACACCGTTTCAGCTAGAGACTTCAACTTTATATATTTAGATAGATATTATGAATACGCAGATTTTGTAGTTTTCAGATTTTTTATGCCACGCCCCTCTCGCCCACAATTTGCAAAAAACGCATTTCAAATACTAAAGACTTGCAATTTGGCAAATAGATAGATATAGATACTCTAAATCTACTCTTAAAATTTCATAAAGATCATGCATCTAGAAATGGAGTTAAAGGCGTCCAAAGTTCAGCCCGACCCACCCCCAAACCGCAGCAGCAACTGCGCAGTTAGCAGAGCGCACGCTTATAAGTGCGTAAAGAAGAAGAGTATCATTTTCTTTACAGGGTTCAGGGTATCTCGTAGTCGAGCCGTCTCGACTAGAGCCTTCTTACTTGTTTTACTTTTTCTAATAAAAAATTTAAATCACTGACTGACATGCGAAAAAAATTTTAATAGTTTGTTTCATCGCCAAGTTGTAACTCTATCTCCCTTTTTTACGTTTTATCAAAATTGCTAATATAGCAACAGCAGCAGCTCTCAATTTTTGTGCCGACATAATATAAACACATCGTTATTCCTTGACTTTTTCCAAACAACAGAACTTGCAAATGAGTGTCACTTGCAAGCAATGCAAACAAAAAATGAAAACACGTGTAGACATTCACGCAATATATTGCACGGAATAGCCATGCAAACGTTTGCGTGCAAAACAAATATTTATTGCAGCAAGTAATTTGCATGCAATATTTGCATTGGTGTGAACAGTTGTGCAAACTTTTGCTGCAAATTGTTTTTGACTTGCTGCAAATTGTTTGCATCGTGTGTACCTAGCTTTATAATGTGGGCTCTTCCCTGGCTGATTATATTTTGGATCTTGAATTCTCGATTCTCTGAGCCTTTTCCTCCAAACTACGAGCAAAATTCGTGGCAAACATGTAACGGTCATGATTAGATTCGACTTCTTGAGCTAATGCCAGTGCAGAGGGAAGATCTGTTGGTCTAGCTGCGAAGAGGACATCGCTTAAGGCTCTCTTGGTGCCTGAGATAAATACTCGTAGAGCGTCTGCCCTGTACTTCGCATTTAATGAAGAGGCGACATTAGCGTCATAGGTCATGATTGTCTTATTTATGAGTAAAGTCAGTTTCTTTTTCACCTCGTCATAGTACTGCAGTAATGTCATATTTCCTTGGCGGAGTGTTGACAGCTCTTGCTCGATTAGGTATATCGGTCTTTTGTCTGCAAACGTGGAATCTAGTCGGTTTATAATGGCCTTAAAATTTAGAGGAGTGTCGAAGGAAGAGAGTACCATATCGGCAGTGTTCTTAATTTTGTTTCTCAATATTCCTAAAGCTTGATAATGCGTTGAGCTACCGTCATATCCTTCGTATACCTTATATGCGATATGCGCAGCTTTCCTCCACGATACATATATATAATTGGCAATAACACCCCTATCGGAGCACAGCCTGATGCACAATTTGCCTCCACGCTTCTCTGTCCTGTGCGCGACTTCTCCAGTTGGTAACACCATTCAGGATTGCCTCCATCTGGTCCTTCCAACGGGTTCGAGGTCTACCCCTTCTTCGTTCTCCTCTAACTACCGCATCAAAATCCGAACGAGCTGGAGTGTTTTCCTCCATACGAGCAATGTGACCCAACCAACGAAGACGCTGAATGTCAATTCGCTTGCCAATGTCAACATCGCCGTATAGCTCGTACAGCTCGTCGTTCCACCTGATACGATAGGTTTCGCCAACGCAAATTGGTCCAAAGATATTGCGAAGAATCTTTCTCTCGAAGACACCAAGAGCAGCTGCATCTGACTGCCTCACGGTCCAGGCTTCCGCTCCATAAAGCAGCACTGGAATGATGAGTGTCTTGTAAAGGGTTACCTTTGTCTTTCGAGAGAGGGCTCTACTGTTCATTTGCCTACTGAGCCCAAAGTAACATTTGTTGGCAAGTGTAATTCTCCGCTTGATCTCCAGGCTGACATCATTTATGTTGGTCACTGCAGTTCCCAAATAGACAAAGTCCTTGACAGACTCAAAGTTATAGTCTCCAGCAGTAAGGTAAGAGTCAAGACGCCGCGACTCTCTAGTACTGCACACCATAAACTTTGTTTTGCCCATGTTTACTGCTAGACCAACTTTAGCTGATTCCCTTTCGATAGCTCCAAAAGCCGCAGTTACATCACGCTTGGTACGACCAATGATATCAGTATCATCAGCGTAACCAAGGAGCTGGACATATTTGTATCCCAGTATTGTGCCCATCCGATGCACTCCAGCTTTGCTTATTATACTCTCCATAAGTAAATTGAAGAGCACACAAGACAGCGAGTCGCCTTGTCTGAGACCCCGCTTGGTATTGAAGGTTTCGGATTGGTCATTTCCTACCTTGACAGAGCTGATGGTGTTGCTCAATGTCATGCTACAAAGCCGTATTAGCTTTGCAGGAATACCAAGCTCAGACATGGTAGCGTACAGGCAGTCTCGCCGTGGGCTATCAAAAGCAGCTTTAAAATCGACGAACAGGTGGTATGTGTCGAATTGGTTCTCGTGTGTTTTCTCCAGGATTTGGCGCAATGTGAAGATCTGGTCAACTGTAGACTTGCCAGGACGGAAACCGCATTGATACGGACCTATCAATGCTTCAGCATATGGTTTCAGTCTCTCACACATTACGCTCGTGAGAACCTTGTATGCGACGGGAAAAAGGCTGATGCCACGGCAGTTGGTGCGTTGTGTTGCATCACACTTCTTCAGGATTGGGCAGATCATACTGAGGTTCCAATCATCGGGCATGCTTTCCGTTAGCCATACGCTGCTGATAAGTTGGTGCATGCACCCTACCAACTCATCGCCTCCAGCCTTAAACAATTCAGCCGGTAAGCCATCTGCTCCCGCGGCTTTATTGTTTTGGAGACGCTGTATAGCTGTCTCAACTTCCGTATGGCTAAGGATGGGAACTTCAACACCATCATCTCTGATTGGGGTTAGTGGACCAACTTCGTCAAGCTCATTCTCACTGTTTCCAGCCAAAAGACTCTCAAAGTGATCCCGCCATAACCTCAGTACAATCTCCGCATCAGTAACCAGGTTTCCATCGTCACTCCTGCAGGCAAGCGATCCAGACTTATACCCTTGGGTCATGCGCTTGACCCTCCGGTAAAAGTCACGGGCATCGTTCTTGCTTCTGCTACTCTCCATCTTCTCACACTCAAGCCTTTCCATCTCCCGCGTCTTCCTCCTGAAAAGGCGCTTCTCGTCTCGTCTCCGCGACCTATAAATATCCACCACCGCTCGAGTAGCTCCTGCTTGCAGCGTTCTTCTGTAGGCGGCGTCTTTTGCTGCAGTCGCTTCGCGACACTCCTGGTCGTACCATGGATTCCGGTTGGGAGGGCGTTGGAACCCAAGTACTTCCACAGCAGAGGCGTTTATGGCATTGGACATGTACGCCCACATATCCGTTGTATTTATAGGCATTGGAGGGAGTTGGCCGAGTCGGCCCGAGAGTCGAGTGGAGAAGGCATCCTTATGTCGTTGTGATTGCAGCTTTTCGATGTCCAGCTTTCTTGGCATACCTTGACGTGAGACTTTCGCGACACACAGCCGTGCGCGTACCTTGGCTGCAACAAGGTAATGGTCAGAGTCGATGTTAGGACCCCGACAAGATCTCACATCAAGTATGCTAGATGCATGCCTTGCATCGATCACAACATGATCAATCTGATTTCGCGTCAGACGATCAGGCGACAGCCAGGATGCCTTGGGGATGCTGAGGTGACGAAAACCTGTACTACGTACAATCATATTGTGTGCGGCCGCAAATCCTATTAGTCTAAGTCCATTGCTCGATGTGGACTCGTGCAGACTAAACGGGCCAACGGTTGCTCCAAAGATGCCCTCCCGCCCTATTTTGGCGTTAAAATCTCCTAGAAGGATTTTAACGTCATGTGACGGGCAACGGCCATATGCTCGGTCGAGCTCTGCATAGAAAGCATCCTTGGTAGCATCGTCTTTCTCTTCCGTCGGGGCATGCGCACAGATTAGGCTGATGTTGAAGAATTTGGCAGTTATTCGGATCGTCGCAATCCTCTCGCTAACTGGTGTGAAGTGCGAGGCTCGGTGCCGCAACTTGGGCCCTACGACGAAACCACAACCAAATTCATGCCTATCATTAAGACAACTGTAATAGATGTCACAGTTGCTTTTTCTTATGCGCCCCTGCCCTTTCCATCGCATTTCCTGGATGGCTGTGATGTCAGCCTTCAACTCATTGAGGGTATCCGCTAGTTGTTGAGCAGCACCGGGTCTGTACAATGTCCGTACGTTCCAGGTGCATACTCTCAAATCATTTTCCTTTTTCCGTTTACCGTGGTCGTCAACGTTTTCCGGGTTCCTTTCCGAGGCTCCTCTTGCTTCATTCACTGACGAGTCTTTTTTCTATGGGTGGATATCAAGTCCTACGCCAAAACCTAATTTAAGGATTAGGATCCCGCCGCGCACTTTGGTTTATAACTCAACGGGGGCTGAGTCATAATCCAGGAGGAACCACGTGGAGGTAGTGTGTCGACTTGAGAAGAGCAAGAACAATGATCGCACTGGCACTCACCAAGTTGAGCACAATCAGAAACTTTGCCTTGCCTGCTCTCCCCCATCCCCACGATACATATGTTTCATTTTTTCCCTCGAACTCTGGGAGGGATTTCATGATATCGAGAGTTTCGTTGCAAATCACATTTGTTCTGATCTCTGCCTCTCTAAACGTTTCTCCTTCAGGAATGTTAATTTTTACCGAACCAATACGTTGTTCGATGTCACGTAATTTCTGGTCAAAGTTTTCTTTTTGAGTTCTTAAAGCGCTTGCAACTGCGCCTTCTACAATTGCTTTTAGCTGTTCGTTAGATAAAGCCATTTTTAAAGTTTCACCTGTACTTATATCCTTTGAAATTTTATTGCTAAATCTTGCATCTCGCTATCACTCATAACATGCGAATATAGACAGGTATTTTGTGTGTCGTGTATTTATTATCAATTAATATTGGAAAGATTCTTGCAAGGTTGGAATTGTTTTTTATTTTTTTGAATTTTAATAATTTTTTTTATTGAACTCCCTACTCACATATTCTTATGTTAAGTTAATATAGTTGTTGGTGGACTTCTTTGTCTTGATCGTGTGGTAAACTGCTTCGCTGTACTGCTGTGCTTATAACTGCTTCGCTGATGAACTTCTTTGGCTAGAACTAGAGGTGGGCACGGGCCGTCTTTTTTGCACCCGGCCCGATCCGCTTACGGTCAGAAGTTCAAAATTTTATCCGTACCCGAAAGCAAAAATAAATTTTCATACCCGCGACCAACCCGCCCGCCCGAAACAATTACAAAAAATTTAATTCTCAAAAATTACAAAAATTCTATTCTTAAAAATTACAATATTATTTACAGAAATATTACATGTTTTTATATAAGAAAAGGAGCATATCAAGATTTGCGCTTGATAGCCTTGTTCGCCTTTCATTTAAAATTTTTTCAGATGAGGAGAATATTTGCTCGCTTGTTGCAGAGCTTACCGGAATAGATATATAATATTTTTGGCCACCACTTGCAACAATTTAAGGTTCGTTGCCTCCTGCCAAAAATTTAAGATTGACAAGTTCGAATTATAGCGTGTGGCATAATATTTATCAATTTCTAAGTCAATTGCATTTTTGTCAGGTTCGTCAAGTTTTCTTTTTTTTTTTTTTTTTGTGGATTTTTGTCCAAAAACTAAATTTGTTCGGGTAAATCGGATTAGACAGCCTAACTCGCAACCGCCCGCACCCAGCCCGAAATTAGATTTTTCAGCCCATAACCACGGGTAACCGCGGGTGCCCACTTTACCACCAGGCGACACAGCTGTAAACAATAAAATTACATCAATAAACATATTCATTTAATTTCATAAAAATGTTAATTATATTTAATACATACATTTGCTGGAAACGCAGGACGCATTACAGTGTCTTTTTAGTTATTAGTTATGTAGATTTTTACTTTTTCTAATAAAAAATTTAAATCACTGACTGACATGCGAAAAAAAATTTTAATAGTTTGTTTCATCGCCAAGTTGTAACTCTATCTCCCTTTTTTACGTTTTATCAAAATTGCTAATATAGCAACAGCAGCAGCTCTCAATTTTTGTGCCGACATAATATAAACACGTCGTTATTCCTTGACTTTTTCCAAACAACAGAACTTGCAAATGAGTGTCACTTGCAAGCAATGCAAACAAAAAATGAAAACACGTGTAGACATTCACGCAATATATTGCACGGAATAGCCATGCAAACGTTTGCGTGCAAAACAAATATTTATTGCAGCAAGTAATTTGCAAGCAATATTTGCATTGGTGTGAACAGTTGTGCAAACTTTTGCTGCAAATTGTTTTTAACTTGCTGCAAATTGTTTGCATCGTGTGTACCTAGCTTTATAATGTGGGCTCTTCCCTGGCTGATTATATTTTGGATCTTGAATTCTCGATTCTCTGAGCCTTTTCCTCCAAACTACGAGCAAAATTCGTGGCAAACATGTAACGGTCATGATTAGATTCGACTTCTTGAGCTAATGCCAGTGCAGAGGGAAGATCTGTTGGTCTAGCTGCGAAGAGGACATCGCTTAAGGCTCTCTTGGTGCCTGAGATAAATACTCGTAGAGCGTCTGCCCTGTACTTCGCATTTAATGAAGAGGCGACATTAGCGTCATAGGTCATGATTGTCTTATTTATGAGTAAAGTCAGTTTCTTTTCCACCTCGTCATAGTACTGCAGTAATGTCATATTTCCTTGGCGGAGTGTTGACAGCTCTTGCTCGATTAGGTATATCGGTCTTTTGTCTGCAAACGTGGGATATAGTCGGTTTATAATGGCCTTAAAATTTAGAGGCATGTCGAAGGAAGAGAGTACCATATCGGCAGTGTTCTTAATTTTGTTTCTCAATATTCCTAAAGCTTGATAATGCATTGAGCTACCGTCATATCCTTCGTATACCTTATATGCGATATGCGCAGCTTTCCTCCACGATACATATGTTTCATTTTTTCCCTCGAACTCTGGGAGGGATTTCATGATATCGAGAGTTTCGTTGCAAATCACATTTGTTCTGATCTCTGCCTCTCTAAACGTTTCTCCTTCAAGAATGTTAATTTTTACCGAACCAATACGTTGTTCGATGTCACGTAATTTCTGGTCAAAGTTTTCTTTTTGAGTTCTTAAAGCGCTTGCAACTGCGCCTTCTACAATTGCTTTTAGCTGTTCGTTAGATAAAGCCATTTTAAAGTTTCACCTGTACTTATATCCTCCTGAACTTTAGTATTTACTATTCTTTGAAATTTTATTGCTAAATCTTGCATCTCGCTATCACTCATAACATGCGAATATAGACAGGTACTTTGTGTGTCGTGTATTTATTATCAATTAATATTGGAAAGATTCTTGCAAGGTTGGAATTGTTTTTTATTTTTTTTGAATTTTAATAATTTTTTTTATTGAACACCCTACTCACATATTCTTATGTTAAGTTAATATAGTTGTTGGTGGACTTATTTGTCTTGATCGTGTGGTAAACTGCTTCGCTGTACTGCTGTGCTTATAACTGCTTCGCTGATGAACTTCTTTGGTTAGAACTAGAGGTGGGCACGGGCCGACTTTTTTGCACCCGGCCCGATCTCGATATTAGGTTAGGGGCAACACGTGGTGTTACACTAAAATGAGTAGACGTGAAAGTAGCGTGGCGACGACCGACGTTCTTTATTCTCCAAAATCCACTAACTCTAATTGACATTATTTCTTAAACCACTAACCATACAACACATAGACTGGACAACTGGTACAAGTTAATGTTCACACTTATTTTTTGACTTTAGAACCCCCTTAACTTCGTATTTGCTCGGGTTTTTACTTTTAGGGTCGGGAGAGAAAAATTGCTGATGGCAAAATCATTCCGCTTCGAGCGCTCGACGGTGACGGTCGATTTTCAAAAAAAGGCATGGTATGTGCCGCTCATTCCCTTGCTCTCTTTCTCTTTCTGCCCCATGCTTTTTACTCTCTGCTCTCTTCCCACAAAAATATATGTATGCTGCTGGCACAAACAGCAAGCAGCTCACAAAAATTGAAATTTCTTCTCGACTCGCGAGTCGCGATCCCATTGGTTCCCTTCTGAGCGAAGAGTATACCGAATTCTTAAACTGCTTTGCCATGCTCATGCAAAATGTTAGCGTTTTTATGATTATTTGTGGAAAGGGTATGAAAGTGTTGATGTGCATAACGAATATTATTTCCCTATGACCATACACACACACACATTTACACTTCCTCGCTATATGTGTAGGCATTTATGTGCCTGTGTGCGATACACTTGCTGCATGTAGCAATTTTAATTTCCCAGCGATTGCTGTGTGGTAGCTGATGTAAGCCTACACACACATACAGACATATGTGTACGTCTGTGATGTGATAATCACAATCGCCGAGTATCACTTGTATAGGCATTTGAATGAATGCTCTGCCTGCGGCATTTGCATGTTTCGTGCATGGGTCTCGAATATTGGGCGTGTGCCGCCTACCTCTATTTTGAATTAAGTGAACGATTTTGGGTCATTTAAGTAAAAGAAAACTGAAAATGATTCGTAAATAAGAAATTTAAATTAAATAAAACATAAAACATAATACATGTATATTTTTGTTATTTAGTGGAAAATAAGAGGGTCCTTTTACCTGTATATCTAGGCATTTCTTTAAAAGGGTTATATGTGACCTGAATTTGCGCAAGCATTTGAACAACTTGTCCCTTTTTTGCATATAGGGTCAAATCAGGTACAAAATATTAAAGAAAAATGATAACTGATCAACAGGTAATAAAAAATAATTTACCTTTCCTGCAATTCGAACCCAAAATCGTTCACTTAATTCAAAATAGAGGTAGGCGGCACACGCCCAATATTCGAGACCCATGCACGAAACATGCAAATGCCGCAGGCAGAGCATTCATTCAAATGCCTATACAAGTGATACTCGGCGATTGTGATTATCACATCACAGACGTACACATATGTCTGTATGTGTGTGTAGGCTTACATCAGCTACCACACAGCAATCGCTGGGAAATTAAAATTGCTACATGCAGCAAGTGTATCGCACACAGGCACATAAATGCCTACACATATAGCGAGGAAGTGTAAATGTGTGTGTGTATGGTCATAGGGAAATAATATTCGTTATGCACATCAACACTTTCATACCCTTTCCACAAATAATCATAAAAACGCTAACATTTTGCATGAGCATGGCAAAGCAGTTTAAGAATTCGGTATACCCTTCGCTCAGAAGGGAACCAATGGGATCGCGACTCGCGAGTCGAGAAGAAATTTCAATTTTTGTGAGCTGCTTGCTGTTTGTGCCAGCAGCATACATATATTTTTGTGGGAAGAGAGCAGAGAGTAAAAAGCATGGGGCAGAAAGAGAAAGAGAGCAAGGGAATGAGCGGCACATACAATGCCTTTTTTGAAAATCGACCGTCACCGTCGAGCGCTCGAAGCGGAATGATTTTGCCATCAGCAATTTTTCTCTCCCGACCCTAAAAGTAAAAACCCGAGCAAATACGAAGTTAAGGGGGTTCTAAAGTCAAAAAATAAGTGTGAACATTAACTTGTACCAGTTGTCCAGTCTATGTGTTGTATGGTTAGTGCTTAAACTCAACTCTAGCCCTAAGTGTGGTAGGTTATATTTCCCAGGGCAGCAACTCTGTCGCATGTTATCTGTTATCGTAAACATTTACATCGAAACTGCAGGCTCAGCTTATATGTTTACAGTCTGCCGGTCGATTGTGTTAACTTGTATACACAAATACAAACATCTGTGTACATACATACATACATATATGCATGCATAGAAAAACTGTTTGCCAAGCAAGCAGCGTGGCAAATCGGAAAAGTTGTTTTAGTTTTTGCTTAAATGCACAATTCATATGCGTATGTTTATAAATTATTATCAATTGGCAGCAAGCATTTTATAATGAATATACAAATATAAAAAAAATTAAAAAATAATAATTTTTGAAAAAAAAAAGTTTTTTGCGGCATTCGATCCCACGCACCCAAGTATAGCTTGCATACCATCAGCGGCACTGACCTAATATGAGCTGTGTTAACTAAAACCAAATAAGGCATTGCTAGAGCGTCTCTGACAAAACTCAAGTAACGATCGAAAAATTCCCAATTCAGTCACAATTCTTAGAATATTCTGGCATGCAAACTTTTGTATGCATTTTGTATGCATGCATAGAAAATTGTGGGTATACTCGTATAGTGTGTACATGTGTAAATCTGTATGTATGTGTAGGAAAAACGTTTGTTGCTTGCCATGTACGTTTGCTAATTGCCGAAATATTTCGTTAATTAAATGTTTATTAAATAAATAAGAGACACCTATGGGAACAGAGTATTTCGCAGTTAGTTTCGCCTAACTGCAACGTTCTTACTTGTTTCTTTTTTTTTTTTTTTTTATTCGTTTATTAACAAAATTATATATTACATTAAGTTATTTAGATGAGGCGACTAGAGATAGCGACTAGTGATAGCGCAAGATGCTTGCGGGACGGCCGTAAAGCATTGCTTCGTAAGCGCTTTGCACTATCTTAGGCTGGGACACCTCGTCTTCTTATCCGCTCAACTCTGCGGAACTCCGTCATGACCGTGGCTGCGAAGGTGCTTATTAGATTCCAAGGTGCCTCCAATTCCAGCATGATGTTGACGATATTGTCAGCTCTAATGGAGCGGCCAACTGCGTCCACACTCAAACAGGACGTGTTTGGCATCTACCACCAGATCTCGTCCGCACCAGAGGCATTCGTCAGTTTCGTCGTGGCCAAAGCGCTTCAGATAGCTCCGAAAGCATCCATGTCCCGTGAGAATCTGCGAAAGATAAAAATAACCTCACCGTGTTTACGGTTTAGCCAAGGTTCAAGCTCCGGGATGAGCGTGTGCGTCCATCGCCCTTTTGTTGAGCGGTTCCACCTTCTTTGCCATCGTGCAGTGCTGTTCGCCCTGATAACGTTGCGTCGTGCGGGCTCATGTGTGTTCCGCTCCACGGCTTCGGCGACCAAGTCCTCCAGTGGTACCATTCCGGCAATGACGAGCGCTGCGTCATCGGAAACTGTCCTGAAAGCGCAGCTGACTCTGATTGCGCTCAATCTGTAGATGGCGCAAATGCCTCGGCTGTAGATGGCGCAAATGCCTCGGCTGTAGCTCGGCGTTGCCATCGCACTTGACCATATCGGTGCAGCATAGAGAATGACGGACCTAATGACACTCATTAGGAGGAGACGTCGTTGTTGTCTTGGTCCCCGCGTGTTAAGCATAATTCTTGAGAGAGCTCTACAAGAATCAGCTGCATTCTTATGCACATATTCTAAGTGCTCGCGGAAAGTTAATCTTGTGTCTATCATGACGCCAAGATACTTTATTGCCCTGTTAGATGCGATGGTAACGCTGCCGATCTTTATATTGGCAGTTTAAACTCTCTTGCGACTGCTGACTAGGACGACTTCTGTTTTGTGCGCCACTAGCTCTAGTCCAGCTCCAGACAACCAGCTTCGTATGCGATTGATACTTACGCTGCACATATCCTCAGTATCTTTAAGCTCCTTTCCTATGGTGACGACTGCTACATCATCAGCAAAGCCAATGGTGTGCGCACCTGCTGGTAGTTCCAAGCGCTGTACGCCCCAGCACTGAGCCTTGGGGGACTTCAACTGACACTATATGAGTTCGGGGACCCTCACTCGTATTATATATTAGTGTTCTTTCTCTGAAGTAGCTGCTCACTATCTCTTTTAGATATTTAGGGACATCGCATCCAGTATCATATCCCAACTAGCTGTGTTGAATGCCTTCTTCACATCAAGAGTCGCAATGATGCAGTAGTGCTTCGTCCCGTACTTCCATCTGGTGCCTTGGATGGCGGAAGCTTCCAGGCCAACAACTTTATCAAGCGCATCTGCTGTTGAACGGGCCTTCCGGAACCCAAATTGGTTAGGCGAAAGGCCTCCGGCGCTAGCAATAGCACTCTCCAGCCTAGAGCAAATCAATTTCTCGAACACCTTTCCCATGGTGTCTAAGAGACAGATTGGTCTGTATGATGATGGCTCATCCGGTGGTTTGCCAGCTTTAGGTAGCAATACCAAGTTCTGGACTTTCCAAGTTGCGGGGAACGTCTCATGAATTAGACATTCGTTATATAATTCCGCGAACACGGTTGGGTGCAAGGCGAGGGCTACCTTTAGCGTCCGGCCCTTGGGCTGAGTTAAGTCGAGGACCTCTGAGAGCTACTAATATCTCCTCGTCCGTAAATAAATCAATGTGGGTGATCGTTGAGCCCTGCTCAGCAGACATGGTCTCAGGGGCATGAATGGAGCTTAATCTTTCTGGAAAGAGTGTTTCCACAATCGATTTAAGCTCCAAACGATCCATAGGCTGCGTCTTATTACCTGCGTATAGTCTTTTAACCACTATCTTATATGCCCCGCCCCAAGAGTCATATTCGGCTGAGTCCCACAGTTCTAAGAAGCATTGTCTTTTGCTTGCCCCAATGGCCTTCTTCAACTGTCTTCTAGCCGCCTGGTATGCTATTTGCTTTTCTACACATGTGGGCCTACCGCGGGCGCGTTGGTAGCTTCTTCTCGCCTGGATGAATTTGCGTCAAATGTCACCTATTTGTGCATTCCACCAATACATAGGCGTTTGTTGTCGCATGAACTGCTTGCGGCGTAGCACGCTACTACTACAGTCACTCTGAATTTGGGCTACCATTTGGCATGCTCTGATTAAAAGTATCCAGCTGATACGATTCTCTCCACAAGTTTGGCGCCCTGACAGATGGCTCACCTATTGTGAACAGAAGTGCCGTATGATCGCTGCCCGTATAGCTATCGCAATGACGCCATGTTGCTTCCCGAAAAAGGGATGAAGTGACAAAAGTAATGCCAATTACAGATCCGTATCCAGCCCTACTGAAGGTGTACTCGTAGCCAGTATTGAGCAATGCAACATCTAATGTCGCGAAGATCTCCAGTAGGATACGGCCTCTGCCATTAGTTGTGTGGCTACCCCATTCTAACGCCCATGAATTAAAGTCGCCTGTTGTAATGGCCTTCCGACCCCTAGCATCCACGGCAAGCTCATCAAGCTGAAGAAACCTTAACATTTCATTTTATACGCAGCTTCACGGTAGGATGGGCACTTGAAGCTGCCTGCTGAATGGCCCGACTGCTTTTCCCCTTTACGGACGCAGAGGCTACATTTGGGCGGCTTGGTGCATGCTTTTGCACTGTCACCCATCTAGCCATACCTGAAACAGGCACCCTACAGGTCACAGTCGCTAGCGCAGTTAACGGCTATGTGACCGTAATCGAAGCACTTGAAGCAGCGTTTAGGCTGGTCCACGACTCGGATAGGGCATACTACCCATCATATCCTAATTTTGGACAGCTCGAGCAGAGTTTTGGCTTTCCCAACTGGTAGAGCAACTGTAGCTCTTTGCTGTCCACCGTAAGCTGACCGAAGCGATTTAATAACCGCAATGGGGAGTGAGCTATCTTTCAACTCCACCCTAATTGCCTCTAGTATCTCCTCTTTGCTCGCTAGTTCATCAAGATCACGAATCTCAATGTGCGCCGTTTCGGTAAGTGTTTTTACTACCGCTCTGTCCCCAATGCCTTGCCTACAGCCTCGTGAAGAGCCTCTGCACTATGCTCCGGCTTCCTGTTCAGTTGTAAAAGCAGGTCCCTCTTAGATGTCTTTCTAATCCCCTGAACATCACCGCTCAGATGTTTTAAAGTTGGGTCACTCTTAACTACGCGAAGCATGTCCGCATAGCTGCACCCGCCTACGCCAGAGATCGCAATTGCGTCAGTTCTGGGCCTCTTTTGTATGGGCTTGCGACCTTTGACGACCGTCCAGCTACTCTTGTTAGTCTGTGGGTCCGCCTGCTTTGCCTTCCTAGCGGCAACACCTATTGCTATTGGTTCTACCAGATTCGTTGCGCTTTTGTTGGGCCTCGACTTCTTTGAAGGAGTTTTCCTCACTTCGGTGGCTACTTCCCTTGGCCGCTTTGGCGTATTGCTACCTGTTTGAGCACTAATGCTCGCTTTTTGAGCTTTCTCCATTGCTTTCTTGGGCGGTGTGGTCTGCACCTCGAAGTTTTTAACTGTTCGGTCGCAGAACTTTTCGGCCGCCTTGTGAAGATTGACCAGTTTGGTCAACTCCTCTCTCATTAGGGCATTTATATGCCGCTGACCACCAAATAACGCAGACAATCCCTCAAAGGTAACTCCTATTTGAGCTAACGCTTCCTTAAAGGACTCCGATGCCTGGCAAACAGCCACTGGGGACTGACTCGGTGCTACCGGCTGCGGCAACGCCCTCAGTTGTTGCTGCGGTGACCGCGGCAGCGAAGAGCGGCGCTCGAAAGCTTGCAGCTCATCCTTCATCATGGCCTCCAAATAATCATGAAAACGCATTTTTGCATGAGCATGGCAAAGCCGTTTAAAAATTCGGTATACTCTTCGCTCAGAAGGGAACTAATGGGATCCCGTCGAGAAGAAATTTCAATTTTTGTGAGCTGCTTGCTGTTTGAGGAGAGAGTAAAAGGCATAGGGCAGAAAGATAAAGAGAGCAAGGGAAAGAGCAGCACATGTCAGGCATTTTTGGAATATCGACCGTCACCGTCGAGCGCTCGAAGCGGAATGATTTTGCCATCACCAATTTTTCTCTGCCGACTCTAAAAGTAAACCCGAGCAAAAACGAAGTTGATGGGGCTCTAATGTTAAAAAATAATTTGTTCTAGTTGTCCAGTCTATGTGTTGTATGGTTAATGGTATCAGGGTATGGGAAATAATGGTATAATGGGTTTGTTAAAAGTATGTAACAAGCAGAAGGAAGCGCGGAAGACCCCATAAAGTATATAGTATATTCTTAAATCAGTCGATATTGCCATATCCGTCTGTCCGTACGTATGTATGAACGCATCGGTCTCAGAAACTATATTTAATTTTGTAATAAAAACAATGGTGACATTATGTTCGGCGCAGCAGCTAATAATTTCTCTTAGACTTAGTGCTCTTAAGTTAATCTCTTTTTTGTCATTCTCATTCGCTCTTTGTGTACTCACGCTACTTCGTGGTGTTTGTTATAGTGTTTTAAAGGTTAATAATCTATTTCGTCGTCCCTTAACAGTGAAAATCATAATCATTAAAAGTAATATAGTCGCAGTACAACGATGCAAAACATGAAGCTTGTTCACACATTATTTCGATAAAAGTGCATAGAGCCGTTTATATAATTGTGTGTTTGCGTCGTTCGTACGTAAATACATATGTATATACAGAGATAATATATGTTTATTTTATTTTATTTTATGTTATTAATATGTTGACAATTCTTGAGTCAAACTTTAGAAAATTAAAATTATATAAACATAAAGCCTACACAAAAGTTTTTTTTTTTTTTTTTTTTTAATTTTATTTATTGCAGCTCATTGTCTGTGACTCTATAGCGCAGATATAGCTATACCTTAACCTATTTATGGGCTAGAAGCCAGTATTTACATTTTATATAATTTAAAATTATTATTTAATTATTAAGTTACTGCGTTTATACTCTGCGGTCCAGGGGGTGAAGTCTTTTAAGCCTTCGCCTATTGGTGTTGTGTGCCAGGTCGGTAGCTAATCTGTTTGGATGCACTAAGAGTCTGTCCGCGTACCTGGAGGAGTGACGTCCAATAAGTTCGGCAATTGTTGGCATGTGTAGATCGTTGTGCAATACTGAATTTCGAACGTACCAGCTGGCACCTGTGATTCGCCGTAAGGCCTTGTTTTGTAGGGTCTGCACTTTTTTAATGTGCGTTTTCGCTGCAGTGCCCCAGATGGGGATAGCGTATGTTAATGTTGGGGGGGCTATAGCTTTATAAATTTTTACTTTGCTGCTAAGCGACAACTTGCTGGAGGGTCGCAGCATCCAATCCAGTTTTTTAATTTTATTTCTGGCAATGCTAACTGCCTGCGTGATGTGCGCCTTGAAGGTCAGTTTCCTGTCCAGAGTAACTCCGAGATACTTCACTTTGTTTACTCTCGGTAATTGCACCCCCAGAGTTACACTCCGGCAGTCTCCTCTTCTGATTGTGAAGCTCACATGTGCAGACTTCTGTGCATTGATGGTGATGCACCACCGCTTCGACCAACACTCAAATACGTTGAGGTACCTCTGGAGGTTTTCGGTAGCTTCTTCTACAGAATGGGAACGCGACAGGATAGCAGTGTCATCTGCATAAGTTGCTATTAGCACTTCACTATCCAGTGGAAGAGGCATGTCAGCTGCTACACAAAAGTACAAAACATTTAAAATAACAATAATGTCACCATCCTGATGGAGGTGTTTTATTTGCCAGACCGGCCAGCTATCCCCCAATTCACAGCCAACAATGGTCAGTGATACTATTGAAACTAAGAAAAATAGAATGTATTAATTAAAATCTTAAAAATTTGAATTATAGGTTCTTAGGTATGATATTAACCTAACAATTTATAATAATTCTTAAAATAAAAGTTAGTGAGAACAAGTAAGAAGGCTCTAGTCGCGACGGCTCGACTACGAGATACCCTGAACCCTACAAAAAAGAAGTAAGAAAACTCTAGTCGAGAGTGCTCGACTAGATAATACCCTGAACCCAATTTTAATAAAATAAAATAATAATCTGTACTGTGGTTTGGTTTTTTGTAATTTTCTTGAAAATGCATCAATTTTAGTGCTGAAAATGGCAAAAAAAAACTTCTTAATTTTGACAAATAGTTCAATATATTGCTCTTGATTAGTATTAAAATTAATCCGTTTTCAAGATAATTACAACAAACCAAAGTGTCGAACGTGACAAAAAGTTTACTTTTCTGGAGAATTACCCATATGGATAAATCAGAAAGTATATGTAGATAAGAATGTATGCGTGTAACGTTCAAAATGTACATATGTACATGTATATATACATTGCATTACCAAAAAAAAAATAATAATAATAGATGGCGCTTATATTAGGTGAAATTCGAAAAATGTTATATTATTAAATATCATTAAAAATAGATCCAACAAATAGACGTTCCTCGATTAACAGGCATTACCTTAATTAACACAGACACTTCATAATTGTAAAAGAAATAAATCAATGCCACTCAAAGCTGTGATAGCCATAATAAATAAGTTCACTGCTAAAGCGCCATCTAGCAAGTTTAAATTCTTAGACCATGCTAGGCTAGTTTTGAAAGTATGCACATGTGTGCATACATACATACATATAGGAAAACTCTTACCGCAGATGTCACGTGCTTTTGTTATTTGGGCAAACTTTCTGTTTATTATTTTCTGTTGACTTACGGAATAAAATATAATTGAAACAAAAACACTTTCAGAAATGATGCTATTAAATATTTGAAATTAAAAAAAAAACGCACTTATTCACAATTAGTTAAACTACCAACTGACTTTCAAAGGTATCAAATACAAAAGAATAAATAATAATAAAAAAGAAAACAATAATAAAAAACAAAAAAATTAAAAATAAGAAATTATGAAGGGCTTAGGCGAGACTAGAACCTGCGACACCCCAATATTTGTTGCTTCTACCTAACCATCTACACCACGGCTCACTTGAACGGCGAAGTAGCGAAAACGAATCAAATTCGCCATATACGAAAAAAAAACTAAAGCAATGACTGAAAATACAAATACAATTCAAAGACAATTCTAAAGCAATTCAAAAACAATTGTGATTCTTAGAAAATACACGCATAGCGACATAGAAAACGGCCTAAGATTTTTTGTGTGTATATGTGCATACGCATACGAAAATTGATTTGCATTGGTCAACGTTGCTTGCATTTCCATTGTTATTTTGTTTTAAAATTTTTAAAATATATAATGGAATGTAATGAGAGTTTGAGCATATGATCTACATATTCTATTTAACATTTTACGTTTTTTTAGAAATCATAACTCTTTTACAATTAGCTTTACATGCACAAATACATATGTGTGTATGTATGTATGTGCGCCCGCAATGCGTCTTTCTGTGTCGCTGCCTTGCGCCACATGGGTTTTGATGAGAAAACTTTATAGACTAATAATTCTGTTTCTAGATGGACAATCATATTGATATGTTCAGATTAAGATTATGATATTCATATCTATATGCCAAACCAAACTGTATGTCTCTAGTATTTGAAATGCATTTTTTACACATTTGGGGGTGGTGGGGCGAATTGGGGACCGGAATCCGAAATCTGACAAAAACCGAAATTGTATTAAATTAGTATCTATATATATGCAGAAGACTTTGAGACTCTAACTACAAAGATGAAGTAGCTAGAATTTTATAACTGGTTATCGATAATTTCGTTTATAGATAACTTTGCAAATATACAAGTTATCGAATTTCTGAATCAAACTCGTACTGCTCGTGCAATATACGGACCTAACACAAAAAGAATGAACTCTCTAGCTTTTGTATCTTCGGAAATCGACGCGTTCAAACATACGGACAGACGGGCAGACGGAGGGACAGACAGACGGACATGGGTATATCAACTTTTCTCGTCACCCTGATCAAGAATATATATACTTTATGGGGTCTGCCACGCCTCCTTCTGCCTGTTACATACATTTAACAAAACCATTATACCCTGATTTCCCATTTTCAATGGGTTCAGGGTATAAAAAAGTGATACTGTTCTTCTTTACGCACTTATGAGCGCGCGAATTATGGTAACTGTAACTGTAAGTTAATCAATAACAAAGTATC
Source organism: Drosophila borborema (assembly GCA_030914335.1). Classification (NCBI taxonomy): domain Eukaryota; kingdom Metazoa; phylum Arthropoda; class Insecta; order Diptera; family Drosophilidae; genus Drosophila; species Drosophila borborema. The sequence continues at coordinate 133,563 of JAUESP010000303.1, forward strand.
TTCAGATAATTGTATATGATGATTAATAAAAAAAACACTTAATATCTTCAGATATTAGAATTTTACTTTACACAATACAATGATACAATGAATCGATATACAGCATGCTTGTATACCTATTCCTTTATATGTAGAATGTTTTGGATGTCTCCTTCGTATACTGCTTCTCTTACATACATACATCATACATAGAATGTTATGTATGTTTTCTTCGTATGCTTTTATGCTTGCTTCTATGTATGTATGTACACAATCCAGAACATTTGTTTTCGTTTTCTTATTCTAGAGAAAATGTTCGAACAGCCAACGACTGACTGATGATGATGATGATTGTTCGAGATGATGATGAGTTTTGTTTGAGATCATTTCCACAACAGGAATGAATCTTGAGATAAATTGTAAAGTTTTCTTTGGCATATGTAAATGCCAGTTTTGTTTATATTTGTTGTTACTTCTTTTTTTTAAGTATTTCTGCAATTGGTTGTGCAACTTGCATGAGCATATTTGGTTGCATTACTCCTCCCCTTTTTGATGAGGGATTCTCCTGGATTCCTCTTTTACATTTTTTATAGATATACAGTCGAGGAAAAAAATCAACATACAGCACAAATTTTTCGATATTTCGGATTTTTGTATATTTCTATGAAGAGGTGTACAAGAGCAATTGATGTTATGCCAAAACTGTTGGAAATTATTGTTTGTGCTCTGATTTCTTTTATGGCTTTAGTGTTTTTTATTTCCTCTAATATAATTTCTTTGAAAGTTTGTTTTTCTGTAAAGTTAAATGAATTTTCTTCTTCTTCCTCATCGGAGAACGATTGTATGTATGTACATATATTTCTTGATTATTTTTATAGTAGGTTTGGTCAATGAATATTGTACAATTTGTAAATTCTATGAGGAAGTTACCTTTTAATATTTCACTTTTAGTGGATTCATTGCAATTATATTGAATTACCTTGTTTTCTGCGTTACTTATTAGTAATGTGCCTTCATTTATAAATTTTGTCTTAAACGTCTTCTATCATTCTACAATTTTTCTTAATGATACAGTTAGAGCTTAATTTCAGCTCGTTTATTGTTTTGTGTTCTTCGTATGTGTAAGTTTTGTTTTGGATTCTTACCACTCTTTCGGGACTCATGTTGATTCTCTTATTTTTCTGGTTTGTTAGTGGGGTTATCAGAAATATTGTGGTTGTTATGATGTTAGTTGGTATTTTGATTGCAATGATTACCTGTAAATTTGGTAGGTCTTTTAATGTTTGTTGTATGGATGTTTTGTAAATTTGCTTTTCTGAATTTGGGTTCTTCTTTGTGTCTTAGGATTTTATAATTTTTAAAATGTTCTATTTAGTATGTAAGTTTTCCTACTATCGTTCAGTTTTGCTATTTTTTCGGATTTTTCTGCTGACATTCTTTCGTACAATTTAGAGTGATCTACTTTGTGATTTTGTACTTCAAATGGTGTGAATTTCGTGGTGGTGTAAAAAATATACAGCTAAAAATATACAGCTCTAGCCATTTGTTCGATTATGGGTCTTTTCTCTTCTATGTTTAGTGTACGAATTTTCTCTGTTAGTGTGTTATTAATTCTTTCGACATCGCTATTGCCAGTGTGACTGTTTGGTTTAGTTGAATGGTATTCTATACCTTCTTTTTCTAGAAATTCCTTGACGATAAGACTATTAAATTCGTTGTCGAAGACATATTTATGGACCTTCCCTTTTATTGACAAAAATTGTTAAATGTGTTCTACGATTGTGACGCTATTTCTATCGTTTAGTGGGAAGCAAGTGGCGTGTTTTGAGAATTTGTCAATGAATATTGTAAAGGATTGCTTTGAATTTACGTATGTGTCTACGTGTACTATCTCATTGCAAACGTCACAATTATTGATTATTCTATGGATATGGGTCTTAAGATCGGGGTGGTAAATTTCGAGTTTAAGCTTCTGGTAAGTGGCAACTATCCCGCAATGGCCACTCTCGTTTTTGTGAAATAAGGCTATTTGGGTATGCAGTTCATCTTCAGACTCGATATCCCTAACGAACCTAGTGCACTTTACGAATTTTATTTTTGGGTTGGACGTGTATTCCTTGCTATTATTTTTTGTAATTGGTAAAATTCATGGTCACTTAGGTGTGAAAAAACTCCTATTTTTCCTGTTGTTATTTCCCGTCGGAGGATGTTTATTGCTTGGTTGTCTTTTACGTCTTTTTTGCTAATGTAAATTCTCATTTTGTTAAACACCTGTACGATAGTTTCGAGTTTCTTTTCTGTAAAAATTAGTTGTACATTGAATCTGTTGACTGCTGTTTCTAGTATAGACATGTCGAAACCCTGATCCTCTTCCTTAGAATGAATTGTTTGAGCTTCTAGGGATCTGTTGTCATCTTCATTGGTAGATTCAACTTCCATTAGGTTTATTTCGTCCTCTCTAATCCTACTCAAAAAGTCAGCGATGTTATTACATAATCCCTAACGCATTTTCTATAGAACCCTATCATTCCTAGGAATGACTTGATCTGCTTTGCAGTCTTGGGCAATTTTAAGTTCTGAATGATGTTTACCTTATCAGGGTTCGGTATAATGCCTTGAGTGGTCAATATATGACCGAGGAATTGCGTTTCTTTCTTGAGAAAGTCACATTTATCTACTTGGATTTTTAAATTGGCTTCTTTCAAGGTTTTGAATATTTTCCTTAGTATGGTCATATGTTCTTGATGGGACGTGCTGAAAATTAATATGTCATCCATATAGACGACGCAATTTTCATAAGTCTCTGGAATGTCGATGGAGCATTTTTGAATCCGAACGGCATTCTGATAAACTCGTAGTGACCTGACGGTGTTGAAAATGCTGTCTTTGGTCGGTCTTCCTTTTTAATGAGAATTTGATGAAAGCCTTTCGCTAAGTCGAGGGTTGTAAAATATTGTGATCTACCCAGTTTATCTATCATTAGATTAGGAATTGGAAATCTGTCGTCGACCGTGAATTCATTCAATTTACGGTAATCGATGACAATTCTGAACTTTTTGGACCCTGAATTATCGAGTTTTTTCTCAACAATCCATAAGGGGCTGTTATAAGGTGAGTTGCTCTCTTTTATTATATTCTGCTTAAGCATTTCTTTTATCTGTCTATTTATTTCTTTTTCGTGGATTTGGGTATATCTATATATTTTAGAATATAAGGGCTTATCCACTGTAGTAATAATTTCGTGGGTGATTTGGTTTTCGCTGACAAAACGTCCCCCTCACGAAAAAATAAATCATCGGATTCCGCAAGTAGAGCTTCGACAGCTTGGCGTTCCTCGTCATTTAAATGTGCGAGGTTGAGGCGGTCTCGTATATGATCTATATTTATAGGTTGCAGAGCACAAGTATTGTGCATTGATTCCGGATATTTGTAGTCCAAAAAATAGAATTTCTTGTCTAGTAATTGTACGTATCGTTCAGTATTATTGATTTGAGCATTAAAGGCTTTTAAAAAGTTTTTTCCTATTATTGCTGAGAAATTTTTGTTTGGGAAATCTATGAGTTTCCACTGAAGTGTTCCTAAGTAGGGAATCTCTTTGGGGAAAGGTGTAGTTACGGCGTATTTTACAATATTAACACCGTTAAGAGTTTTGTAAGAACAAGGTTTGGTGAGTTCAATTTTAGGGTACTGTTGTTCGAGAATTTTTATTTATTTATTTATTTAAAAAAAAAATATTGACATAACGAGAGTCAAAATAGCCTACAAAAAATACAATTATCACCAATCCGATGGGGATGTTTTATTTGCCAGTCCAGCCAGCTATGCCCCAATTCACAGCCAAATATGGTCATTGATAACTATTGAAACTATGCAAAGAAAGTGTTAAATGAAAATATTAAATATAGATTATACGAGATTAAATATAATTAATATAATTACAATTTAATAATTCTTAAAATTAACAAGGTTTGGTGAGTTCAATTTTAAGGTACTGTTGTTCGAGAATTTTTATTTATTTATTTATTTAAAAAAAAAAAATATTGACATAACGAGAGTCAAAATAGCCTACAAAAAATACAATTATTACAATAGTATCACCAATCAGATGGGGGTGTTTTATTTGCCAGTGCGGCCAGCTATGCCCCAATTCACAGCCAAATATGGTCATTGATAACTATTGAAACTATGCAAAGAAAGTGTTAAATGAAAATATTAAATATAGATTATACGAGATTAAATATAATTAATATAATTACTTTTTAATAATTCTTAAAATTAAAAATAAAAAAAAATAAACAAGTAAGAAGGCTCTAGTCGAGACGGCTCGACTACGAGATACCCTGTAAAGAAAATGATACTCTTCTTCTTTACGCACTTATAAGCGCGCGCTCTGCTAACTGCGCAGTTGCTGCCGTGGCTTGGGGGTGGGTTGGGCTGAACTTTGGACGCTTATGACTCCATTTCTAGATGCATGATCTTCATGAAATTTTAAGAGTAGATTAGGAGTATCTATATCTATCTATTTGCCAAATTGCAAGTCTCTAGTATTTGAAATGCGTTTTTTGCAAATTGTGGGCGAGATGGGCGTGGCCTCAAAAATCTGAAAACTACAAAATCGGCGTATTCATAATATCTATCTAAATATGTAAAGTTGAAGTCTCTAGCTGAAACGGTGTAGAAGTTATACCCTATAAACCTAAAAAATGGAAACGAATTTTCGATTTTTTATCGATAATTTGGAAATGGGATTGGTTATCGAAAAAACAAAACAAACTCGTACTGCGTAACTAACATACGAGTATTCATGTAAAATTTCAGCTCTCGAGCTTTTGTAGTTTCCGAAATCTCGACGTTCATACAGACGGACAGACGGACGGACGGACAGACAGACAGACGGACGGACGGACGGACAGACGGACAGGGCAAGATCAACTTATTTTTTTATGCTGATCAAGAATATATATACTTTATGGGGTCTGCGACGTCTCTTTCTGCCTGTTACATACATTTTCACAAAACCATTATACCCTGAATTCCCATTTTCAATGGGTTCAGGGTATAAAAAATAAACAACTAAGAACGTTGCAGTTAGGCGCAACTCGGCGATATACTTTGTTCCCATAGGTGCATCTTATTTATTTAATAAACATTTAATTAACGAAATATTTCGGCAATTAACAAACGTACATGGCAAGCAACAAACGTTTTTCCTTCATATACATACATACAGATTTACACATGTACACACTATACGAGTATACACACAATTTTCTATGTATGCATACAAAAGTTTGCATGCCAGAATATTCTAAGAATTGTGACTGAAGTGGGAATTTTTCGATCGTTAGTTTTGTCAGAGACGCTCTAGCAATGCCTTCTTTGGTTTTAGTTAACGGATGCTCATATTAGGTCAGTGGCGCTGATGGTAAGCGCTATGTATGATATACTTGGGTGAGGGGCTCGAATCCCGCAAAAAACTTTTTTTTTCAAAAATTATTATTTTTAAATTTTTTTTATATTTGTATATTTATTATAAAATGCTTGCTGCCAATCGATAATAATTTATAAGCATACGCATATGAACTGTGCATTTAAGCTAAGACTAAAACAACTTTTCCGATTTGCCACGCTGCTTGCTTAGCAAGCAGTTTTTCTATGCATGCATATATGTACATATGTATGTATGTACACAGATGTTTGTATTTGTGTATACACATCCAAGTGTGTATACATATTGCAAGAAGTGCGATTGTATTGTTTTGTTTTGTCACAAGCTGCTGATCAGCTGGTTAGCTAATCAGCTGTGAATTTATTTAGGTTTAGCTAACGATTACATGTTGTTTTCAAAAGACCTAGGTTCGAATCCCGCTGGAAACTTTTTATTTATTAATCGAAAACTTATAAATTTTATTTTTTAAATTCATTAATATTATTATATCTATGTTAAAATACTTTCTGCCATCATAGCAATTGCTACTAAGCTATTATATGCATGAATTATGCAGTTGACCACAACAAACTTCTTTGCCGATTTGCCACGCCCCCAGTGGGCGTAGACGCATAATTTTTTGCCAGTTCTTAGAAAGAGCCGAGGCTAACATGCCTGCAAAATTTGGTTGCTTACATTCCAAAAATGCGAAAATTACAGGGTATTTTTCGATATGCCACGCCCTCCAAGGGGCTTAAAAATTATTTTAACATTAGTAACTTAACCATCTAATTTTCAAGCTTCTAGCTCTAAAACTGTAGGAGATATAAACTTTTGCGGTTTGCTACGCCCCCTGTGGGCGTAGATATATCCACCATAGCTTATTGATCTTGGGTTATCAGCCCGAGTACACATGCAAAATTTCAAGTCTCTAGTGTCAATAGTGTTCAAAATATAGCACAATTTGAAAAATCACTATATATTCAGGTCCGATTTGCCACGCCCCCAATGGGCGTAGACATAAAACTTTTTGATCGATCTTCTTAGAATCATAACATTAACTCACATGCAAAATTTCAGAGTTCCACCTTTAACGGTGTAGAAGATACGTATTTCCCCGATTTGCCACGCCCCCAATGGGCGTAGATATATCCGCCATAGCTTTTTATACCCAGAACCCATTGTTGAACTTGGGTTGTCACCCCGAGTATACATTTCAAATTGCAACTCTCTAGCTCATCATCATCTATGATAACTTGACTATGGGAGGAAGAGTTTTCCGATTTGCCACGCCCCTAGTGGGCGGATCGGGAAAATTTTAACACTTTATAAATCGGGAGCATATATGAGTATATGTTTAAAATTTCAAGTCTCTAGCTCTAATAGCGCCGCAAAATATTGCGTTCATACGGACAGACGGACGGACAGCAAGACGGACATTGCACAAACCCAATATACTTTTTCCCCTTCGGGAACAAAGTATAATAAAAATAAAAAATTAAAATAAAAATAAATAAAATAAAAATAGGTAAAGAAACAAGGAAGATATTAACAATAATGAAAGATAGATTAAAAGAAGAGCTATAATATAGAATATTTAACAGGATTGAGAAATCACTGCAAGAACATGAAACGCATGTTCTGTGATATAGTATAAATAAATTGTAAACGATGTTTCTCATAAATAAAAATCTGCAATAAAAGAAGAATTTAATTCTGATTTACGCGCTGGTAATTTTTTCCTTTACCTTAATGAGTCCATTTTGAAAGCCAATAGCAACTAATTTACCGTCATATGTGACTGTCAAGTTATTAATTATACTTTGACTTTTTATAGTTGCTTCGCAGAGAGACTTATAGTTTAATTTATGGGCCATACTATCCATCTCATAAACCTATTAAGCGTTTTTTTAGTTTTCTATTGAGTTTACAAAATTATTTATCAATTCACCTTAACAGTGCGATTACTGAATGCTAAAAAAAGAAGGTGCTCCTTCATATCAAATCCAACCAACCGGTCATTAGGTGCGTCAAAATCATGTCGTTGAGGGCCTAACAAATCTATATACTGGTACAGATAGATTACAAAATACATAAATAAATGAAATTAAAAAAGAAAAACCTTTAATATATTTTAAATTTTTTGACTACTTACAATCACACCTTCCTCTGAAAAAATAAAAACAAATTGCTCTTTTAAAACTCGGGCACACATTGTATATCTTTCAAGCTTTATCGGCCAAGATGATATGGGATTCGTTTCTAGGTTTAAAATTACAGTAGAGCGTTTAGTCTTAGATGATGTAATTAAAATTGTCGAATTAATCATCTTTAAATAATCTATTTGATCGGTCATATAATTTTGCGGCAGTATTATTTGTTTGCTTATGTTATAAATGTTTCCATTATTATAAGCAGCGAAGATGTTATTATTCTTACAAACGCATAAAGCAGTTATATCACTATTCCGATCCATCTTAGGTGTTGGGATTCTTAACCAATTGAATTCACCGTGTTTTTTTTTCGCTTTGTGTGCGAATTTTGTGAATACGTGACTTGGAATCAACGGTTGTTAAAGAGTCGAAATGAAACACTCCACATTTACCGAATTCAAAGATTGAACTCTTCTCTTTGTGAGAACAAAAATTGAACTGTTTATTCCTTAAAATCCCAGTGCTTATGTACCTTAAAAATACTTCCAGGCACTGGAAGGCTATAATTAATTCCATGCACACAAGTGCACAGATGTTTGTCAAGTGTCCCTTTTCGATCGCTAAGCCGTTCTCACGTCTCTCGTTACATTTTTATTACTTGCTGCGTTGGTCGCTGCAGCTAAGGGATGACATGTTTATTACTTGGCTTCAGATAACGCGCAGGTTATCGACTATTGCCTATTTTTTAATATGTTTATATAAGTGGCATGTTCATGCTTGAACATACTGCCAGGGGCCTAAAATTTGTGGCTGGGAAATTTTAATTTTTTAGTATTTTAATTTTTGTCGCATGTTCATGTTTGAACATACTGCCAGGGGGCCCAAAATTTGTGTGTGCTCAGAACTGCCCTCCTGATGATTGTCCACTCGTCTCTGAAGCGGCTTCTGTGTAGTTGATGAGAGTCCTGTCATCTTCCCGAAGGTTCGTATCTTCTTTGTCTTCCTTCATGCGGACCCTCCATTGCTACAAATTCTCATTTCTGAATTTGAGCAATTTATTTATTTTTTTAAGTTGTCCTCTTTGGACTTAAAGTTGTCCGTTTCCTTTTAATTTTTGGGAATACGGATTTACCGGCACAATAGCACAAATCTACTTTTGATTTGTGCCACATGTTCACGCTTGAACATACTGCCAGGGGGCCCAGAATTTGTGCGCGCTCTTCTGATGATGGTCCAGTCATCTCTGAAGCGGCTTCAGCGTAGTTGATGAGAGTCGTCGTCTTCCCGAAGGCTCCTGTCATCTTTGCCATCCTTCAACCTATTGGTTTGGGTATAAAGGCCCTCTATTGCTACAAATTCTCTTTTGTGAACTTGAGCAATTTTTGTTCGTTCCCCTTATTTGGGGATACGTTTCCACTGGCGATAAGATTCTCTTCAGGAATTGATCGTCCGTTCCCCTTCCTTGGAGATGCGGATCTACCAGCTTTTACAAATTCTCTTATGGAATTTGTTTTTCCGTTCCTCTTTTTTGGGAATACGGATTTATCAGTACTACAACTTTTCTTTTTTAAAGTTGAGCACATTTTTTTTTTTTTTTTTTTTTTTTTTTTTTTTTTTTTTTTTTTTTTTGGTCCTATGCTGAGATTTTGTAATACCTCACAGCACAAAGACGCTGCTTCTCTGTGTCTCTTACCACTGGTGGGGGAAAACAACAGAGAAGGCTCGAAGGACCAAAATGTTATTTGGCTGAGTCTTCTTGAGCCCGAAAATGGAACCCTGAACTCTTTGAGTTCAGATTGAACTCTGGTCCCTTTGGATTCCAAAATTGAACTATACTTCTTGAGTAAAAAAGTTGAACTCGCCTTGGCGAGCCCAAAAATTGAACTGTTTATTCCTTAAAATCCTAGTGCTTATATACCTTAACAATACTTCCAGGCACTGGAAGGCTATAATTAATTCCATGCACACAAGTGCACAGATGTTTGTCAAGTGTCCCTTTTCGATCGCTAAGCCGTTCTCACGTCTCGCGTTACATTTTTATACCCTGAACCCATTGAAAATGGGAAATCAGGGTATAATGGTTTTGTTAAAAGTATGTAACAGGCAGAAGGAGGCGTGGCAGACCCCATAAAGTATATATATTCTTGATCAGGGTGACGAGAAAAGTTGATATAGCCATGTCCGTCTGTCCGTCTGTCTGTCTGTCCGTATGTTTGAACGCGTCGATTTCCGAAGATACAAAAGCTAGAGAGTTCATTCTTTTTGTGTTAGGTCCGTATATTGAGCGCGCAGTACGAGTTTGTTTCAGAAATTCGATAACTTGTATATTTGCTTAGTTATCGATAACTGAAATTATCGGGAACCAGTTATAAAATTCTAGCTAATTCATCTTTAGAGTTAGAGTTTCCAAGTCTTCTGCATATATGTAGATACCAATTTAATACAATTTCGGTTTTTGTCAGGTTTTGGATTCCGGTCCCCAATTCGCCCCCACACCCCCAAATGTGTGAAAAATTCATTTCAAATACTAGAGACATACAGTTTGGTTTGGCATATAGATATGAATATCATAATCTTAATCTGAAGAAATCAATACGATTGTCCATCTAGAAACAGAATTATTAGTCTATAAAGTTTTCTCATCAGAACCCATGTGGCGCAGCAAGCAAGGCAGCGACAAAGCAAGACGCATTGCGGGCGCATGTATGTATATGTGTGCAAGCGTAGATCAGCGTGTGGCTGCAATCGTACATACATACATACATATGTATTTGTGCATGTAAAGCTAATTGTAAAAGAGTTATGATTTCTAAAATAAAACCTAAAATGTTAAATACAATATGTAGATCATATGCTGAACTCTCATTACATTTCATTATATATTTAAAAAATTTTAAAACAATTAAAATAACAATGGAAACTCAAGCAACGTTGAGCAATGCAAAGCAATTTTCGTATGCGTGTGCACATATACACACAAAAAATCTTGGGCCGTTTTCTATGTTGCTATGCGTGCAAATTCTAAGAATCACAATTGTTTTTGAATTGCGTTAGAATTGTCTTTGAATTGTATTTGTATTTTCAGCCACTGCTTTAGTGTTTCATTCGTATATGGCGAATTTGATTCGTTTTCGCTACTCTGTCGTTTAAGTGAGCCGTGGTGTAGATGGTTAAACGGATGCAACCAATGTTAGGGTGTCGCAGGTTCTAGTCTCGCCCAAGTCTTTTATAATTTCTTATTTTTAATTTTTTTTTTTTTTTTTTTTTAATTTTTCTTTCTTTTCTATTATTTATTCTTTTGTATTTGATACCTTTGAAAGTTAGTTAGTAGTTTAACTAATTGTGAATAAGTGCGTTTTTTTAAATTTCAAATATTTAATAGCATCATTTCTGAAAGTGTTTTTGTTTCAATTATATTTTATTCCGTTAAGTCAACAGAAAATAATGAACAAAGTCTGCCCAAATAACAAAAGCACGTGACATCTGCGGTTTTCCTATATGTATGCCCACATGTACATTCAAAACTAGTGTAGCATGGTCTAAAAATTTAAAATTGCTAGATGGCGCTTTAGCAGTGAACTTATTTATTATGGCTATTACAGCTTCGAGTGTCATTGATATACATATTTCTTTTACAATTATGAAGTGTCTGTGTTAATTAAGGTAATGCCTGTTAATCGAGGACCGTCTATTTGTTGGGTCTATTTTTAATGATATTTAATAATATAAACTTTTTCGAATTTCAACTAATATAAGCGCCATCTATTATTATTTTTTTGGCAATGCAATGTATATATACATGTCCATATGTACATTTTGAACGTTACACGCATACATTCTTATCTACATATACTTTCTGATTTATCCATATGGGTAATTCTCCAGAAAAGTAAACTTTTTGTCACGTTCGACACTGGTTTTTTGTAATTATCTTGAAAACGGATTAATTTTAGCAATATTAGCAAGAGCAATATATTTAACTATTTGTCAAAATAAAGAAGATTTTTTGCTATTTTCAGCACTAAAATTGATGCATTTTCAAGATAATTACAAAAAACCAAACCACAGTACAGATTATTATTTTATTTTATTAAAATTGGGTTCAGGGTATTATCTAGTCGAGCACTCTCGACTAGAGTTTTCTTACTTGTTATTACTTGCTGCGTTGGTCGCTGCAGCTAAGGGATGACATGTTTATTACTTGGCTTCAGATAACGCGCAGGTTATCGACTAATGCCTATTTTTTAATATGTTTATATAAGTGGCATGTTCATGCTTGAACAACGGTTAATAGGAAATAATCATTAAATTTTATTAAAGGTGGCCGAAGGTATACATTAGGCTCAAGGTGGGATTGTGAATCAAATTTTGTGTCATCTAAATGGCCATAATCTCTATTATTATTATATGCCCATGTTATTGACTGATTTTTATCGCCTGGAATATTTTGTAATAATATATTTGCATAACGCAAATATAAAACATTTTTTCCAGCTGCTCCACATAAAACAACGTATTTTAGTCCAGGGCTATTCAAATAATATATATCCAAACACATAATGTGCTCGCTGATGTTGCTTTGCAAAACTAAATCCCAAACTATTAAGTCATACACAATTAAACCTTGAGTAGTTCCAAGGACTATATATCGACCGTCTTTTGATAGTCCGCCACATGTTATAGATTGCGCCCCCACCTCAAAGAGTTTTTTATTAAGAGGAGGGCTTATATTATTATCAGCGTTTTTGAATATCAATTGCCCAACGTTAGATTTAGATATTAGCAATAGCATTGTATGGTCATTATCTATATAAGTTTCCATTTTAAGAGCTTCTTCACCTTGGAATGTATGTATGTCATTTTTTTCCTTTGAGCCGCTACGCAGATCCCAAACAGTTACTCTACAGTCAGATGTGCAAAGCACATAAAACCGATCAAAAACTTTTGAAAAACATTGCAACTGTCTCTGTTGCGTTTTTAAAATTGGTGTATGCGATTGTTTGAATTTTTCTTCTTGATTTTCCCAGTCACATATGCAAATATCTCCGTTATTAAAAGCCACATGCAGTTCAATAACAATATTTTCTTCATGATCTTTTTCCTCAAAAAAAAAAGAACATATTTTTTGATCCGCAGGCGTATTAGTCAAACGTTTAACTTCGCTATTGACAAACTTCACGTTACAAAATAATTTCGAATGTTTGGCTATTTCTCCAAGCCGTGGCCTTACAAATGAATAAAATCTATCGCTGTGGCGTCGACCAAGAAGCTGCTGCAGTGACCAAAGTTTTAAGCTGCCGTTGCTATACAGCGTTAATAGATGTTTGTGCTTGTTGAATACACGCATATCTACTATGTCACATAAATCATTATCATCGCTAAGCAAATAGCTCATATTTCCCTCCAATGATACGTCTGCAAGTAACAGTTGTCGATTACTTAATGCCATTAAGCAATAGTCATCGTCCAGATAGATTGCATGCCGCACCTGATTCTTGCCCAAATTAATGATTCGCCGATGCTGCTTGAAGCGGCCGCTTAAATATTAATTCTGCTGGGGCTCTAATAGTGCTACAGGCAGCAAGAATATCTATCCCACACAAGCACATAAATGCTTACACATATAGCGAGGAAGTGTAAATGTGTGTGTGTATCAGTGTTGCCAACTTGGCCTTTTTCCGGACAGATCTGTCCTTTTTGAAAATACAACTGCCGCAAAAATTCAGAAACAGCCCCTGTCCGGAAAAAATGCCTTTTTTATTTTATTTTGGCCTTTTTTCATCCTTTTTTAATTGTTAAAGGTTGTTTATAAAATTTTTCAAATAAATCGATGTCATCGCTTTAATATTGCTTTATTGCAACATATTTTACGATGTATCTCTGTTTCAAACGATGTAGCCCTGTAATCGAAAATATATTTATCGATCGATCATTAAAGATTTCAAAAGTTTAACAAAATGTCAAGAAAATTTACAAACTGAAATTAGGGTGTCGCGGTTAAACGACCCATTAAAAAAATGGATTAGCCACGTTCCCAATAATATTGATAAGGCATTTTGCAAATACTGCAAGTGCAGTTTAAATAAAAAACTTATAAAATGGAGAGATAAAGAAAGTATCATATATTTCTGGACTGAAGTTCAGAATCACACAGACTCAGCAGGAAACAAACACTTTTCGGACCTGGCAATTAGGTTGCTTTTACTAGTTAACAATTACATACAATTAAATATAATAACTTTGGATTAGGTTTGGACTACATCGAAACGGCAAATATTGCCAAAACTACAAGGTACCGGAAAATTGTGTACACCAAATTGGCACAAATAATACATATAGCAACGAAAATACAAATTTTGATGAGGTGCTATACCTTTTAAACGAAAATTAAAATAAAATTCTACTTTAGAAATAGAAAAAAATGTTATCCGCTTTTTTTGACCTTTTCAAAAATATTTTGTCCCTTTTTATACCCTGAACCCATTGAAAATGGGAAATCAGGGTATAATGGTTTTGTTAAAAGTATGTAACAGGCAGAAGGAGGCGTGGCAGACCCCATAAAGTATATATATTCTTGATCATGGTGACGAGAAAAGTTGATATAGCCATGTCCGTCTGTCCGTCTGTCCGTCTGTCCGTATGTTTGAACGCGTCGATTTCCGAAGATACAAAAGCTAGAGAGTTCATTCTTTTTGTGTTAGGTCCGTATATTGAGCGCGCAGTACGAGTTTGTTTCAGAAATTCGATAACTTGTATATTTGCTTAGTTATCGATAAACGAAATTATCGGGAACCAGTTAAAAAATTCTAGCTAATTCATCTTTAGAGTTAGAGTCTCCAAGTCTTCTGCATATATATAGATACTAATTTAATACAATTTCGGTTTTTGTCAGATTTTGGATTCCGGTCCCCGATTCGCCCCCACACCCCCAAATGTGTAAAAAATTCATTTCAAATACTAGAGACATGCAGTTTGGTTTAGCATATAGATATGAATATCATAATCTTAATCTGAACATATCAATATGATTGTCCATCTAGAAACAGAATTATTAGTCTATAAAGTTTTCTCATCAAAACCCATGTGGCGCAGCAAGCAAGGCAGCGACACAGCATGACGCATAGCGGGCGCACATACATACATACATACATACATACATATGTATGTATATGTGTGCCAGCGTAGATCAGCGTGTGGCTGCAATCGTACATATGTACATATGTACATATGTATGTATGTACATATTTGTGCATGTAAAGCTAATTGTAAAAGAGTTATGATTTCTAAAAAAAACCTAAAATGTTAAATATAATATGTAGATCATATGCTGAAACTCTCATTACATTTCATTATATATTTTAAAAATTTTAAAACAATTAAAATAACAATGGAGGAGCCTCGGAAAGGAACCCGGAAAACGTTGACGACCACGGCAAACGGAAAAAGGAAAATGATTTGAGAGTATGCACCTGGAACGTACGGACATTGTACAGACCCGGTGCTGCTCAACAACTAGCGGATACCCTCAATGAGTTGAAGGCTGACATCACAGCCATCCAGGAAATGCGATGGAAAGGGCAGGGGCGCATAAGAAAAAGCAGCTGTGACATCTATTACAGTTGTCTTAATGATAGGCGTGAATTTGGTTGTGGTTTCGTCGTAGGGCCCAAGTTGCGGCACCGAGCCTCGCACTTCACACCAGTTAGCGAGAGGATTGCGACGATCCGAATAACTGCCAAATTCTTCAACATCAGTCTAATCTGTGCGCATGCCCCGACGGAAGAGAAAGACGATGCTACCAAGGATGCTTTCTATGCAGAGCTCGACCGAGCATATGGCCGTTGCCCGTCACATGACGTTAAAATCCTTCTAGGAGATTTTAACGCCAAAATAGGGCGGGAGGGCATCTTTGGAGCAACCGTTGGCCCGTTTAGTCTGCACGAGTCCACATCGAGCAATGGACTTAGACTAATAGGATTTGCGGCCGCACACAATATGATTGTACGTAGTACAGGTTTTCGTCACCTCAACATCCACAAGGCATCCTGGCTGTCGCCTGATCGTCTGACGCGAAATCAGATTGATCATGTTGTGATCGATGCAAGGCATGCATCTAGCATACTTGATGTGAGATCTTGTCGGGGTCCTAACATCGACTCTGACCATTACCTTGTTGCAGCCAAGGTACGCGCACGGCTGTGTGTCGCAAAAGTCTCACGTCAAGGTATGCCAAGAAAGCTGGACATCGAAAAGCTGCAATCACAACGACATAAGGATGCCTTCTCCACTCGACTCTCGGGCCGACTCGGCCAACTCCCTCCAATGCCTATAAATACAACGGATATGTGGGCGTACATGTCCAATGCCATAAACGCCTCTGCTGTGGAAGTACTTGGGTTCCAACGCCCTCCCAACCGGAATCCATGGTACGACCAGGAGTGTCGGGAAGCGACTGCAGCAAAAGACGCCGCCTACAGAAGAACGCTGCAAGCAGGAGCTACTCGAGCGGTGGTGGATATTTATAGGTCGCGGAGACGAGACGAGAAGCGCCTTTTCAGGAGGAAGAAGCGGGAGATGGAAAGGCTTGAGTGTGAGAAGATGGAGAGTAGCAGAAGCAAGAACGATGCCCGTGACTTTTACCGGAGGGTCAAGCGCATGACCCAAGGGTATAAGTCTGGATCGCTTGCCTGCAGGAGTGACGATGGAAACCTGGTTACTGATGCGGAGATTGTACTGAGGTTATGGCGGGATCACTTTGAGAGTCTTTTGGCTGGAAACAGTGAGAATGAGCTTGACGAAGTTGGTCCACTAACCCCAATCAGAGATGATGGTGTTGAAGTTCCCATCCCTAGCCATACGGAAGTCGAGACAGCTATACAGCGTCTCAAAAACAATAAAGCCGCGGGAGCAGATGGCTTACCGGCTGAATTGTTTAAGGCTGGAGGCGATGAGCTGGTAGGGTGCATGCACCAACTTATCAGCAGCGTATGGCTAACGGAAAGCATGCCCGATGATTGGAACCTCAGTATGATCTGCCCAATCCTGAAGAAGGGTGATGCAACACAACGCACCAACTACCGTGGCATCAGCCTTCTTCCCGTCGCATACAAGGTTCTCACGAGCGTAATGTGTGAGAGACTGAAACCATATGCTGAAGCATTGATAGGTCCTTATCAATGCGGTTTCCGTCCTGGCAAGTCTACAGTTGACCAGATCTTCACATTGCGCCAAATCCTGGAGAAAACACACGAGAACCAATTCGACACATACCACCTGTTCGTCGATTTTAAAGCTGCTTTTGATAGCCCACGGCGAGACTGCCTGTACGCTACCATGTCTGAGCTTGGTATTCCTGCAAAGCTAATACGGCTTTGTAGCATGACATTGAGCAACACCATCAGCTCTGTCAAGGTAGGAAATGACCAATCCGAAACCTTCAATACCAAGCGGGGTCTCAGACAAGGCGACTCGCTGTCTTGTGTGCTCTTCAATTTACTTATGGAGAGTATAATAAGGAAAGCTGGAGTGCATCGGATGGGCACAATACTGGGATACAAAAGTGTCCAGCTCCTTGGTTACGCTGATGATATTGATATCATTGGTCGTACCAAGCGTGATATAACTGCGGCTTTTGGAGCTATCGAAAGGGAATCAGCTAAAGTTGGTCTTGCAGTAAACATGGGCAAAACAAAGTTTATGGTGTGCAGTACTAGGGAGTCGCGGCGTCTTGACTCTTACCTTACTGCTGGAGACTATAACTTTGAGTCTGTCAAGGACTTTGTCTATTTGGGAACTGCAGTGACCAACAAAAATGATGTCAGCCTGGAGATCAAGCGGAGAATTACACTTGCCAACAAATGTTACTTTGGGCTCAGTAGGCAAATGAACAGTAGAGCCCTCTCTCGAAAGACAAAGGTAACCCTTTACAAGACACTCATCATTCCAGTGCTGCTTTATGGAGCGGAAGCCTGGACCGTGACGCAGTCAGATGCAGCTGCTCTTGGTGTCTTTGAGAGAAAGATTCTTCGCAAGATCTTTGGACCAATTTGCGTTGGCGAAACCTATCGTATCAGGTGGAACGACGAGCTGTACGAGCTATACGGCGATGTTGACATTGGCAAGCGAATTGACATTCAGCGTCTTCGTTGGTTGGGTCACATTGCTCGTATGGAGGAAAACACTCCAGCTCGTTCGGTTTTTGATGCGGTAGTTAGAGGAGAACGAAGAAGGGGTAGACCTCGAACCCGTTGGAAGGACCAGATGGAGGCAATCCTGAATGGTGTTACCAACTGGAGAAGTTGCGCACAGGACAGAGAAGCGTGGAGGCAAATTGTGCATCAGGCTGTGCTCCGATAGGGGTGTTATTGCCAATTATTATTAAAATAACAATGGAAATGCAAGCAACGTTGAGCAATGCAAATCAATTTTCGTATGCGTGTGCACATATACACACAAAAAATCTTGGGCCGCTTTCTATGTTGCTATGCGTGTATATTCTAAGAATCACAATTGTTTTTGAATTGCGTTAGAATTGTGCCTCGCACTTCACACCAGTTAGCGAGAGGATTGCGACGATCCGAATAACTGCCAAATTCTTCAACATCAGCCTAACCTGTGCGCATGCCCCGACGGAAGAGAAAGACGATGCTACCAAGGATGCTTTCTATGCAGAGCTCGACCGAGCATATGGCCGTTGCCCGTCACATGACGTTAAAATCCTTCTAGGAGATTTTAACGCCAAAATAGGGCGGGAGGGCATCTTTGGAGCAACCGTTGGCCCGTTTAGTCTGCACGAGTCCACATCGAGCAATGGACTTAGACTAATAGGATTTGCGGCCGCACACAATATGATTGTACGTAGTACAGGTTTTCGTCACCTCAACATCCACAAGGCATCCTGGCTGTCGCCTGATCGTCTGACGCGAAATCAGATTGATCATGTTGTGATCGATGCAAGGCATGCATCTAGCATACTTGATGTGAGATCTTGTCGGGGTCCTAACATCGACTCTGACCATTACCTTGTTGCAGCCAAGGTACGCGCACGGCTGTGTGTCGCAAAAGTCTCACGTCAAGGTATGCCAAGAAAGCTGGACATCGAAAAGCTGCAATCACAACGACATAAGGATGCCTTCTCCACTCGACTCTCGGGCCGACTCGGCCAACTCCCTCCAATGCCTATAAATACAACGGATATGTGGGCGTACATGTCCAATGCCATAAACGCCTCTGCTGTGGAAGTACTTGGGTTCCAACGCCCTCCCAACCGGAATCCATGGTACGACCAGGAGTGTCGGGAAGCGACTGCAGCAAAAGACGCCGCCTACAGAAGAACGCTGCAAGCAGGAGCTACTCGAGCGGTGGTGGATATTTATAGGTCGCGGAGACGAGACGAGAAGCGCCTTTTCAGGAGGAAGAAGCGGGAGATGGAAAGGCTTGAGTGTGAGAAGATGGAGAGTAGCAGAAGCAAGAACGATGCCCGTGACTTTTACCGGAGGGTCAAGCGCATGACCCAAGGGTATAAGTCTGGATCGCTTGCCTGCAGGAGTGACGATGGAAACCTGGTTACTGATGCGGAGATTGTACTGAGGTTATGGCGGGATCACTTTGAGAGTCTTTTGGCTGGAAACAGTGAGAATGAGCTTGACGAAGTTGGTCCACTAACCCCAATCAGAGATGATGGTGTTGAAGTTCCCATCCCTAGCCATACGGAAGTCGAGACAGCTATACAGCGTCTCAAAAACAATAAAGCCGCGGGAAGCCGGCTGAATTGTTTAAGGCTGGAGGCGATGAGCTGGTAGGGTGCATGCACCAACTTATCAGCAGCGTATGGCTAACGGAAAGCATGCCCGATGATTGGAACCTCAGTATGATCTGCCCAATCCTGAAGAAGGGTGATGCAACACAACGCACCAACTACCGTGGCATCAGCCTTCTTCCCGTCGCATACAAGGTTCTCACGAGCGTAATGTGTGAGAGACTGAAACCATATGCTGAAGCATTGATAGGTCCTTATCAATGCGGTTTCCGTCCTGGCAAGTCTACAGTTGACCAGATCTTCACATTGCGCCAAATCCTGGAGAAAACACACGAGAACCAATTCGACACATACCACCTGTTCGTCGATTTTAAAGCTGCTTTTGATAGCCCACGGTGCCTGTACGCTACCATGTCTGAGCTTAGTATTCCTGCAAAGCTAATACGGCTTTGTAGCATGACATTGAGCAACACCATCAGCTCTGTCAAGGTAGGAAATGACCAATCCGAAACCTTCAATACCAAGCGGGGTCTCAGACAAGGCGACTCGCTGTCTTGTGTGCTCTTCAATTTACTTATGGAGAGTATAATAAGGAAAGCTGGAGTGCATCGGATGGGCACAATACTGGGATACAAAAGTGTCCAGCTCCTTGGTTACGCTGATGATATTGATATCATTGGTCGTACCAAGCGTGATATAACTGCGGCTTTTGGAGCTATCGAAAGGGAATCAGCTAAAGTTGGTCTTGCAGTAAACATGGGCAAAACAAAGTTTATGGTGTGCAGTACTAGGGAGTCGCGGCGTCTTGACTCTTACCTTACTGCTGGAGACTATAACTTTGAGTCTGTCAAGGACTTTGTCTATTTGGGAACTGCAGTGACCAACAAAAATGATGTCAGCCTGGAGATCAAGCGGAGAATTACACTTGCCAACAAATGTTACTTTGGGCTCAGTAGGCAAATGAACAGTAGAGCCCTCTCTCGAAAGACAAAGGTAACCCTTTACAAGACACTCATCATTCCAGTGCTGCTTTATGGAGCGGAAGCCTGGACCGTGACGCAGTCAGATGCAGCTGCTCTTGGTGTCTTTGAGAGAAAGATTCTTCGCAAGATCTTTGGACCAATTTGCGTTGGCGAAACCTATCGTATCAGGTGGAACGACGAGCTGTACGAGCTATACGGCGATGTTGACATTGGGTCACATTGCTCGTATGGAGGAAAACACTCCAGCTCGTTCGGTTTTTGATGCGGTAGTTAGAGGAGAACGAAGAAGGGGTAGACCTCGAACCCGTTGGAAGGACCAGATGGAGGCAATCCTGAATGGTGTTACCAACTGGAGAAGTTGCGCACAGGACAGAGAAGCGTGGAGGCAAATTGTGCATCAGGCTGTGCTCCGATAGGGGTGTTATTGCCAATTATTATTAAAATAACAATGGAAATGCAAGCAACGTTGAGCAATGCAAATCAATTTTCGTATGCGTGTGCACATATACACACAAAAAATCTTGGGCCGCTTTCTATGTTGCTATGCGTGTATATTCTAAGAATCACAATTGTTTTTGAATTGCGTTAGAATTGTCTTTGAATTGTATTTGTATTTTCAGCCACTGCTTTAGTGTTTCTTTCGTATATGGCGAATTTCATTCGTTTTCGCTACTGTGTCGTTTGAGTGAGCCGTGGTGTAGATGGCTAGATAGATGCAACGAATGTTAGGGTGTCGCAGGTTATAGTCTCGTCTGAGCTCTTCATAATTTTTATAATTTTTATTATTTTTAATTTTTTTTTTATTATCTAATTTTTATACCCTGAACCCATTGAAAATGGGAAATCAGGGTATAATGGTTTTGTTAAAAGTATGTAACAGGCAGAAGGAGGAGTGGCAGACCCCATAAAGTATATATATTCTTGATCAGGGTGACGAGAAAAGTTGATATAGCCATGTCCGTCTGTCCGTCTGTCCGTCTGTCTGTCTGTCCGTATGTTTGAACGCGTCGATTTCCGAAGATACAAAAGCTAGAGAGTTCATTCTTTTTGTGTTAGGTCCGTATATTGAGCGCGCAGTACGAGTTTGTTTCAGAAATTCGATAACTTGTATATTTGCTTAGTTATCGATAACTGAAATTATCGGGAACCAGTTATAAAATTCTAGCTAATTCATCTTTAGAGTTAGAGTTTCCAAGTCTTCTGCATATATGTAGATACCAATTTAATACAATTTCGGTCCCCACACCCCCAAATGTGTGAAAAATGCATTTCAAATACTAGAGACATACAGTTTGGTTTGGCATATAGATATGAATATCATAATCTTAATCTGAAGAAATCAATACGATTGTCCATCTAGAAACAGAAAATTTTAGTCTATAAAGTTTTCTCATCAAAACCCATGTGGCGCAGCAAGCAAGGCAGCGACAAAGCAAGACGCATTGCGGGCGCACATACATACATACATACATATGTATGTATGTATGTATGTATGTATATGTGTGCAAGCGTAGATCAGCGTGTGGCTGCAATCGTACATACATACATACATATGTATTTGTGCATGTAAAGCTAATTGTAAAAGAGTTATGATTTCTAAAATAAAACCTAAAATGTTAAATACAATATGTAGATCATATGCTGAACTCTCATTACATTCCATTATATATTTTAAAAATTTTAAAACAATTAAAATAACAATGGAAACTCAAGCAACGTTGAGCAATGCAAAGCAATTTTCGTATGCGTGTGCACATATACACACAAAAAATCTTGGGCCGTTTTCTATGTTGCTATGCGTGCAAATTCTAAGAATCACAATTGTTTTTGAATTGCGTTAGAATTGTCTTTGAATTGTATTTGTATTTTCAGCCACTGCTTTAGTGTTTCTTTCGTATATGGCGAATTTGATTCGTTTTCGCTACTCTGTCGTTTAAGTGAGCCGTGGTGTAGATGGTTAAACGGATGCAACCAATGTTAGGGTGTCGCAGGTTCTAGTCTCGCCTAAGTCTTTTATAATTTCTCATTTTTAATTTTTTTTTTTTTTTTAATTATTTCTTTCTTTTCTATTATTTATTCTTTTGTATTTGATACCTTTGAAAGTTAGTTAGTAGTTTAACTAATTGTGAATAAGTGCGTTTTTTTTAAATTTCTGTTGAAGAATGATCTCGAACAAAACTCATCATCATTATCATCTTTGTAGCAATAAGCATTTAACGTATGTAACTGTAAAATCAGTCGTTGGCTGTTCGAGCATTTTCATAAGAATAGGCAAACGAATGTTCTGGATTGTGTACATACATACGAAAAGCAAGCGAAAAGAGACATCCAGAACATTCTATATGTAAGAGAAGTAGCATAGGAAGAAGACTACTTGAACATTCTAGACGTAAGAGAAGGAAGTATAAAAACATGCTGCACATCGAGCTTTGTATCATTGTATCATTTGTGTTGTGCAAGATCAGTTATGGAAGTGTCGGCTCAGTTAAGTTGAAAACGTCGCGTTGTGTACTTGCTACTTATAATTTTTATTTTATTAAATAAACTTATTTTGTGCACCTACATTTACACAAACTGCGTTTTTGATTTATTTCAAAAGGAGAAAAAACCTCAACAGGTTATGGGCCCAGACGGTGCTAAAAGTGTAATGTAGTGTGAAATCGAGTGCAAGTACAAAAGTGAATTAGTGGCAAATTTGTAATAAAATAAAGACAGTAAAAATGGAGCCGGTAAATATGAAATATGAAATGGAACGGTTACGCGACAAAGACAATTGGCATTTGTGGTGTTTCATGATTCGCACGATGTTGGAAGAAGACGACGATGTTCTTGCCGTGTGCGAAGGTGTTTTAACGTGTCCGACAGAGGAGTCTGCAACGTATGAAAGAGACTCGAAAAGGTTTTTAAAAGCTGATAAGACTGCAAGAAAAATAATAATTCATTCTATCGAGCGAAGACCGATGGAATTGATTGTGAGCTGCAAAACAGCTAGAGAAATGTGGGTAAAATTAAACTCAGTGTATGATATGAAATCAGAAGAAAATTTATCAGCTATTCAGAAACAGTTTTTGATTTCAAATGGATTGAAAATGAAAGTGTGGACTATAATATTTCAAAGTTAGAAGTTTTGTGGAGCAAGATGAAAAATCTTGGAAGTGCTGTGCCTGAAACAATGTTAATGTCGCGAATCCTATCGTCTTTGCCACAGAAGTTTAACTATTTTCATAGTGCGTGGGATTCGGTCGAGGACAGTAAAAGAACATTGAATAATTTGACGACTCGTTTAATGACAGAAGAAGTAAGGTCAAAAGAACAAGAAGTGGTATCTGAAGAGTCAACAGCGTTAATTGCAGGCAACAGAAAAAATAAAAGTGAATATGAACATAAGAAGCAAACTATGAAGTGTTATAATTGTGGTATGATTGGACATCTAAAGAAAGACTGCTACAGGTGTTATATATGTAAGAAGAAAGGCCACAAGAGCAACAACTGTAACGAAAGGAGAAGTGCTGAAAATAATCAAGGAGAATCAGGCGAATTCTCAAGGAAAGGATTGATTGCAAGCAAGGACTACAGCGAAAAGAATGTGCGGGTGATCGACTCAGGAGCTTCTGATCACATGTCAAGGCGTCGAGGCTGCTATTCGGCATATAAAGAATTGGATTCTCTGAAGATAGGCGGAGGTGATTCTAAAATTATCAAAGCGCACGGAAAAGCAAATCTCAACATTAGTGGCGGAGATTTGAATTTGGAAAAATCATGGCATACGCACACGACGAAGAATCAGCATGCGCTCACTGCAAAGACGCCCAGTAGCGGTGGTAGTATTGCAACGATGAATGTGAGTAGTTATCATATGGAGGAGCTGCAGAAAGAGCTGGTGGTGTATCGAGAATTGGCGAACAATCGGTCACAGGAGCTTGATAAGCTGCATGCCACGCATCGTAAAACACTCAAGGAAGTCGAGAAGCTTAAAATGGATATGTGCCAGCTACGTGCATCGGTCATCGCGGAGACGACAGAGTATAAGTGCTTGCAATTGCAGTTCTCCGCGCTGTATAATGAATCCATGGAGATCAAGACGATGCTGAATGATACTCGTAACCAGTTGCAGATGAGCAAGAATCAGCATCTGAGCGAGATCAAGGCAAGGTGTAAAGGTCAAGATGCGATTGCAATTTGTGAGGCGGCTGTGCATGAAAAGAAGCGCGTTTGGAAAGCGGTACAAGTAAAACAAGAGGAGCAACGCAAGCTGGATGATCTGCGCAGGGAGATCAATGAGAAGCGGGATCGTGAGGAACTGCAGCGCGAGTATAAGTTAAAGTGTCGCGATCTGCAGCAATGCCAAATGGAAGTTGAATTGTTAAAGCAGGCAATACTGGATGAGCACGAGGAAATGCAGCGGCTGCTGGTGGAACAAGATGAAAAGCAGAAGCAAATAGTCTACAAGTGCCGGAGTGAGCTACAGGCAAAGAATCAACGAATCTCGGATTTACTACGGGAACTGGAGTCTGAGCGTCGCTTCATGAAAGGCGTATGGAATGAATGGGAAAAGCAAAAACAATCCATAGAGCAGGTGAACATACAGCGTAAGGCAATGGAAGATCCGCTGGAATCTCGACGTAAGCTGCTGGAGAATATAGTGAAACTCAAAGAAATCGATCGCATAGTCAAGACGGACCAGGAACAGGCAACGAAACGCAACAAAAAGAAAAAGAAGAGTAAAAAGGGCGACGATAGCAATGATAGCAACGAGGATTTGGATAAACTGTTGGCTGCAAGGAGCAATGTGGAGAAAGCGAAACAACAATCGGGTGCAGAAGGCAAAGCAGGTAGTTCAGAGGACGAGGAAAAATCCGCCGTGGCAACAGATGACACCAACAGGCATCTGGAGGCCAGTTGCAGCACCTTAGAAGCTGAGAAGGTCGAAGATAAAGAAGCTGCTGAGAATAAATCAGAAAAGGCGGAAGAAGAAAGCAGAATGTAAGTAGATGAAAAGCTGGATACTCCCAAGACAGAAAGAGTGATGAAGAGACGCCGAAAGGGAGGCGGAAGAAATGGAAACTGACGAAACTGAAAAACAAGAAGAAATCGACGCATCGGAGCGGGAGTAGCATCAACAGCAGCAGTGATGATAGCCGTATCAGCGAGGAGGAGGAAGAAGTCTCAAAGGCAAGCAGTGGAAAGCATGATAGAAGGCGCCGCAAAAGCGTTGAATAGCAAAGAAGAGGAGGTAAGGAAAGCAGGGGTAGATTTGGCAGACATGTAGTAGCAGCGAAGATGAGACGAAATCAAAGAAGATCAAGCAGAGCGGAGATAGACGTAAGCGAAGTGCTTAAGAGAAGAAGGGCAGAAGGGAAGGCGACAATCGCTTAAAATGAATGAACGAAGCCGAGGAAGGAGAGAAGGGGATGTCGTGCTTGAAGCAATAGCAGCATATGTACATATGTATATGAATGATAGAAAATGTCAAAGGAGAACAGCGAGAGAAATTAGGAATTGAGAGTAAAGAAAAATTTTATAGTGATGTTGAGTTTTAGGGAGGGTGTTGAAGAATGATCTCGAACAAAACTCATCATCATTATCATCTTTGTAGCAATAAGCATTTAACGTATGTAACTGTAAAATCAGTCGTTGGCTGTTCGAGCATTTTCATAAGAATAGGCAAACGAATGTTCTGGATTGTGTACATACATACATACATACATACGAAAAGCAAGCGAAAAGAGACATCCAGAACATTCTATATGTAAGAGAAGTAGCATAGGAAGAAGACTACTTGAACATTCTAGACGTAAGAGAAGGAAGTATAAAAACATGCTGCACATCGAGCTTTGTATCATTGTATCATTTGTGTTGTGCAAGATCAGTTATGGAAGTGTCGGCTCAGTTAAGTTGAAAACGTCGCGTTGTGTACTTGCTACTTATAATTTTGATTTAATTAAATAAACTTATTTTGTGCACCTACATTTACACAAACTGCGTTTTTGATTTATTTCAAAAGGAGAAAAAACCTCAACAATTTCAAATATTTAATAGCATCATTTCTGAAAGTGTTTTTGTTTCAATTATATTTTATTCCGTTAAGTCAACAGAAAATAATGAACAAAAAAAAAGTCTGCCCAAATAACAAAAGCACGTGACATCTGCGGTTTTCCTATATGTATGCCCACATGTACATTCAAAACTAGTGTAGCATGGTCTAAAAATTTAAAATTGCTAGATGGCGCTTTAGCAGTGAACTTATTTACTATGGCTATTACAGCTTCGAGTGGCATTGATATATTTCTTTTACAATTATGAAGTGTCTGTGTTAATTAAGGTAATGCCTGTTAATCGAGGACCGTCTATTTGTTGGGTCTATTTTTAATGATATTTAATAATATAAACTTTTTCGAATTTCAACTAATATAAGCGCCATCTATTATTATTTTTTTGGCAATGCAATGTATATATACATGTCCATATGTACATTTTGAACGTTACACGCATACATTCTTATCTACATATACTTTCTGATTTATCCATATGGGTAATTCTCCAGAAAAGTAAACTTTTTGTCACGTTCGGCACTGGTTTTTTGTAATTATCTTGAAAACGGATTAATTTTAGCAATATTAGCAAGAGCAATATATTTAACTATTTGTCAAAATAAAGAAGTTTTTTTGCTATTTTCAGCACTAAAATTGATGCATTTTCAAGATAATTACAAAAAACCAAACCACAGTACAGATTATTATTTTATTTTATTAAAATTGGGTTCAGGGTATTATCTAGTCGAGCACTCTCGACTAGAGTTTTCTTACTTGTTTGTCCTGTTTTTGGTGTCAACTGTCCTGTTTTTTTGGCGAAAAGATGGCAACACTGGTGTGTATGGTCATCGGGAAATAATATTCGTTATGCACATCAACACTTTCATACCCTTTCCACAAATAATCATAAAAACCCTAACATTTTGCATGAGCATGGCAAAGCAGTTTAAGAATTCGGTATACTCTTCGCTCAGAAGGGAACCAATGGGATCGCGTCGAGAAGAAATTTCAATTTTTGCGAGCTGCTTGCTTTTTGTGCCAGCATAAATATATTTTTGTGAGAAGAGAGCAGAGAGTAAAAAGCATAGGGCAGAAAGAAAAAGAGCAAGGGAAAGAGCGGCACATTTCAGGCATTTTTGGAATATCGACCGTCACCGTCGAGCGCTCGAAGCGGAATGATTTTGCCATCAGCAATTTTTTCTACCGACCCTAAAAGTAAAAACCCAACCAAATACGAAGTTGATGGGGTTCTAATGTCAAAAAATAGGTGTGCACATTAATTTGTTCCAGTTGTCCAGTCTATGTGTTGTATGGTTAGTTCTATTATGTATTGATTGAAATCAAAAATTAACCTAGTCTTATAATCACAGTAGGTTTTATTTATAATTGATGAATAAAATTTGTAATTACATATTACGTTAACTTATATAATAAAAAACCAAATAAAATAAAATTAATCCTATCATTGCGTATTCAGAATATCGATATATGTTTTCTGTGCGCAAAAATATGGCGCACAATTGGCGTCGAATCACAGATGGATCTTTAACTTGTGGATTGATTGCAGATAAACAATCCGAACCTAAATTCGAATTGCCTACGACATCGATACCATCACTATCTTGCTTATCCGCAAAACCGATACACGGTAGATTCATTACATTCTGATAAGTATCATATTCATGATCGACTTCACGAACAAATTCTTTACTCGACAATTTTGACTTATATTCACCCAAAAGCTCTACTACCTTAAGATGATAAAAAAATCCCTCGTTATCTAGAGCATAAAATTGAGTAAGGTCAACATTCGCATAAAAATACAGACATTTGTTTCCTAAAAATGTTATAGATGCTAGCAGTGCCGGCAACTTTATGTGCCCTCTTTTACCCTTCCAAAAATATGCTCTATTTTTTTCAGGTTTCAAATGCTCCCTTGACGCCCCTGACCATAAGGACGCATCGACTTCCTCTCGACCATTTGCTACGATCTGTGAGCTATGCAGCTCCTGATTATATCGTCTGCTGCGACATTCGGCAGTCATTCCATTGTTAAGAATAAAGTTCATGTCCCAAAAACACAATTGTTCTGCGCAACTTAAAAGAATCTGTTTGCATGGTGAGAATCGCAGTTTCATTGAGTCGCAGTTCTGATGCGCCTGTGATATAGTATAAATAAATTGTAAACGATGTTTCTCATAAATATAAATCTGCAATAAAAGAAGAATTTAATTCTGATTTACGCGCTGGTAATTTTTTCCTTTACCTTAATGAGTCCATTTTGAAAGCCAATAGCAACTAATTTACCGTCATATGTGACTGTCAAGTTATTAATTATACTTTGACTTTTTATAGTTGCTTCGCAGAGAGACTTATAGTTTAATTTATGGGCCATACTATCCATCTCATAAACCTATTAAGCGTTTTTTAGTTTTCTATTGAGTTTACAAAATTATTTATCAATTCACCTTAACAGTGCGATTACTGAATGCTAAAAAAAGAAGGTGCTCCTTCATATCAAATCCAACCAACCGGTCATTAGGTGCGTCAAAATCATGTCGTTGAGGGCCTAACAAATCTATATACTGGTACAGATAGATTACAAAATACATAAATAAATGAAAATAAAAAAGAAAAACCTTTAATATATTTTAAATTTTTTGACTACTTACAATCACACCTTCCTCTGAAAAAATAAAAACAAATTGCTCTTTTAAAACTCGGGCACACATTGTATATCTTTCAAGCTTTATCGGCCAAGATGATATGGGATTCGTTTCTAGGTTTAAAATTACAGTAGAGCGTTTAGTCTTAGATGATGTAATTAAAATTGTCGAATTAATCATCTTTAAATAATCTATTTGATCAGTCATATAATTTTGCGGCAGTATTATTTGTTTGCTTATGTTATAAATGTTTCCATTATTATAAGCAGCGAAGATGTTATTATTCTTACAAACGCATAAAGCAGTTATATCACTATTCCGATCCATCTTAGGTGTTGGGATTCTTAACCAATTGAATTCACCGTGTTTTTTTTCGCTTTGTGTGCGAATTTTGTGAATACGTGACTTGGAATCAACGGTTAATAGGAAATAATCATTAAATTTTATTAAAGGTGGCCGAAGGTATACATTAGGCTCAAGGTGGGATTGTGAATCAAATTTTGTGTCATCTAAATGGCCATAATCTCTATTATTATTATATGCCCATGTTATTGACTGATTTTTATCGCCTGGAATATTTTGTAATAATATATTTGCATAACGCAAATATAAAACATTTTTTCCAGCTGCTCCACATAAAATAACGTATTTTAGTCCAGGGCTATTCAAATAATATATATCCAAACACATAATGTGCTCGCTGATGTTGCTTTGCAAAACTAAATCCCAAACTATTAAGTCATACACAATTAAACCTTGAGTAGTTCCAAGGACTATATATCGACCGTCTTTTGATAGTCCGCCACATGTTATAGATTGCGCCCCCACCTCAAAGAGTTTTTTATTAAGAGGAGGGCTTATATTATTATCAGCGTTTTTGAATATCAATTGCCCAACGTTAGATTTAGATATTAGCAATAGCATTGTATGGTCATTATCTATATAAGTTTCCATTTTAAGAGCTTCTTCACCTTGGAATGTATGTATGTCATTTTTTTCCTTTGAGCCGCTACGCAGATCCCAAACAGTTACTCTACAGTCAGATGTGCAAAGCACATAAAACCGATCAAAAACTTTTGAAAAACATTGCAACTGTCTCTGTTGCGTTTTTAAAATTGGTGTATGCGATTGTTTGAATTTTTCTTCTTGATTTTCCCAGTCACATATGCAAATATCTCCGTTATTAAAAGCCACATGCAGTTCAATAACAATATTTTCTTCATGATCTTTTTCCTCAAGAAAAAAAGAACATATTTTTTGATCCGCAGGCGTATTAGTCAAACGTTTAACTTCGCTATTGACAAACTTCACGTTACAAAATAATTTCGAATGTTTGGCTATTTCTCCAAGCCGTGGCCTTACAAATGAATAAAATCTATCGCTGTGGCGTCGACCAAGAAGCTGCTGCAGTGACCAAAGTTTTAAGCTGCCGTTGCTATACAGCGTTAATAGATGTTTGTGCTTGTTGAATACACGCATATCTACTATGTCACATAAATCATTATCATCGCTAAGCAAATAGCTCATATTTCCCTCCAATGATACGTCTGCAAGTAACAGTTGTCGATTACTTAATGCCATTAAGCAATAGTCATCGTCCAGATAGATTGCATGCCGCACCTGATTCTTGCCCAAATTAATGATTCGCCGATGCTGCTTGAAGCGGCCGCTTAAATATTAATTAATAAAACAATGTATATAAACAAAAATGATCATAAATAAATAAATAAATAATTAATTAAAAAATTACCATTCTGTAAACCATACATACGACGGATACCGTTGTGCTTGACGAAATGCTTCATCATAGACTGCACCTTCTTCTGTCATGAGTGCAATTTGTAATAGACAATTGAACTTAGATCTTAATAATTTCTCTTCAGCATTAAGCAAAAAGTTTAAAAGCTCATTAACAAGCAAGTTATAATCGATTACATTATCATTAGCACTGTAATCAGCTTCTTTCCCACAAATTATACCCGCTTTGTAAAGGTTAAGAGTCTGCAAAGTATGTAGAACAGATCCCCGAGCATCCCAAGACGTAGAATCGTTTCGTATTTTTTGATCAAGGAAACGAAAGTCCAGATATACTTTGCGAAATAATGTCACACGTTCCATAATATTATTGAGCTTGCTAATGTGGTAGCCAATATATTTATAAAAATAGCTGTCCAGATTTGGTAATAGTAAGCCATTGTTTTCATCAAACACTTCAGATATACTAAACGGGCAAAATGTATTAAAATTTTAACATAAAGAAATCGTGCTTTAAATGACTTACTTATAGTACTCAATAATTTTTCTGTGTAATAAAGCTTCATTATCTAAATGTATGTTTAACTCAAAATAAATGCTGGGAAGTGTTATTGTCATCCTGTTATTCTGACTATCCCTTTTAACTAACGAAAACTTATAAAATTTATCAACGACGCCTTTCGGGTCCTTAACTGACCACACGACTCTTAAAATCTGTAAATAAGGAATTTTATCAAATTGTGAGAATAAGAAAATAAAATGCAATCGTTTAAAAACTTACATCTACAGGTATAGAAGCAGAGTTAGGAAATATGAATAAATTTTTATATAGTTGCCTTTCATTCGGATCCAGTACATTTAAGGTTTGTTCAATAATTGAAGTCAATTTTTTCAAGTTTTTTCTGTTCAAGATATTAATTTTATTTATTTATTATTTATTAAGTGAATAGATACTATTAACTTACTGTTCCCAGTTATCAATGGTACAATGACCATCACGAATACTCTCAGCGATTGTGGTCAGCAGAAGAGGATTTGTTATTTGATAATAAGTAAGAGTTACCTTTAGCTTCTTAAGTGACTCGTGTGTATATTCAGGTAGAAATTTTGAAAAAAGAGATTCTATCTCATAAGGTGTAAGGCCATCTTTAAGTGCGACATGAGTTGTGGTAACATTTGAAAAAAAATGTACTACGTTTTGGTGACGTGTTGTCATTAGTATTTTACATCCTAAATTAAACGCTTCCCATGTCTCTTTGTTCTGCACATTTCGTAAAACAAGTAGACAGTTTTTGTAAAGTTTACTCTTCAGCTTATGTCTTATTAGATTTTTCACCATCCCAGTGCGTAATTCAATGCTACCAGTGCAATTAACATTTTGGTTCTGATCGATTATGAAAAGAAACGATTGAAGTGCTTCCAACCGACTTTCTGGAGAGCTGCACGCTCGCACATCCAACCAAAATATATTAAAGTCCATCTTTCGTTGCACTGTGTACGAAGAACAAACGTCTAAAACAAGCCATTGCTTGCCAGCTCCAAGATCTCCTTCAACTAAAACGTTTTTAGAAGGCCTGAGCTCTAGCAAAATTTTCTGCAATTCCAAATACGGTTCTATTCTTAGCACATTGTATTTCGTGAACTTTTGATTGTCATTATATAAGCGGTCAACATTGGAAATATAATTTTTAGTATTCAAGCTGGGTTCTTTACACTCTTTCTGGATTGCAGATAGTAGGAACCCATAATTGGGCCCATGTGAATCTTTCAGCACTTCTTCGACGAACTTTTTAACAACATCCTTCTGTTGGTCCCGCAACGTGCCAAATAAACGATATGTTTGCCTTGGATGGGGCTCATTTATAATATTATCAACGTAATTTTTTTTCAATATTATCCGCAAAGAATCCTCAATGTCTTTGCAATCAAAGTCCTTTTCGAAATTGGTGAAAAATACTGGTATTACATCCCTGTAGCTATACTGCACTTCAATCATTTCGCCGATATTCATTTATGTAGAAAAATACTGAAAGATGAATACATGTTGACATTAAAAAGGGCTCAAAAACAAGTAACAAATCTCTAGTGGAGACTGCTCGACTACGAGATCCCGTGAACCCTTCCTAGAATTGATATATTCCAAGGAATCAAGGCTTCGTTTCTTTTTATATAACAAACAGTACATGCACATATACGCACACATAAACATATGTACGCCTAAGCAAGAGCCTTGCTGTCTCGCTTCCAAACGCATGTACACATAAGAAGTCGTCCTCCTGAACTAAACTTACATGATGAAAAATTCTTATTTCTATTCAGAATATACATATGGGCAATTCTCTAGAAAAGTCAACCACAGCCGAAAAATTCAAAGTCAATAAATGCATTGTCTTATAACATTTTTTAATAGAGAATATATTAAATTTAACTAATATAAACTAATTTTATATATATTCATAACCCATCTCGAAATATTGACACCCAAAGCTGAACAAGTGCAGAAGTTCTGGTTTGAGCATTTCTGTTGCACATTTTGATTTTATTTATGTTCTTATAGAGAGACACTATGCAACAAAAAAAAATTTTTTTATCTTCGTTTACCTTTAAATAGTAAGAGAAAAATGTAAAAGGAACGATGCAATAACCTAAACGGTAAATTTTTTCGTTTGTTTCACCGTATATTTCGATGTCACGTTCGACACCGAAAAATAGGTGTTGTTATCAGTAAATCAAATGTATATGAGCAACAAACATCAAAATTCAGTTGAAAACACAGTTTTCAATTGCGAATTTATTAAAAAAAAATCAATCGAATATATCAAACCGTTCAATATATATATTAAATTTAAAGTGTGTAGCGTTCGACACCATAAAAAGGTAAAGAAAAATTTTAGATAAACTAAAGTGAATTTGCATCCCAGGTTGTGAGTATTGAAATTAAAAATATAATTATTGATTATAGATGATTATAGATGGAGAGAGAATGTAATGAATGAGGAGAACTATAAATTGAAAAACATTGAAAGAATGCAGAGTGTTAGACAAAAGAGGAGATGGCTGGATAATGAACATGAAAGTCTGATCAAAAAGAGACGAAAATTATATCGTGAACGACAACAAAATAGACGAAAAAACTAAAAGATAGAAAATGTAATCAAATTTGAACGACAGAATCCAAACTATCCTTACAAATGTAAACAAAGCTTGACAAAAGCAGTTAAAAAGTAGAAACTGCGATGTCGAACGAACGTATTTTTGTTTTTCAGAATATTTGTATTTTTTTTTTTTTTGTATTTTTTTTTTATTTTGTTAAGTTTTTCAAAAAATTAATAAATAGAATATATTGAAAATTATTTCTATTTCTTTTATACATGCTCAATTACATAAAAAGTAAAAAAAAAAAGAAAAAAGTATGGTGGAAAAAATGTCACGTTCGACACGTCACGTTCGACCCTGATTAAAACTAAAAAATAAAAAAAACTACTCAATATTTTGGAATCAAATAAAAAACATTATTAAGATGTGTCAATTTCTGATAATTTAAAATTAATTTTAATAATTTATCACTTAAGGTTTCGCTAAAATCTGCGATTGAATGGTTAATTTCAAAATCAACTTCCACTTTTTGTCACGTTCGACCTGCTTGGTTTTTTGTAATTATCTTGAAAATTAATACTTTCTCAAAATCACCCTTAGCACCAATTATAGTGCTCATCAAGAGCTATAAGATCCACTATTTGTCAGAATAAAAAATTGTTTTGGCATTAGTTTTTTTTTACTCTAAATGCGTACGAAATGTCACATTCGACACTAGAGAATTGCCCATATATATTTTTTTCAGAATATACATACAGTCTGTCAAGAAACACTTTACACAGTGGAAAAAATCTCAATTTTTTTACTTTATGGACAAAAATAGAGAGTTTTTGTTTAATTTAACTAATTTTTTTTTTTAATGGTTAACTGTTTAATAGGTATTTTTAAATCAAATTATAAAAAACCAGAAACAAAAACAATAAGGGTGAAACTTAAAAAACAACAAAAACTTAGATTACTCATATTTGACGCTGTCAAGAAACTCTTTACACATTTTGTTCTCTTCATCTGTTTTGCTCTCATTCGAAGAAATAACGGGGCTTTACCGTTAACTATGCTTTTAGAATCTCTTTATGCATTTCTATTTTTCTGTTTATTTTTCACTTTGCGCGAAAAAAAGCAATACAAATTTTGATTAATAATACCCGGAAAGAGATTAAGCTTCGATGTTGTCCAATTGATGTTCTGCAATCGGCAGTTGGGCAAATCACTTCCAGAATTAGTGGAAATGTTTTCCGTGTCAAGAAAAACAATATACAACGTTCTCAGTCGCTCGGAAAACGAGGGAAGACTTGAGGCAAAGGGTGTGTGTGGTCGGAAACAAAAGATATCTGATCGGGCAAGCCGCCTTATGATGCGAAAGATCAAAGCAAATCCCCAAATTTCGACCAGAACTCTTGCCAAGGAGCTCAAAGAAGAGTGTGGTGTGGATGTGTTCCACGAAACGATCCGTCAGGCCATTCTACGGCATGGGTATTCTTCAAAAGTGGAACGTAAGAAACCCTTGCTGTCGTATATGTATGTATACATATGTAAATATAACTATTATGTCCATTTTTGCAAGTCTCTAGTATTGGAAATGCGTTTTTATACCCTGAACCCATTGAAAATGAGAAATCAGGGTATAATGGTTTTGTTAAATGTAGGCAGAAGGAGGCGTGGCAGACCCCATAAACTATATACATATATTCTTGATTAGGGTGACGAGAAAAGTTGATCTAGCCCTGTCGTGCTGCATACAAAAGTTTGCATGCCAGAATATTCTAAGAATTGTGACTGAATTGTGAATTTTTCGTTCGTTACTTTAGTTTTGTCAAAATGCGCTCTAGCAATGACTTATTTGGTTTTAGTTAACAAGGCTCATATCAGGGCAGTGCTGATGGTAAGCGCTATGCAAGCTATACTTAGGTGCGTGGGTTCAAATCCCGCAGAAAGGTTTTTTTTTTTAAATTATTATTTTTTAATTTTCTTATATTTGTATATTTATTATGAAATGCTTGCTGCCAATTGATAATAATTTATAAACATACGCAAATGAATTGTGCATTTAAGCAAAAACTAAAACAACTTTTCCGATTTGCCACGCTGCGTGGCAAGTAGTTTTTCCATGCATGCATATATGTATGAACATATGTGTACACAGATGTTTGTACGTGCATACACATCCATGTGTGTACACATATTGCAAGAATTGCGATTGTATTGTTTTGTTTTGTCACAAGCTGCTGATCAGCTGGTCAGCTGATCAGCTGTGAATTTATTAAGGTTTAGCTAACGATTACATGTTATTTTCAAAAGACCTGGGTTCAAATCCCACTGGAAACTTTTTATTTATTAATCGAAAACTTAAAAATTGTATTTTTTAAATTCATTAATATTATTATATTTATGTTAAAATGCTTTCTGCCATATTAGCAATTGCTACTAAGTTATTATATGCATGAATTATGCAGTTGGCCACAACAAACTTCTTTTCCGATTTGCCACGCCCCCAGTGGTCGTAGACGCATAATTTTTAGCCAGTTCTTAGAAAGAGCCGAGGCTAACATGACTGCAAAATTTGATTGCTTACATTCCAAATATGCGAAAATTACAGGGTATTCTTCGATTTGCCACGCCCCCCAAAGAGGCTGAAAAATTATTTTTGGGTTATCGATAGAGGACATTAGTAACTCAGCCATCCAATTTTTAAGCTTCTAGCTCCATAACTCTAGGAGATATAAACTTTTGCGGTTTTCCACGCCCCCTGTGGGCGTAGATATATCTACCATAGCCTTTTGATCTTGGGTTGTCAACCCAAGTATACATGCAAAATTTCAAGTCTCTAGTGTCAATAGTGTTCAAAATATAGCACAATTTGAAAAATCTCTATATATTCAGGTACGATTTGCCACGCCCCCAATGGGCGTAGACATATAACTTTTTAATCGATCTTCTTAGAACCATAACATTAACTCACATGCAATTTCAGCGTTTTAGCTTTAACGGCGTAGAAGATACGTTTTTCCCGATTTGCCACACCCCCTTTTTGAACTTGGGTTGTCACCAAGAGTATACATTCCAAATTGCAACTCTCTAGCTTATCATCTAGTATGATAACTTGCCTCTGGGCGGAAGAGTTTCCGATTGGGAAAATTGTTACACTTTATAATTCGGGAGCATATATGAGTATATACTTAAAATTTCAAGTCTCTAGCTCTAATAGCGCCGAAAAATATTGCGTTCATACGGACAGACGGACGGACGGACATTGAACAGAGTATAACAAGTAGTGATGTAAAAAATCCTCGATGCATCGAGCATCGATGTTTTTTTTTTACTGATTTTTCCGATGTTTTTCGATGTTTTCGCTGATACCGATGTTGAGCGATGCATCGATATTTTGCAAAACATCAATGGTTGCCATTTTGTAATCAGTGAACAGCAAACTTTGACATTTTAGTGATCCTTCGGCATGTGCCAACGCACTTATGAAAATTAAATCCTTATTTGAACCAATGAAGTCATACCACAGACTACCGTGAGCCATCTCCATATCCTTTTGGGACCCCCATTATAAGCTTGCTCAACGTCATAATCCGAATGTGGACATAGATTTAGAAATAACTGCTCATCTTCGAATGCAGTTAACCGCATTCGAAAGCGACCCTTTATGTGTTTGGGAAGGTATGAAAAGTACCTATCCCAACTTATATTATATATAAATTGCAAACAAAATTTTGCAGTTTAAAAAACAGGAAATATTCGTTTTATTGTCAAACGGAAATGTTTTAAAGAATCGGTCATACATCGATGCATCGAATATTCAATCCGATGTATCAACCCAACATCGATGTTTGATTTTGAACACGTAGATGGACATCGACATCGATGTTTTCATTCAAATTTACATCACTATTAACAAGTAAGAAGGCTCTAGTCGAGACGGCTCGACTACGAGATATCCTGAACCCTGCAAAAAAAAGTGATACTCTTCTTCTTTATGCACGTATAAGTGCGCGCTCTGCTAACTGCGCAGTTGCTGCCGTGACTTGGGGGTGGGTTGTTGGGCTGCACTTTGGACGCTTTTAAGTCCACTTCTAGATGGACGATCTTCATGAAATTTTCAGAGTAGATTAAGAGTATCTATATGTATCTATGTATCAAATTGCAAGTCTCTAGAAATGTTTTTTTTTTTTTTTTCGAATTGTGAGCGGAGGGGGCATGGCATCCAAAATCTAAAAATTACAAAATCTGTGTATTTATTATATCTATCTAAATATATAAGTTGAAGTCTCTAGCGAAAACGGTGTAGAAGTTATAGCCAAAAAAGCCAAAAAATAGAAACGAATTTTCGACGGACGGACGGATGGATGGACGGACAAGGCTCAATCAACTTATTTTTTTATGCTGATCAAGAATATTTATACTTTGTGGGGTCTGCGACGTCCCCTTCTGTCTGTTACATACATTTTCACGAAAACATTATACGCTGAATTCCCATTTTCAATGGGTTCAGGATATAAAACCCAAAGCTGCTAGAGCGCCTTCAGACAGAACTAACGTAACGATCGAAAAAATCACAATTCAATCGCATTTCATAGAATATTATAGCATGCAGACTTTAGTATGCATGCATAGAAAATCGCTTAATGTGCGCGCACGACAGTATATATACTCGTATATTGTATACATATGTTAATCTGTATGTATGTATAGGAAAAACGTTTGTTGCTTGCTATGTACGTTTGCTAATTGCCCAAATGTTTCGTTTATTACATGTTTATTAAATAAGTAAAATGCACAGAGTATCACGCATTTGGTTGCGCCCAACTGCAACGTTTTTACGTGTTTAGTTTACGAAAACGCACGGATGGACCCACGGTCAGGCGATATCAACTTATTTGTTGTGCTGACCAAGGATATATATACGACGTTTCCTTCTCTGCTTGTTACATAAATTTTCACAAAACCATTATATCCGGAATTTCCACTTTCAATGGGTTCAGGACATAACAAGTAAGAAAGCTGTAGTCGAGACTGCTCGACTACGAAATCCCCTGAGCCCTTATGCAAACGAATAATATTCCAAGAATTATTCGATTCGTTTCTGCACGCATAAGAAACTGTACATACAAAACCACGCGCACACATAGACGCTGATCTACGCTTGTAGGCATGTATGTGTGTAAGCATTGCAAGCGTCTTGCTGTCTCGCTGCTTTGCTGGTGCGTCGCATGGGTTTTGATGAGAAAACTTTGATGATTAATAATTATGTTTCTAGATGGACAATCGTATTGATATCTTCAGATTAGGATTATGATATTCATATCTATATGCTAAACCAATCTGCATGTCTCTAGTATTTCAAATGCATTTTTTTCACATGGTGGTGGCGAAGTGGGGACCATTATGTATTAAATTAGTATCTGTATATATGCGGAAGACTTGGAGACTCTAACTCTAAAGATGAATTAGCTAGAATTTTATAACTGGTTCCCGATAATTTCGTTTATCGATAACTTTGCAAATATACAAGTTATACGGACCTAACACAAAAAGAATGGACTCTCTAGCTTTTGTACCTTCGGAAATCGACGCGTTCAAACATACGGACAGACGGACATGGCTATATAAACTTTTCTCGTCACCCTGATCAAGAATATATATACTTTATGGGGTCTGCCACGCCTCCTTCTGCCTGTTACATACATTTAACAAAACCATTATACCTTGATTTCACATTTTCAATGGGCTCAGGGTATAAAAAATGCAAGTAGAAGCAAATAAGACTACCTAAAAGTGAATGAGAATGACTAAAAAGATTTATTTAAGATAAATAAGTCTAAGAGCAATTATTAGCTGCTGCGCCGAAGAACAAGAATTGTTTATTGCCTGAATTTGGCACACCAAGTTGCTCGAGCAACAGTTTTCATGCTCCAATCGGATTGCTCCAAGCAAAGCCTGCGGTCTTGCATGGGGATGCTTCTGATGAAGATGCATATTTAAAGCGAAGGTTACGGGATGCACTTTGGGCAATATAATTAAGTGGCGCGCATCAAAAGCTGAGAGCAGAGCAAACGACCACCAACTCAAAGCAGCCCAAAGTCATCCATACACGAAGAGAGCAAAAGACGGGCACTCGACGAATGTATATTCTTTCCGTTTTATAGAGCAAAGTATTCTGGCTGCAACTGAACTCTTTGAACAAGACGGCATAACTTGGCGAAGGTCGTCCGCTGACTATTCAGGTGATTTTGTTTTCCGGATGAATTTGTGTATGTAACCAAAAATGCGCTTCATTATTCCGAATGAATTTATGTGTTTGAATAACAAAGAGATATCTACATGCTCTGTTAAGAATGACATGCTTCAGGCAAGCAGTGCCTGAGCCAATAATATTTTTCGTCGTGCAAGAATGAAGGTCTGTGCATCCATAATTTTAAGTGCAAAACTTCCAACGCTCACAAAACTTCCAACGCTCATGTTCCTTTGGATAACATATCCGCCGGATTCATCACAGTTGACACGTAATGCAACTCCATGCCGGTCGTAAGCTGTTTTTGGGCGCAAAACAGGCTCTCAGCTGAATCTGCGTGCTTTGGTCATATAGTTGCCGTCATCGAATTTGAGAAAACTTTCCTGATCACCATTTTTTCAAATTCGATGACGGCAACTATATGAAGCATCTGAGTGCTTTG
Source organism: Drosophila borborema (assembly GCA_030914335.1). NCBI lineage: Eukaryota > Metazoa > Arthropoda > Insecta > Diptera > Drosophilidae > Drosophila > Drosophila borborema. Next base: position 174,093 of record JAUESP010000303.1, read on the forward strand.
GTCATATAGTTGCCGTCATCGAATTTGAGAAAACTTTCCTGATCACCATTTTTATACCCTGAGCCCATTGAAAATGGGAAATCAGGGTATAATGGTTTTGTTAAATGTATGTAACAGGCAGAAGGAGGCGTGGCAGACCCCATAAAGTATATATATTCTTGATCAGCATAAAAAAATAAGTTGATCTAGCCCTGTCCGTCTGTCCGTCCGTCCGTCCGTCCGTCCGTCCGTATGTATGAACGCGTCGATTTCCGAAGATACAAAAGCTAGAGAGTTCATTCTTTTTGTGTTAGGTTCGTATATTGCACGCGCAGTACGAGTTTGTTTCAGAAATTCGATAACTTGTATATTTGCAAAGTTATCGATATACGAAATTATCGGGAACTAGTTATAAAATTCTAACTATTCATCTTTAGAGTTAGAGTCTCCAAGTCTTCTGCATATATATAGATACTAATTTATTACAATTTCGGTTTTTGTCAGATTTTGCTTTCCGGTCATTATCATAATCTGAAGAATATTATTCGTTCGAAGAAGGGGATTTCGTAGTCGAGCAGTCTCGACTACAGCTTTCTTACTTGTTTCAAATTGAAGTTTCTTCGAGCAAGAAGATTGTGGTTGAAAGCGGGGTTGGTTACACACGTGACGGTATTCAATTTAAAAATCTGAATATCATCAACCGAAGGGTTTCGCCATAAAATGCAATGGAGCATAGAACCGGTCTCTGAGACTTTCACACAAATATACATTTTACAAATATCACCCGTAAGTGCAATGGAAATATGCGATAACGAATGAGTCCTGACATAAGCAAATCGCTTCTTGAGAGCCCAAATGCAGTAACGGCTGATCCATCGAAGACAGTTCTTTGTTGTCGAACTGTCTTCTTAATATACACAATGATGAGGTAGAAATATTTGCATTTGATATATGATTGAGATCAAGGCGTCGAATCCTTGGGCGATTCCTATTTGCAGGCCAAGCGTTGGCTCATATATTTGCTGAGTATTTCGCTCCAAATTTATGAGCCGAGGCGTGGCCTCCTCGAAGCTCACAGAGCAGACCAGCTCCGATGAGAAGATCAATCCGTTGTGCCTTATGGAACGAAGGATTAGCTAGCCGTATGTTTGAACTAGAGATCCCAGGCCTATTTTCAAATTGTCTGGGTGATGATTGCAGTGATGGTAAAGGAATAATCTGAATTACGTGATTTCATAATGATATTGACTGAGTAGTAGTAGTAGTAGTAGAAAATTTAGTCAGCGATTTCTCTTTTCGAAGCTAAAGCTGATTTGCGAAGCGACTAGTGGCGATATGAAGCTGATATCCTAAGTCCAAGAGTGCACAACATGAAACGAATGTTCAAGCTCGGTTCTTGACAAGGATTAGAACAGTGGCTAGAAGCACAACAAGTGAAACTGGACAACTGATGCCCCTTTCTGATTCAATTGAGGCACAGGATGAGACTCTTGGCCTCCTTATGCCTTGCGATTGGCGACAAGTGCTCAAAGCAAAACACACATAGAGTGTGAGTCTTGGAAACAACAAATGATTTTAGAGTTGTTCTCACAATTATCCCTGGCATGCCAACCTGACCATCCTGAAAGACTTGATCCACATTTTCAAACACTCGAGACCGTGCCTGCAAGAACGTTGACAATATGGCCAATGATGTCAACGCATTAGCAGATGAGCTTTCCTCCTACATGGCCTGGGTAGATTTGTTGTTGTTGCTAGAGCGTCCGTCAGCTGCGTCAGCCATAGATGCATAAGCATTCTCAATTCAAAATATTGCTCTGATATGCGCCAGTAAAATGAAGCGTTATTATCAAAACGGCGTTGAAGGATATCCAGAGCGACAATATAGTTAGCTCTGTTGACCTACAATGAACTGATGGTATCCAGCGCAGTACAATTTAAGCAAGAACGAAAATGCTGGAACTTTTCAATAGAGTTGAAATCAGGATCCGTTTGAACATAGAGTAAACATTTTCCCACTCAGTGTAGATTCCACTAAATTCTGACAGATCCAGCTGCGGCAAACGATATTGATTAGCCAAAACGAGCATTGGATGAGCTCGTATTAACCGTCGAAGAATGCTATGGATTCTGTCGACTTCCCAGTACACGTTGAAGCAAGGATTTAAACTTCAGTAAAGTAAATTTCACAGGTAAATCACTACATATGTCCAATGTCAATATCCATTTCGGCATATAACCTTTCAAGCCTATCGAAAAAAGATTTCGTTTTAAGTCTTAAATAAGTGACCTGATATGCAGGCACTTGATCAGCATAATATTCTAAGTATATATATTCTTGAAAAGGGTGACTAGAAAAGTTGATATAGCCATGTCCGTCTGACCGTCCGTCCGAATGTATGAACGCGACGATTTCCGAAAATATAAGAGCTAAAGAGTTCATTCTTTTGTGTTAGGTTCGTATATTGCACGCACAGTACGAGTTTGTTTCGGAAATTCGATAACTTGTATATTTCCAAAGTTATCGATAAAACACTTTATCGGGAACCAGTATAAAATTATATCTAATTCATCTTTAGAGTTAGAGTCTCCAAGACTTCTGCATATATACATATATATATATATATATAGATACTAATTTATTACAATTTCGGTTATTGTCAGATTTTGGATTCCGGTCCCCGATTGCCCCCACACCCCAAATGTGTAAAAAATGCTTTTCAAATACTAGAGACATGCAGTTTGACTTAGCATATATATATGAATATCATATATCATATTGTCCTTCTAAAAAAAGGACGCAGCAAGCAAGGCAGAGAGACAGCATATACATATGTACATGCCTACAAGCGTAGATCAGCGTGTGTGGGTGCTCGTTTTTTTGCATGTATAGTTTTACGCGTAGAGAATCGAAACGAGCATTCTTGAAATATGGAAGATGGGCTCAGGGAATTTCGTATCCGAGCAGTCTCGACTAGAGCTTTCTTATTTGTTTTTTGTAAGCTTCGCATATTGCACGCGTAGTTCTAGTTTGTTTACATATCGAGTTTAATTTTTAATAATAGTAATAATAATACAATATAATAATAATAAAAATAATAATACAATATAATAATAATAATAATAATAATAATAATAATAATAATAATAATAATAATAATAAGTTAATAATATTTCGATTTTTGTCAGATTTTGGATGCCGGCCACCAACTCACCCCCACACACCCACACCCCTCACCACGCCAAAAATGTACCAGAATTGTATTTCCGATTGTAGAGACATACAGATTGGTTTGGCATATAGATATGTATGTCATAATCCTAATCTGAAAGTTTGATTAAGTCCATCTACAAAAAGAATTATTCATAAAATAAATTCTCATAATAAATTCTCCTGTGCAGAGTAAGTTAGAGCAAGGCGTAGTCGAGCAGTCTCGACTAGCGTTTTCATACCTTTTAACAAATCCATTATACCCTGAATGGTGTTCAATGAGTATACAAATTTTAAAAGTGATTACTGCTTAAATGGATAAGCAACACTGTTGTTCAGTGTCGTGTTTGAGAAAGACTCATTTATTTATATATACAGAGGTATAAAGTGCATCAAGGACATCCATTATTCTAATCTAAAATGGCTTTTATTTACTCTAGTCATGACACAAATACGTATATCAATCTAATTGTATGACTCAGAAAAATTTGTGAATTTTTAGGCGGACCTTTAAACTTCATAATATAATTCTCTTCTATTCACATGCTTTCAATTTATCGATTATGTCAACCTAATACAGCCGAGTCTCGATAATTCGTACCCCACTATATCGAAAACCTCAATAATTCGTAACAAACTGCTGGTTCCTTGAAAAAACTTCGTTAAAACCCCATACATTTTGGTCCCCTCGTTTATTCGTAATTTTTCTGCCTACTCGGCCATGATCTTGTCTCTTATAATTCGTTTCGAAACCGCTTATAATTCGTAATTTCGTTTCATAACCTCTTGTATTTTTGTAATTCTTGATTTTGCTACAAGTTAAACTACCGTTACCTCTCGCAAACTATTATGCATGGCGCCTTTTTGTCGCTTCATGTACCAAATTTCGTTGTTGTCATTAGATTTACATTAGGATTTTAAAAAAATCGATTTTTTCAATTTTTTATTTTTTTTTTTTTTTAATTAATATTGACAAAAACATTATTATTAATAATACTCACAAAGAAATATCAGGGTATAAAGGTTTCGTATGTATATGTGAAAGGCAGGAGGAGTGTCCGACCTAATAAAGTATATATGTACAAATATCTTAACCAGGGTGACGGACTGAGTCGAAGAGAGCAGAGAGTAAAAAGCATGGGGCAGAAAGAGAAAGAGAGCAAGGGAAAGAGCGGCACATGTGAGGCATTTTTAGAATATCGACCGTCACCGTCAAGCGCTCGAAGCGGATTGATTTTGCCATCAGCAATTTTTCTTTCCCGAGTCGGGAATCCCGACCCTAAAAGTAAAAGCCCAAACAAATACGAAGTTGATGGGCTCTAATGTCAAAAAATAAGTGTGCACATTAACTTGTTCTAGTTGTCCAGTCTATGTGTTGTATGGTTAGTGCTTTGGATCACTTGCTCACTTTGGCTTACTTTGGCTCACTTGCTCACTTTGGCTCACTTTGGCTCACTTTGGCTCACTTGCTCACTTTGGCTCACTTGCTCACTTTGGCTCACTTTGGTTCACCTGCTCACTTTGGCTCACTTGCTCACTTTGCCTCACTTGCTCACTTGTGAGCAGCGCAGGTTTCACTGCGAAAACGAAGCTCTTAGCTAAAACGAAAGAACGTGGAAAGCCGTTGTTGCATGTACTGTACTGTTTTAAATTCACAAACAGTATACCTAATCGTTGCCTTTTTTTTATAGCCTAAATATCATCTACACACATATACTATAATACACCCCAATGAACGGATCTCAAAGAATACCATTTTTTTTTTAAATGTATTTTTTCTATTTTTTAATTTTAGTTTTGTTATATGCCCAATGAGGGAAGCTACAAAATATAATTTTTATTAGTTTGTTCTATTACTTTTAAGAAAAAGTTTTAAATGTGTCTTTATTTTTAAAGCGTAACGTATTTTTCAGTTTTTTCAAGTGGCTTGCGATCAATATCGGCTCTTGAGCTATCAGCAAGTGAGTCACTGAGCCATATGAGTGAGTTGGCTCACTTCACAAAAAAGAGCGAGTGAGCTGGCTCACCTCAATGAGCTAGATTTACCCAAGTATACTGTGAACGCGTGGATCTCAGATGATATATGAGATGATATATGACTTCATTCTTTTTGTGTATATTGAAAAAAAAAAATATACCTATCTCCGTTTCGTAGTTATCGACTGAAATCGTTTATCGAGAATCCATTAAATAATTCTATCTCGATCATCTTTGGAGCTAGTCTCCAAGTTGCATATACATTTGTAGAAATCTAATGAAATTTTTGTGTTAGATTTTGGTTACTTTCGGGTGTTTTTCAAATACTAAAGACATACAGTAACAGGCAAAAGGAGGCGTGGCAGACCCGTATATTATAAATATATTATATACATACACGTATATGTATGTACATATGTACATTGTGGATCAAGACGACGAGCTGAGTCGGTTTAACCATGTCCGTCGTCTGTCCGTCCATATGAGTGAAAGCGATCTAATAAACTATATATAAGGGTTAAAGACATATGTACTTTCTGTAAATCGATAATTCTTTCAGTTTTAAAGTTATGTAATAAAAACGTTTATATGTAGATACTAATTAAATGCAATTTTTATTTTTTTTAGATTTTGGATACCGACCCGATTCACCCTCATCCCCCCAAATGTGTAAAAATTGATTTCCAGTACTAAAGACATACATTTAGGTTTGGCATACACCACTTTACCACTGCAAACCAGTGTTGCCAATTTTTGTTGAGCAAAAAAAGCTGTTTTTAGTGGGAACGAACTTAAAAAAAAGCTGAAATTTTTGAAAAAAAAAAAATCTGACAAAAAAGCTGAAGTTTTTTTTTTTTTTTGCCTTATTTTAAGGTTTTTATTACGAATAGTCCAGTTTTTCGTCTTATTCGTGACAATTATTATATTTGGCGCATCCTTCCATAGGGCCAATCATATTTTAATAAATTACGCAGTACGAGTTTATTTTGTATTTTTTTTTTAACTCATCCGTTTTCGTTAACTTATTCCACTTCAAAATTATTCATAAAAAAAATTGAAAATTAGTTTATGCTACGTTTTTTGAGCATAACTTCTACACCGTTTCAGATAGAGACATCAAATTTGTATATTTCGATACATATTATGGATACGCAGATATTTACGCCCCTTCGCCCCAATTCGAAAAAAAACGCATCTTGAAATGGAGTTTTAAAGCGTCCAAAATATAGACCAACCCACCTTGGCTATAACTGTGCGGTTAGCAGAGTACTTTTTTTTTTTTTTTTGACAACTTCTAGTCACGACAGCATTCCTTCTTAATGTGTATATGTTGATTCGTCAATCAGAATGGTATATTTTGTTTCATATTGGCGAAAGCAAGGTTATACAAAAACCGTTTCTAATAATGATTGAACATTTTGTTTTCTGAAACTTCACAGAATTCCCAAATCTATTACTAAAATATTTCAAGCACAAATTGGTTATGTGATCAACTGGCAGCTATACTATATTTGCAATGACTGCAATATACAAATCTATTCTTGTCTTATCATTTAAGTCTTCGCAGCCATTTTTGTGTATACTGAACTATTTGGTTTTAATTCTACTACAATGAACAAATCTTCATTGTACATAAATTCTGTAAAATATGTTAAATTGCTAAGTATAAAAAAAAGCGGAAAAAAAGCAAAAAAATTTTTTGTAAAAGCCAGAATTCCCGCTTCCCGCTGTTTTGGAATTTTTCCCGCAATTGGATTTTCAAAAAAGCCAGATTTGACGGGAAAAAAGCTGATTTGGCAACACTGCTGCAAACAGTTGAAGTCTCCACCACAGTCCCTGACCTTAATCCCATAGCGCACGTGTGGAATTTCCTTGAGAAAAGAATTCGGAAACATGATATAACATCCAAGGATTCTCTTAAAATGGCTTTAAACATTGAATGGGCTAAAATTAGTGCAAATGACACTTCAAATTTGGTCAACAGCATGCAACGCCGATTGAAAGATGTCATAGCTGCAAAGGGGGGACCAACCAAATATTAAAAAACATTTTTGATGAGTCATTTTCCTTATTAAAATACGAGTAATGTGCACTGTACGAATAAATTGAGTGCGAAAAAACTGTTATTATTTGATTAGTTTCTAAGATTTTTATGTTAATAATTTAATACTTTTGTTTTTGTTATTAGAATTAGTTATAAAAACAATAGGCGAATCATATTGAATTAAATGTTTTTTTGAAATCTAGTCTGATTTTTATTTATGAAGCAAAATGTTTTCAAATTTCAACTGTACGAATAAATGTTTTGCTGACTGTATATGTATGTATGTACATATGAATGCTATTGATTCCGAAAGGCCTTCTACAATAAGAATTTTTCATCAAATAAGTTCCCACAACATTGCCCATATACAGCAAAGCGAGACAGCAAGACGCCTGCCTATGTATGTTTACATGCTTTTGCAAGCGTACGCGTACGCCTATGTATGTATGTATGTGAAAACGTGCGTGTATGCGCATGTACTGTTTGTTATGTACATATGTATACAGAAACGAGGTGTTGAATCCTTGTAACATATCAGTTCTTCGAATGGTTCAGTGGATCTCGTTGCGATTTGAATATCTGTATACCCTGTATTTTAATAAATTATTATAGAGTATATGGAAAGTTCGTTGACTTAAATGATGTATTAGTATTTTCACACATACATACATATGTATCTATAGATATACATACATATATATTAAAATGTTGGTTGAAGAACATTGTACTGTATTTAATGATTAGATGGTACTCACAATTATTGTATTACTTTTCAAGGAAATTAAAATAATTTATTAATTTATAAACACAAAATACACATTTACCGCACATACACACATATATGTATATATATATATATATATATATATATATATATATATATATATATATATATATATATATATTATGAATTTATTAGTATCACATTTATTACAAGTTATTTGGCGTGTTTTATTTAATTAGTAGAAAAGTTACACCTATGTATGTATGTAGCTCTTTATTGTTGTTGTTCAGTTGTTCAGCAGTGTGACCAAACAGACAACATATTATTTTCAATATTATTATTTTTATGAGAAAATACTAATCTGTTATAAAAAATATTATTTAGAATATATATTAAAGGAGTTGTAATACTGAAAAAATTTCAAAAATTATATATAATATTTTTAATAACTATGTTTGGATGTTTAGCCACAATTATGTTATGTTCAAAAATGGTCGTATACCAAAAATAGATACATATATCGATAAAATTTAAACATCAACCTTGTTATGCTGTCGAATTAAATAAGATTATCGCAATTTATTGCAACAGATTTCAGAAGAAAAGGAGAAACTGGTAAGGGTATAAGTAATAAATTATATTTAATGTTTGCATATAAATACATTATAGCTTTCAAATATTAACTAAGAAAATATTTAAATTTTACAAAAACAAGAACAAACGAAAAGAGAAAGTAAATTGGCAGTGAAAGGTGACGACGCAAGCAAGACGAAAAAATTATCTACGTATACGTAAAAAATTTAAAAGACAAGGTAGGCAATGAAAATAATATATTATAGAATTTACATTAAGTGCTACGCAAAAATATTAGTCAACGTTGATTTGGGTTGGTGACCAGCGTTGTGCTAATGAAAATAAAACAAATTTTTACCGAGAAAAACAAAATGTCCGCTGCTCTGACAGAATTGGCGACACTCGACGTAACCGCAATGGAGCGTGAATGTGATTTGCATTTTTAATTTTTAGTTTTTTAACAAATTTAAATATGCTTTTATACACGTGTATATTTTTTTTTTAGTTTTTGAGTCCGACGCCGCTACCGCAATGTCATGCCGTGCAACCTACCAACCCGATGAACAATACGAGCAAATGCGCAGGCCGAATCCTGGACCAGGTGCAGCTATTCCTATCGCACCACAAATTGCTCCAGCTTTGCCTCTAGAGCAACAATTATTCAATGAATTTAATCCTGTTGGTTATGCTCCAGCTGCGTTTACACCAGGACCTCCTGTTATTTATGCAGCTCCTTCACAAGCACCAATTATGGCTGAATTGCCAAGTGGTTTTGCGCATTCTAAACTATCAGCCAGTGCAGCTGAATATATACCTAATCAGACAAATAACACTAACATGGGTAAACGTGGACCGCCACCACATCAGCCTTTTCAACATCAATCGTCTGTGCCAGCACCATATGCAGTACAGCCCCAACATCGTTATTTAAATGGTAACAAGCAGCAACATCAACATCAGCAGCACAAAAATTACAACCACCATCCACAAAATCAGCAGTATAACAATGATATGCAAAAGCTGTCCAATTCAGTGCAAGCTCGTCTACAAATTAGCCACCTACCATCGCATAATGGTGCAATGAGTAATTACTACCAACAGCAGCAGGTACAACCACTGCAACATCAACAGCACACACAACCATCACAATCGAAATTTCATCGCCATGCGCATTTAAATAATTCATTCCAACAAATTGCACAGCAGCCGTCGCAGCAGCAACAATATTTCCACCAGCAACCACAACCATCGACTTCATCGGCTGCCGTTTCCACTTCGTCGAACTCTTCTCATCCTGACATGGAAACCATTGCCTTGGAATATCTTGATACTGTTATACATTGTCTTAACCAGGTAAGTAAGGCTTAGACTATCCATATATATAATACTGAACTTAAAACTTCTGTTTTAATCAGAATCCAGGACAATTCGATACGATCGCATCACGTTTCCTTACTATCTTTGACGGAATGGAGAGTAATAACTACGTACTCTCGATCGCCATGGAAGACATATTTGAAAAATCAATCGAGCAACCCAATTTTAGATACATGGGCGCCAAATTGTATAACCTGTTGCATATGCTCAATTCTAAACCGGATTCATTATTTCACACTCTGCTTAAATGTAAACTGGATTATCACCGAGAAGAAGTAGACCAATATATGCAGTCGGTAGAGCAACAGAAAAAAGTGAGGGAGACGGCCCTCTTTCTGGCCGAATTGTACATGCAATTACGTGGAGACGACGATGCCCGCATCCAATTGATTGCTGTTAATATAGTTTACTCGTTGAAGAAACTTTTAGCATACGAGAGTTCTGAAAATGTTCGTTGTATTTGTCAGACACTGAAGCTGGCCGGTTACGATCTAAGTGCAGATTGCAAAGAAGATATGCAGTTTATTATTGCTTCATTACAGGATTTAGAATACAAGTCGCCTGGTAAACATGCTATGGTTGCGAATGTCATAGCTTTGCAACAAAATAATTGGGGACGAAAAGTTTCGAATGCTCTAGGTGGAGATGAAGATTCAGTTGCAAACCCACCAGAGCCACCACGTTTAAGCGATGAGCCCGTATTTTATGGCCCAGATGGGCGTGAGCTTACAGCAGAGGAAACTGATTTTCTAGCTGCCGAAGATGAGGATGCCACCGCCAGCGACGGCGACGAATTTGATGTAAGAGATAACGATTTGGATCTCGACCCAGAAATGGACGAAGAGACTGAGCGCGCTTACAAGGACTTCTGTAAACAAGGAAAACAATTGCAGGCAAACAAGAAGTCTTAGATTTTGTATGTGCGAAGATTGCGTGGTGTTGATTTGGCATGGCAGTAAGGTTACATTTTAATTATACTCAAATATTCAAGGGTCAAATTGGTTGTGTAGTTCTATTTCAATTTTATTTTAAAACGTTTTTTAATGTTAATTGGTTACAATTTTTTTTTGTGATATATGATCTTTATTCATATATATACATGGGGTAACGGCACATATAAAACCCTATTTCATGTAATAGGTACACATTCAAAAAAAAAAAAAACAATTTATTTTATCTTCTGTCACGCCGGTGCAAAATATCACGCATTTTAAGACTCATACAATTAGTATTTGCATGCCTACACATCCATACATATGTAGATTCATAACTGCAACACATTCTATTAAAAATGCATTCTCTTGATCATATAAATCTAAAAACAACAGCCACGCTTAATTTTTTAATTAATTTTAAATAATGTTATACGACACGATAGAAATATATATAAATAAACATATGAATCGCGATAGCAGCATGAATATCTTCTATTTTCAAAACTATTCGGTTTAAACCAGATGAACGTGGGGTTGCAGCGCCTTCATCAATTTACGAACCTATCGATAATATTCGATGAATATCGAATCATGCTTGCGTTTATAACTCTTTTATGCGCTGTTGTTATCTGTGTTCTGTTTGGGTCTAAAAAATAGGCTTTTAACAAATAATGTTAAAAATATTCATTTGAAACGGAATCAGTGTTATATATAAAATAATAAAATAAGTGCGTCGAGGGGATTGCGGACATGGCTCAATAGAAATGAAGACACAATGAAATTTGGCTCCAAACTTTGTGTGATGTCATTGTGGTGCTACACACTCAAGCACTCATGTAGGGATGTAGGTACATATGTACAAAGAAAGAATATACATACATATATACATTTTATATATATTATATATTTTTTTCCTTTACATATATATATATTGCTTTGTAAATATTTACACTTAAATTCATAATTGAATTGAAGATGTCAACTGATATCTAAAGGTCACAACATGCTATTAAACTAACATTAAAGCAAATACAGTCTTATTCATACGTAAGAAAATGCATTCTAAACAATCAACCGAAAACAATACTTGTGGTTGGCGATGGTTTCTTGTATTTCTTCTATTTATATCTGCGCGCATACATATGTATGTACATATGTACATATCCCTAAAATCCATCGACTCAATCATTTATAAAAATATTTCAATATATGCTAATTTATATAAGGGTTTCTAACTTTCATAGAGATGAAGTTCTTTAAAATATATTTGACATTTATTAACAAATTTGGAAGATCAAACTATAAACAATTTTAACTGACTAAAAAATGTATGTTATACTTTTTTATATAATAATACATTTTTAATTTTTTACAGAAATGAATTTGTGTTGTAGTAGAATTCTGGGAAATGAACCAAACACTAATACCTTTTAAATAGAAGTAAAAATAACTCTTATAGTGTCTATTGAAAGTAATTACACTTGTTTATTAAAATATAGTAAACAACATCGAATGTGAATTAAGCGTGTGCCTTAGCTTAAGAAACTATTAGATCTAAAATCGTTTTGGGTCATTATGGGCAGCGTGTGGAAACGTTTACAGCGAGTTAACAAACGTGCGGCGAAATTTCAATTCACTGCCTCTTATCATGAACTTCGATTGGAGACCACCGCTAAGTGGTAAGTTAGTTAAGTTTATTAGTTATTAGCATAATATAATTATAATTTAATATAAATATTCATTTTCGTTTAGTTGTCAAAAAATTGTTTTTATTTATTGCTTCCATTGGATTTCTTCTCTAATACCCCGAATCCATAGAAAGTGGATAATAAGGGTAAACTAATTTTATTGAAATGTACATACATATGTAACATAAATAATATTTATCAAGACGTTCTAGCCCTGTCCGTGTGTATGATCGTTTCGATCACAGAACCTATAGGAGCTGTTTTTTTAGGTCCCTCACAATCAGCTTAAGTGTGTTTCATCACTGTTCTAGGTGTCCGGTCTATGGTTAGTGTATGGTTAGCTGTATGGTTAGTGATTTCATGTATGTATGTACTTGATAATTTTTCCCATTTAATTGAGGTTTTCTTACTTTGTTATACATATAAATATATTTGTTTATTAGTGCATTTTTTGTGAATATTTCTATTGGGTATATTGCTATTGCCAAATCTTGTTTACATAATGCACAAGACATTTGTATTGCAAATGAGTGGAATATGCATGTTTTACATATACATATGAATAATCACGTAGCTTGCGGCCCGCACTATCGTGAATCAAAAACCAATTCGTTTTATTTTAAAAACTATTACGAATATGATAACCATAAAAGAAAAATAAATCAGTTTTTTATTGTTCCTTGTGGTTATGGAGTCCTCCATTTATAGCGGACCATATACTCTTGTATGCTCCAAATTATAAAGTGTAAAAATTTGCTTGCCCCACTAAGGGTGTCAAAATCTAAAAATGCATGCGCATAATAATATCAGTAGAGAGTTGTAATTTGGAATGTATACTCGCGGTGACTTCCAAAGTTCAAAAACCTGTGGCTATCAACGCCCATTGGAGGCGTAGCAAATCGGGAAAAACGAATCTTCCACCGCTTTAAAGCTGATTATATGAAGATCGATCAAAAAGTTTTTTGTCTACGCCCATTATGGGCGTGGCAAAGTGGACCTAAATATATAGTGATTTTTCAAATTGTGCTATACTTTGGACACTATTGACACTAGAGACTTGAAATTCGGCATGTATACTCGGTAGAGATGGGCATGGGCTGAAATTTTGCACCAAACCCGACCCAGCCCATGGACCGAAGAGCAAAATTTTACCCGAACCCGAAAGGGTGACGATAAAAGTTGATATAGCCATATCCGTCTGTCCTTCCGTATGTATGAACGCGTCGATTTCCGAAGATACAAAAGCTAGAGAGTTCATTATTTTTGTGTTAGGTCGGTATATTGCATGAGCAGTACGATTTTGTTTCAGAAATTCGATAACTTGTATGTTTCCAGATTTCCCATTTTCAATGGGCTCAGGGTAAAAAAACGCATTTTAAATACTATAGCAATTTTTATACCCTGAACCCATTGAAAATGGGAATTTAGGGTACAATCGTTTTGTGAAAATGTATGTAACAGGCAGAAGGAGACGTCGCAGACCCCTTAAAGTATATATATTCTTGATCAGCATAAAAAAATAAGTTGATTGAGCCCTGTCCGTCTGTCCGTCCGTCCGTATTAACGTCGAAAATTCGTTTACATTTTTAAAGATTTTTGGGCATAACTTCTACACCGTTTCAGCTAGAGATTTCAAATTTGTTTATTTAGATAGATATTATGGATACGCAAATAATGTTATTTTGGATGCCACGCCCCCTTCGCCCCCAATTTGAAACCGCATTTCAAATACTAGAGACTTGCAATTCAGCACATAGATACATTTAGATACTCTTAATCTACTCTGAAAATTTCATGAAGATCGTCTATCTAGAAATGGAGTTATAAGCGTCCAAAGCTCAGCCCAACCCATCCCCAAGCCACAGCAGCAACTGCGCAGTTAGCAGAGCGCGCGCTCATACGTTCGTAAAGAGGAAGAGTATCACTTTTATGCAGGGTTCAGGGTATCTCGTAGTCGAGTCGTCTCGACTAGAGCCTTCTTTCTTGTTGAATTTGCCCTTGCAAATATATATATTAATATATTCCGAAAGTTTCATGACGATCGTGAACCTAGAAATGGAGTTATAAGCGTCCAAAGTTCAGCCCAACCTACCCCACTGCGCGGTTAGCAGAGCGCCCGCTCAACGTAAAGAAGAAGAGTATCACTTCTTTGCAGTGTATCTCGTAGTCGAGCCGTCTCGACTAGAGCCTTCTTACTTATTTTTTATTAAATTAAATTAATATTTTTTAGACTCTGTTCCCAAAAAGGGAAAAAGAGTCTATTGGTATATACTAAATATATAAAGGGGTATGCTACGCTATAAACGGTGTTTTTTTTTAATATGCTTTCACAGGCGACCTTCAAATCTCTCGGTAGTGTGGACAAGACGTTCGAGACGTGTTGCTAGTTCACCATTGCCATGGGAGCCAGATATGATGAGCCCCCTGGTGGGAAACATTTCTTGGCCAGTTCCCGACAATCACGCTATATCAGTAACTTTATTCAAGGATCCTCGTACTCATGAACTTGAGGACAAAGACTGGACATTTGTAATTGAAGATGTGAGTAGAGTCGTAGAACAATATACTTTTATAGTTTATTGCACCAATATTCCAAATTACTTTTTTAATCAATAATGTTTATAGATTTCACTTCTGGGTAAAAAACGAGTATTGGCAAACGCAAGCATAAATATGCGCAAATATGCCAGCGTCGAATCTACACAGCAAAGTTTCACATTAAGCCTGAAGCCAGTTTCTCGCAAAATAACATCTGCTGAATTGGAATTAACAATTAGCTGTGTATTTTTGCGGGAGGGGAAAGCAACGTGAGTTATGAAAACATTAAAAAAACTTGAGTTTAAATACACGTTTTTGTTATGAATTTTCTTGCAGTGATGAGGACATGCAAAGTGTTGTCTCCTTTATGTCAGTCAATAACAATTGTGATGTAGCACCACTTGACGACCTAGAAGATATACCAGACTTGGAAAATTCCGGTGATGTCTCAGATAATTTATATGATTTCACCCAACAATTGGAGCAAATGACAACAAGTTTGAACGGTTGTACCGATGTACCAACGCCGTTAAGTGGTAAGGTTTATTCTGTTACTAATGTCACTAAATGGTAATACTTAAGTTACATATTAATTATAGATAGTTCCATGTATGATATTGTAATATATAAATTAACTTTCAATTTCGATTGACTGATAACCATGACTAGAATTGAGTGGAACAATCGAATGTTTGAATAGAATCATGGAATTTATATTAATTATCCTGGTAACTGAAATGCATTAACTAAAAACTCCTTATAAAACGTTATTATAAATATCCTCTCTCAAAATGTGTACTTACTTATTATTATTTTTGTTTTTATTATTTTGGTAGCTCCTTCCTTATCTGAAGATCCCACTCCTTTGGCAGAATCACTTAACCATCTAAATTTTGAAGTAGAAGCGGACCATGAAAAGCAGTTAGCTGTTGGATTACACCTTCAGTTACTAGTTAAAGAGAATGAACAATTAAATACTCCAGCGGCAGTTGATGAACCGCTAATTACGCCCACTAAAGACAATGAAAGTAAAGAGGATAAGGAAGAAAATCAAAACGATTACAAATCGTTGGGGTATAATCAAATTGAAAGTCATGGAGTACTAACATCTACCCCTATTAAAGAAAAACCAAATTCCACAGTAAAATTAAAAAATATGAACGACTTAAACCAAGTAATAATCTTTGATAAACAAGATTGCAGTGCTGTCGATTTACTGCAGGATAACAATTCGCCTAATGATCAATCAACCGCTGACTTTAATGTAACTCCTGCCAGCACAAAGTCAACTAGATCAGTGCAATCCATGGAAAATTCAACAAAGTCGATAGGCGATGTAGCTATTAAATCAAGTGGTAAACGCCCGGAACTTCAGCCCTTGAATTTAAAAAAAAGTTATGACTCTACACCCGTCGTAAATATATCTGCAAAACTAAATAATTCCGATTTAAAGCCATTAGAAAAAATAGTGCTAAAGGATAACACACCTGGACAAGATTTGTTAGAGTGGTGCAAAGAGGTAACCAAAGAATATCCAAATGTAAAAGTCACAAATTTAACTACCAGTTGGCGTAATGGAATGGCCTTCTGCGCAATAATAAACCATTTTATGCCACATTTAATGTAAGTGATTAAGTAATTGATGTAAATAAAAAGTGAATAATATGTTATATGTTTCAATTACTGTTTATATCAGAGATATGTCAAAGTTGAGTGCACATGACGTTGTTGGCAACTGCCGTACAGCTTTTGATGCAGCAGAAAAATTAGGGATACCACGTGTTATTGAGCCACGTGACATGGATTTACTCACAGTACCAGATAAACTAGCTGTCATGACATACTTGCACCAATTGAGAGCACACTTCACTGGAAAACAATTGCAAATTGAGCAAATTGGTAAGAAGTTTAAATTTAATTTAAAACACAATTATAAATTAATGTGTAAATTCTTTATATACAGGCCCAACATCGGATGAGTCTAGTTACGTCATCGGCAACTATAAATCGGACAATTTATCACAGAATCTTATCAATTTTTCGCATCTTAAGACACATCTTTTACACCAGAACTCTTTCGACGAAGAAAATGTTTGCCAACAACAACAAATATCACCGTCAAGTAAAAAAGACGTGAAAAATATTATACTGACTAGTTCAAAGAGTTTATTGGGTAAAGTTCTGTCTCCAACAAAAGATAAAAATGCAGCCAACGCAGCACAGACTTCAAGTCAAAATACTAAATCATTATTGATTCGCCATTCGCCCACTCCGCCACCAATCGATAGCAATACATATGAAGAATCGGGAAAGCTTAGCAAAGAACCATTATTACCTATGTCGTTAGATGTCAATGCAACGAATGTAAGTGAACAGTTATCCCAGTTGAAGATTTCTAGCTATAGCTAAGTGCTACAAAATATTGTGTTATTTTCCACCATCTATTTTGTTCCAAATTAATGACACATGAGTATTGAATAATATGATTTAATATATTTTTAAATTTGTTCATTTCCGTTATTTAATTAGCATCTTTTAATTTGTAAGAAATTGTTCAAGTGCTTTGGCTTTGGCTTTTGCTATTTTTTTTTTTTTTGTTTTATTTGTATTTATTTTCATAGCGCATTTTAATACGCCACAAAGAAATGAGCGAAAAAGCTAAGTTGATGATGGATAAATTAAAAATTTCTAATTATGATGAGCGCCCCGATGTAAGCGACGTAAGTAAACATAGGCATATATTAACCATCGCTTTGTTTGTATACGTCGTCAATAATTAATTGGGAAACATATAATATAATAAAATTGGATGTTATTTATTATATTCGCAGCAGGAGGAGCGTCAGCAGCGATTACGTGAACAGGCTCGACGACTTATTCTAGAAACTCGAAATAAGATAGGTGGGCCTGAAAATATTGTAGGCAGCCCCACATCTCCCACTAAGTTGAAGAGATTTAACTATACTTCTGAGCCTACGATTTCACCTACTCACAATGGCAGTAACAGCGGAATGCCTCACCTCGACGTTACTTATAATAAAATAACTTCCACTCGGGAAAAAACGGTCGAACATGTTATCCATACGAGTCCTAGTCATAGATTAAGCGATGGAAACATCACTCCTTTACAATCCTTTAACGCAGTCGTGGAAAGGATTTCACCAAATCATGAAAAAAGAGTAAGTACTTTTTTAAATAATGTTACGTTTGCAGAATATTGCACTAGTAAGTGAAATTGTCCATGATTTGTTATAATTGTTTCTGTTAATTGCTTACGTACGGAAAAATTAAATGATTTCACTTAAGTCAATCTGTAACAGTACCGAAAATTCTTTTGGTATATAAACTTGATAAAATTTTTTTTTTTTTTTAGAACGATAGACTTACCTACATTGAGTCTGAGCTGGAAGCATTGGAACGCGAGCAAGAAGCAATTGACCAAAAGGCTAGCAATCTAGAGGCCAAACTCCGTGCAGTCATGGGCGGAAATCCAAGTAATAATCGAACTGGTACAAATACCTTTCTTAGATTAATACGAAATAGCATTGGTGTTGGTGATGTCATACGCATTAAGCTGCTTGACTCGGATGATGAAAGTTTATTTGTTAGTGATATAAGCAGTGCTGATAGTGGGAGTGATGAGGACTATAATGACGATGATGAGGTATATAGTGACCCTTCCAGCACCTCCGGCAACAAAGAAACACAACACCGTGTAAATCAAGCAATCTCAATGCAACCGATGCAGAAGATGCAAACACAATCACGGCCACGAGCTCAGTCTTGTTTCGTTAATGTAAATCTTAATTACCCGCCTATACAGCCCACATATCAACACCAAACAAAAAAACATGACCATCATTTTCAGCATCATCAGCATGGCACGAGTCAAACTCCACACCACGTTCATCACGTGGAATCTTTTAGTCATTTACTATGTAATTCTGCCTCAGTTGCGTCTTCCCAAAAGTTATCCTGTGATAAAGTACAATCCTTTAATGGAGAAGGTAACAATTCTATGGTCACTGGTCAACATGCTTGTTGTCGACGAAGACGTAATGGCCACAAAAGGGTCCAGCAAAAACATCGACGATCACGTTCCCGCGGTTTTTGGGGTAACGGTATCTCTAAGACCAATTAAGTTAACTGCTTTTGCCATGCCTGCAACAGCACGCAACGCCTGCCGCTCTCAAATATGTGTTATGTGTTTTTGCTTTTAATTGTTCTGTCAAAGCGCTCCATTTGTTGAAAATATCTATGTTAAGCCTCGACATGCCTTAATCAAAATTACTTTCAAATAACCACAAAGAGTTTCACTAATCACAAGTTAGCGCTCTACGACAGCGAAAATATAATCTCACCAAAATAATTTACCTTTAAGACCGACTTCGTTCATATCTAAAATATTTAACATTACCACATTTTTCTTTTGTAATACAAGTCTGGTGGCATTTATAATTATCTTTTACTATTTCACAGAAACCGAAGAGACGGAAGAGCAATTACTTTCGCAGTGGTTTACACTTGTAAACAAGAAAAATGCACTCCTTAGGAGGCAGATGCAGCTTAATATTCTGTAAGAATAAATGCGTTACACATCTTATTTAAAGTTAATAATTTTAAATTTCTCGAAGTGAGCAAGAAAAGGATCTTGAGCGAAAGTTTACAATGCTTAATCAAGAACTCCGTGCTGCTCAATCCGTGGAGGATTGGCGTAAATCTGAGGTACAACGTGAAAAAGAGCGGCTTTTGCTAGAAGAGCTAGTGACGATTGTTGATAAAAGAGATCAACTAGTGCAGCATTTGCATAACCAAGAAATAGCGTATGTATTTCTACTACAAAAGTAATTTGCACTTTATACTTATTTATACTTCAGTATTGAGGACGACCAGGAAATAGCACGCGAGCTTGAACAAGTGGATATTAGCGGAGGAAAAGAAAAGTGTATTATACAATAAAAACTAATTTTTACGTAATTTCACTTGATTGGAGATTAAATTAATTAATTATCGTAAATATTTATATTTATAATTTGTTTGATATTTATGAAATAAAGAAAAGATTCAATAGACATTTTCAATAAACCTTACGGATTGGAAACAAGCGAAAAAAATAATAATTTCAACAGCAATTCGTCCGATAATAAATTTAACAGAATTTAAATTATGTATACAACATTAAAATAATGAATGTTGTTTACATTTTTGAAATATCGATTTATTTAGTGCCATTCTGCCAATCCTTTTCAAAAATTTTTTTCACTATATAAATTAAAATAAAATAAGATCTGTAAAGGTTATTGCACATTCATTTCATTTTAGCTTATTGTTATTATTAGTATATAGAAAAAACTTCAGCCTAAGAATAAGAATAAGTTGTAACCTTTATTTTATGACTTACTCTAAATTTGTCAAATTTGAGAAATATAAAGACTTCAGCCGAATTACCCATTGAAAATGGTAATTAATATATATTTATATATTTATTTATATATAATTATATTATATTATATTATATATAGTGTACCAGCCAGAAGGAAGCGTGGCACACCCCATGGACTCCCATATTTTTATACCCTGTACCCATTGAAAATGGGAATTCAGGGTATAATGGTTCGTGAAACTTATGTAACAGGCAGAAGGAGACGTCGCAGACCCTATAAAGTTTATATATATCAGTACGAAAAAATAAGTTAATATAGCCCTGTCCGTCCGTCCATCCGTATGAACGTCGAGACTACTCTGAGGAACTCCCGACGTAACAAAAATTAGTTTTGAAATTGGTGTTCTCAGCAAAACTCTCTGGGTTCTGCCCTTTAAGTAGGATGATACCCATGATAAAAGATTAGGGGAAAATCCTAAACGATCCAGCTTTAGTGTACCATATGATAGTGTATAGGGAAGTAAATTTTAGTAAATTCGTAGTGATTGATCTATTTTCAAAAATCCCATGCTGCGATGGGTGAATAATCGATTTACAAAAGTGTTCGAATGACGATGTTATTATTTTTATACCCTGAACCCATTGAAAATGGGAATTCAGGGTATAATGGTTTTGTGAAATGTATGTAACAGGCAGAAGGAGACGTCGCAGACCCTATAAAGTATATATATTCTTGATCAGCATAAAAAAATAAGTTGATTGAGCCCTGTCCGTCTGTCCGTCCGTCCGTCCGTCCGTCCGTCCGTCCGTAGGAACGTCGAGATTTCGGAAACTACAAAAGCTAGAGAGCTGAAATTTCACATGAACACTCGTATGTTACCTACGCAATACGAGTTTATTTTGTTTTTTCGATAACTCATCCCACTTCCAAATTATCGAAAATTCGTTTCCATTTTTTAGGTTTTTTGTGTATAACTACTACACCGTTTTACCTAGAGACATTAACTTTATATATTTAGATAGATATTATGGATACGCAGATTTTGTAATTTTCATGTTGAGGTTTTTTCTCCTTTTGAAATAAATCAAAACGCAGTTTGTGTAAATGTAGGTGCATAAAATAAGTTTATTTAATAAAATCAAAATTATAAGTAGCAAGTACACAATGCGACGTTTTCAACTTAACTGAGCCGACACTTTCATAACTGATCTTGCACAACACAAAAATGATACAATGATACAAAGCTCGATGTGCAGCATGTTTTTATACTTCCTTCTCTTACGTCTAGAATGTTCAAGTAGTCTTCCTTTTTTTTTTTTTGGTAATAATAAAAAAAAAAACGAATCAGCAAAGACTCGAAGAAGAGTCGCATGTGGTTAAAATTAAGACTCCAAAAAGAGTCGCGTATGACACGAAATATGACTCGAATATGACTCGAATTTGATTATAAAAATGGGTCATAAGCGACGCATCTAGAAGAGTCGAGGCTAGGGTATTTTTTTCTCCCGACGGGGGAGTCATTTATGATCAGAAAATGAGCTCATTTATGCTTATTTTAATCAGAAAGAGGATTCAAAAAAGACTCGCTTATGATCGCAAATGTTTGGTGGGCTCGTATAGTGTGTATATGTGTAAATCTGTATGTATATGTAGGAAAAACGTTTGTTGCTTGTCATGTACGTTTTCTAATTGCCGAAATATTTCGTTAATTAAATGTTTATTAAATAAATAAGATGCACCTATGGGAACAAAGTATATCGCAGTTAGTTGCGCCTAACTGCAACGTTCTTACTTGTTTTTATACCCTGAACCCATTGAAAATGGGAATTCAGATATAATGGTTTATTAAATAAATAAGATGCACCTATGGGAACAAAGTATATCGCAGTTAGTTGCGCCTAACTGCAACGTTCTTACTTGTTTTTATACCCTGAACCCATTGAAAATGGGAATTCAGATATAATGGTTTTGTGAAATGTATATAACAGGCAGAAGGAGACGTCGCAGACCCCATAAAGTATATATATTCTTGATCAGCATAAAAAAATAAGTTGATTGAGCCCTGTCCGTCTGTCCGTCCGTCCGTCCGTCCGTCCGTATGAACGTCGAGATTTCGGAAACATCAAAAGCTAGAGAGCTGAACACTCGTATGTTAGCTACGCAATACGAGTTTATTTTGTTTTTTCGATAACTCGTCCCATTTCCAAATTATCGATAAAAAATCGAAAATTCGTTTCCATTTTTTATGTTTTTTGGGTATAACTTCTACAGCGTTTTAGCTGGAGACTTCAACTTTATATATTTAGATAGATATTATGGATACGCAGATTTTGTAGTTTTCAGATTTTGGATGCCACGCCCCCTTCGCCCACAATTTGGAAAAAACGCATTTCGAATACTAGAGACTTGGCACATGGATAGATTCATATATTCCTAATCTACTCTGAAAATTTCATGAAGATCGTCCATTTAGAAATGGAGTTATAAGCGTCCAAAGTTCAGCCCAACCCACCCCCAAGCCACGGCAGCAACTGCGCAGTTAGCAGAGCGCGCGCTTATAAGAGCGTAAAGAAGAAGAGTATCACTTTTTTCGCAGGGTTCAGGGTATCTCGTAGTCGAGCCGTCTCGACTAGAGCCTTCTTACTTGTTTTATTTATAATTTTAAGAATTATTAATTTGTAATTATTATATTAATTATATTTAATCTCTTATAATCTATATTTACAATTTTCATTCAACACTTTCTTTGCATAGTTTCAATAGTTATCACTGACCATATTTGGCTATGAATTGGGCATAGCTGGCCGGACTGGCAAATAAAACACCCCCATCGGGTTGGTGATTCTATTGTAATAATTGTATTTTTTGTAGGCTATTTTGACTCGCGTTATGTCAATATTTTTTAAATAAATAAATAAGCGTCCAAAGTTCAGCCCAGCCCACCCTCAAGCCACGGCAGCAACTACGCTGTTAGCAGAGCGCGCGCTCATAAGTGCGGAAAGAAGAAGAATATCACTTTTTATACATACACATTTTGTGAAAATGTATGTAACAGGCAGAAGGAGAAGTCGCAGACCCCATAAAGTATATATATTCTTGATCAGCATGAAAAAATAAGTTGATCTAGCCCTGTCCGTCTGTCCGTCCGTCCGTCCGTCCGTCTGTCCGTCCGTCCGTCTGATTGTCGAGATTTCGGAAACTACAAAAGCTAGAGAGCTGAAATTTCACATGAACACTCGAAAATTCGTTTCCATTTTTTAGGTTTTTTGGGCATAACTTCTACACCGTTTTATCTAGAGACTTTATTTAGATAGATATTATGAATGCGCAGATTACGTAATTTTCAGATTTCGGATGCCACGCCCCCGTCGCCCCCAATTTGAAAAAACGCATTTCAAATACAAATACAAATAATTATATTTGGATGCTCTTAATATATTCCGAAAGTTTCATGAAGATCGTCCATCTAGAAATGGAGTTATGGGCGTCCAAAGTATAGCCAAATCCACCCCCAAGCCACAGCAGCAACTGCGCAGTTAGCCGAGCGCGCGCTCATATATGTGCGTAAAGAAGAAGAGTATCACCTGTTTTGCAGGGCTCAGGTTATCACGTAGTCGAGAGTATAAAAATTATAAAAGCATGCTGCACATCGGGTCAGTTGTCTTGTATTATTGTATCATTGTATTGTGTAAGATCAGTTGTGAAAGTGTCGGCTCAGTTAAGTTGAAGACGTCGCGTTGTGTACTTACTACTTATAATTTGATTTTATTAAATAAACTTGTGTTGTGCACCTACATCTACAAAACTGCGTTTTGATTTATTTTAAAGAAAAACCTCAACACTGGACGCACCTGGAGGAACGGGGAAGACATTTATCATTTTATTGATTTTGGCCACTATTCGATCAAGATGTGACATAGCTTTGGCGTTAGCATCATCTGGAATTGCGGCGACTATTTTAGATGGCGTTCGTACTGCATATTCAGCACTTAAGGTGCTACTCAATTTAAACACAATTGATACTACAGTGCAATGGGAAAATTGTTGATGCAATGCAAGCTCATTGTTTGAGAAAGAAATCACTTGAAGCACTTAACTTCACACTGAAGGATCTTCGGTGAAATAACAACATCTTTGGCAATTTGATGATATTGTTGACCATGCGATTTTTTGCAGACGTTGCCCCGTGGAACGCCTGCAGATGAATTGAATGCTTGCCTGAAGGCATCACTTTTGTGGAATAACGTAAAAATATTATCGCTAACCACTAATATGAGAGTTAAACTTCAAAATGATCAAAGTGCAGAAAAATTTTCCAAACAATTATTAGCTGTTGGAAATGGAAAAATCCCAGTTGATGCGATAACTGGATTAATTTCTCTTACCAATGACTTTTGCCGATTTGTAGACTCTCTTATTGAAAATGTTTTCCCAAACATTACTGAGAGTTATCAGAATTATGCTTATGGATTCACTTTAATTTTTTAATTAGAGAAATTCAACAAAATTACATTTTTGTAATCGAAATGAATTCATTACTGTTGTGAAATGAAATAAAATTATTCCGTTTGAAATATCAAACAAAACAAGTAAGAACGTTGCAGTTAGGCGCAACAAACTGCGAAATACTCTGTTCCAATAGGTGCATTTCATTTATTTAAAAAACATTTAATTACCGAAATATTTCGGCAATTAGCAAATGAACATGGCAAGCAACAACACACATAAATACAGATATACACATGTACACATTTACACACTATACGAGTATACACACAATGTATGTATACATACAAAAGTTTGCATGCCAGAATATTTAAAGAATTGTGAATTTTTCGATCGCTACTTTAGTTTTGTCAAAAGGCGCTCTAGCAATGCCTTATTTGGTTTTAGTTAACAAGGCTCATATCAGGGCAGTGGCGCTGGTGGTAAGCGCTATGCAAGCTATAATTAGTTCGAATTAATTCGAATCCCGCAGAAGACTTCTTTAACTTTGAACTTCAAAAATTATTATTTTTTTATATTTGTATATTTATTATAAAATGCTTGCTGCCAATTGATAATAATTTATATACATACGCATATGAATTGTGCATTTAAGCACTAGAAACTAGAGGTGCCAAACTATCGATGGCACTATCGTCACCATCGATGGTAGGGCACTATCACTAACCATACAACACATAGACTGGACAACTGGAACAATTTAATGTACAAGGAAGTGTAAATGTGTGTGTGTATGCAAGCTCACATCGCTACCCAACCGAACGAACATCAACTGCTGGGGGTTCTAATAGTGTTACAGGCAGCAAGAATATCTATCCCACACAAGCACATAAATGCTTACACATATAGCGAGGAAGTGTAAATGTGTGTGTGTATGGTCATCGGGAAATAATATTCGTTATGCACATCAACACTTTCATACCCTTTCCACAAATAATCATAAAAACGCTAACATTTTGCATGAGCATGGCAAAGCAGTTTAAGAATTCGGTATACTCTTCGCTCAGAAGGGAACCAATGGTATCGCGAGGCGTTAAGAAATTTAAATGTTTGTGAGCTGCTTGCTGTTTGTGCCAGCATACATATATTTTTGTGAGAAGAGAGCAGAGAGTAAAAAGCATGGGGCAGAAAGAGAACGAGAGCAAGGGAAAGAGCGGCACATGCCAGGCCTTTTTGGAATATCGACCGTCACCGTCGAGCGCTCGAAGCGGAATGATTTTGCCATCAGCAATTTTTCTACCCCGACCCTAAAAGTAAAAACCCGAGCAAATACAAAGTTGAGGGGGTTCTAATGTCAAAAAATAAGTGTGCACATTAACTTGTTCCAGTTGTCCAGTCTATGTTTATTGCGACTATCGACCACTATCAATGATACTATCGACCACCATCGATGTTTGAAAAATCATTATCGTCCACAATCGATGGTGCCCACTATCGATAGTTTGGCACCTCTACTAGAAACTGCTTTTCCGATTTGCCACGCTGCCGTGGCAAGCAATTTTTCTATGCATGCATACATGCATATATGTATGTATGTATGTGTATACATATGTTTCTACATGTATACACATCCAAGTGATATAGCAATGAACTTTGTATTTAGGTTTAGCTAATGATTACATGTTATTTTCAAAAGACCTGGATTCGAATCCCGCTGGAAACTTTTTATTTATTAATCGAAAACTTATAAATTCTATTTTTTAAATTCATTAATATTTTTATATTTATATTAAAATGATTTCTGCCATCTTAGCAATTACTACTAAGCTATTATATGCATGAATTCTGCAGTTGGCCACAACTGGGCGTAGACGCCAGTTCTTAGAAAGAGCCGAGGCTAACATGACTGCAAAATTTGGTTGCTTACATTCCAAAAATGCGAAAATTACAGGGTATTTTTCGATATGTCACGCCCCCAAAGAGGCTGAAAAATCATTTTGGGTCATCGATAGAGGAGGACATTATTAACTGAACCATCCAATTTTCAAACTTCTAGCTCTATAACTGTAGGAGATATAAACTTTTGCGGTTTGCCACGCCCCCTGTGGGCGTAGATATTTCTCCCATAGCTTATTGATCTTGGGTTATCAGCCCGAGTACACATGCAAAATTTTAAGTCTCTAGTGTCAATAGTGTTTAAAATATAGCACCATTTGAAAAATCACTAAATATTCACGTCCAATTTGCCACGCCCCCAATGGGCGTAGACATAAACCTTTTTGATCGATCTTCATAGAATCACAACATTAGATCACATCTCATTCTAGCTTTAACGGTGTAGAAGATACGTATTTCCCGATTTGCCACGCCCCCAATTGGCGTAGATATATCCGCCATAGCTTTTTGAACTTGGGTTTTCACTGCGAGTATACATTCCAAATTGCTAGCTCATCATCTAGTATGTTTACTGGCCTATGGGCTCAAGAGTTTTCCGATTTGCCACACCCCTAGTGGGCGGATCGGGAAAATTTTAACACTTTATAATTCGGGAACATATATGAGTATATGTTCCAAATTTCAAGTCTTTAGCTTTAATAGCGCCGAAAAATATTGCGTTCATACGGACAGACGGACATTGCACATTTCCCTTTGGGAACGGAGTATAAATATAAACAAGTACTAATTTCAATTCAATTTTAGATTTAATAATATATGGAACCAGATTTGCTAATATTTTAAAATATATATAACCAGATTTATTATTAATAGTACAATCATTTTATATTACATCTTTATGGATCAAAGTGACTTATCAGCTGGCATAAAATGTAGCTGTTAATTACAAAGAAAATTGAACTTTGTATGCCAATCCAATAAAAAGTTGACCACGATTGAAACTCCAATAAATATCCAGGCAGTAGCCAAAAAGCTTGTCCGCAGAGCCAGAGTAAAAGTAAAGATCCGCACTTTACCAACGACAGACACTTAAAATTTGTGATGCATACTGGAAGCACAGCCAAATACCATATAAAGTACTGTGAAGTAACCACAGAATTATAAGTTACAACAACGAAAGCCAAAGTAAAAACGCAAAAAGATAATGTTCGCCGTGATCGTCCAAAACTAAAGCTTAAGTAGACTATAATCAATAATTGGGGAGTTACTACAAGAAACTTTATAATTGGTGATGATTCTCCAACTCCATCCTCATTGGTGAGGTATTGCAGCAAAAACTGAAGCGAAAAGTTATGGCGGACATCTTTTCGAATCAGGTGATACAAATATGCTTCGTAAATGTATTTCCAGCCATAAAGTGCATAAAACGTCGAAGTTAAGCTTACTAATCCTATAAATGTACCGATTAATAAGTAAATCTGTTGCGTATTAGGCAAAATTAATTGCAACATTTCTCGGGGTTTTTTTGATATGCCCCTCGTTGATAATGCCAAATAGTATGTTAAACTGAATACTATTGGATACAGTCGCAAGTGTATGACAAATCCATGAACTATACCGGCGCAAAGCGCAATAAATGATTTATATATAGGCTGTTGTGCTCTAATGAGAAGATACACATTTAATACAACAAAGAAGCCGGTCAAACTATCACCATTCCCACGGGTTGATATTACTGCCGAGAGCGGATTGTATAGCCAAAAGCAAGCAGAAACGCACGCCTTTTTTGTATTTCCTTCATATATGTTTTCTGGATTATGTGACAATATCTTTTTTGCCCGCTTAGATTTTATATGCGAATGTTTCAGTGCTTTCATCTGTACTTCAAAAAGAACTAAGGCATAAATAAGTAATCCAATCAGTAGATCAAACAGTCCATAAATCACTTTTCCTATTGCTGGATGTATAATAATGTTTGGAATTTGTAAGTATGCGAGAATAGGACTGTAGCGGTAGGTGTGCCGACTATACGGTGTGTCTCCAATCAGTACTAGCCGAGCACCATCTGTTATCACTTTGTAGTCAATATCTGTATATGGAACAGTCGAATTGTTGTCGTGTATTTGGGCATAGACAATAAGCATAAGTCGGAGCGCCGCTGAAATTTTTAAATGTGATTGAATGCTTAAATTCATTATCTTCTGTCCTTTATCTAGCAGCCATGAGGACTGCTTACGATTTTCCAGCATATTTAATATAATGAAATTACAACTTTGTTTTGAGTTCTTTGGCAGTTTTACACATACAATCTAAAAATTCCTTAAACTCGCGTTCGCAATTTTTTTGCTGCACATTAATATCCCGAGACACACACTTTGCATATAGTGACGCTTTATCAGAACACTTTGTAAGCAGTAATGGATAGTTACGTAGTCGGATATTGGCCTTGCGTACAGATTCCATGCCTTAACGTTTATGCGCTGGGATAGTACCCTTCGAGGGTAAAGGATCTGCTATGAATGCGTCGTAAAGTGGCTTAGAGAAAAATATAAGCAATGATGTGGTTAAAAATGAAATTTGAAAAAGTCGGGGGTTACGCTTTATCCAAGAACGCTTCGGTAAAACAGCGGATCGCCTGCGTAAATATGTTTGCTCTCTCTTGTTCAAAAAATCCTGAATATCTTTGGGCGGCTTGTAAGTAGGTACTGGTTTTGGTGTTTGCATTATTTGTTACTACTATAAAAAGTTTTATTATTTTCGGTTGTCGATAGAGTAGGTAAGAAATTGGCACCGTACCTTTGAAACCCTTGCGTTAATATCAGCTTTTGGATTTTGTAAATAAGATTTTTCCAAATTGATACCACTACAACAAAGTGACTCCTTATGCCACTTAAGGCAACACAAACGCATCCGCTCAAGCACTTCACTGCATCTGTGTTCCTGGAAGTTGTTTTCTGCAGAAATATTTAAGTTCATATGTAAGTACATACATATACATATATGTACATATGTATATGTATTACGCTCACATTGCATAATCACTACTCTTGCTTACCTGTCAAACAAGCTTGTATGGCACAGGCGTAAGGCTTGCAAGGATCCTTTTTATCCTTAAACATCAATTAAAATAACTGATTCGGGGAGTCCAGTTGGATGATATCGTAAATTTCCAATGCAAAGCAAGTAATCTTTGTATGATGTAAATGTGACTGACATTCACGTCGTTTTTGAGAGGTTGCCACACCGTTGAAATTTTGTATTTGGAATTGTAAGTCAAAACATTCACATTCAACAACAAACAGCATGCAACGTTGATGACATGTATATTTCCTATAGGGGAAATCAGAACTATTTCAAAAAGCCCTAGATGTTTTCGAAGGGTTTTTATTACATGTTTGTAAATAAAATGTAATATAAATATTTATTCATATGTATATACATATATGTATATAATTTCTGGGTGAATGTTTGCTCAACTATATTTTAATGCGAATTGTTGCCATTCCCAAATCCAACTGTTTGGAACTATTCTTCTGTAAAAACAAGCAAGTAGAAATTTAAGTCTTATAATTCTCTATGTTAATGCTGTATTCGTCGATATTTATTTAAATAAAGAAGTAATGCCATCAAAAAAGAAAAAATATAATGCGAGGTTTCCAGCGGTGAGTAAGAAAATAACAAATTTTGTTTATTACACCTGCATTTTATGTGCAAAAATGTTGCGTGCATCATTATCACGACAATGGGTCTATCAGTTTTTATTTAGTACAAACGAAATACACAGATATGTATGTGCATTGAAATATTTATTTGACCTTTTTTCAATTGACAGGGTCGTATTAAGAAAATAATGCAGAGTGATGAAGAAATTGGAAAGGTTGCACAGGCGGTTCCTGTTATCATATCACGGACTTTGGAGCTGTTTGTGGAGTCACTTTTGACTAAAACGCTGCGTATAACAAATTCACGCAACGCTAAGACTTTATCGCCATCTCATATGAAACAATGCATAATGTCCGAGCAACGATTCGATTTCTTAAAAGAGCTCGTAAGAAATATACCAGATATTAGTGTCGCCGAAGAAGCGGCGTTTAATTATAATGACGATGATGTACAGAGTTCCGAAGAACAATATCCAGACTCAGATACACCATATGACTTAAGTCTGCCATCGACTTCACTGCGAGCGTTGCCCAATGGGAACAATTCTTACGGACGCTCTATTAGTTTAAATGGAGGTGGACAAAAGCGAAACCACAATCCATCTACTCCCTCAGTTATAGTGCAAACACCAGCAGCAATGTCACAGATTCATCATCAGGGTGGTAATTTTCCTACAAAATTAGCGCGGTCTGAATCAACGCCTATATACACACCGCGTGGTAGGTCAAACGACAACAATGACCACTGCAGTAGTGGACTACCACGAGACACTGCCATAGTTCCGCCGATATGCAGCTACGAGTTCAATAAACCTATAGTTAAAATCGATTATAGCAACGTCCAAATGGCAACGACAACAATATGTCCAACAGGCGGTGAAAATGGCAGCACCTCAAACGCCATGTTAAACCTTAATATCGCACCCCCAGTTATAAACATTGATCTTACAAATATTGTAACAACTGGTGCGGTGCCTACTCCAACGAAGATTAGCTATGGAAGATTGTCAACGGACAAAGCCAATCTGAATGGAAATGATAACACTTTAATCACTAAATTTGGATCGTCAATCAATTATATCGCAGACAAGAGCAAAACACCAAGCATTCCAAAGGGCACTTCAGCATCGGCGCCAATAAGCGAATCGCTTTTCGAATTAGATGAAGATTATGACAACATTTAAATAGAACTTAATAGGTGCGCTTTTAAATTATTATTATTATTACAATGCTATGTACTTTAGGCTTAAGAAAGAGAGATAATAATTTTGACGAATAAAGACCATGTTGGATTTTAAGCTTTGCATTATTTATATAATACTCCACTAAATAATTTAACTACAAAACATAAATGTCCAGTAGGCACAAAATCACATTACAAAATGTATTCCCTTATAAACGTATAATTGGGCTAAACGACCAAGTAGCGACAGCTTACAGTATTGTGAAACTTGGTTATGTTACATGCTGTCAATCAAGACTTCATTTGCTGGCTTTCTAGATGTCGAGAAAAATTTATAATATATTTTTATATTAAAATAATAAGCAGCATAGAACTCAATAAATAACAATTTATGCGTATTCAGAAATACTGCACAATTAATATTTTGGAGGTAAAGGGTCTCGCAGGCGTGTATTTTAATTACTAATACTTTCAATACGTTTTCAAGTATTGCGATAGTTAACAAAAGTAATATATTTACGGTTTTTTTACAAATTAGAAATTGTGTACAAAAGTAAGGCAATAAACACACATATTACCGAGGCACTTTCGATGCTCATAACAATACAGAATTGAAAGATTTATAATACTACTAAATCTAGCTATTTACAAAAGACAACAAACCAAATATTATGTGGCCTTAAAAGTTATATTCTTAGAAATTATTAAGTACAAAAAATGTATGTATTTCAAAAATTTTGGCACGCGGAATAGGTAATATGTGTGTTTTTATACTTTATTATTATTGATTTATTTAATTAATCTATATTTATAATTTTTTTTTTATTATTTAGTTTAATTTCAAGGTTTCAGACCATTGTTGACGAAAATAAAACTTAACGAGATCGATCGATATATGATAGATTCTAGCTACCATTTTTGCACACGTCGAGCAGTATGAATCAAGATTAACAAATGATTAAAAAACCTTCATAAAAATAAATTTATATATACAATTTTTTAGAATTATGTATAACTATCATAGTATCGACGCGATGTTCATCTATACTAGTAAAAATAAAAATTAGATTTAATACTCGAAATGTTACGTAAATCCACGACTTGGCGATTGCACTGGCGATGGGGGAGGCGGTAATGGTGAAAAATACGTAGAGCTGCGAGAAGATGGCGACGGTGGACATGAAGACTCTGGCACAATGCGAGCATCGCTATGATAGTGCGAACGTGGAGTTGGTGGCGGCGGATATGGTTCGCTGTCATAACCAAACTGAAGGCAGGCGGCAGCCGAAGTAGATGGTAATTTAGCGGTGCCACTATTACTGTTATTGCTATTTGATTTACAAGTATAGTTTGAGTCTGATTCGTCACATATATCCGTTGAGCATGGCGTGGGCGGAGGAGGCTGATTAATTATCTTGTAGTGCCTGTAGGGACGACGCGAACGCGTTGCCGGAGAAGGTGGTGGATTGATTGGATAAGCTACCATGCTGCTACCATTAGTCGTTGAGCTGGAGGCACCTGTTATGTGATTGCGATCATATGAGTTCATGCTGTTTCTAGAGTTCAGAGTCGACATGCGAACCGCATCTGCTACAGAGGCAATTTTGGAAACCCTTTGTGATTTAGTCAGTGTCGAGGGCGATAGAGGATCTGAGGCTTGATCATCCTTGGGCTCTGTGCGTCCTTTGACTAAGCGCGTCCGACAAAATTGTAGCAGATAAACAATTGAAAATATTATTATCATTGTGGCGCCAATTAATATCATAAAAATCCGCTTATCAGATGCAGGGGCCATACGACGCTGTAGACAAATGTCCACAGATTCATCAGCCCCATCAGCACAGTTTTCCCAGCCATCACAAAGCAGGGCAGCTGAGATGCAAAGCTACGAAAGATTACATCATTAGATTTATACTTTTACAATTTTCCTTACTAATTTGTGGTCGAGAAAAATTTAGTTAGCACTTACCCTATTTATAGGACATTGAAATTCCCCTGGTCGCTTGCAGCAGTCTGCTTCATCATGACCATTAGCGCAGTTTGTAGTTCCATCACAAACAAGTGACTTATCAATGCACTCTCCAGACTGGCAGCTGAACTGATCCGTCCGGCATGAAGGACATCCTATTTCATCTGACTTGTCAGGACAATCCTTTTGGCCGTCACAACGCCATGACGCCGGTATGCAGTCTTTGTTCATATCACTATTTCCTGCCACAGGAGCTGCGCAGGTAAAGTGACCAGGCCCACAGGCAGGCAAAGCACCACAGTTTTCCATGTCCTCGAGCAACATTAAATGCTTGGGACAGGAACATATGTCGCGTGCGAGCTCATTCTCTTCGCCGGTTGCTATGCAAATATGTGAGCACTTGGTATGACTATGTAAGCATGTATGATTTCGAAGCAATTTTATATCCGGTGTCCACACAGCACGGATGTCTGTGATTTGTGGTATTCGCTGTAGCTCCGCTGAGCGATGTTCCGCCGTCACTGTGATGCGTTCCACTCCAGTTTTGTCGTCCAACCAGTATACAAATCCACCTAGTGCCGCAATGCTGATAACCTGTGAAATGTGCATTGACACAAGTGTTTTTCTAGGGATAATCGAATATGTTAATAAATGGTAAACTGGTTAATATAATAATAAGGAAAATTATGTATGATTTACAATGCTTGTAAATTCTATATCATGTGCTAGTTTCAATATAAGCTCAGACTTTACTGTTCACTTACAGGTTCTTTCCATTGATATCCATTGCATCGATTCGCTTTCCATGAGCATAATAGATCATATCATACTGTTGATCTAAGGCTATCGTTGTAACACCCTCAAGCTTGTAAGCTAGTTCCATGCGGTCATTGCCATCGACTCGAGCCCTTATAATAGCTTGATGACTCCCCACATCCGACCAAAATATCAATCGCTTTA
Organism: Drosophila borborema; assembly: GCA_030914335.1. Classification (NCBI taxonomy): domain Eukaryota; kingdom Metazoa; phylum Arthropoda; class Insecta; order Diptera; family Drosophilidae; genus Drosophila; species Drosophila borborema. The sequence goes on from JAUESP010000303.1 coordinate 208,639, forward strand.
TAGAATGTACCGCAATGTTGCGTGGCTTTTCTGAATCTCCGGTATCAATTACACCAATTGACTCTCCTATAAAGCTAAAAATTGATCACGTTTTATAATACTAATTTTATTTGTAATGCATGTTTTTTTTTTTTTAATTTTATGTACCTTGTTACATTGATGCTGTTAGAGTATGAGCACGTCCAGAAAAGTAAACGACCAATAATGTCTATGGCAATGTCGAACGGTTGCCCAGAATTGACCAGCACAGTTGTTTTGGTACCATTTGCCAATGATCTTTTAATACTATGACTGCGCCCTTCGATCTATCAAAATATATATATTTTATTTACATGTATCACATGAATGTCTACATACTTACCCAATATATATGATGCGTTATGGGATCATAGTCAACAGCTCTTATATTCTTGCCTGAGACCGGCAACGGCACATTGGGACAATCCGTTGTATTTGGAAGCAAGCGGCCAAAACTGTTGCGTTGGCTGAAGATGATGTAATTCCGTGGCGGTATGCACGATATGCCATCCTTGGCAAGCTGGTAGTGTGTGGGGCAAGCGCAGGTCATCCCACGTTTACTGGGCTGAGCAAGGCATAAATGTTGGCAGTTCCCATTATTTACCTTGCAGGGATTACTGCCCGTCTGTCTCTGTTCGTTAAAAACAAGTAGTGAAGTTATGTATGTCATTCCAGAGTGCACAAGACTTCGATTTTGCCCTGTTACTTTGTGTACACGCTCAATATCTCCAGTGTTCCAGTCGCTCCAATAAATAAAGTCTTGATATAAAGACACAGCATAAGGTTCGTCAATGTCACTATTTACTAGCAACTGTCGGCGTTTTCCATCCCAGTCGGCGCACTCAATCTTTGCTGGTCGCGATTGAGTTGCCCAGTAAATACGTCTAGTGTCCTGATCAAAAGTCAACCCTGCGGCGTGATTAGCACCCGCTATAATTGTTTGTAGTTCATTTCCATCCATTGTGGCGCGACGAATAGAATCGGATGGTGACTCCGTCCAGTACATATAGCCACGTCGTGGCTCTAGTACAAGAGAGCGCGGCTCTTCCACGCCTTTCCAGAGGAGTACCCGGCGACTGCTTCCATCGAGACGAGCCACTTCAATGCGCCGTGCCTCTGCGTCGGACCAGTATAGATTATGACCTAGCCAATCAACGGCAATTCCATCAGGTCCAATCAGACCAGAATCGACAATGCGATGGACAAAAGATCCGTTGAGGAAGGCCCGATATATGCATTTCCCCTTTTGATCTGTCCAATAAATACGACGCTCAACTACATATACGTCTAGGGAATGTGCATCGCGCACATCTTTGAAGGGAATACGTTCATCATTGTGATTTCCCTCATTGTATTCAATAGATATCCGTCCAATATGCTCCTGACGAGAGAATAATAAAAATGCTGCTGGCACTACGCATGTGCGTTTGTCATTCGACAGTTCATAATCGATGGCACAGCGGCAAACATAGTCTCGTGGGCGATTTAGACACAGATGAGAGCATCCACCGTTTCGGTTAGCACATGCATTTAGACCACGCACTTCGCGAAGTCGCGTTACTTTTAAGCCCATCAGATCAGGATATTGATCAACTACAACAATACGATTGTTGCCGGTGATTTTATGGGCTCGATCGATTGAACGACGTTGCCAATCTGTCCAATATAAATAATCATCCAAGATGCTTAATCCAAACAAATGTTTCAGGTTCTCACTGATAACCACCCGTCTGTCTGAACCGTCCATATTAGCTACCTCTATTTTATCGGTCTTTCCATCGCACCAGTAAATCGTTTTATGCTCAATATCTAGAGCAATTCCATTTGGCCAACCAAGATTCTCTGACACAAGAACAACACGTTCAGAGCCATCCAGAGAAGCACGCTCAACTTTAGGCTTGCGCTCGTTCCAATCACTCCAAAACATCCATCCAAGAGACGGAGCCACGGCAATAGCACGCGGCTCTTCTAAGTGCTCATAGATAAGTACCTTCCGAGCTAATCCATCTAAACGACATACCTCAATACGATCGGTCACAGTGTCAGTCCAGTATAGATTACGTGCCAGCCAATCTAATGCCAGACCATCTGGGTGTCGTACCTCAGAGGTAACAAAGTCAGTAATACCGCTGCCATCTACATGAGACCGTCTAATAGTATATGCCTCTACATCAGACCAATAAATATGTTCATCTACAGGATCATAATCGATAGCAATAGCATACTTGACTTTGCCAAGCGGTAGAGGGAAAATTGTATAATCAGGCGAATCAAGTGATATTTTGCTGATTTGAGTGCGTTGCACTATGAATAACATTTCCTGCGAATCATTGGCACAGGTATTGGAAGTCAACAGCTTTACACCTGTAGGGCAAGCGCACCTATATCCTTGCGTATTGGTCGAGAGTAAGCACAAGTGTGAGCAATTGCCATTATTCTGAGCGCATGGATTATTTTCAAAAGGTTGAAGCAACGGTGACCAAGCTCGTACAGAGTTGGGTGCTTTTGTCGTATCAATAAGCTCTTTCAGCTCTTTAGTTTGCAAATCTAATGCATTTAGAGAGTCGCGTAACCAGTCTGTCCAATATAAGCGATTTTCAAAGTATGTTAAACTAAATGGATACTTTAGATTGTTTACTATAGTGCGTCGGTTACTTCCATCGAGCTTCATTACATCAATGAAACGATACTTTCCGTCAGTCCAGTAAATTAATTCACTTTGTAAATCAACAGCTAATCCGTTCGGCCAAAACACGTTGTCTTTTACTAGAATCATACGTGTCAAAGGGTCTCCATCCATTCCAGCACGCTCAATCTTTGGATATTCCCCCCAATCTGTCCATATCAGTAGACGTTTCGCGGGTACTACAGCTACAGCACGCGGCTGATCCAGATCCGTCCAGAAAAGAACCTTTTGGTAGCAGCCATCCATTGTTGCTACCTCTATGCGATTTTTTTCACCATCTGTCCAGTAGATTTTATCTGTATACCAGTCAATGGCTAGACCTTCCGGTTTATCCAAACCCGTTGATATTACAGTTTGTTTGGCAGCCTTGTCCAGGGGCTGGGAGGAATTCGTCGAAGCACATTCTATAATTTCACGGCCGCAGTCAGTCCAACATACCAAATTTTTGGCATAGTAAAAGTCTATGGCCATCGCATCAGCCAAATCTTTAACAATCACATCGACTTGTGGACCACCTGTTGGCTTCGTTATATTAGCCACTTGAATGTCGTGCCGAGTAGTAAATAAAAGCGTTGCTGGTGTGTTGATGAACTGTTGAGCTGTGGAAGATGTAGAAACCATAGAGGAAGAAGCTGGTGGCCCGTGCACTAAAAATAAAAATTAAAATACTATTTTAAAGCTATGATAAGCATTATTTGACAAATAATGAATTGAATTAGAATTATATGTACCATTACCTACATTACATACATAATAACTTATATATATGGGATATATCTATAACGAACGTTTACAACAAATACAAATACTTAAAAAAAAGCTGAAATTTTGGGAAAAAAATCTGACAAAACAGCTGAAGTTTTTTTTTGCCCTATTTTAAGGTTTTTTTTTTACGAATAGTCCAGTTTCGTCTTATTCGTGACAATTATTATCTTTTCCGTATTCTTCCATAGTGCCAATCATATATTAATAAATTTCACATGAATACTCCTATGTTAGTTACGCAGTACGAGTTTATTTTGTATTTTTTTTTTTTTTTTTTTTTTTTTTCGTTAACTCATCCTATCTTCTACTCAGTTTCAGCTAGAGACTTCAAATTTGTATATTTAGATACATATTATGGATACGCATTGTTATGCCTCTTCGTCCCAAATCGAATAAAAACGCATCTAGAAATGGAGTATAAGCGTCCAAAATATAGACCAACCCACCTTGGCCATAACTGTGCGATTAGCAGAGCACGCTTTTTTTTTTTTTTTTTTTTTTTTTGGCAACTCGTATTCACGACAGTGATCCTTCTTAATGTATATAAGTTGATTCGTCAATCAGAATGGTATATTTTGTTTCGCCAATATCGACAGCAAGGCTATACAAAAAGCGTTTCTAATAATAATTGAACATTTTGTTTTCTGAAACTTCACAGAACTCCCAAATCTATTATTAAATTATTTCAAGCACAAATTGGTTATGTGATCAAGTGGCAGCTATACTATATTTGCAATGACTGCAATATACAAATCTATTTTTGTCTTATCATTTAAGTCTTCGCAGCCAGCAATTGAATTCTTAGCTGTTAAGCTACACATCCTGGTATTTTTGTTTTTACTGAACTATTTGGTTTTAATTTAACTACAATGAACAATACTTCATTGTACATAAATTCTCTAAAATATGTTAAATTGCTAAGTATAAAAAAAGCGGAAAAAAAGCAAAATATTTTTTTAAAAAGCCAGAATTCCCGCTTCCCGCTGTTTTGGAATTTTTCCATCAATTGGGTTTTCAAAAAAGCCAGATTTTACGGGAAACAAGTAAGAAGGCTCTAGTCGAGACGGCTCGACTACGAGATACCCTGAACCCTGTAAAGAAAATGATTCAGAGTATGTATATCTATCTATGTGCCAAATTGCAAGTCTCTAGTATTTCAAATGCGTTTTTTGCAAATTGTGGGCGAGGGGGGCGTGGCATCAAAAATCTGAAAGCTACAAAATCTGCGTATTCATAATACCTATCTAAATATATAAAGTTGAAGTCTCTAGCTGAAACGGTGTAGAAGTAATACCCTAAAAACCTAAAAAATGTAAACGAATTTTCTATTTATCGATAATTTAGAAATGGGACGAGTTATCGAAAAAAACAAAATAAACTCGTATTGCGTAGCTAACATACGAGTGTTCATGTGAAATTTCAGCTCTCTAGCTTTTGTAGTTTCCAAAATCTCGACGTTCATACAGACGGGCAGACGGACGGACGGACAGACGAACAGGGCTATATCGACTTATTTTTTTATGCTGATCAAGAATATATATACTTTATGGGGTCTGCGACGTCTCCTTCTGCCTGTTACATACATTTTCACAAAACCATTATACCCTGAATTCCCATTTTCAATGGGTTCAGGGTATAAAAAGCTGATCTGGCAACACTGATCAATGTATCTAAAACTAACAAATAAGAACGTTGCAGTTAGGCGAAACTAACTGCGAAATACTCTGTTCCCGTAGGTGCATCTTATTTATTTAATAAACATTTAATTAACGAAATATTTCGGCAATTAGCAAACGTACATGGCAAGCAACAAACGTTTTTCCTTCACATACATACAGATTTACACATGTACACACTATACGAATATACACACAATTTTCTATGTATGCATACAAAAGTTTGCATGCCAGAATATTCTAAGAATTGTGCCTGAATTGGGAATTTTTCGATCGTCACTTTAGTTTTGTCAAAAGGCGCTCTAGCGATGCCTTATTTGGTTTTAGTTAACAAAGCCCAAGTCAGGGCAGCGGCGCTTGTTCGAATCCCGCAGAAAACTTTTTTTTTTTAATTATTTATTTATTTATTTTTTTTTTTATATTTGTTATGAAATGCTTGCTGCCAATTGATAATAATTTATAAACATACGCATATGAATTGTGCATTTAAGCAAAAACTAAAACTGCTTTATGCTTTATGTGTACACAGATGTTTGTAAGTGTATACACATCCAAGTGTGTATACATATTGCAAGAATTGCGATTGTATTGTTTTGTTTCGTCACAAGCTGCTGATCAGCTGTGAATTTATTTAGGTTTAGATAACGATTACATGTTGTTTTCAAAAGACCTAAGCTATATATGCATTAATTATGCAGTTGGCCACAACAAACTTCTTTGCCGATTTGCCACGCCCCCAATGGGCGTAGACATAAACCTTTTTGATCGATCTTCTTAGAATCATAACATTAACTCACATGCAAAATTTCAGCGTTCTAGCTTTCACGGTGTAGAAGATACGTATTTCCCGATTTGCCACGCCCCCAATGGGCGTAGATATATCCGCCATAGCTTTTTGAACTTGGGTTGTCACCCCGAGTATACATTCTAAATTGCAACTCTCTAGCTCATCATCTAGTATGATAACTTAACTATGGGCGGGAGAGTTTTCCGATTTGCCACGCCCCTAGTGGGCGGATCGGGATAATTTTTACACTTTATAATTCGGGAACACATATGAGTATATGTTTGAAAATATTGCGTTCATACGGACAGACGGACAGACGGACGGACAGCAAGACGGACATTGCACAAACCCAATATACTCTTTTTCCCTTTTTAAGAGAACAGAGTATAAAAATAACTTAAAATTTGTTTAAATGTGCATAAAACTAAGTGCGGTATTTTGAGACTCTACGATACATACGTAAAAGATACAAGTTGATAACGGAAATTCGATAAGCTTTTCATATCCCAAACCCATTTAAAATGGGAATTCAGGGTATAATGGTTTTGTATATATATTCTAGATTGTATACCGATTGAGATAGATACAGATTTTCATGGCGTTGGATCAATCTATAAATGAAGTTACAAGTATCCAAAGTAGAGGCCAGAAGGCCCAAGCGTATACCTTGCCTGTGTAAAAAGAAGAGTATCTGTGTTATACCTCTAATGGTTTTGTGAAAAGTATGTAACAGACAAAAGAGCTAGAGAGTTCATTTTTTTTGTGTTAGGTCCGTATATTGCACGCGCAGTACGAGTTGTTGAAAAAATTCGAAAGCTTTTATATTTCCAAAGATATCGATAAAATACTTTATCGGGAATCAGTTATAAAATTATATCTCGTTCATCTTTAGAGTTAGAGTCTCCAAGTCTTCTGCATATATGTATATAGATACTAATTTATTACAATTTCGGTTTTTGTCAGATTTTGGATTCTTTCTTACTTGTTATTTTTTTGTTCATTTGGTAGAATGTGATATATTAGAATAAATGCTTAGGTGAGTTACTTTCAATTAAATTCATAACAAATCACATATAAGTGTAAGCAACGCTGCAGTCAGTAACCATATACACTAAAATTCAATTTGTAAAATGCTAAATGAGAGCAAGTGCTCTTTTTTAGAACGGAAAAAGTCGAAGCTGCAGAATTTTAAGTAAGCATTACAGCATGCTTGTTCATTAATGCAACCCAGGCCCATTCCTCTTTCCTCACTACTCCAGCTTTTTAAATGTGTTAGGGGTTTGATTAGCTGATTACAGATATCAGTTGACAGGATACGACTGTTGTCATTTAAAAAGAAAAACTGAAGTACGAAATGCTAGAACATGGCCATGGAAATGGCTATATCGACTCACCTTATCGCCCTTAAGAATATATATACTTTATGAGATGGGTTATACAGGTAGCGATTGCCATGAATGACTGTGTCATTCATACTTAAATAGTAGTTTCGAAACTTCAAATTTAGTTGTCTTCAAATATGATGCATAAATGTCAATTGATCAGTCACGACTCATAGGAATAAGAGAGGAACTTTATCTCACTTCAAGTAATGCCACAATAATCAGGAATAAATTCGCTTAAAATTATCTGAGCTTAGCTTCGATAATCGAATATTTAAGTTTCAAACTGACCCATTGCACCATAATTTAAATCAAGGGCTCTATGTTCCGAGTTCATGCCAAATTCTTTTCACTCATTCACATAACGATGAGGTTTGAGCAAAGGCGGCAGACAATTCAAGCCAAAGCCAACGTGCTGGTGGTCTTTTCTTAAATGATGAATGACAAACTGAATGTATATAATTCTCTCAAATTCTGTAAATTTACACACAGCAACAGTTAACCGGCATTAAATTTATTTTTATGATAGCTTAACATATATTAGAAAATGCATAGCGTTAATGCATATCGTTATTATTTGTGACAGGGAAATATGGGGACGAGTACGGATTATTCTATCTCAGACACCCCGAATAACTTAAAGATTTCAAAAAGTCCACAAATAAGTGTTTCACATGGAGTTTTATAAATAAAACTCTCAAAATAACTCTTTCAACATGTGCTTAGGAGAACTCCTTTTACTCAGTGAGAAACAGAAAAACAGTGGGTTTTTCTGCGGTCCTCAGTGTGCTATTTTATTGCCTTGCTCAAAAAAAATAAACCTTTTTTTTGTGTGTGCTGCTGCTGCGTAGATCAATGACGCAGTTTGCTTTTGTTTTTTTTTTTTTTTTTTTCTTTTTTTTTCTAACTGTTGCTGCTGCGTTGCACTATGGGAGAAAATGCCGATTTAGCGGCATAAACTCCAAATTTAAATATATGGACTTGAAATTTAGCAAATATGCTTAGATTACTTTTTAGAATTTTGGATTTTCTTGTTTTGGAAATTTGAATGGGAAGAGATATTCTTAGACATTTCTAAAAAGGAACTAAGAAGATACAACAAAATAATTTTGGACTTTATGCCACTAAATCGACATTTGCGCCCATATTGCATTGGTCAGCGATGCACTTTGTTTTTTGTAAACTTTTTTTGTGTATGTGCTGCGTTGGTGTGTATGCGAGGGTTGTTTTCGCGGATCAATTACGATCTATAATTCGATGTGTCAACAAAATTTGATAATAATGTGCAGCTGAAATTGCTCTATTTGATTGTCAGTCGAACGGGCATTTTCGACATTGCATTACATATTAAGCGAAAGGCGAAGTAATTTGAACTGCGAAAATGTGTATAAAGTCCTTATTCTTAATTAAGCTAAATTAAAATGTAGTATATTATTATAATAAAATATTTAAGTAAAATACAAATATGAACTTTTTTATTAATTTGGCCAAATAACCCATGATACAAATCTAAATATATTAAAACAATTAAGAAAAGTCCAGACTTCTTGATCATCCGATTTATTCGCTTCTGTATATGCAAAACAAAAACTACATGCAACTCTACACGCACGCACACACACACACCCCCATTGATATACAATACACATTCACACAAACAGGCAGGCAGACATACAGACAGAGGAATAGGCAGACAAACATAGAGACATACAGTTAGATAGACAGAAGGACAGAAACGCAACACAGACATACATATGTATAAAGGGTCACACAAAAGAGCGACACACAGTTATAGAGACAGACAAACGGATAGACATAGGGACAGACAGATAGACACACAGACAAACACAGAGTTATAGACACGCAGGCAGACACACAGAGTGACAGACAGACATGGCTATATCAAATTTGTTTCTGCTGATCAAGAATATATCTACTATATAGTGTCATCCACGCCTCCTTCTCGAATTCCTAATCAAGAATATATATAATTTATATGGTCATCTACGCCCCATTCTGCCTGTTAATTACATTTATCAAAACCATAATAGTTTAATTCCTTATTTTCAATCAGATTATAATTAAAAGCAAACACAAAACAAACACACAAAGCAAAAACATGTATAGACTTTTAGAAATGAGGATTTTAGAAACAAATCACAAAATAACTCTATGTGTGAAAGAGAAAAAGTATTAGTCGCAAAATAACTCTTTAAAAAGAGGAATTGCCTGAATTGCTCCATGCCAAACTGTCAGACTAGGAGTGAAAAAAACCAAAAATATCTCTCCTACTCAGAGGAATAGTGTTTGTGTGCGCCTTTTATCTGTATCTCTCAGAAATGAATGGGACAAGTGCGTCGGATAACTGTTATTCGGGGTCTCTGTTCTATCTGTAAGGCCATTTCGAAGTTTGCTCTTGTTTCGTATAAGCGCTGCACTTCTTGGTTGAACCACGACAATGGATACATGCAACCAACAAACAATTCGGTTTAAAATTGATGAATGCCATATAAACTACTACCCTTCACCTTCAACAATATTGGAAATATAACATCCAAACAATGTTATAGCTATGCCATCCCTAATTGTATTTTTCACTTTAGTTAATTATAGCGTAAATTGAAACGCAATTATCTTATATTTTTCATAAATATTTTCAAAAATTACCATTTTTATACTGAATACTTTTACTAATGCAGCAGCAAAGGATGAAAATGTTTATCACATAATTAAAATGGAAAGATTTTCTGAAACTTAGTACACATTTTTTTGGTGTTATTTTGCACAATTGTTTAAACTTAATATTACTACAAACACTTTTGTGTGAGCGACGAGTCATTTTATACGCTCCGAGCCAAGAACTCACAAAATCATTGGAAATAAAAAATCAGAGGAGAAACGCTTATCAACCGGACGACGCTGTCACAATTTGTAGATTTCCTAAGTCCAAGAGTTTTGCATTTTATAACATCAAAGATAACTGTTTCTCCAATTTTTAATGTCTTGTTCATGTCTTATTTCCGTTCTTGTTTTTTCTTTTGCAAGCAATTCGCCATTGTTATGGTAAAATATTGTATCGTTTTTTTTTTTTTTTCTACAAAGTTTAATCGTGGAAGAAGCCGGTAAGTGTAAAACACAAATATCTAAGCAATGACACTAGGTTGTAAAAAATATTTGATTTACAAGTTTATATAGCAAGTCATAATGTGGCTTCGTGGAGCTATACGTTATATATATGTACATTTAAATTACACCTGGTTGGAACATATTTTTTTATAAGGGAGCAGCACACTCAACTAAAAAGACGATGTACACATTATTTAACAATACTGCGAGACCGAGCCGCAAAATTTATTTACAGCTTAAAGGACACACGGAACGCTAGGCGGAAGCCATTTTCTTGAAATTTATTTGATTAACTTTAATTTGTTAAACCTTATGATGCTTCTATTCCTCGCTCGATACTACTCGATACTACATGTAAGCAGTTCAGCAATTCAGCAATCATAACAGAAAAAAAATCTTACATTGTCTAATATGTTATTAACAGAATACGATTAATTTTGCACTAAAATTGTTTTCCCATTGAATTTACTCTAATTGTTTAGATTGTATATAAATAAAGAAAGAAAAAGTGGTCGATGATCTTTTTTTTTTATAAATACCCTTAAGTAAAGTCTAAATAAATTTTTAGTTTCAATATGTACACATGTAAATTGAGTAACAGTTCGTTTTGATAGTGTGAAACCAGATTATCCTTTTTAGCCAACATATTTTGATATTTTAGACCATGATGTGAACTACAGTTCCAATTGAGTACTTTTTCTAAAGAAATAAACGCTAATACACTTTTCGAGGACTTGATATGCCAGCTAGACCCGCTATCGATGGTGGAGCCGTTCGATATTTTTATGCTTTGAACGCAAAAATGCTACACTATCGAAGAAATTAAGCTAGCCTTTCCTAATTTCTTCAATATAACATACATTTTTTGTGAAATTATTGTATATTGATTGTAACAAGTTTTAGTGTACGTACCAGAAATTACAAAGCAAACAAGGTCAACAAACTAGCTTACGATTATCGATATAGAAAAAAAACATCTATTTTGGCGCTGAAAAGTAAAAATTCAATACCTCTACATACAGTGGCTCACTACTTATTGACCCACCGTCAAATAAAAAATTCAAATGCTTATATTTATGAAACGAATAGAGATTTTTTAAAAATTTAAACGCACATTTGTTTATTAATATTTTTAAAAATAAAAAACAAAATTCATTTATTCATTCTTCATGAAAAAACAATAACAAAATTATAAAAACTAAATCATTTCAGCTTTTTAAGCTCACAGCTTATTTGACCCACTCGAGATTATACACAGTATGTTTAAAATTAAGGCTAGTTTTAATAAATTTAATATTTGGTATGGCCCCCATGTTGATCTATAACAGCTTTAAGTCTTTTAGGAATTGATTCCACCAATTTTTTTGTGGTTTCTGACCCGATTTTCCCCCACTCCTCCATTAATGCAATTTTTAGGTCATTTTTGTTGGAAATATTTCGGGACCTGATATTGGCGTCTAAAATGGCCCATAAATTTTCAATCACATTGAGGTCTGGTGACTGTGCTGGCGGTTTGAGGTTATGCGGGCAGTTCCATATCAGCCAAGACTGAAACAATACCCGATGTGTGTTTTGGGTCATTGTCCTGATAAAAAGTGAAATTATTTCTTATGGCGAGATCTTCAGCACTTTGGATAAGATTTTCTTTTAAAATATTTAAGTACATATTTTTATCCATTGTACTTTCAATAAAAGCCAGTCTTACCGACTCCTGAGGCAGACATACAGGCCCAAACCATCACAGATCCTCCACCATGCTTAACTGTGGGTTTTAGATGCTTGTCTTGCAGCTCGGTATTCGCTTTCCTCCAGACGTAGGGCCTTCCATCCGAGCCAAAAATGTTAAACTTAGACTCGTCAGCGAAAATAACTTTATCCCAATAGCTACTGTCCTTGTTAACATACTCTTTGGCGAATCGGAGCCGGCTTTCCTTATTTTTCTTATTGATAAATGGCTTCTTGCGAGCAATTCTACCATGTAAATCATGGTGGCGGAGAATACGACGAATGGTTTCTGCACTGCATGACTTGCCCAGGTGTTGCTCAATCTGACTAGCTAGTTTTGGAGCAGACAAACTCGGATTTTCTTTAATTTGGCGCACAATATGTCGCTCATCTGTTTCATTGAAAATTTTGTTCGGAGCACTTCTACCCTTATTTACCACTCTATTTTCAAAAACAAATCGGTTTATGATATTTTTTACTGTAGATTCCGGTAAATTAACAAATTGAGCTATTTTTGCGCCGAGAAATTCCCATTTTTGAAGTGGTTTAGCACCAACTCCCGTTGCTCTATGGTTGTGCGCTTTCCCATTATTGCAAACACGTCCTTCTCTCACAAAATTCAATTTAAAATTGTGAAACTGCTACAAATTATCTTTGCGAATGCAATGATCAAAACAAAAACCCAAAAAGAACCGCTACTATAACTGCCACTAACCATAGAACACAGAATTTGGCTAGTGTTGTCGAATCAGCTATTTTGTGTCTAGATCTGGCTACTTTTTAAGGCTGATTTCTACAAAAATTTAAAAACAGCTACTAGCTACAAATGGGAATATTTTCGAAAATTATATTTTTAATAAAAAAAATAAAAGTAAACTAACAGAATTGGTTTGGTTCAGTGAAATTTTCCAACACCAATGGGCAAAATGTATTCACTAACCATACAACACATAGACTGGACAATTTGGATTTCAGGTCCTAATCATCTTCGTATTTGGTCGGCTCTGTAGTTTGCTGCTCGGGCAGCGAAAAGCTGATAGTAGTTGATAGTCAGTTCGGTGCCAGCGAATATTCTCATATGAAGCACCATTACTGAATCGAGCAGGTCGCACACAGTAATATTGCATTGTGTTTCCATAATCTATAGTTTTAAATTTAATTATTGTATTGAAATTTATTAAAAAAAAAAAAAAAACTAGTCTCATATACTAATAAATTATTTTCAATATTTCTATCAATTATAAATTTTGAACATGAATTAAATATTTATATTTTTCGTTTCTGAGTCTTTGACTAAAAGCCGTATCAAAAGTCGGTTATAAATCAAGTGAGAAAGCTGTAGTTTCATATATATTCATACAATTTGTATTTCTGTTACACTTATTCAGCATTCCGTTAACTTTTTTAGTTGTTCAATGTTTGTCGATTGTTTTTCTACTTTGTTATAATAGAACTGATCAATTAAAAAAAATTTTATTGTTGCTGGAATAAACAAATACTAAAATACAACTGCTTTTTGAGAAGAAAATATATTAGATTTAAATGAAAACAAATAGATTTATAATTATAATTCACAAAATATGTTTTAATTAATGCAAACGTTAGGCATGGTTATCCATAAACTGCAATTCAGACCATAATAACAACGCATTCGATGGCAAAGGACGTGGCTGTGGGGATAGTAGCATAACAGATTGTCGCTCCATATCAACCTCGGTTCTTTAACAAAATATAAAAGATATAAACATATCCAAAATAAAAAAATAAATGTTACTGTTATTTAACTTACACGCAACAGAATCCAGCAATATTAGTGCCAATGACATTATCATCCGTGGACTCTGCAAAACTAAGCGTGAGAATGTGATGTAGTAGAGATGGCGTCGGTGTAACCGCTACAACTTTCTTTTTGTTATCTTCCGCTTTCATACCAATGGGCATACAGGAATCAGGCAATGGGGGAGCACCAATTTTGTAGAGCCGTAGATCTTGAAATTTGACTTCAAACGAAAAGGGATAAAAAGGCGTACGCAAATTGCCATAAAAATATTCCTTAATGCGCTGCTCGCGTGATTCATGCCGTAATTCTTTAGTACGCTCTACCACGCCACCACTTTTTGGCAAGAGGACTACATTAACATAGGTCGGTACATCCCGTAGCAGATCATTATATAATCGCTCCTGGTCCAATACAAATATAGCACGCGCGCGATAAGCTCGGGCTGCATGAAGCAAATGTTTATAGCCGTAGCCCTTAACCCAACCGCATGTGTTGACAATGATTCCTGAGCTTTTGGCTGCAAAACAGTTACATTAGCCTTCTAGCTATTGAAATTAAATACATATATAACACACTTCGCTTATTGGCTTCTAACGATTGCAATGTCACTTCCGCCATTTTCGACACTACAGCGTTGTAAAGCACGCTGTTACCACTAGGAGATGTGTGTCCAAAATGGTAAACTAATGGCGCTGTTTTTGCAAAACCTTCTTCTACGCTGGCTGGTCGTTCAATGAGGATAGTGGCTATATTGCCAGGAATTGAAATGGCACCTTGACCCACATCGAGATCTGCATAAAGTGGTCGTCGCCCTACACGTACCGCGTAATTTAACAGAATGCGACACAGTGTGCTCTTACCCACGTCCATGGGTCCTACTATTAGAATGACAGGACCCCGTTTATCATGTTCTTCGGCATCGATTCTAAACTGTTCCAATGCTGCATGACAGTTTATATATTGCACCATTGGCGTCTCTTTAGAAATATAACATACATCCATTTTGCCCGCTACTTGTAGCACGCAGCCTTGGTAGGTAAATATAGCCACCTTTGCTCCGATACCGAATTCATAATTCTTTTTCTTTACTAATTCGGTGCCAAAGAGTTCTGCAAACCCAGAGATGAGCTGAAACGCGATTTATAAATTTATTACATTACCAGGTAAAGCAATTGAGTATCATACCGTCACGAAAACTTTCGTATCATTTTGCTCAATTTCGAATCGAAGCTCAGAATCTGCATCCAATGTATATTCCCTGCTATGAATGTTATCTTCTGACATTTCTACTTTTAAGTTTAATAATAAATAAACAATGCCAGTGCGACTGACTGGAAAAATACTAAAAATATGAAAAGCGTGAAAAGAAAAATACTATGAATTCCATATTTTAATGAAATTTTAGTATTAAAAGTTAATGCCGTGAAATGCTGTGTATCAGCACAAACCACTAACTATACAACCACTAACCATACAACCACTAACCATACAACACATAGACTGGACAACTGGTACAAGCACTAACCATACAACCAGTGATGCCAATTTGGCCTTTTTCCGGACAGATCTGTCCTGTTTTTAAGCGCTTTGTCCGAAAAAAATATCAAACATCCCCTATCCGGAAATCTGTCCTTTTTTTGTGAATGCGAATCGTGTTCATATTTTCCCAGTTGATCGGTTGTTGATGCAACAAAATTTTATTAAATAACATTTCAGAGCAGTTTAACAGAACTTTAGCATAAAATATACTAAATTGTGTACCGATATTTGGTTAAGAACAGCGCCAAAATAAGTATAACAGTGAAAAATTGATAGTGTAGGAAGTTTATATGCATTATCGAAATCGTTTCTTATCTAAAATTTAATTTGAAAACAGTGATAAAATGCCCAAGGAGATCTATAAACAAAAATTTCAGAATTGCTGGCTAAAGTAGTTAGATTTCAAGTCGTGGATAGCCCGGGATGAGAACGACAATAATAAGGCGTACTGCAAGTACTGCAAATGCAGTATAAATTGCAAAATTGACCAAATTCGCGCACAAATGGCGACAAAAAAACATATGCAAAACGCATCGTGTTTTGCCCAAAAAAATAAAATATGCTTTAAGCCTCCGGAATGTCCCCAAACATGTCGCCAGGCACAACTTGTGTTGTATTAGCTATAAGTTGCCAGAAGAGTGCTTGGCGCGAGTTGGATTTATGGCGACATACGAGGCCAGGGAAGAGGAAAATGATAACATAATTGACAATGCCTTGAAATTGTTATAATAAAAAAGAAAAAAAAAAATACAAATTTAGAAAAAAAAAATGTTTTTGTCCTGTTTTCTGTCCTTTTTTTTTTAGATTTTCTGCCTTTTTTCCCGTATTTTACGGACAGTTTTGCCTTTTTTTCAAAAAAAAAGTTGGCATCACTGCATACAACACATAGACTGGACAACTGGTACAAGTTAATGTTCACACTTATTTTTTGACTTTAGAACCCCCTTAACTTCGTATTTGCTCGGGTTTTTACTTTTAGGTTCGGGAGAGAAAAATTGCTGATGGCAAAATCATTCCGCTTCGAGCGCTCGACGGTGACGGTCGATTTTCCAAAAATGACTGGGATGTGCCGCTCATTCCCTTGCTCTCTTTCTCTTTCTGCCCCATGCTTTTTACTCTCTGCTCTCTTCCCACAAAAATATATGTATGCTGCTGGCACAAACAGCAAGCAGCTCACAAAAATTGAAATTTCTTCTCGACTCGCGAGTCGCGATCCGATTGGTTCCCTTCTGAGCGAAGAGTATACCGAATTCTTAAACTGCTTTGCCATGCTCATGCAAAATGTTAGCGTTTTTATGATTATTTGTGGAAAGGGTATGAAAGTGTTGATGTGCATAACGAATATTATTTCCCTATGACCATACACACACACATTTACACTTCCTCGCTATATGTGTAGGCATTTATGTGTTTGTGTGCGATAGATATTCTTGCTGCCTGTAGCACTATTAAAACCCCCAGCAGTTGATATTCGTTCGGTTGGGTAGCGATGTGAGCTTGCATACACACACACATTTACACTTCCTTGCTATATGTGTAGGCATTTATGTGCTTGTGTGCAATATTCTTGCTGCCGCCTGTAGAGCACTTTTAGAACCCCCAGCAGCAGTTGATGTTCGTTCGGTTAGGTAGCTGCTGTGAGCTAGCATACGCACACACATACACATACACATTTACACTTCCTCGCTATATGTGTAAGCATTTATGTGTCAGTGTGCGATACACTTGCTGCATGTAACAATTCTAATTTCCCAGCGATTGCTGTGTGGTAGCTGATGTGAGTCTACACACACACATACATATGTGTACGTCTGTGATGTGATAATCACAATCGCCGAGTATCGCTTGTATAGGCATTTGAATGAAAGCTGTGCCTGGGGCATTTGCATGTTTCGTGCATGGGTCTCGAATATTGGGCGTGTGCCGCCTACCTCAACTTTGAATTAAGTGAACGATTTTGGGTAATTTAAAGAAAACTGAAAATGATTTTTGAATAAGAAATTTAAATTAAATAAAACATTTTACATAATACATGTATATTTTTGTTATTTAGTGGAAAATATGACTATATAACGAATGCATATTTTTTGCATAAAAGTGCCATTTTACCTGTATATCTAGGCATGTGAATAACATGTCCCTTTTTTGCCTATAGGGTCAAATCAGGTACTAAATATTGAAGAACAAATGATAACAGATCAACAGGTAATAAAAAAAATTAACCTTTCCTGCAATTCGAACCCAAAATCGTTTACTTAATTTCAAAGTTGAGGTAGGCACACGCCCAATATTCGAGACCCATGCACGAAACATGCAAATGCCGTAGGCACAGCATTCATTCAAATGCCTATACAAGTGATACTCGGCGGTTGTGATTATCACATCATAAACTTACACATATGTATGTATGTGTGTCTGTGTGTAGACTCACATCAGCTACCACACAGCATTGCTGGGAAATTAAAATTGCTACATGCAGCAAGTGTATCGCACACAGGCACATAAATGCTTACACATATAGCAAGGAAGTGTAAATGTGTATGTGAATGTGTGTGCGTATGCTAGCTCACAGCAGCTACCTAACCGAACGAACATCAACTGCTGCTGGGGGTTCTAAAAGTGCTCTACAGGCGGCAGCAAGAATATTGCACACAAGCACATAAATGCCTACACATATAGCAAGGAAGTGTAAATGTGTGTGTGTATGCAAGCTCACATCGCTACCCAACCGAACGAATATCAACTGCTGGGGGTTTTAATAGTGCTACAGGCAGCAAGAATATCTATCGCACACAAGCACATAAATGCTTACACATATAGCGAAGAAGTGTAAATGTGTGTGGGAAATAATATTCGTTATGCAGATCAACACTTTCATACCCTTTCCACAAATAATCATGAAAACGCTAACATTTTGCATGAGCATGGCAAAGCCGTTTAAGAATTCGGTATACCCTTCGCTCAGAAGGGAACCAATGCGATCTCGAGTCGAGAAGAAATTTCAATTTTGTGAGCTGCTTGCTGTTTGTGCCAGCATACATATATTTTTGTGAGAAGAGAGCAGAGAGTAAAAAGCATGGGGCAGAAAGAGAACGAGAGCAAGGGAATGAGCGGCACATGCCATGCATTTTTGGAAAATCGACCGTCACCGTCGAGCGCTCGAAGCGGAATGATTTTGCCATCAGCAATTTTTCTCTCCCGACCCTAAAAGTAAAAACCCGAGCAAATACGAAGTTAAGGGGGTTCTAAAGTCAAAAAATAAGTGTGAACATTAACTTGTACTAGTTGTCCAGTCTATGTGTTGTATGGTTAGTGATAGCTTGCATACACATACACATTTACACTTCCTTGCTATATATGTAGGCATTTATGTGCTTGTGTGCATTATTCTTGTTGCCGCCTGTAGAGCACTTTTAGAACCCCCAGCAGCAGTTGATGTTCGTTCGGTTAGGTAGCTCCTGTGAGCTAGCATACGCACACACATACACATACACATTTACACTTCCTTGCTATATGTGTAAGCATTTATGTGTCAGTGTGCGATACACTTGCTGCATGTAGCAATTTTAATTTCCCAGCGATTGCTGTGTGGTAGCTGATGTGAGTGTACACACACACATACATATGTGTACTTGCGAGCAAGAAGCGGGACTGTGTTTGTATTATTATACATTGTTCAATCAAACATGTGGACCATTTGGGATTGCTGTGTAATATTTTATAAAATGATCAATTACATTAAATATCAAATTTGTAGATACGGACTACGCCTCAAAAAAAAAAAAAAAAAAAAATGCTGCCACGATTACAAATTAACAGCAGCATGTTTGAGAAAGATAGGGACCAATGAAAGCTACATGAACCATAAGGATGAAGATGATGTCATTGATGAAATCTTATAATATATTGAAATAAGCCAGCAAAAAAAAAATATATATATTCTAACGTTTTTTTTATATCCTGAACCATTGAAAATGGGAAATCAGGGTATAATGGTTTTGTTAAAAGTATGTAACAGGCAGAAGGAGGCGTGGCAGACCCCATAAAGTATATATATTCTTGATCAGGGTGACGAGAAAAGTTGATATAGCCTAGTCCGTCTGTCCGTTTGTCCGTATGTTTGAACGCGTCGATTTCCGAAGATACAAAAGCTAGAGAGTTCATTCTTTTTGTGTTAGGTCCGTATATTGCACGCGCAGTACGAGTTTGTTTCAGAAATTCGATAACTTGAATATTTGCAAAGTTATCGATGACTGAAATTATCGGGAACCAGTTATAAAATTCTAGCTAATTCATCTTTAGAGTTAGAGTCTCCAAGTCTTCTGCATATATATAGATATCAATTTAATTCCGGTCCCCAATTCGCCTCCACACCCCCAAATGTGTAAAAAATGCATTTCAAATTCTAGAGACATACAGTTTGGTTTGGCATATAGATATGAATATCATAATCTTAATCTGAACATATCAATACGATTGTCCATCTAGAAACAGAATTATTAGTCTATAAAGTTTTCTCATCAAAACCCATGTGGCGCAGCAAGCAAGGCAGCGACAAAATCAGACGCATTGCGGGCATATGTATGTATGTATGTATGTATATATATGTGTGCAAGCGTAGATCCACTGTTGAAAGACTCTGTAGGTTACGCAAAGAGCAGTTCCGTTACTTTTGATGTTAACTAACAACTAACGTCACAGGGTCCTAAGTGTGCTCTGTTATTCAATTTGATACTTGGCGGACACTGGGGCAAAGATCCTCCAAATGCTCATAAGCAACCAAAATAAGTTGTTTTGCAACGAATTCGGATAGTAAGAACCATAAAAATAATCAATCCTTACTTTTATTTACTTAAATTACGAAAACTTATTAGGTAATGGAAGAAACTGTGAGGCCTTCTGGCAGCAGCAAAAGCACTTCCCAAATGGGTACTACGTCCGAAAAAATGACCAAAACGCATGATTTTTTAAAATTTTCGCCATTGGTATTGTTCATAAATATCAATATAATTCAATATTCAAATAGAGTACATGACGAAGTCAAGTCGTAGAAGCTAACAATGCCACACCCAATCTTTGGCCAACAAATTTCTAATATGATGAATGAATATGATAGATATAATGATGTGGATTGATGGGAAACGATTAGTATATGTTAATACTAGTTACTTTTGTAATAAAAAGTCATTTAAAATAAAGTTTAATTTATATAAGACGAAGATATTGGCGGTTAATCGAATTACTTTCAGCAATAACTGCCTAGAAAACGGCTTAGAATACAAAAGTTTCAAAAACCCTTATATTGTCAGATTCGTGAATCTATATAGAACTCATCATTTGCAACTTGAATCGCCTTAATTTAGTCTACTAGTTTTAAGATAGTTAACAGTGCCAAAATTGCCTAATTTTCATACAAACTTAAGCGCAGCAGACCCCGTGTGACGTTTCACTGTTAACTTAACAGACCGCTTTGCATAACCTAGTGTTACTCAATCGTGGCGTAGATCAGCGTGTGGCTGACATATGTATATATGTATTTGTGCATGTAAAGCTAATTGTAACAATGGAAATGCAAGCAACGTTGAGCAATGCAAATCAATTTTCGTATGCGTGTGCACATATACACACAAAAAGTCTTAGGCCGTTTTCTATGTTGCTATACGTGCAAATTCTAAGAATCACAATTGTTTTTGAATTGCGTTAGAATTGTCTTTGAATTGTATTTGTATTTTCAGCCACTGCTTTAGTGTTTCTTTCGTATATGGCGAATTTCATTCGTTTTCGCTACTCTGCTGTTTAAGTGAGCCGTGGTCTAGATGGCTAGACAGATGCAACAAATGTTATGGTGTCGCAGGTTCTAATCTCGCCATAGCCTTTCATAATTTCTTATTTTTATTTTTTTTTTTTTATTATTTCTTTCATTCTTATTACTTATTCTTTTGTATTTGATACCTTTGAAAGTCAGTAAATTCTAACTTAACTAATTGTGAATAAGTGCGTTTTTTTTAATTTCAAATATTTAATAGCATCATTTCTGAAAGTGTTTTTGTTTCAATTATATTTTATTCCGTTAAGTCAACAGAAAATAATGAACAAAAAAAAAGTCTGCCCAAATAACAAAAGCACGCGACATCTGCGGTTTTCCTATATGTATGCCCACATGTACATTCAAAGCTAGTGTAGCATGGTCTAAAAATTTAAACTTGCTAGATGGCGCTTTAGCAGTGAACTTGTGGCGGTCACATTAGCAGCCTCAAACTTATTTACTATGGGTATTACAGCTCCGAGTGGCATAGATATATTTCTTTTACAATTATGAAGTGTCTGTGTTAATTAAGGTAATGCCTGTTAATCGAGGAACGTCTATTTGTTGGGTCTATTTTTAATGATATTTAATAATATAACATTTTTCGAATTTCGACTAATATAAGCGCCATCTATTATTATTTTTTTTTTTTGGCAATGCAATGTATATATACATGTACATATGTACATTTTGAACGTTACACGCATACATTCTTATGTATACTTTCTGATTTATCCATATGGGTAATTCTCTAGAAAAGTCAACTTTTTGTCACGTTCGGCACTGGTTTTTTGTAATTATCTGGAAAACGGATTAATTTTAGTACTAATCAAGAGCAATATATTGAACTATTTGTCAAAATAAAGAAGTTTTTTGCCATTTTCAGTACTAAAATTGATGCATTTTCAAGATAATTACAAAAAACCAAACCACAGTACAGATTATTATTTTATTTGATTAAAATTGGGTTCAGGGTATTATCTAGTCGAGCCCTCTCGACTAGAGTTTTCTTACTTGTTTAGCTATGAAGAAATATGTATTTCTAGCTATTTCTAGCTTTTTTCAAAAGCTGATCTAGCGTTTTCATGCAACAAAATGTTGGCAGCCCAAGCAGTGCTGCCAGTTTGGCAATTTAGTGGCTAGATCTGGCCACTTTTAAAAAAATTTGCAACTTTTATTTTGTAAATGCTATTAGCCACAAATCTAGCAATTTTAAATTATTTTTTTAGCAATTTCAGCAACTTTATTATAAGACTAGCAATTCTTATATTTTTCTTCAGTGTTTTTGCATTTTGTATGCCTTTTTTACGATTTAGATATCGGAACTTGTATTTAACCCAGCTGTTCGATTATATGAACTAGTTTATGGTGTTTGATAACTCTTTAAATGTGATTGGTGAACAAGAACAAGATGCCGAAAGTTTATAAGCAAAGTTTTCGTGATGCCTGGCTGCAAGATGACGAGTTCAAGCAATGGATTCGTAAGGATTGCGTTGATCAAACACGAGCTTATTGTGCGTTTTGCAAATCAACTATTAACGCTAAGCTTTTGACATCCGCCACCACGGTGCGTCAAAAAAACATGTGACTGTGATGGGCGCATGTACCCAAAAGAATTAGTTGCCTTTTATTAGAAAATCAACAAAAGCCGAGGAGCAGGAAGCAGCATTATCCTTGCATACGGCGATTGCCACAGTTGATCACCTATCAAAATTGTGTGTAGCCAATTTTCGCTTGCAAAGCTGCTGCAAATATAAAATTAAGCCAAACAAAGTGCACCTACATTATTAAAAATGTGTTGGCAATGCATTTCATAGACGATTTGCGGAACGACATTGCAAGCTTGGCTTTTAGTCTTCTGCTAGATTAATCTACTAACATTACTCTGGAAAAAATTTGTTATTTGTTAAATATCAAAATTTTAATGGTTTAGCAATTTTTTTTGGCAATTTTCACAACATTTTTAGCTATTTTTAGCCACTTTTTTTTCCAAATCTAGCAATTTTTGCTTAGGAGATTCTGGCAGCACTGAGCCCAAGAGAGAGGGAGAGTAAAGAAAAATAGCACACAGAACGTGCCCATATGAAAAAGCGACCATGCTGGTTGAGCGCTTACAGTAGTGCTGGGCGCAACATCGATGTAACATCGATACATCGATGTTTTTTTAAAAATTAGAAACATCGATGTTTTTTGTTCGATGATCGATGTTTTGTAAAAATGTTCACTAAATTTATCCAATTTATCCATAACAGCGGGCAGCGGGAATTCTGGCTTTTTAAAAAAATATTTAAATTTTTTCCGCTTATTTTTCTTAGCACTTTAACATATTTTAGAGAATGTATGTACAATGAAGTGTTGTTCATTGTAGTGCCAGGATGTGTAACGTAACAGCCAAGAATTCAAATGATGGCTGCGAAAAGACTTAAATGATAAGACCAGAATATATTCGTATATTGCAGTCATTGCAAATTTAGTATAGCTGCCAGTTGATCACATAACCAATTGGTGCTTGAAATATTTTAGTAATAGATCTGGGAGTTCTGTGAAGTTTCACAAAACAAAATGTTGCTTTCGATACTTATATACATTAAGAAGGAATGCTGTCGTGATTATTAAAATATGATTGGCACTATAGAATAATGCAATAAACATAATAATTGTCACGAATAGGACGAAACACTGGTCTTTTCGTAAAAAAAACCTTAAAAAAGGCAAAAAACTTCACCTTTTTTGCCAGATTTTTTCCCCAAAATTTCAGGTTTTTTAAGTATGTTCGCTACAATCAAAAAATGTTGACATGCTAGTCTTCATTAACAAAAACGATTGGATCTCAAATGAGATCCATTAGAATATAATAAGGTGAAGCTATCCATACTTAGATTAAATTAAAATAATGAATTTAATAACAATTTTATTGCAGATCTTAAAAAATGAGAGAATTTTAAAAAAGAAACGGTTAAGACTGATGAAGATATATTTTTTATTTATTATTTAATTTTGTTTTTCTTTCTTTTTTTTTTTTAGTTTAAAGTTTTGAATTTGTGAAATGATGAATAAATTTCAATCAAATATACCATTTAATTTTGTTAACATTGAATACGTTTATAATAACAAGTTTTTTCCGATGTTTCATCGATACATCGATGTTTTTTATTGCAAAACATCGAAACATCGATGTCGTCAAACATCGATGTTTCTCCAGCACTAGCTTACAGCGCACTGAATTCGTCGTTTCATATTTTGACTGCCCGACCCTGAATTGCCCAAACCGAACAAATACGAAGTTGAATGGTCGCTTCGATCATATTCTGGTCCGTGAAAAAAGTTTCTTCTAGTTGTCCAGTCTATGTGTTGTATGGTTAGTGGTTTAACTTCTTACCGCGTCACAAATTTTACTCTTAGCTTATTCGATAAATGCTTTGATCATGGGACGACGACCTACAAAAATTCAACTAAAACCAAAGAACAATAGACCCATTCTGATACAGATGCATCTAATGAAAAAGTGCATTTCAAATGCCGAGAGTATGAGAATGAAACTGACTACGGAATAGAATTTACTACTAGCCGTTTAGCAAACAGCAACAGGCTTTATTATATGATTGCTTTGATCAAACATTCAAAAACACCATTTCACAGGCGCTCTGGATGCTGTGCAAACCGGAATTGAGATGTCAGTCGCATTAGAGGTACGCGACATGGCCACATGGTCGCAAATTTCTGAAAAATCTATGGAAATATCTGAAAAATTAAAGCTCTATGTGTATACATACACCGAGCATTATATGAATACTTTAATTGAAAGTATTGAATGACGTTGTAAAGAATCACATTCTTTGCAACCTTAGTGCGCTTGAGTTAAATAACAATATCATACATGTACAGTGTAGCGAGAGATCGGCGAGCGGCGGCAAACAATCACGCAGAAACAGACAGACAAACGGACGAATGCAACGACCAAACGAACGGGACAAAAGACAAGTTAAATAATTCTAACGGCGATCAATCGCGGTACAGGCTGCATTATTCGCCAAATAATGCACATAGCAACAGCATCGAACGACAGCAAAGACATAACGGACAGCATAGCAGAGATGAAACGGACAGAACTCAACGCTAAGAGAACATAACAGCGCGCAGTGCAAACGACCGTCGCAACGACTAAGAGAGCGCAGCAACGCTCAGTGCAAGCAAGCGACGCACCGTTAAGAGAGCACAGCAGCGTTCAAAGCAAGCAAGCGACGCACCGCTAAAAGAACGCATAGCCACGTGCCGAGCCGAATGCTCCCACGCAATGTAGCGTAGGCACGCGCTGGCGCTCGGCCGAGAGGCAAAAGAGGCAAAAGCTCATGCGCAGCCGAATGCATGCAAATGCATGTAGCGGCTGCGTAGCGGGCAGAACGGGCCAGCGCAGCAGCCGCTCTGAAACAAAGGGCGCGTGGGCGCTGCATTTAATCTTCTTTTGACCGCCAAAGTGCACTGACGCATTTCACTGAAGAGATAAACCCACGCAACTACGAAGAACGATGCCGCCGCCGCTTGCAGACCGCCGGTAAGTTATCGGGCCTCGAGTGTATAGAGGTAGTTTTTATCCACGCTTCTGTTCGCGAGACGTAATGGGTGACCTAATAGTTAAGTAGGGCAATGAAATGAAAGTGATTAAAGTGAAAAAAAGGTGTTCTCGTCGGGTGGTGTCGCAGCACATAGCGGGCGCCACGAGATCAGGCCTGGTGTTATGCATCAGAGCCGGATTAAAGTGGTGCCCATCGGGACTATTTGCGGGCGAAGTGTTCGTGTGTGTATTGGAGGCATCGAGGTGGCGCATAGCGGACGCCACATGGCCCTGCTCTGAGCGTTATGCGCCAGAGCTGGATCCATGTGGCCGCGAGTGGGCGTGCCACCGCTTGCCGGCGTTGCCTAAGTGTTTGTGTGTGTTTGTGGCCTCGCCGTGATATACCGCGGGCACCACGCGACCCGGTTCGAGCGTTATGCGCTAGAGCTGGACTCGCGTGGCCGTCAGTGATCGCGTTCTGAGCGTTATGCGCCAGAACGGGATCCACGCGGCCGTCCGTGGGCGTGCCATGGCTGGGGCTTAATCTGTTAGGGGGGTGTTGTGGTTAGGTAGTGTTTCGGGCATGGCGATGGTCCCCCGTGTGACCCGCGCCGAGCGTCATGCGCCGGAGTGGGCTCCGCGGAGCAGTACTACTACCGATTGGTGGGCCGATAAGAACCGCTGAGGCAGTAGTACCTTTCTCATGGACGCAGTCACCGGGCTCTCACTCCGCGCGTCATACGCCGGAGTGAGTCGTCACCGCCGACCCATTTCTGACCTATAATTGCCCTAGCTTGCCATCCCTCTCATCCCGCGGTTCCGGCAATTTATAAATTTCTTGTAAATGACCCTGGGGAGACTGAGAGTTGTACCCCAGCCATAGTAACTTCTTTACAAGTGGCGCCCGAGCAGGGACCCGGGATCGATGAGAGTGGTATCTTTCCGGATTAAAACCCGCTATGGAAAGAACCACATAGGCATTAGCATATAGGTTAGGAAAACAAAATGGTGGCATACAAGACGAAACCACGTGGACAGAAGTCTCGCGAATCAGCAAAGCTAGGCAGGAGGCAGAGAGCGTGAGAGAGAGGGATAGCGCGAGAGAGGGAGAGCGAGAGAGAGTGAGAGTGAGATCAGACGAAGTAGCCTTGGCCGAGCTCGGGTGGTGTCGGCAGCATACGAACCAACGAGGCGAGGCATATAAGGCGAACGCGATCAGGGTACAGGGACATTCGTACACCGGCTCTCGAGGCGTGCACATCGGCGCTACATACCGGCTCTCAAAGCGTGACCATTTTTAACCACGATTGATACCTCGGCACCGAACTGTCGGCTCTCGACGTGCGAACATCACGGCCAACGTGTATTAGCAGCTGGACATTGAGAAACGGGCTCTCGAAGCGTGCACATCGGGTTTCGTAGACCAGTCTTCAACGAGTACACATCGAAGCAACAACAATTCTTGACATATCGGCGTTGACTTTCATCGTTTTATACCGGCGTTGAACGTTGTATCTTTTCTTCATACGCGGCGGGGGATATTACATCGTCTTATCGGCGTGGGATCACTGCATCGTTTTATATATCGGCGTGAGATCGTTTCATCGTGTACATATCGGCGTTGAATTTCATCATTTTAGTATACCGGCGTGGGATATTACATCGTTTTAATATACCGGCATGGGACAATTCATCGTTTTGACACATCGGCGACGGACATTTCATCGCTTTAGTATACCGGCATGGGACAATTCAACGTTTTGACACATCGGCGAGGGATATTTCATCGTTTTGTATACCGGCGTGGGTCATTACAACGTTTTTTACATATCGGCGTAGGATATTTCATCGTTTTGTATTCCGGCATGGGACATTACAACGTTCTACATATCGGCGTGGGACATTACATCGTTTTTACATATCGGCATGGCATCGTTTTGACACATCAGCGTGGGACATTTCATTGTTTTAGTATACCGGCATAGGACAATTCATCGTTTTGACATATCGGCGTGGGATATTTCATCGTTTTGTATACCGGCGTGGGATATTGCATCGGTTTACATAGCGTCGTGAGATATTTAAGCGTGTCTTCATATCGTCGTGGGATTTCAAAGATTTCAAGGTAGCAACGGAGGATATTTAAACATATCGTCCTAGGATTTCAAGGTAGCAACGGGTGATATTTAAACATATCGTCCTAGGATTTCAAGGTAGCAACGGATGATATTTTAACATATCGTTCTAGGATTTCAAGGTAGCAACGGATGATATTTCAACATATCGTCCTAGGATTTCAAGTTAGCAACGGATGATATTTTAATATATCGTCCTAGGATTTCAAGGTAGCAACGGAGGATATTTGGACATATCGTCGTGGGATTTCAAGGCAGAAACTGAGGGTTTTAAGATATAGTCGTAGGATTTCAAGGTAGCCACGGGGGATATTTTAACGTAGCATCATATCGTCGTGGGATTTCAAGGTAGCATCGGGGGATATTTTAACGTAGCATCATATCGTCGTGGGATTTCAGAGTTATAACAGAGGATATTGTAACGAATACTCATAGCGTCGTGGGATATTTGAACGTGCCTTCATATCGTCGTGGGATTTCAAAGACTTCAAGGTAGCAGCGGAGGATAATTTAACGAATAGTCACAGCATCATGGGACATTTCAACATATCAGCGGAGGATATTTCAATGTAACATATCGCCATGGGATATCAAAGCAACAAAGGAGGATATTTTACCGGATAATCATAGCGTCGTGGGACTTTGCAACGCAACGGCGAGGGGTATTTTAACGTCGCGGGGCACTCCAACGCAACAGCGGGGAACCTTACCACGTACAATCACATCGTCATGGAAGAGTTCAACGTATCGGCAAGGGATCGTTCAACGCGACATCACATCGGCGCATCATGACAAGGAACACGGTCCTCGGCGAACATTGTGCGCCCACAACGTCCGGGAGAGCGACAACGACATCCGAGACGACAAGAAGTAGGACCAGGACACAGGAGTAGTTTAAGGGGTAGCTGGGGTACACTGTGTTAATCTAAGTCTAATGCACGATGTATTAGGTTAAGCTAGAGGTCACTCGCACTAGGTAGGAAACAACAATGTATTAGCTTAAGCTAAAGGTCATTCGCACTAGGTAGAAAGGAGATGCGACATTCCCTACCCGTGAAGCTCCGTGCCGGTAACAAAAAGGGTGTGTGTGTGTGTGTGTGTGTGTGTGTGTGTGTGTGTGTGTGTGTGTGTGTGTGTGTGTGGCAATGAAATGAAAGTGATTAAAGTGAAAAAAAGGTGTTCTCGTCGGGTGGTGTCGCAGCACATAGCGGGCGCCACGAGATCAGGCCTGGTGTTATGCATCAGAGCCGGATTAAAGTGGTGCCCATCGGGACTATGTTGCGGGCGAAGTGTTCGTGTGTGTATTGGAGGCATCGAGGTGGCGCATAGCGGACGCCACATGGCCCTGCTCTGAGTGTTATGCGCCAGAGCTGGATCCATGTGGCCGCGAGTGGGCGTGCCACCGCTTGCCGGCGTTGTTTAAGTGTTTGTGCGTGTCTATGGCCTCGCCGTGACACCCTGCGGACGCCATGCGGCCCTGCTCCGAGCGTGATGCGCTAGAGCTGGACTCGCGTGGCCGTCAGTGATCGCGTTCTGAGCGTTATGCGCCAGAACGGGATCCACGCGGCCGTCCGTGGGCGTGCCATGGCTGGGGCTTAATCTGTTAGGGGGGTGTTGTGGTTAGGTAGTGTTTCGGGCATGGCGATGGTCTCCCGTGTGACCCGCGCCGAGCGTCATGCACCGGAGTGGGCTCCGCGGAGCAGTACTACTACCGATTGGTGGGCCGATAAGAACCGCTGAGGCAGTAGTACCTTTCTCATGGACGCAGCCACCGGGCTCTCACTCCGCGCGTCATACGTCGGAGTGAGTCGTCACCGCCGACCCATTTCTGACCTATAATTGCCCTAGCTTGCCATCCCGCGGTTCTGGCAATTTATAAATTTCTTGTAAATGACCCTGGGGAGACTGAGAGTTGTACCCCAGCAGTTTGCCGCATGCCTAAAGTACATGCCGTATGTATATGCCCTATGCATATATATACATATATATATATATATATATAAGCATACTACGCTCTCCCGCTCTGTCGCTGCGCTCAGCTCAATCCTACAACTAAACCGAGCAGAAGCTCGCGTGTTATTATTCACCAAATTATTTACCAACTTATTACATGGCGACCGTGACAAGTGTCACGAACATGTAAAGTGCACAAAGTAATCAAAAACTAAAGTGAAACAACGATTTTTCCTCGGGCACGGTAGCGGCTACGCGAGGCGTTTCAGTTGCCGTGCCCGTGGACCCGAGGGATGCATCCACTGCTGCGCTTCATCATGGAGTCTGGCGCCAAGAACTGTGAAGTTGTTGTCTCTGGCAAGCTGCGTGGTCAGCGTGCCAAGTCGATGAAGTTCGTCGATGGACTCATGATTCATTCTGGTGATCCATGCAACGACTATGTCGAGACCGCCACACGCCACGTTCTGCTGCGCCGGGGCGTGCTTGGCATCAAGGTTAAGATCATGTTGCCCTACGATCCCAAGAACAAGATTGGACCCAAGAAGCCACTACCCGACAATGTGTCTGTCGTTGAGCCCAAGGAGGAGAAGATCTATGAGACCCCAGAGACGGAATACAAGATTCCGCCACCAAGCAAGCCTCTGGATGATCTGTCCGAGGCTAAGGTTCTGTAAAATTAAGTTTTACTTTTTCACAAGAGTAACAGCAACAACAACAGTAATAACATGAGCAGCCGCTCACTGCGAGTACACCTCATGGACAAGAACCCAATAGCCTGTGCGACCAGCACCGGCCCAGCCAGCGCAACAAGCTGTGCCAAGGAACCGACAGTGCTACAGTGAGCACGCAACATGGACCGGCAGCGTTTCCAAGAACGCACAACATAATATTAATTAATTTTATTAGTCTTAAAATGCACTGCGATGCATAATTTATTAATAAGTCACAAAAAAAAAAATGTAAAACTGAGCGACAATTGTGTTGCACGGTCTAGCGTATGGCCCGTAAAGCCATACAAATATTAGCCAGGAAGATCACTGCGTTGATCGAATAGGGTATCAAATTACAAAAAAAAGGGAAATTAAAAGAAAAAAAAATGAATTAAAAATAAGATAAAAAAAAAAATTTTTTTTAATATCATTACAAAAACGGACATACAGTTTAAATATCGAGAAGTACAAACAGAAAGAATTCATTTTAAAATGCCCATTTGAGAAAACACTTGAATTCCCAATAAAAAATGTTAATGTCTTTTCAACGAGCAATGGCTCATATCGCCTCACGCGATTACCTTTTGGTACCTTTTATGCATGAAGTGACATTCCTAAGTCACAAATGCACAGATCAAGGAATATTACCAATAATTATCCTGTCCCTACAGACGCATACAGCGCTAGGAGATTGATTACATTATGTATTATTATAGACACTTTAAACAAAATTTCGCCGAACATTCCCGGCACATAATCTGATTATGTAAACAGAATGTTCCATCTGAATAGACAGAGGAATGCGAAAAAGCATTCTAATATCGGAAAGATAACTTCTTGGCATACACCTTGTCAAGTATAACAATATCCGACTTAATAGACATGAACAGAAAAGTCCTGAAAGTCACTACCAGGCAACAAAGTAGACAAAACAATTTCTGCGCAGAAAATAAACAAGAACTATTGCCAAGGCAAAGTCTTGAAAAAGCTTCTAAGCCCAACGTATACGAAGTCATCCAAAATGACGAGGTACGAAAAGTAGTGACCTTGCGCATAACAGATTCCATATGTTTATTGAAACAAGGGAAAAATGTTGTAGCAAGAATTGAAGTTAGCGATTTGTATACCAATGGAATTCTCGACTTAGGTCAGTTCTTCCAAAGGCTTGAATCAAAAGCCGGTATATTAGAAATCAGCCAACTCAAAGTGGCACCGAGCGAAAAGGTCTTTGAATCAATTTCAATAGATACCTTTAAAAATATGGGCAACAAAATATTAAAGAAACTAAGAGTAGCGCTACTCAAGCCGGTGACCCAGATAAATAATGAAAAAGAAAAAGAAGCTATATTGTCTACATACCATGATGATCCAATTCAAGGAGGTCATACTGGCATAACAAAAACTTTAGCTAAAGTACAGAGACACTATTATTGGAAAAATATGATACGTCATATCAAAGAGTACATTAAGAAATGTCCAAAATGCCAAAAATCGAAAATAACTAAACGATTAAAGACCCCAATGACATTAACAGAAACACCAGTGCATGCCTTTGATAGAGTGATAGTAGACACAATAGGTCCACTACCTCGATCGGAAAATGAAAATGAATACGCAGTTACGTTAATATGTGATTTAACAAAATACTTAGTATCCATTCCAATTCCGAATAAAAGTGCAACCACTGTTGCCAAGGCAATATTTGAAAACTTTATTCTGAAGTACGGTCCAATGAAAACGTTCATTACGGACATGGGAACAGAATATAAAAACTCAATTATAAATGACTTGTGCAAATATTTGAAAATAGACAATATAACGTCTACTGCACATCATCACCAGACCTTAGGGACAATAGAACGAAGTCATCGTACATTCAATGAGTACGTTCGTTCATATATTTCAGCAGACAAGACTGATTGGGATGTTTGGATACAATATTTCACTTATTGTTTCAACACTACACCATCAGCAACGCATGAATATTGTCCATACGAACTAGTCTTTGGTAGACTACCGAGACAGTTCATAGATTTTAACAAAATAGATATGGTAGACCCCTTATACAATATAGACGACTATGCTAAGGAAATAAAATTTAGACTAGAAATAGCATATAAAAGAACTAGAGTTATGTTAGAAAAAGCTAAAGCTAGGAGAAAACTAGAATACGACAAAACAGCAAATAATATAGATTTTAAAATAGGAGATAAAGTTTTATTAAATAACGAAACAGGTCATAAGTTAGATCCAGTGTATGTGGGCCCATATACTGTAGTAAAGATAGAAGAAAGGGATAATATAATAATTAAGAATAATAAAACTAAAAAACAGACAGTTCATAAAAATAGGTTGAAAAAAATCCCATAGCCAAACAGAAAACTTGAAATAGGATTGATCACCCTTTTTCAAGTAAAAACAACATTTTTCTTCTCTCTTTCTTATATAAAATAAATACAAAATTTAAAGAAAAATCTGATATTTTGAATGATTCATTAAACAAGTCGACTCAAAAAAAAAAAAGAAAAGAAAATTTTCAATAACAATGCAAAATATTCCTTTTAATTTCTTTTGTTAACTAACACAAAACAATACAATTAACAGTAAAATAAATACACACAAAATAATAAAAAAAAAAAATAATTTTAAGATTCAAATATAACGTAAAATTAACTTAAAAAAAAAAAAAAAAAAAAAAAAATTTTTAACTTACAATAAGAATCAAAAATTAATATTAATTTCTTTAAAATTAACACTAAAATAAAATGACTACATATATTACGTCATTTCTTTAAAAAGGGGAGGTGTAGTATGTTTAATAACATAATAATAATACCCGACGCAATGTAGAGTATTCTACATATAAATGCGTCATATGCTTAGTGCATGATAGTGTATACTACATGCGCACATAGTGACACTTTGTCGCTATGCATAAATATACATATCGAGCATAATAATTGAAATACGATCAGCCACTTATATGTGACTGACCGGCAGTGTTGCCAAATCAGCTTTTTTCCCGTCAAATCTGGCTTTTTTGAAAACCCAATTGCGGGAAAAATTCCAAAACAGCGGGAAGCGGGAATTCTGGCTTTTTAAAAAAATATTTTGCTTTTTTCCGCTTTTTTTATACTTAGCAATTTAACATATTTTAGAGAATTTATGTACAAATAGTTCAGTATAAACAAAAATACCAGGATGTGTAACTTAACAGCTAGGAATTCAAATGCTGGCTGCGAAGACTTAAATGATAAGACACGAATAGATTTGTATATTGCAGTCATTGCAAATATAGTATAGCTGCCAGTTGATCACATAACTAATATGTGCTTGAAATAATTTAGTAATAGATTTGGGAGTTCTGTGAAGTTTCAGAAAACAAAATGTTCAATCATTATTAGAAACGCTTTTTGTATAACCTTGTTGTCGATATTGGCGAAACAAAATATACCATTCTGATTGACGAATCAACTTATATACATTAAGAAGGATCACTGTCGTGAATACAAGTTGCCAAAAAAAAAAGCGTGCTCTGCTAATCGCACAGTTACGGCCAAGGTGGGTTGGTCTATATTTTGGACGCTTATACTCCATTTCTAGATGCGTTTTTATTCGAATTGGGACGATGAGGCGTAACAATGCGTATGCATAATATGTATCTAAATATACAAATTTGAAGTCTCTAGCTGAAATGGAGTAGAAGATGGGATAAAACGAAAAAAAAAAAATAAAAAATACAAAATAAACTCGTACTGCGTAACTAAGATAGGAGTATTCATGTAAAATTTATTAATATATGATTGGCACTATGGAAGAATACGACAAAGATAATAATTGTCACGAATAAGACGAAAAACTGAACTATTGTAAAAAAAAAAAACCTTAAAATAGGGCAAAAAAAACTTCAGCTTTTTTGTCAGATTTTTTTCCCAAAATTTCAGCTTTTTTTAAAGTTTGTTCCCACTAAAAACAGCTTTTTTTGCTCAACAAAAATTGGCAACACTGCTGACCGGCAGCGTGAGATATGCCGCGTCTGCAGTTTGCCGCATGCCTAAAGTACATGCCGTATGTATATGCCCTATGCATATACATACATATATATATATATATAAGCATACTACGCTCTCCCGCTCTGTCGCTGCGCTCAGCGGCAGAACTCTTTTATATACAAATAATGTACTTAGCCTAAGACCATATATTTTTGAAAATAAAGAATCATTATGAATCCTACAACTAAACCGAGCAGAAGCTCGCGTGTTATTATTCACCAAATTATTTACCAACTTATTACAAAATTTCTTCGAATCGAAACCGAATTCCGTGATTCAGTGACCAATTACATGCCTGCTAAACAAGTTATAATATATTTCAGTACTAATATCTTAACATATATAGTACATACATCATAGAATTGTATATTGCCTCAGTGAATATGATATAATTCACTGATTTCCTACACGAAGTGAAAATCTAATCATGTAATATAACACAAATATGATTCAGTATCAGATGGTCGCTCAATTAAATAAAAGAAAATCATTAAATGAAGATATCCGAAAATTGAATTTTCACTGTCGCCCTTCGGCTTAATAGTTAATTGAGCTTCAATCTCGACAAAAAGCTTTGGCATTGGATTTTGTTAAATTTTTTTTTCGCACTAAATATCTAGCACAATGTAAATAAACTGCAGGCAACAGTATTGCAATTTTTACACTTTACAGAACTATATAGAATATATTTATACAAACATAATATATATAATTATGTGTTTAACAACCGTCTTTATTAAAAAAATATAACTTTATTTAATTTTAACAGTTGGAGTTTATCTTATTAAAAACGTTACAGCAATGTTAGAGCCGTTGCTTAAAACTCGATTAGAACTAAAAGAAACAATTGTGTGTTGGCTTATTATATGCGGTATTGGAAAGCTTTCAGTGGTGAGCTTTTGATCGGACGATATGTTTGAATGAATCTGATTGGTTATTGATAATATGCTGAATAGGCGATCTCACGCTTTTTGGCTGCTAAGGATAAAATTGCTGATCAGGCGTTCTCACACTTTTGGCTGTTTAGGATAGAATTGCTGATCAGGCGTTCTCACGCTTGGGGCTTGTATCTGTCGGTTACACGTGGATGTTTATGTAAGTGTTGTGCTATTGGCGGATATAGGGTGAATGAACCCGTTTATATGAAATATGAGTTTATGGGAAAGGTGCGAGTGATTGTCGCTAAGTATGATGTTATGTGAGGAGGTCGATATATTACTCCCCCATCCTTAAGAAAATAGCCTGTCCTCAGGCGGATACTTTTGGGTATAGTGAAGGGCTTTGCTCGACCACTTGATTTGGGATTTCAATTTCTGGCTTTTTAGTGTTATTAACATTAATAATTAGTTTTTGTGGTACAATTTTAAGCTTATAAATTAAGTACAATATTATGCTTATAATAGTAATGACAAAAGTAATTATAGTAATAGTTTGGAATACACTGTTGTATTTTGTATGTTGGTTAATAATTTCTTTAGTTTGT
Source organism: Drosophila borborema (assembly GCA_030914335.1). NCBI lineage: Eukaryota > Metazoa > Arthropoda > Insecta > Diptera > Drosophilidae > Drosophila > Drosophila borborema. The sequence continues at coordinate 244,814 of JAUESP010000303.1, forward strand.
AAGTAAGATATGGGTTCTAGTTTTGTAATATTGTTTGTTACATAGATACTTTGTGAATAGTCAAAATATGAATTCTTAATAGATATTGTATTATTTGTAAGTAAGATATGGGTTCTAGTTTTGTAATATTGTTTGTTACATAGATACTTTGTGAATAGTCAAAATATGAATTCTTAATAGATATTTCATTTAACTGTAATGAACGATCGTAAATTTTTATTATATTATTTCCTTCTATTGTTAATTCGTTGTTTACGCAATCTTGATTTAATTTGGTCTTTGGCAAATTCCAAGTTACAATAATATTGGGTTCTATGTAGGTGATTTGATAATTTTTAAAGGTTTTTGTGTATTTACATGAGGTTGTTACTTGATTTAAAATGCCTATTATACATTCATTTGTTTCTAATTGTTTGGTGTTTTTATTATATAAATTTTCGTTTTCAAAGTAGTATTTATTATGTGAGTTCTCGGTTAAGATGTTCTTTTCTGAGTCTGGGTACGGAAGTATCTCAAAGATTGGGGTTTTGATAATTTCTCTTGGGATATTGGATATTATTAAAATTTCATTTGTATCTGTTTTAAGCCAAGTAGAGGTTTTAGTGTTCAATAATTTTTCCGAATCTACATGTTTCAAGTAGTTGTGTTTGATAGTAAACGTTATAATGATGAACATGAGAGTCATCTTTATTAGTTGATCTGTAATTAGTTATCGTATTTACTTTTGTTAATTTTCTTTTTCTTTTTGAATTTGGATTTATAGTGAATGACTTTACGTCCTCAGTTTATTTCTTCATAGTGTTTGTCATCAAGTTGATTTATTATACCTGTCTTTTTAAAGGGATTTGTTGTTTTTGTTTTAACTAACGGTGCTTGTCTATATTTAGTATTTACTTCGTACTCATGTCTGTTTTTATTAAGATCTGTTATCTGGCTGATTTTATTTAATTGGGTATTATATTCAGGTGTTCCTGCGTATATGAAAATATCTGCTGGTGTTCTATTAGTTGTTTTATGTTTAATTTTATGATTGTATGTGTAAAGTATTTTTTCGAATTTAGTTAATTTATCGTCAATGTTATTTTCGCTGTTAATGATTCTAAGTTTTTCATTTACTGTTCTGTGGAATCTTTCTACGTCTGCAATTCCATTTTTACTCGTTGTTATGTCAATTTTAACGTTTTCTTCTTTTAACCAGTTCTGTAATGCTGCGCATATAAATGCTGAATCTTTATCTGCTTTGATTTCTATTGGTTTGCCTAACTCGTTAAATATTCTCATTATAGCTCTTTTTGCTTCTAACCAATCTCTAGATTTTACTTCGATTAATGTTGCAAATTTGGAATATAGGTCTATGCATGAAAGGAATTGTAGATTATCGATTATATAAAAGTCCATTATGTATTTATCTCTAATGTTATATACTTCTGGAGTGATTTCAAATGTTAATTTAGTATTTCTATTTTCCGTTTTAGCTAAGTTACAAATTAAACATTCATTTATTATGTTCTGTATTAGTTTTTGATAGTCAGGGAAATAGAATTTTTCTTTGAACCAATTAATTGTTTTCTCTATTCCTGGGTGTAGAAGTTCTTTATGATTTTTCAAAATTATCTCTTTAAATTCTGCATACGTTAATAGATTTGACAATATAATATTGCTTTTCATAGTTTTGGTGATATTATTGGGATGTATTATTTCGATATATGCTTGTTGAAAAATAGGGAAATCCTGTTCGTTATGAAAGTAAATTACGTTATTTTTACTACAAAGATATTGTTTTATTATTTCTTTGGCATATGCGTTCGACATTTCTTTATAAGTGATTTTTATATTTGTTTTGTGAAAATACTTTATTGTGTCTATTTTGTTTTCTATTCCTTTTATAAATTCTAATTGTCTATTATAATAGTTTAATGGCCTTTCTGTTATAGATATGTAATTCTCATTATCTTCCTGTGCACTGTGTATTGTTGCTGCGGTATTGCTATTTGTTTCTCCTAAGAAGTTTTCGTTTAATTTTACTCTTGAAAGTGCATCGGCTATGTGATTTTCTTTACCAGGTAAATATTTTATTTTATAGTCAAATTCGTTGAGTTTTATTTTCCATCTTTGGAGTTTCATGTTAGGTTCTTTTATATTATTTAGCCATACTAAAGGTTTATGATCGCTTAAGATTTCAAATTTTCTACCGAAAAGGTATGACCGGAAATATTTAGTTGCCCAGACGATGGCTAGTAATTCTTTTTCAATCGTGGAGTAATTAATTTCATGTTCATTAAGTGTTCTACTTGCGTAGCAAATTGGTTTATGTTCTTGTGATAGAACTGCTCCTATAGCTATGTTACTTGCGTCTGTTGTAAGGGAGAATTGTTTATTAAAATTCGGGTAGATCAATATAGGATCTGATGTAATTAAGAGTTTAAGTTTTTCAAAAGCTGAAATGTAATTTTGATCGTTAATATTAATTGTTGCACCTTTTTTTAGGTTGAGTGTCATTGGTTTGACAATTTGGGCAAAGTTTGGTATGAACTTTCTGTAAAATCCACACAAACCTAAAAATGATTTTATTTCTTTTTGCGATTTTGGAATTGGAAATTGAATTATGGCTTTTACTTTATTCGGGTTAGGTTTAATACCTTCTGTTGTTATTATATGTCCGAGAAACTCTGTCTCTTTTTTCATGAACTCGCACTTGTCGAGTTGTAGTTTTAAATTAGCTTCTCTTAACTTAGTGAATACTTTTTTGAGTGATATCATATGTTCATCCAATGAAGTGGAATAAACTATGATGTCGTCAAGGTACACTAAGCAATCTTTGTATATCAAATCTTCTAGTAGATTATTCATACATCTTTGGAATGTTGCTGGTGCGTTTTTCAAACCGAATGGCATACGTGTATACTCGTAATGGCCATGTTTTGTTGAAAAGGCTGTTTTTTGTATTGATTCGGGATCCATCTGAATTTGATGGAATCCTTTGGCTAAATCAATTGTTGTGAAGTACTGACATTTTCCCAATTTGTCTAGTATTTCATCTATTAAAGGGATGGGAAATTTATCGTCGATGGTGATCTCATTTAGATCCCGGTAGTCAATAACTAAACGATATTTTTGTTTCTTGGAGGCGTCCGATTTTTTCGGTACGATCCAGATTGGAGAACAATAGGGCGATTTCGATTTTCGAATAATGCCTTGTTCAATCATTTCTTGGATTTGTTTGTTGACCTCTTGGTCAAAGGTTTGAGGGTATTTATAAGGTTTTTTATAAATAACGCCTTCGTGTTTTGTATGGATCGAGTGTTTTATCGTACTAGTAAAGGTCAAATTTTCACCTTCACGGTATTGGATATCACTGAACTCATATAACACCTTTTTTAAGTTTTCGGTTTCTTCGGGGTTTAAATGATCTAATCTATACTCATTTTTTTCACTAATTTCATTATTGATTGCGAAATTAATATCTGGGTCGTTAGTTATTATTGGGTCAAACTGTCTTTGTTCAATTCCTCTTTCAATATCTGTTTCTTCTTCATATTTAAAATAAAAGGTGTAACTTCCTAAAGTTACGCAATCTTCGGAATAGCTAATCTGAGCGTTACAGGCTTGTAAATATTTTCTTCCAATTAGCATATCGTAATTGTTTGAAAAGTTGTGAATATAAAATTTTTGATGTTTCGGACAAATTTTGCTAGGTGCAAAGAAAACTGTTTCTTTCAATTCAATACTACCATTGATAGTATGAACTTGTAAATTCTCTGAGTGAGTTTTGAAATTAAAGAAGTTTTTTGATAAAATGTTTATTGATGATCCCGTATCAATAATACATTTGAGGGGTTTGTTATTAAAGATTACTCTAATGAATGGACTTCTGTCTCCTCCTCTGACTCTTCCTGTTCCGAGGCTTCTTGATGAAAATTTTCGGATGTGTCCATCCTGCTTATTCCACTGTTACTTTCTCTTTGTCTTTTTACTGGCTGATTAGGAAGTTTCTCCTGAGAATATTTGTGGGTTTGGTAATTCAAGGAGTTCTGAACTCTTCCTTGATTTAATTTCTGTTGGAATTCTTTGAATGATGGTGGATTATTGTCTGGTTTTGACTGTTGACCAGTTTGATTAATTTGGGAGGTGTTTGGTGTTGAACCTATAAATTGGGGAAAATATTTTCCACTTTTTCCACTTTGTTGGCTTTGATTTGATTTCTTTACTTCTGTACTATTTTCGTATAAACCCTCTCTTTGAGCTACTTGTTTGAGGTTTGTGACAGTTGTTATGTCAAATCTAGCTAGTGTCATAAAAAGCCTATCGGGTAATTTTCTTGTTATTACTTCTTTGATTGTGTTTTTCATTGCGTTTGTGTATAATATTGTGTTGGCTGTGTTATTCTCTAAACTTAATTTATTTGTTATGGTGTATGACTTATTCTCTAATTCTTCGATGAACTTACGAAGATTTCCGTTGTAGCTGGTGTTGTATAGTCGTCTAAGCAACTCCTCACACGGTGTCTGCGTCTTCAGTTCATTGATTAGAGCTGTCTTCAGTTCCGACCAGTTGTTGGATTGGGAGAGCTGCGAGATCCTTTGCGCGTCTCCTGATAGTTGCATCTCAATGGCTCCGAAAAGGATGCTGTGTTGTCGGGCAAATCTAGTTGGGTACAAGTTGAGAATGTAGTCGACCCTCCTGATGAAGGAACTCAAATTTTCAGTTGCTCCATCGTAGGATGGCAGCTGTCGTAGCGACGACAGTGCTTGCTTTAAATGGGTTTCTGACAACTCCAGTGTCATGGTTAGTCTGGCTGGGCTGATGATAGGTGCAATTTTGGCGGTTTAAGATTAGTTATGAATGTCTTTTACACGCACTTTACACTGTTTGCAGTTTTCTCAATGCTTACGGCTTACAGGGATCAATTTAATGATGTGTAAGGCCCAGACGTAAGGATTGGTATGTAACGATTTGCGTTCGCTACCCAAGATTTCCAATAGTCCAAAGGATCTATTATGTAACGGAATTCTTGTATGACCACGGTCACGTAGATGCTTTTTGGCGGATCAGAATTGAATTAAATGTTGAATTCACTTAGTTCTCTGTTCTTTCCGAACAAGGATAGAATTATAGTTCACTTTTTTCACTGATCCTACCGGCTGCGCCAATTATGTGTTTAACAACCGTCTTTATTAAAAAAATATAACTTTATTTAATTTTAAACAGTTGGAGTTTATCTTATTAAAATCGTTACAGCAATGTTAGAGCCGTTGCTTAAAACTCGATTAGAACTAAAAGATACAATTGTGTGTTGGCTTATTATATGCGGTATTGGAAAGCTTTCAGTGGTGAGCTTTTGATCGGACGATATGTTTGAATGAATCTGATTGGTTATTGATAATATGCTGAATAGGCGATCTCACGCTTTTGGCTGCTAAGGATAAAATTGCTGATCAGGCGTTCTCACACTTTTGGCTGTTTAGGATAGAATTGCTGATCAGGCGTTCTCACGCTTGGGGCTTGTATCTGTCGGTTACACGTGGATGTTTATGTAAGTGTTGTGCTATTGGCGGATATAGGGTGTATGAACCCGTTTATATGAAATATGAGTTTATGGGAAAGGTGCGAGTGATTGTCGCTAAGTATGATGTTATGTGAGGAGGTCGATATATTACTATATATATGTTGGGTCAAATCATTAATATTTGTTCACATTCAATTTATACCTATGTGTACTCTTATATTTGGGACCACCCTAACTAATTGTCTCTCTTTACATTCTTGAACTCTTCTCACTTACACTCATTCGCCTAACTTTAAGCAAGCTGCGCTTGCTCATACGTTTCTGTAATTTAGTCTATAACGAGAACTCGATGAATAAACGTTGCACCTACGATGCGCTGAATTTAATATACGGCTCATTAGTTTAGTAGAATAGCACCCCCATACTCTGAAACTCATGCTGGACTGGAAAACGCTCCTGATCCTACATTTTGGCGCCCAACGTGGGGCAGTGCTATTCAAGTTCAGTGCAACATATTTAGAGTTCTAATTTGGCGTATATACATTCTATACATACATACATATGTCAACGAGAATGTTCCAGCATACAAAGTGTTAACTGTGCATACATGCGCTTTGCCTTGCTATTCTTCGCACCGCCGAGAAACCGTTCATCGCTTTGACTGACTTCGCTGTCGCTCTGTGACCCCCGCTGTCGCATCACCGAGTCATCTCTTTCGTTCTTCATTCTTCGTTCTTTCGCAGCAACAGCAGCTTATGCTTTGCAATCAACGTCACTTCGCTGTGCCTACGATTCGTAAGGGCAACAACAAGTTGAGTGAAATTCTCACATGCTTGCTTCTTTTCGACGCTCGACTCTCGGTTGAGTGAAACTCATCGCCTGATATTCTGCACGCTCAATTGAGTGAAATTTGACACTTGCATTGTGCGTCGCTTGCATATTATTCTGCACTCTGTGTTTTTAATTGTGGCAGTGAATCTGATCAACACTTATTAAATATATAAATAAAGGAAATATTAGTTGTTGTTGATCAAATCATGTCTTTGGCGAGTCTTAAAACACAGCGCGCGAATACGCGCCGGAATATTAGCCGCATTCGTAATGTAGTCGATCCCAAGCTAAGAGAAGGCAAGTCTGCGCCAAGTCAAGCTGAATTAAAGTGTCGCTTGGAAATTTTGGAAGCTTACTTAAGCAAGCAATGGTTTTGCAGACTCAAATAGAAAAGGAATGTCCGACCGATACAGGACGCACCGATCTGGAGGAGCTGTATGTAGACATAAAGGTTTGCATAACAGAGCAACTTACGGAAGAGATGCACGAATCAACCTTTGCTGCGGCATCAGGACTGACATTCTCATCGTCTGCCAAGTTGCCCAGACTTACGCTACCCACATTTGATGGCAATTATGCTGACTACAAGAATTTTAGTGCATTATTCAATCAGATGGTGGATCAACAGAACAGCTTGTCAAACATCGAGAAGTTTAATCAGCTGATTAGCTGCTTAAGAGGACCAGCATTGGAAACTATAAAGGCATTTCAGATCACACCTGAAAACTATCGGAAGGCACTTGATCGTTTAAATCAGCGCTACGACAATCCAACATTAGTGTTTTTGGATAATATCTCATCATTGTTTATGCTCAAGAGTGTGTCAAGGTCAAACAGTCAAGAAATTCGAAGTCTGAAGCATTGTTCAACTCGCTAAGATCACTAGGCAACGAATCACAAATCGCGCAAGCAATGTTAATAGCCATTGTCATGGAAAAGATGGATATGGAAACTAAGCGCAAATGGAACGAATCATTGGATTATTCCAAGTTGCCTACGTGGGATTTGTGTGTACAGGTAGTTGAAAGGCATTGCCAATATTTGGAATCATGCGGTAAGTCCGAATCGAGCCAGCCTCGAACTTCGACTGCTACCAAACAACGAAGCCAGACAACATCGCGACATGGCTTGTCGTTTAATTGCTCAACTCACTCATGTCCTCTTTGTCTTAGTTCAGAACATCGAGTTTCACGCTGCAGTCGGCTTCAGGAGATGTCGATCGCGGAGCGCTATGAAACAGCAAAACGACATGCGCTGTGCCTAAACTGTCTTGGCAAGGGCCATCAGGCAGCCAAGTGTCCATCTACTCAAAGATGTCGATTCTGCTCTAAGCTTCATCACAGCTTACTACATCGAGAGGCAGCTACGTTGCCCAATGTTGTCACACATACACACACCAATCAAACAGACCAAGTCATCTTGGCAACGGCCATCGTCGAGGTCATGGATGCATCTGGAAACTACAGGATCGGCCGTGCGCTATTGGATTCGTGCTCCCAGGTGAACTTCATCTCGGAACAGTTCGCGCAATCGCTTCGCTTGCCAAAGGTCAAACGGCATATGCGAATCGGTAGCATTGGGGATGCACACACATACATCAAGTTTGGCACTTCGGCCACGATCAAGTCACGATTGGAGAATTTCGAGATGCCCATTGATTTCTGCGTGACGTCACACATTGCATATCAGCCGGATTCGGACATCGACATTTCATCTTGGAACATACCCAAGAATACGCCTCTAGCAGATGAGCAGTTCCACAAAACTCGCCATATCGATTTACTTATTGGAACTGAAACATTTTTTGATATTCTTGCAGTGGGACAAATCAAATAGGGTCCCTCTCTTCCTACGCTTCAGAAAACGTTACTTGGATGGATTGTGTCTGGACGTTATGAGGGAACGCAGCGACAGGCACACTGCTACTCGCTCTCACAAGAGGAGTCAATCAACAATAATTTGGAAAGGCTTTGGCAGATTGAAGACTTAAACAAACCAAACGACAAGTTCACACCTGAACAACTGCAGTGCGAACAAATGTTTACTCAATCTGTACGCCAACAAACAGATGGTAGAATTATCGTTCGGCTACCATTTAAGGATGACCCAAGACACCTAGGATCTTCATACGAGTCAGCTAAGCTGAGATTTATGTCATTGGAACGGCGCTCAAATCGCAGTCCTCAGCTAAAGGCATCATATGCGGAATTTCTGCGCGAATATGAAGATTTGAATCACATGAGTTTGATAAACTCACCGCGGCTTGACGAGCCACACAATTACATACCACATCATTGCGTCTTTAAGCTAAATAGCACTTCAACGAAGCTCCGAGTTGTCTTTGATGCCTCAAATCGAACCTCGTCGCAACGATCGCTCAATGACTTGTTAGTGGTTGGACCGACCATTCAGACAGATCTATACTCGCTTCTGCTACGCTTCCGAACATACAAATATGCGCTCACTGCCGATGTTGTGAAAATGTTCAGGCAAGTATTAGTGGATTATCGTGACCGCAAATTTCAATACATACTTTGGAGAGAGTCGGCAGATAAACCACTTGAGACGTATGAGCTATACGCAGTATGACATATTTGGCCGATCTACACATGCAAACTCACAAACTTGGAGCACAAGCTATCAACTCATCATTCTATGTGGATGACTTTCTGTGTGGGCATGACACGGCGGAAGGCTTGCAGCAACTCAAGGCAGAGGTCATCGAGATTCTAGGTAAAGGCAAATTTGAACTAGCAAAATGGCATTCAAATCACCCAGACTTTGTCGACGACAGGACTATCAAGGATTTGAATCTAGAAGACGACTCAGTTACAAGCACATTGGGCTTAGCATGGAATCAACGTCAAGACATATTGCTATTTGCCTTTCGTCCCAAGTGCTCCATTGACACAATCACCAAGAGGACAATTTTATCTGTAGCATCTTCACTATTTGATCCATTGGGATTGGTAGCGCCAGTCATTGTGACTGCAAAGATCATCCTACAGGAGCTGTGGATACTCAAATTGCAATGGGATGAATCTGTGCCGTAAACACTTTGCCTAGCTTGGAAATCGTTTGCAGCATCGCTTCCGTTATTGGAGTCGCTGGCAATACCTCGATTCTGTATGCAGTCGAACACCAAGGAATTGCAGTTGCATGGATTTTGTGACGCTTCCATTCGTGCATACGGATGCTGCATCTACGCACGCACAGTTGCAGCGGACGGCAAGGTTCAAGTTCACCTGATCACGTCAAAGTGCAGAGTAGCGCCAACTCGCAAGTTATCGCTACCAAAATTGGAACTCGCTGCTGCCCATTTGTTGGCACAGCTCTACATGAAAATTAAAGGTATTTTCACATTGAAACAATCAACCTATCTGTGGAGCGACTCGTCGATAGTTCTTCATTGGATACGGCAACATTCTGCGACACTATCAACATTTGTTGGAAACCGCGTTTCTGACATACATGAAGCCACACCGGATTGTCATTGGAGACACGTTCCAACACATTCAAATCCAGCCGATCTGGTTTCGAGGGGATAAAAACCCATAGAATTGAATGAATCAATCTGGTTTATGGGGCCGGAGTACCTGAAGCAGAGCTCGAACGCTTGGCCAAGGGAGAAACGGCGCGAACCAGATCCGGAGATAATAACACTTGAGATGCGCAAGTCAGCTTTCAAGGTTACGACGAACAGCAACTACCTACTCGACACACTAAGAAACATAAGTTCGCATCTTCGTTGCTTGCGAATTGTTGCATGGATGCGGCGCTTCACACACGTGCTTCGGAAACCCATTGAGCTGTCTACGCCCTCGCTGACACCTCAAGAGCTTCAGCGTGCATTATTTGGAATCTGCAGCAACAACACTTCGCAGATGAAATTCACGCTTTGCTCAAAAACAGGCAAATATCAAGTCACATAAAATTTCTTAATCCATTTTTACAGATTACAGACGGATACCTACTACTGAAGGTTGGTGGCCGTCTCGAATTGGCAAATGCACCAGACACTCAGAAACATCCAATCCTACTTCCAAGTAAAGATGATTTTATTCGTCACTACATGCAGTTTCTTCATATTCAACACTACCATGCTGGCTCAAAGGCACTTGTTGCACTACTTCGTCCTCAATTCTGGATCGTCAACGCTCGAGACTTGGCTCGCTCTATTGTCAGGAAATGCGTGCACTGTGTGCGCTACAAGCCAAAGCTGCAACATCAACTCATGGGGAACCTGCCTGTCGAGCGATTGACTCCATCGAGACCCTTTGCTCACTGTGGAGTTGACTTTTGTGGACCAGTCAACGTCTATCTTCGCATACAGGGCAAGGCACCTCGTAAGGCCTACATTGCCATATTCGTATGCTTCGCCACCAAGGCAGTACATATCGAGGTGGTATCTGACCTTTCAACGGATGCATTCTTAGCCGCTTTGAGGCGCATGATTGCAAGACGTGGATTGCCTGTGGATATATTCTGCGATAACGCCACAAATTTCACCAGAGCAAGCAATCACCTAAAGGATCTTCGGAACTTCTTCTTCAAGCAAGAAAATCAACAGTCAATAATCAGTTTTTGCACAAATGAATTCATAAACTTTCGTTTCATCCCACCCAGAGCACCACACTTTGGCGGCCTCTGGGAGACGGCAGTCAAAAGCGCAAAGGGACTCATGACGCGCAGCCTTATGAACTCTCGCTGCACTTTTGAGGAATTGGCCACAATCACAGCGGAGGTAGAAGCCATTCTCAACTCGCGCCCGCTCACCCCACTGTCGTCAGATCCAAGTGACTTGGGTGCTCTGACACCTGGTCACTTCCTAGTTGGAGACTCCTTGCGGGCATTACCTGAACACAATATAGAAGACGAAAGGCTGACATCTTTATCCCGCTGGCGTTTGATAACTGGTATCAAACAATATTTTTGGCGACGCTGGTTGGCAGACTACTTCAACGAGCTGAACGTGCGCTCCAAGTGGACCAAACTAGGGTCCAGTATATCTATCGGTGACATGGTTCTCGTACATGAGGACAACATGCCTTCTCAGAAGTGGATAATGGGTCGCATTACAGCTACAATTTCTGGACGAGATCAACGAGTACGAGTTGTAGATGTCCGCACCACAAAGGGCATAATCCGGAGACCTATTCACAAACTAGCTTTACTTCCTGTCTCTTGAAAGACTGTGTCATTCAATGGGGCCGGGATGTTGGTCAAATCATTAATATTTATTCACATTCAATTTATACCTATGTGTACTCTTATATTTGGGACCACCCTAACTAATTGTCTCTCTTTACATTCTTGAACTCTTCTCACTTACACTCATTCGCCTAACTTTAAGCAAGCTGCGCTTGCTCATACGTTTCTGTAATTTAGTCTATAACGAGAACTCGATGAATAAACGTTGCACCTACGATGCGCTGAATTTAATATACGGCTCATTAGTTTAGTAGAATAGCACCCCCATACTCTGAAACTCATGCTGGACTGGAAAACGCTCCTGATCCTACAATATATATATATGTATATATATAATTGGTTAAATTAGCATCCAATTCTTTTTGTATCTTTTTGGCTACAACATTTATAAATTAATTATTCTATTATCTGTTTTTTTTTTTTTTTTTTTTTTTTTTTTTAACATTTTGACGATGAATTTTGTTAATTAAGTTTATTAATTATCTTTGAAATTATGTTATGAATTTGAATGACACCGATGCAACATATAGTTAATGCAGTTTGCTTTTAGACTTCCGGTGTGATGTGCTACCATTTTTGTCAACTCCAAAATTAATCTGGCTGCCTACCGAAGTGGTGTTCGAGGCCTTGACACTATGCGGTATTCTAAAAAGGTCGATCCGCAAATGCTGGCAAATCTCTAAACAAACCTGCGCGCAGTAACGCAGTAAATCCTGGGTGCCCCAGGCCAGCGTAAACCAAAGCAACCAAATCTCTGGCACAATGCAATTAAAGTACTGATTAAGGAACAATAGTGCAGGACCCAGTAATGACCAGTCCAAATACTCCATCTCCGCCTTCGTCATGTGGGCAATCTGCATTGCAAAAAGAATAACATTAATAAATCTTTAGCATATAGCGCTAAATAAGTAGTCCATACCCATTTCAATTTTTACAAGCACTTACCACTAGTTTATTGGTAATTTTAGCCGCTACCATGCCAAAAGCCAGAATGAATACAGAAGCGTGTTCCGTAAAAATATTATCCGGTGACTTTTGGGCAATCATGAGCGCCGGTAGAACCACTAGAGTCAATGGTATGCTAGGCGATAGTACACTGGTACCCTTTATATAGTTTGGGATAAGTAAGTTAGTAAATAAGTTTTATTGAATAAAAAAAGTGCTACGTCAGGTCACATTGCAAATTTTGAACCTGCAAATTGTTACACATTTTGCAAATCCACAGCAAACACGTCGACTAAAAACAAAATTATTTTTCTTGGCTTTTACGTTGTAGTTATATTGTCTAGCGCTAATTAGTGTGTGTGAATACGTGAGTGGTGTGTGGGTGGGACAATTGCTGTGTGAGCCAAGCCAGATACACAAGAAAGCATTGAAGCCATCCAAACCCGAATGACTTAACTGGTAATAACAAATACAAATAAAAGGCACGTGCATCAATAGAAAGCACCATTACAAAAAAGTAACTTAAAAATTAATTTGCTTCGGATTACCGAAGAGGTGTACCCTTACAGTCGTCATTACAAATTAATAGTTGTACTTTAGATTACTTTAAATAAGAACTGATATCAATTTTGATTTTAATATTATTCCTCAAGACTTTTAATATACTGTGGACAGAATGTCATTTGTCATGGAAACCTTGTTCAATAGTTACATCATTTTTACTGAAAAATAATCAGACAAAGTTCACAGGCATTTATATTTGGTTGAGAGTTCTGTCTATAAGGGTATACAAAAATAATTAACCACATCAAATTCTAATAGAAAAGAAAACACTGAACAATACTTTTTCCAAAAGTAAGTTAATCTACTGTCTAACAATCAAGCCAATAGTGCTTGATAATGCCTAATTTTGGTGATATACGAATACATTAAGTCTTACTGCAACCGAAGATCCATTCTTTCCACAGCCTTCGTTCAAAATAGATTTTGAGTAACGTACTGCTAAACACAGGTCAATTCCACTGGCCATATAAAACGGCAAGCAGCGTGTTTCACACTCAAGATAAGGCATCTGATTAAATTGATATTTAAAAAAAAAATCGTCAATTTCCATAAAGCTTAGAAAAAAAAACAATATTAGGATAGAAAATCATATAAGTATATAAGAATTTCAATAGATATTCAACAACTGGCTTAATATAGAAATAATATTCCAGAAAGAAAATTAAATTTCACGTTCATAGATTTTAATATTTTATCTGAATATATCAAATAGCACTATGTACTATTAACTGATTTCATTTTAAACTAGAAATTACTCCTGGGTGTGCATATTTTAAAAATATTTAAATACGTATTACAATTTAAAGTGTATGCTAAAATATTAAATAATTATCATATGCTATTTCCTAGCAAAAAATAATAATTAATCTGGGATATTTTGGCCGAGACCGATAATTATTATAGTGCCACCCAATTTCTATTAATTTTACTGTTTTTAATATTATAATCTGCAGTACCTCCATCAAAATTCTATACTCTTATAAGATTCTTGAACGCAAGCCTTTTCGGCACGCGTACCTACCAGCACCACCTCAGTTTGCTTGATTTGAATGAATACGTTTCTTTTGACATTGGGTAATAACAACAACAAGGCGATTGAAAGACGGACTTTAAGGACTTTTATTATTAGAGGTCCACGATAATTCTATTCCCAGTTAATCATATAAAATTCCAAAGAACGAAAAACCTTTTTAATGGGTTCAGCAGATGCAAGTAAACTAATCATATTTACAATTAAACTAAATGTTAGAGGCAAGTGTTCGAGTATTAAGGCGAACTATTGATTAAATCCAATAATGTTTTTAGTTTTATGATGATTTAGTATATTAGTAAGTACAAATTTTTGTCGTTTCATTATATGGAGAGCAATGCTTACAGCAACTGATGAGCCGTTTTTGCCACTGCCGCCTTCAATAAACATTTTTTGAAAATTGATTATATTCAAGGTATAACCGAAAGTAATAAATACTAATATGGTATAATTCCACGAAACTCCCACGATAGGAATCTATTGTAGATGGAAATAAAAATCACAGAACAAAACAAATAAACAATAATAACAATGTTAAACAAAACAAAACAAATTAAAATATTTTAAAATTAGTTTCTTAATTATAGATATTTATAAAAAAAATATTTTCCGTTGCATTAGAGAGTTCAAATACATGGCTATGGCTTCTATATCAAAGTCATAGATTTAGAATTACTTTACAATAACTGATATAGCATCTTATGCAGCAACGCGAATATTTAGCCAATCTAATTTTAAGCTATTCAAAAATAAAATACATAATTTTGAATTAAATAAATTAAAACCAGTAGCCAATAATATAAAAGAGACGTACATCCACATACATTCATATATAAAAATACTTAAAGAATACCTACGAAACAAAACACAATGTGGCCCATATTACATTAATGTCCTATATAACATTAAGGCAGTTAACAGATTTCAAGCATGCCAAGAGTGACACACATAATCAAAACATACGTATTTCATTATGCGTTAAAGCACAAGACGAAGTAGAAGCGGCAAGATATGACCTGAGAAAACAGCAACCGCGCAGTTTTTAGGTATTTAAAAATATATACACATGAGTATACGTATTAATAATAAAATAAGTTAAGGCAAGCATTAGAAGTTATCAGAGAAAATAAAAACCAGATCCCACTCCACGCTACCACAAAACGCTGGAAATGCATATTTTTTCGATTTCGATTTTTTTAAATTTTTGCCAAAATAATTTTTGTTGTATGGCTGTCTTTTGTGTTTGCGGTTAGCAGAGGACCACATACAAAAATATCTGGGGCTTTACAAATTTTGTATAAAGTAATAAAATATATATAGCATGCAGACTTTAAAAACATTTAAAATTAATATAACTCTTTGATTAAGAGGCGAATTCCGCCATATTCACCAAAAAAGACTTGTACTTTACAAGAAATCTCTCTTATCCGACAATCGATTTCAATCTTGAAATAAAACATTATTTTCATTATTTTCAAATATGTATAATGAGTTCAATAACTGTATTCATTCCAGCTCAACATAATTATACAAAAAAATAAAAGCCCAGAAAATTTGTTAGAAGTCATTTTGTGCTCTGCGTTTTTTTTTTTTTTTTTTTTGTCTGTTATATGCTTAAATGTATAGTATTTAATTGTTTATGATTGTTTTAAACTTACAGCAACTGTGGAGCCGTTTTTGCCAACACCACCGGCGACCACGATGGAAAATACATATGTTAAGGATATTACACCACACACAATGGTCGTTATGGCTGGACCATACCAAAGCTCAATGTTGCCAAAGCCAATCTATATATATATATATATATATATATATATATATATATATATATATATATATATACATGATTGATCGTGTGTGTTGTTTTTAGAATAATTTGAGTTGTTTTGTTGTGGCAGTGGTGCGCATTTCATTATAACATAAAAGTAAAAGTTGAAAGGTCTTTGAAAACTTTTGTTTTATATTATATATGCATGTATGCTATGATTAAAAGTTGATGAAATAAAATTAAAGTTAAAGCTTCATTTAGCTTCGTAAAATTTAGTATATTCCTTACTAACATTACTAAACAAAGTCTAGAAATGTTACTACTCAATAATACTCAAATAGCAAATTGTCAAGCTCAATTAATCGAAGCAAAGCGCATATAACTATTTTGGCGGAGCATCTTAAAGTATCTAAAATGTATTTAACATAGAATATAACTATATTATAATGAAATAAGATCTTAACTCAACTTAAAACTCATTATCACCCGGCATGATAAATAACTTCCAAACTTAATTATAACTTCACATATATATGTAGGACACGTTTCTGTCACACTTTAATTTAATTTAATTTAATATTAATACTATAACGGTATCAAATAACTGCTGAAAATGTTGATTCTTAACGAAATATACACTATATTATTGAATTGTTAGGTTGGCAATATTTCTAAAAATGCAATCCACCCAAAAAACTTACCTTTGTCAGCCAAATCTCAGGCCCCAATACAGCTGAAACTAAGTGTATGGCAATAATCGAAAATTGAGCTTCAGTTACGTCGATACGTCCAAATCTCATCGTTCCAGATACATACGTTTGCCAGTGGGCACAATAGAATAATGCAATCGCACAAAAGCACTGAAAGAAAGCAACAAACCATAAATGTGTGTTATCGATATGGGTGTATAGTGAACATTGAAAGTGAAATTATTTGATTACCTGGAAAAAAAGCCAGTTCGGGTAGTGTCCCAGTTGGCAGGATATGCAGGCCGAAAGGGCCACAAATATAGTTGATATGGAGTCGCAGCCATGATCGAAAAGTTCACCTAGTGGTGATGAGGTGTTGGTACGCCGTGCCTGCTTGCCATCTATAGAGTCTAAACTCTGATAGACAAAGAGGCCAAGAGCACAAAGGAAGCATGTCCAACGTGGTGGAGGCTCAACTCCGTTTGGACTGTAGCTGAAGTTTAGAAACATTTAAAAAAGAAAATGATGGTGATATGGTCATGATTAATAATTATAATATCCTAAACTTTACGAATAAGTCCATTAAAAGAGAAAGCGAAAGAAGAATAGAATTGCATGATAAACATGCTGCTATATATATTCTTGATAAGCACAAAAAATGAGATTTCGGAAACTACAAAAGTTAGAGAACTGAAATTTTACATGAATATTCGTATGTTAGTTCCGCAGTACAAGTTTATTTTGATTTTCGATAACTCATGCCAAATTATGGAAAAATCGAACATTCTATTACTTTTTTTTTTACGTTTTTTATACCCTGAACCCATTGAAAATGGGAATTCAGGGTATAATGGTTTTGTGAAATGTATGTAACAGGCAGAAGGAGACGTCGCAGACCCTATAAAGTATATATATTCTTGATCAGCATACAAAAAATAAGTTGATTGAGCCCTGTCCGTCTGTCCGTCCGTATGAACGTCGAGATTTCGGAAACTACAAAAGCTAGAGAGCTGAAATTTTACATGAACACTCGTATGTTACCTACGCAATACGAGTTTATTTTGTTTTTTCGATAACTCGTTCCATTTCCAAATTATCGATAAAAAATCGAAAATTCATTTCAATTTTTTAGGTTTTTTGGGTATAACTACTACACCGTTTTAGCTAGAGACTTCGACCTTATATATTTAGTTAGATATTATGGATACGCAGATTTTGTAGTTTTCAGATTTTGGATGCCACGCCCCCTTCGCCCACAATTTGGTAAAAACGCATTTCAAATACTAAAGACTTGCAATTTGGCACATAGATAGATATATATACCCTTAATCTACCCTGAAAATTTCATGAAGATCGTGCATCTAGAAATGGAGTTATAAGCGTCCAAATTCAGTCCAACCCACCCCCAAGCCACGGCAGCAACTGCGCAGTTAGCAGAGCGCGCGCTGATAAATGCGTAAAGAAGAAGAGTATCACTTTTTTTGCAGGGTTCAGGGTATCTCGTAGTCGAGCCGTCTCGACTAGAGCCTTCTTACTTGTTTTTACTTATACACCGTTTTAGCTAGAGACTTCAAATTTGTATATTTAGATAGATATTATGGATACGCAGATTATGTAATTTTCCAATTTTGGATGTCATGCAACCTTCGACCTAATTAAAAAAAACGCATTTCAAATACTAGAGACATGCAATTTGGCAAATAGACAGATTTTGATGCTATTAATAATTCCGAACATTTCACGTCCAAAGTTCAGCCCAACCTATTCCCAAGCCACGGCGGCAACTTCGCGGTTAGCAGAGCGCGCTCTCATACGTTCGTAAAGAAGAAGAGTATTAGTTTTTTTTTGCAAGGTTCATGGTATCTCCTAGTCGAGCCGTCTTGACTAGAGCCTTCTTACTTATTTTTCAGTGTCATTAAGTTTACAGCATCATTTGCTGGTAAAGAAACTTAGCAGTAAAAAAAATTATATCCAAAGCTGAACTATGACTACTATGGACTAATATTTATTCAAAGAGTTACAACTACAACTTAATTAATCAGTATTGATTTAAATCAACAAAGGTGAAAACAGTCTTAAGTATAGAATTCGTCCGAAGACCGCATAAATAAAATAATACTAAATTTAACTAATTGAATTTTAAGAGTTAATTGACACTTTAATAATAATGGATAATTACATACGGTTATGAATAATGCAACATATTTAGTAAATCAATTTTAATTCCTAAAATTCTTCTTAAAATAGTGTTGGAATTTTTGAGCAATGCTAAGTTCAACAACTTGTCCTTTCTATTAAAGCTGTAGATTGATTTTTATTTTTTCACCAAACGGGAATCAATTCAAAATGCAAATTGTAATTTAATTCAATCAAACCCAACATCGATTGAACGGTAAAGAGCATCTGAAATGTACTTGAAAATAATTTATACAGTGGGTTAATTAAATTGATCTTATAGAAAGTCTAACAGAATATAAAGCAAACAGCAGAATTATAATCAAGGTAACAATATCTGATCAATGATTAATGAACCAGGTGTTTTTCCTTCTTATCATTTATTAAATTAACCTAATTTGACATAATAAATTGGGCGATAAATTTTAATCAAGTAAGAAGGCTCTAGTCGAGACGGCTCGACTATAAGATACCCTGAACCCTGCAAATAGTGATACTCTTCCTCTTTACGTACATATAAGCGCGCGCTCTGCTAACTGCGCAGTTGCTGCCGTGGCTTGGGGGTGGATTGCGTTGAACTTTGTAGTTTCCGAAATCTCGACGTTCATACGGACAGGGCTCAATCAACTTATTTGTTTATGCTGACCAAGAATATACATATATACTTTGTAGGGTCTGCGCAGTCTCCTTCTGCCTCTTACATACATTTTCACAAAACTATTATACCCTGAATTCCCATTTTCAATGGGTTAAGGGTATAATAAAATTAAAATGACAAAATGGCAACGTTAACAATACATTCATTATCTAATCATATTCGCCATGTTCTTGAGACCCAAATAAGCCGGTTGTGGCATGATCATGTTGAATTCTATTGCATTGCGAAACGAGTTGCTCATAAGATATAGGTGAACATTTTATTGGGGAAGATTACATTTTCTTCTGAATGTCGAGGAAAATAGCCTTCTTAGAAGAGTAATAGGAACATTAATATGTGAATGTAAAAAGTGTAAAATTAGTACTTCACATTGCCACCTAATTTCACCGATTTATCACGCATAGGAAAACACGCCACCTAGGCACACATTTACTATATATATATGTAAGTAATTTCGTAATCAATTTTTATTGAAACTACTCACCAAATTAATATCAGCGTGGTCACAATATTGAGTATTAAACCCACTACTGTTATCAGATTAGGCGCCAGCCAAAGTGGCGTTTGGGCGACCAACCAATTCCACCATGGCTGCAGCAAAGGATCCAAAAGACTTGCGCTGAAGCATGAGTATTTATGTTCGCTAAGCTTGCGCAGTTGCTGGGGACTGAGAATGCGTTGTTCCTTATAGGCAAGTAGCGGCATTTTTGGGTAAGCAGGTAACAAAGGTTAAACCAACTAAATCACCAACAACAACAAATTCCAGGAGAACTTGACTGTGTGACAAGGTGCGTAAATTATCGATATTGCACTTTCATCAACACACACACGCACCTCACGCCTTTGAAATTTTCACTTGCCTGCATATATGTACATACATATACATGTACTACGTCTATAAAACGTTTGTGTACGCGTACCGTATGTTAAATTTTTCTTGAAAGTAACATATAACAATTCTTAAAAGCCTGGCAACGGACTTATTTAACACAACACGCCAGTCTAATTCAGCTTTTCATATTAAGTTAAAAATTTTTTGTAAATTTATACGTGTTTGTTTTTTGCCTTATAATTATTTTTTACTCGCATACGCGTAACAAATCGCCTGACATGCCTTTCGTTGTCGCTACGAATGCAATGTGACCGTACATCAAAAAGTGAATGTACTAAACTTTCCAAAACAAAAATGGAAGGCAAGTAAAATATCGTTTTCTTTTTTTTTTTGGTAACTATAATTTTTTTGACAAGAAAAAAGAGTGTAATGACAGTAAAAACGGTCCGATTGTAAATGAAAATTGTATCGATTATTATTATCGATGACTCGACAATTGTGATGCCTAATCTGTGATATTTTCACCAACATTAATTAGTTTAGAACCATTCTTTTATGAATATGATTGCTATTTTCCTATAGTTTATACTTTTATTAGATAAATCAAAGTGTTCTTCATTAAATTTTAGATCTTCAAACACAATAACTTTATTTGCAGTGACTTGAATTGGAATATCACCTAATTTCTTGCCAATTTGATTCTCATAACAAAACTTATATTTTATTAGCGAATGCTAACCGATCTGAACTTTGTATACATCATTTTCGAATGCCTGTATATTAATAATTCAGTCCTGTTCGTAACCCATTAAATACATATACACCATACATATAATGATTAGAAAGTCTTAAAAAAAAAATTTAATGAGGCAACATCGTATTTTGTTTAATTTTCGTTTATGTTAGGAAATACATATAAAAATATTTTTAAATTTATCTCGGTGTAATTACTGATATTGGCAACTTCATTTTATTATGGTTATGCATATATTAATGATAAAAATGTGCGGTAAAATGTTATAACAAATGAAGCTTATGCAAATTAAAAATAATATTAAAAGCATTTCTTTTCAGAATTTGTGAATCAAAAATCAGCTACCAAATTTGAAGCTAAAAAAACGTACATTATTAAATGAGAAACATATTTTTAAAAGGCGATTCAAAAAGCACGTACAAGGTGCAACAGAGGCAAAATTTATACTTAATATCGATTGTTTAATATATGTAAATATATTATTTATTAAGGTTGATTATGATAATCATTTTAAATGTCTTCGCTTTGAGACATTTAGGCAAAATTGTTGTCATAGTTTTATCTCTTAATATATATATTTTTAATATGTGGTAGGTTTGTTGATTTTGTATTGGTATTTTTTTAATAATATATTAAATATTATAAATTGATTTCCTTCTCACACACGCGTACACAAAATAAATAGCACATTTAGAATGGTGTTCGTACAAAGTTACATGTCATAATAAATAAATATATATATATATATATATATATATTATATATATATATATAATATATATATATATATATATATATATATATATATTTATATATAAAAAAATTGTTTCATAAATAATATATATTCGCCATACAAAAGGACTCATTTGTCTGTTTAGTGTTAGTTCTTGTAATAAATTGCATAACTTTAGAATATAACAGTTATAAACTGCTTGTCAATAATTTAAAAAATGCATTCGGTTTTATACAATATTTATCTGCGTTGCCCTAATTCATGCCATATAATTGAACAGTACATATACTTATATGTGGTTCGAATAGGTATAATTTTCTTTCGAAGTTTATAGTGTGATTTTAGTTTCAATTATATATTTATATATAATGTGTGCGTTCAGGTGTAAATTATTATGAATGATATGGCGTCACATAAGTTGCTGGGAAAATGCCTTTTCTATTGCCAATCTCGCCATTCCACCAATTCTCATCAGAACGATCTGTAACGGTGATCACATCGCCGCGTCGGAAGTCTAATTCTCCAGATTCCTGAGGCACAAAATCGTAAAGCGCCTGTACAAGCATCTGCAAAAGTTAAAAAGTTAATGAGACAAAATTTTAGTTTAGTATAATTATTTAATATTTTCTGTGTTTAATCATATATTTATGATTAAATATTTAATCATATACATATTTATGACATCAACTCTAAAAAACATACCTCTTCAGGTACCATATCGCGCAATTTAACATCCTGTGATCGCGATACGCTCGCTGTTCGATGATATTCGACTAATTCGTTGAGGGAATTAAATTTGACAACCCAAAGAAAAAATTTACTCTGGGCATCCCGCAGTACCTTAAAATGTTGCACGCCATCGGGGCATCTGTTAAATAATGTCATAATATAATATTAATGGGAAACTATTTAACGTTGCATACTTGACGGATAATGAGAAATCGCCGGGGCTGGATTCGCTAATGCGTATCAAAAACGCGCCTTCAAGTTTATTTGACAACAACTTCTCCGCATCGGCACGTGTTATGCGTCCATAGTACCAGCTAGATTCAATAAATACACAATACATGTCTATCATTAAATTTGCAATTCATTTTCATTATATATGTGGTTTACTCATGATTTTTCATTTCTATATAATTGCTGGGTATGAGCCCTTCTTTTCCATCCAATTCTGCGCGGTACCAATTTGAATCGTCCTCCATATTTAGTATCTAGAAAAAAAATGTATTTGTTTTATTCACTCATTATCAGCAAAATGCAAAAATATACATCGTTTAAGCTTTAACAAGTAAGAAGGCTCTTGTCGAGACGGGTCGACTACGAGATACCCTGAACCCTGAAAAGAAAAAAAAGTGATACTCATCTTCTTTACGCACTGCGTTAACCGCGCAGTTGCTGCCGTGGCTTGCAGGTGGGTTGGGCTGAACTTTGGACGCTTATAACTCCATTTCTAGATGGACGATTCCTATGATCCCTATTTTCAGAGTAGATTAAGAGTATCTCAATGTATCTATTTGCCAAATTGCAAGTCTCTAGTATTTAAAATGCGTTTTTATACCCTGAGCCCATTGAAAATGGGAAATCAGGGTATAATGGTTTTGTTAAAAGTATGTAACAGGCAGAAGGAGGCGTGGCAGACCCCATAAAGTATATATATTCTTGATCAGGGTGACGAGAAAAGTTGATCTAGCCCTGTCCGTCTGTCCGTCCATCCGTCCGTCCGTATGTATGAACGCGTCGATTTCCGTATCTTCGGAGCTAGAGAGTTAATTCTTTTTGTGTTAGGTCCGTATATTGCACGCGCAGTACGAGTTTGTTTCAGAAATTCGATAACTTGAATATTTGCAAAGTTATCGATAAACGAAATTATCGGGAACCAGTTATAAAATTCTAGCTAATTCATCTTAAGAGTTAGAGTCTCCGAGTCTTCTGCATATATATAGTTACTAATTTAATACAATTTCGGGTTTGTCAGATTTTGGATTCCGGTCCCCATTTCGTCCCACCACCCCCAAATGTGAAAAAAATGCATTTCAAATACTAGAGACATGCAGTTTGGTTTAGCATATAGATATGAATATCATAATCATAATCTGAAGAAATCAATACGATTGTCCATCTAGAAACAGAATTATCAATCATCAAAGTTTTCTCATCAAAACTCACACACAGACATGCTTACAAGCGTGTGTGTGTTCGTGTTTTTGCATGCATAGTTTCTTACGCGTAGAGAATCGAAACGAAGCATTCTTGGAATATGATTTGTTCGAAGAAGGGCTCAGGGGATATCGTAGTCGAGCAGTCTCGACTACAGCTTTCTTACTTGTTAATTCAGGGTATAATGATTTTGTGAAAATGTATGTAACAGGCAGAAGGAGACGTCGCAGCCCCTATAAAGTATATATATTCTTGATCAGCATAAAAAAATAAGTTGATCTAGCCCTGTCCGTCTGTCCGTCCGTATGAACGTCGAGATTTCGGAAACTACAAAAGCTAGAGAGCTGAAATCACATGAACACTCGTATGTTAGCTACGCAATACGAGTTTATTTTGTTTTTTCGATAACTCGTCCCATTTCCAAATTATCGATAAAAAATCGAAAATTCGTTTCCATTTTTTATGTTTTTTGGGTATAACTTCTACAGCGTTTTAGCTGGAGACTTCAACTTTATATATTTAGATAGATATTGTGGATACGCAGATTTTGTAGTTTCCAGATTTTGTGTGCCACGCCCCCTCCGCCCCCAATTTGAAAAAAACTCATTTCAAATACTAGAGACTTGCAATTTGGCACATGGATAGATTTAGATACTCGTAATCTACTCTGAAAATTTCATGAAGATCGTTCATCTAGAAATGAAGTTATAAGCGTCAAAATTTCAGCCCAACCCACCCCCAAGCCACGGCAGCAACTGCGCAGTTAGCAGAGCGCGTGCTTATAAGTGCGTAAAGAAGAAGAGTATCACTTTTTTTGCAGGGTTCAGGGTATCTCGTAGTCGAGCCGTCTCGACTAGAGCCTTCTTACTTGTTTTAATTGAAGGCGTGGCATCCAAAATATGAAAATTACATAATCTGCGTATCCATAATATCTATATAAATTTAAAGTCTCTTGCTAAAACGGTCTACGCCCAAAAAACCTTTCAAAAAAATGTAAACGAATTTTCGATATTTGATCGATAATTTGGAAATGGGATGAGTTATCGAAAAAACCAAATAAACTCGTACTGCGTAACTATTATTTTTCTGAAATTTCAGCTCTTTAGCTTTTGTAGTTTCTGAAATCTGGATATTCATACGGACAAACGGACAGGGCTTAATCAACTTATTTTTTTTTTGCTGATCAAGAAATTATATACTCTGTGGGCTCTGCAACGTCTCCTTCTGCCTCTTACATATATTTTCACAAAACCATTATACCCTGAATTCCCATTTTCAATGGGTTCAGGGTATAAACAGAGATGTATCCTATTATATAATGCTCTAATTGTTTTTGATTAATGTTTGTCTGTCCGAATTCCCATTTTCAATGGGTTCAGGGTATAAACAGAGATGTATCCTATTATATAATAATAATATAATGTTTGCCTGTCCGAATATTGCACACGCATATCGAGCTTGTTTCAGAAAATCGATATTCGATACTTTGTGGGATCGGACATTCCTCCTGCTGCCTGTTACATACATTCAAAAAAACCATTATACCCTGATATCCCAATTCCAATGTGTTAGGGTATATTCTGTTTGAGTAGTTTTTAAAATTGATTGATATTTTACAACTTTTATATAGATATAGCTTAGTTTAATAAAGTCTCCGCTGTGTGTTGTGTTGACAGCACCATGAAATCAATAAGCCAATCTGTTATTATTCATTTGATATAGACTAAATGCAACTGATGAACCAACAGTAGTTGTTTGGTAGTCACTGACATTAATTAACATGCACATTAACGTGACTCTGCAAGCCAAGAAATAAAAGGTATATTAAAATTAAATTTAAAACTGAGTACTAACCTACGACAAGAAAGCAGTTTGCATCGTCCGAGAACTAAAAACTGATATTTCGCCTGCCAAAGCAAAGGGCATCAATTGGTTAAAGGGACCACAGATATAGCAAGCGCACAACTGAGACAAACACAATAGTGCAGTAAAGAAAAAAACCAGATTTACAGATATAATTTGGACCTTGAGACCATATCTCCAGCTGGGTCAAATTTAAGAGTTCATATATATATATATATATATATATATATATATATATATATATATATATATATATATATATATATATATATATATATATATATATATATATAAACATTTTTATACCCTTAACCCATTGAAAATGGGAAATCAGGATATAATGGTTTAGTTAAATGTATGTAACAGGCAGAAGGACCCCAGACAGTATAAATATTCTTGATCAGGATGACGAGAAAAGTTGATATAGCCATGTCCGTTTGTCTGTATCTTTGAAAGCGTCGATTTCCGAAGATACATTCATTCTCTTTGTGTTAGGTCCGCATATTGCACGCGCAGTACGAGTTTATTTCAGAATTTAGATATATTTTATATTTCCAGAGTTATCGATAAACGAATATATCGAGAATCAGTTATAAAATTATATTTAATTCATCTTTAGAGTTAGAGCCTCCAAGTCTTCTGCATATACATATATAGATACTAATTTACAATTATTTAATAAACAATTATTTAATAAAAAATGCATTTCAAATACTAGAGACATGCAGTTTGACTTATCATATAGATATGCAAATCATAATCATATTCTGAAGATATCCATCCATACGATTGTCCATCTAGAAACCGAATTATGAATCATCAAATTATTTAAAGTGCTAGA
Source organism: Drosophila borborema (assembly GCA_030914335.1). Lineage (NCBI taxonomy): Eukaryota > Metazoa > Arthropoda > Insecta > Diptera > Drosophilidae > Drosophila > Drosophila borborema. The sequence goes on from JAUESP010000303.1 coordinate 271,377, forward strand.
GACTTGTAATTCGAAGCGCATATAGGCGGGAAATTTCTTTAATTAATGTTAATGTTAATGTCCTCTAAACTACAAAAGTATATGTATGTATGTAAATCTTTAGAGGACGCGGCACGCGTAATAGATATACATATGTATATTATAAAGTATTAAGTACTGAAGTTCCAAAAGGTGATAGTTAAGTCTTCATCATGAGATTTTTTACTACAACAACTATGTTTAGACCCTCAACGACTACGGATTAGAGGTGGGCACGGGCCGGGTTTTTATCGGGTACCCGTGGGTATGGGCTGAAAAATCTAATTTCGGGCTGGGTGCGGGCGGTTGCGGGTTAGACTGCTTAATCCAAAATAATTTAGTTTTTGGACAATAACCCAAAAAAAAAAAAAAAAAAAAAAAAAAAAAAAAAAAAAAAAAAACTTGACGAACCTGACAAAAATGCAATTGACTTAGAAATTGATAAATATTATGCCATTGAATTATAGCAAACTTGTCAATCTTACATTTTTGGCAGGCGGCAACGAACCTTAAATTGTTGCAAGTGGTTGCCAAAAATATTTTATCTATTTCGGTAAGCTCTGCAATAAGCGAGCAAGTATTCCCCTCTTTTGGAAAAATTAAAATTAAAGGCGCACAAGGCTATCAAGCGCAAATCTTGATATGCTCCTTTTCTTATATAAAAACAATATTTCTGTAAATAATATTGTAATTTTTAAGAATAAAATTGTTGTAATTTTTGAGAATTAAATTTTTTGGACGCGACCGAATCAACCGCATAGCCCACTGACTGGAATCTATAACATTAAAAAATCTCTGAAGATGTATGTATGTGTAAATGTAATCTTTCTTAGTTTACTTTATTTTTAAATTTGTGTGATTGTATTTTCTTACCTTTAGAATTTGAGTTTTACGGAAACTAAGTTCATCATCGGCAGTCGCAGAGAAATCGTGTTTGGCAATTGCTTCCATTTTTTTTTTTGTGTTGATTTGTATTAAATTTTTTATGTTTCTAAGTACTATTTGTTTAACTTTTAGTTGATTTACTCTTTATCAGCCTTGTTGCTCACTCACATACACATATTTATGTATACATACGCCTATACATACATATATGAGTATGTTGTTAGGTACCTACTCTCTTAGCTCTGCTTGTAGTTTTTCACATTTGCACTTGAAACAAACACAACGAAACTTATTATATAAACAATAACTCATATATTTGATTGCACGTCTCCAAATTAGTAAAATATTTTGAAAGCTACAGGCAGCGAGAAAATTGAATAAAAATACACCGACAACGATGACGGGGCCGCAGCCAGGCCAGCAACAGAGCAACAAACACAAAGTGATAGCGGCACTCACAACGAATCAACTGAGAATGACGGACATATAGGAATGCGTGTGTGAGAAATATACATAGAATGAGAAAGAGAGGAATTGAGCTTGCATAGCATTGCCAGCTACGAATATTTTATAGACTATTAATAAATTCCTTGTCAATAACAAAAAATTGTGAAGATTATCTGCGATTAATTTCAACAAATATTTACTAACTTAGCACTGGTGTGCTCGCTGTTTTCGGTCACCCGTAACACCAGGTTCAATTGAAAACAGAGCGTGTAGTTCCTGTTGGCAATGCTTTGGTGCTCACTTGGGTTGTTGTTTTTACTGTTTTTTAACCCCTCTAGACACATGTATACATATACATACGTATGTATAAAATATAGATATACATACATATGTATGTACATATGTATGGGTATACGTACGCACACTTGCCCTGAATCGAAGACACTAACTATTGCAATATTCGGCGAATTTTACTTGTTTTAAATTTGTTTCCTTAATTATAATTATATATACATATATATCTATATATATATATTATTATTTTTTTTTGCGGATTAGTGCCGATGTACTTAAACAAAAACTTATTAAATATGGCATTTATACTAAAATCAGCGCAAATATATTCATTCCGATAAATATTTTTAGTATCTGAATCATTAGCAAAGTATGGTCACACATAATCGCGTGATATGGCAATAGATCAAAATGGAGCTATATTATGTAGTATACCACTTTCGAGTGTCTTGAATTCCACTAATAAATACTTTGTATTGATTGCTTTGGAGCACTTCCTGGATTTCAGGTTAAGTGCCTGGCAAGCTTCAGACGGCTTAGTAGAGATCGATAAATAATGTGACGTCATAGACCTGTTAGTCAACAGTAAATATAACAGACTGCTCTTGTATAAAGAATACGATTGAGTAATACTAGGTTATGCAAAGCGGTCTGTTAAGTTAACGTGAAACGTCATATGGGGTCGGCCACGCTTAAGTTTGTATGAGATTTGGGCAATTTTTGGCACTGTTAACTATCCTAAAACTAGTAGAATAAATTAAGGCTATTCAAGTTTCGAATTAAAAGTTCTATATAGATACAGATATAGATTGTCACGAATCTAAGCCGTTTTCTAGGCAGCTATTGCTGAAGGTAATTCGATTAACCGCCATTATCTTCGTATTATATACTTGAAATTTATTTCTAACGACTTTATTTTACAAAAGTAACCAGTATTAACATATACTAATCGTTTCTCATCAATTCACATCATAATATCTATCATATTCATTCATCTTACTTGAAATCTTTTGGCCAGATGGACAACTAGAACAAACTTTTTTCACGATCCAGATTTTGATTTCCCGTCCTAATCATCTTCGTATTTGTTCGGCTCTATAATTTACTGCTCGGGCAGCGAAAATATAGTTGTTGATATTCAGTTCGCTGCCAGCGCTCGAACGAAATGGTATTATTTTAATATGAAGCATCACTACCTCTGTTCTAGTTGTCCAGTCTATGTGTTGTATGGTTAGTGGTAGAAGCTAACAATGCCGCACCCAATCTGGCCAACAGATTTCTAATAAGATGAATGAATATGATAGATATTATGATAGTGCTTCCACCATTGTTAGCTTCTACCAGTCCTTTTTGGATTTTTTTATTAATACATACATTTTATTTCTTAGGGTTTTTTTTGACATGGAAGCATGTGTGAGCAGCTCCTTACCTGATATGGCTGATATGACTTACACATGTACTATATTTGAATATTATAATGTATTGGCATTTATAAACAATACTAAGGCGGAAATTAAAAAATTATGTCTTTTGATCATTTTTCCGGAAGTAGTATCCATTTAGGAACTGCTGTTGATGTTGCCAGAAGGCCTCACAGTTTTTTCCATTATCTAATAAGTTTTTATATTCTAAGTAAATAAAAGTAAGGGTTGATCATTTTTATGGTTCTTACTATTCGAATTCGTTGCAAAACAACTTATTTTGGATGCTTATGAGCACTTGGAGGATCTTTGCCCCAGTGCCCGCTAAGTATCCAATTGAATAAGAGAGCACACTTAGGACCATGTGACGTGAAAAACTTTTTTTTTATTATAAACGTGTTCAATGTTTATATTCTTTACAAAATTAAATGATATATTTGATTGAAATTCATTCATCATTTCACAAATTCAAAACTTCAAATAAAAGAAAAAAAAAAAACAAAAACAAAACAAAATTAAATAATAAATAAAAAATATAGGTATCACTTCATCAATATTTCAAGCACTAATTGGTTATGTGATCAATTGGCAGCTATAATAAATTTGCAATGACTGCAATATACAAATATATTCTTGTCTTATCATTTAAGTCTTTTCGCAGCCAGCATTTGATTTCTTGGCTGTTACGTTACACATCCTGGGTATTTTGTTTATACTGAACTTTGAATTTGATTTTAATTCAACTACAATGAACAACACTACAATATTTAACTTTTTTCCGCTTATTTTTCTTAGCACTTTAACATATTTTAAAGATGGTATGTACAATGAAATACCTTCTCTAAAATATGTTAAAGTGCTAAGAAAAATAAGCGGAAAAAAGTTAAATATTTGTTTAAAAAGCCAGAAGTCCCGCTGCCCGCTGTTTTGGATAAATTGGATAAATTAAGTGAACGAAACATTTTTACAAAACATCGAACATCGATATTTCTATTTTTTTTTAAAACATCGATATATCGATGTTACATCGATGTTGCGCCCAGCACTAGTGTGCATACAGAGCCTCTTAACAGTGGTATAATAAATGGCGGCATTTCTCGCGCTGGTTTAATAATTCATTTGTAATTGCTTGAAATGAAGTTATCTGCTTCGGTTTAATATAAATACAAGCTTTGGAAAAATATGTAAATCAAATAAATTACTGTCAACAAATGGAAAATCATAAAAATTTATTTAAAGTGTCTTCTGGGCAGCTAAGACAGCAACCCCATATTGAAATTAACCGCGAACACCATCGCGTTGTTCGAAGCAAAAGACGCGAGGATCTATTTCAAAAAAATCGCATCACAACTATCAATCAATCACCGTCGAAAACACAAACGCAACTAAAGATAAATAATTTGCAGCCGACAATTGCAAGTATCGACCAAGAAAACATACTTTCCTCGAAAAATGAAACTTCTACCGATAATAAAATGTCAAAGCGACATGCGAATTACTTACAACGCTTTCTCAAGTGGAAAGCGATTGATAAGCATCAAGATTCTCTGAAAAAACGCAATGGATGCAAGCACAGGCAAGTCTTCTCGCAGCCAACTGCATCAAGTGAATCGCAAAAGGAGGACACGAACTGTTCCTTATATGTTTTTAATAATATGCCAGAGAGCCCATTACAGCGAAAAAATACAGCGATAAATAACAAATATCTAGATATTCATAAACCAACAGCAGCCCCTTTCTCTTTTCAACTGCAATATGAAACAAAACCCCTAACGATTGCGTCTGCTACATCTACCACTTCAAAGATAAAATCTTTTGCAAATCTGACAATGAAGCCTTCTATCGGATCTGCAGCTATTGCTAAGTCAAGCCACTGTGCTAAGGAAGTAAAACCTTTTGTCTTTCGAGGAAAAGTGCAAGAGCTGAAAGTAAAGCCTCAATCTGTGCAGACCAAACTATTGGCGGGAGAACAACAGCTCTCCCTGCCAACTCTAACTGGAAACCACGTGGCAAAATCTCTGCAAGCACCCGCTGACCCTATAAAGGAGGAGTCCAAAATACAGATCAATCGACAATCAACAAAATCAGCAACACGATCCGTTAAAAGTTCAAATGTAAAAAATGTAACCAAGCCATTTGAAGCACCCGCATCTAAGGCAAACTGTCGGGGTGGTCGTACAGTCCGAATGAAAACATTGCCACAAAGAAAATGGGTTAACCCTCTATCTTCAGAGCTGTCGACACGTATGAAGGCTAGAAACCCAAATTTCAAACAAAACCAAATCAGGCAGCTTTCTACAAAATTAGAGCTGCAAGAAATATGCAATTTGCAGATACCTTCCACGCCTGAATTTAAAGTCCGGAAGAGTTGCACAAGTCAGGACAAATCAGACGAGAGTGTTGTCAATTTACTGAAGCCCAGGGGAGACGCATCCAATAGTCAGGGCAGAGAGTCAAATGGATCAGTTTGTGCCAACAAGCGACAGCTTTTGTTTCTACCGTCGAAGATATTGGAGTCTCAGAGCCGTTTGGACTCATCGCTGGGTAAAAGTTTTGATAAATATAAATAAATCTAAATAGCAATTGATAATTTTAAACTTTATGAAATTGCAGATGAAATTACGGTGTTGGGCCACAAACAATCTGAAACTACCGTTGCAGTGCGTCAGATAATGGATACTGTGAAATATTTTCGATTTCAGCTTGATAAAGAAATTGAAAGGCTTCATAATCTTTGTGAAGAATGGCATTTATATAGCAGCCAAAATGAAAAGCGTCTTTTAGAAACTGGGGCCATGGATATTATAGATGCTGCTATTGGGCAAACAAAGTTGCTTACTAGCAAGAAATTTATGCAGTTCAAAGGTCTAATTGATCGCTGTGAATCAGGTGCCACAGGTAAAGATCAGCGTCCAAATGATGGCAGTGAAGCGTGTAAGCCAGTCTTTGTTGACGATTTGGAGGGATGGTGGGATATGTTGAGCTTACAAAGTCGAAACGTAGATAAGCGATTTGATAATCTGCATCGCTTGAAAGCAAATAATTGGATTGATCCCGATATGGAGACATTGTTGAAAACGAAACCTAAAGTACGTCCCATAGCTAAGCGAAAGCCCGCCGCTAAACCGAGCAGCGACCTAAAATCTTTTTTGCGTAAGGCATTTACAGACAACCGAAAAAAACAGACAGTGGAATTAATTACCGAGGAAAGCAATCAGTTAAGTCAAACTCCGAAACGCTGCTCCCAGTATCGCCATATTCTTGTCCGCGATCGCAAATCATTTTCACCAGTGCCTACAGTGCTTCGCGTGTCTAATGGCAGTGCAAAACGAGGATCAACGGGTCCTAATAGTTTATTAAAGTCTGCTATTATTGGAGCTACGGGACAGTTAGCTCGCGAGCAGTTGACGCCAACAGGAAACCAGCCCATATCTATTTTAAAGACGCCAGGAACAAAAAAACGTCAATTTACGGCCAATCGCAATGTCATATTCAGCGCGAAAAAAAAGGTTCGCCGTTTCCAGTTCACATTTGAGGAAGGTAATGTGAGTGGAGATGAGGTTGACCTTGGATCTGATAAATTGAATGATTGTGAGGAAGACATGAGCTTAGAGAGAGTCTCATTACAAGACGGCCCATCAGTATCTTCAGTAACTGCAAAAGCTGGGGACAATTATACAGTTACGCCAAGAACTTATTCACTTCGTAATCGGGTAATAAAACTAAGGCCATCATCGGAATTCATGTGAAATTCCAAAAGATTACTGATTTTAAGCCTAAAGCCATTGTCAATGGGAAATCAAAGTATATATTTATGGAAATGTATGTAATCAGGAATACGAATTGACTCGATGTATTTGGATTGGCCGGAATTAGGGATTTTATATGTACTGCGTAGTCCGTGTATATTTATCTAAGATAACAGAGCGCGTGTTTATGTTGGCGTATATGGATTATTTGTTATATATGCGTAAACGAGCTGTAGAAGGATTTGTTGTTCGCACGGTTCAAGGTATCTCCTAGTCGAGCAGTGTCGACTATTGCTTGTTATACTTTTTTATTATTATTAAGCTTTTAATCTTAATAATCAATTTTTAGCTACACCAACTGAAATGCGTTTAATCTTACTATAGTAGTCTTTTTTTATAGTATTTGTTGTCAATCTATAAAATAAGCGAAATCATATTATAATAATTCATTTCATTCTAACTAATAAAATAAAATATTGAAATTAGTGCTTTAATAAACTTGTATTTATTTATATTCTCATTAGCGGGGATTAATTGGATATTTCTGACAATAGCTCTTACATTTTCTAATGCTAATGCAGCATATTAATTTATTTGCACTTAACACTTTAGGTCAACTTTTTGAAAGCTTAATTAAGACATTGAAATAGAAATAGGGTAGATAGTTTTGAACTTATAAAATAATATAGTATGTGCACTATAGTTACATTCAGAAGAGCGAAAGTGTTAAGTTTTACGAATATAAATAAATTTCATCTTCATATTTAGGCCGCCGTCGTCTTCTGGTCGTCTGTATGAAATGTGTCATTCTTTTCCTTGGCGAAAGTTATGATTTGATTTAAATTTTCTCCCAACTCTTCCATTACCTCACGCTCCATATCTTCTATAGGCAAATTTTGTTTTTCATGCATAACAATGCGCGAAATCATGCACATTATAGTCGCTTCTATTACATCGTCAGTAAGATAAACATTTGAGCGATTGTCCTGCAGATATGTTCCATTTAGGTCTTTTACTTTATTCGTTTGCAATTTTATTTCGGCCAAGCTATCCATAGAGTCCATGTCAACATCAGGACGGTCTTCCATATTACGACATCCTATGGACAGTAAACAAAAAATTATTCCGGAATTTTTTTTTAAAGAAATATTAGTTTGGTTGAGTTTACGAAATTTTTTATTATATCTATTTTATACATACCTACGCATTTACACATAGTCGAGCAGGGTATTTTGGCTTCATAGCACTCGCAGTAATTTTTTAGACACCCAGATCGTTTGCAATTACAACCCTTATTGTGTAGACGCATGTCACCGGAATTGGGAGCAGTAATTTTAGGTCTATAAGAACCAAAATACAATTAAAGAAATGTAAGCATTTTAATCTGTAAGTAACTTACTTAAATGCGCTGGGATTGCGTTCTAAGCAACTGCGAATGGCTTCTTCTCGCTTGACCTCATAGTCCAAATTGTTGAAACAATCCTTACAGGTGCAATCCTGACAAAACTCTCCATTGGCAAAACAGTCACAGTAAAGTTTTAAGCATTGAGATTTACTGCAGTTACAGTGTTTCCGTCGAGAGCCGCCTAAGACATCAAGTGCTGCAGTTGCTCCAACTCCTGGTACTGGAGTTGACGGCGGCTTCAGTATGTCAAATAGGGGCTTGCCAGGCACAGCTATTTTAGTTTCCTGCGTTGTTGTTGGCTTTATTGTTTGGTGTTGTGGTTTGGTTATGGTAGACTGATGATTCTGTAGCTGAAGCTGTTGCTGTCGCTGTTTGACCTGGGCTACCATCTGTCTCTGCTGGTGCTGTTTCATTTGCTTAAACCGTGCCTGTTGAGCAGGCAGTGTGCGACGCAGCTTACTTTCGGCTAGCGTATAACCGCGGCGCATTGTCGTATTAAATAATGTGCGTTGCTTGCCTTCGCCTCCTTTGTTGCATATCATATATTTAACACCGTTTGCGTCACTCTTTGTGACCAAATTGTAAACCTTCCGGGGGGTGGGGATATTTCTGCCCGTCATATTCGCGCCCTGCACCGTGACGCGCTGCACTGGCGTTCCTCGTGCACCTATAAATTTTTGCATATGTTTCTGCGGCGCAGGAGCTGTAGCTGGTGATGAACCTGTAGCTGAAGTCATGGAAGCATGTGGCATGGCTATTACATAACGTGCCTTCTTCGGCTCCGGGCTTCCAGTATCGCTGCCTCTATCGCTTGGTAGTTGTTTAATTTGCACATTGATATCGGATAGCCTATGCTTTTGTATAGCATCCAAACTACTGCTGTTGTTGAGGGACTTGGCATATGCAGCATTGGATGTAGCGACAGGCACTCGCTGTAATAAAATATTTAATAAGTACTGTTTAGTTTTATTGTTTTCAAATCTCAGCATCTTACCCTGGGAACCAAAGTTTGCATTGATGGTAGTGGTACTATACTTCCGCCCGTTGTTTTCATAACAATTTTGGTAGTATTTCCAACTGAAACAGTTGAGCTGTTATTGTTGCTGGTCGTTCGAGGACGACCCAGTGACACCTTTTGCGGACTAGTTGTAGTTTCATTGCTGCTATTGCTGTTGTTATTGTTAGGCAACACGCGCACATACTGCAGTCCGCTTTTCCCCGGCAATTGAATCGCATGCAGACCACTGGTTGCGGCATTTGTACTTGTTGTGCTAGTAGTTGTCTTGGGTGATAGCTTTATTATATTCCTGTTAGCCACAACAATTTGTTTTCCCGTAGAGCTTTGAACTAGCATTTTACCGGTTGGTATAGATGGACCAGTGGACGTTGTTACAGTTGACGATGCTGCAGTACTGTTGCTGCTGCTGCTTGAATTATTGATGACGGGTCTAAGTGAGGATCCAGCCGGCAGCTGCTTCAAGGGTCCCTTTATGATAACTTGTGCAGGCGATTTGTTCATTACCTTGTGGTTATTGCTGCTTAAAAGAGCTGCTGGTATAGCTGGTTGAGTTGAGCAGACTGAGGTCCTTATGCTCAAAGTCGTTGGCTTCGTATTTAGTTTAATAAGCTTACCATCAGGGGTACGCACCACTTGTATCTTAGTGGCCACTGAACTAGATGATGCTTCTGCAGGTGATGGACCTTTAATCAAACCTGATGCAGATGACGGACTTGTCCCAACAGCATTTGTCGATGAATGAGCTGCAGGCTTAGACGTTTCAGCTGCCGTTAAACTGCGAACTGTTGAGGATGACAAGTTTGAAACATTGCTTTTGATTGAAGACGCACCACATAAAGTTACACCCTTCGAAAGAATGGCATGGCGACTGCTAGAGCCGGTTGCTGCTGATCGATCTGCTGCGCCACTTACTACTGGTACCTTTGATGTCGTTCCTCCTGTTACATTCAATGACTTATGCAGAAAGAGCACCTTACCATCAGCGGTTTTAATTGGTGTCATTTTTACGCCGCCAATATTTTTTGGTGACGTATTTGGTGAGGCTATCGTTGTGCTACCGATTTTAACAGGCGCATTGCCAAAAGCATTCAAGGATTTCGCCTGCAATTTGTTTAAGATTTTAATCTCCGTTGTTGCGGTTTTTGTTGGAGTTGTTAGAACCCGAACAGGTCCTCCGAGCATATTTTTTAAGGCTGCTCCCATGGGCGCTGTCAACCGTTTATTCTCTAATATTCGAACAATTGGCGCCTTTTTTTGCCCCGGTGTATTCAACAATTCGTTTGTTGTAGTTGGCAGTTCTTTTTTCTCCACAGATACACGCTTCTTATCTAGGACAGTTTCAGAACCACCACCATTGTTATCACTGTCCATGTTTTGCTCTTTGGACGACATTGATGGTTCTAGCAAATCGTAAAGAGTAAATCCTGGCAATGGTGTGCTATCATCTAGTTCGTCTGTGAATCAGTAACAGTTGAAATTAACACGATTAATAATTCGTATATAAATAATCAATAAAATACTACAACCGAAAGCTCTGATAAACAGTAAGCAAACATATTTTCAGACAAATGGACACTTCTTTTTCAAAATTTATTAGCAAGAGCATCAGCTGCGTAGCCATTCAATCAACTCGTTCGCCAACACTAGTTCCTCTAAGTTAGTGCTGTTATTTTTAGTTATCGATAGTTGGATCGTGACAAAAATTTGATTAATCAATCTGTAACTTCATAGTGCCTGCTAACCACTGTTTAAAGCAGTTCCATTGCTTCTGATGTTAACAGTGGTCCTGTGACGTCACACTGTCCTTAGTGTGCTCTGCAATCAGGGTTGCCAAATCAGCTTTTTTTCCCGTCAAATCTGGCTTTTTTGCGGGGAAAATTCCAAAACGGGAAGCGGGAATTATGGCTTCTTTAAAAAAAAAAATTTTTTTCCGCTTTTTTCATACTTAGTAATTTAACATATTTTAGAAAATTTATGTATTATGAAGTGTTGTTTATTGTAGTTGAATTAAAACCAAATAGTTCAGTATAAACAAAAATACCAGGATGTGTAACTTAACAGCTAATAATTCAAATGCTGGCTGCGAAAAGACTTAATTGATAAGACAAGAATAGATTTGTATATTGCAGTAATTGCAAATGTAGTATAGCTGTCAGTTGATCACATAACTTGAAATATTTTAGTAATAGATTTGGGAGCTCTGTGAAGTTTCAGAAAACAAAATGTTCAATCATTTTTAAACACGTTTTGTATAACCTTGCTATTGATATTGGCGAAACAAAATATACCATTCTGATTAACGAACCAACTTATATACATTAAGAAGGAATGCTGTCGTTACTACAAGTTGCCAAAAAAAAAAAAAAAAAAAAAAAAAAAAAAAAAAAACCAAGTAAGAAAGCTGTAGTCGAGACTGCTCGACTTCGAACGAATCATATTCCATAACTGGTTCCCGATAATTTCGTTTATCGATAACTTTACAAATATACAAGTTATCGAATTTCTGAAACAAACTCGTACTACGCGTGCAATATACGGACCTAACACAAAAAGAATGAACTCTCTAGCTTTTGTATCTTCGGAAATCGACGCGTTCATACATACGCACGGACGGACGGACAGACGGACATGGCTATATCAACTTTTCTCGTCACCCTGATCAAGAATATATATACTTTATGGGGTCTGCCACGCCTCCTTCTGCCTGTTACATACTTTTAACAAAACCATTATACCCTGATTTCCCATTTTCAATGGGCTCAGGGTATAAAAAAACAAGTAAGAAGGCTCTAGTCGAGACGGCTCGACTATGGGATACCCTGAACCCTGTAAAAAAAACTAATATTCTTCTTTACGAACGTATGAGCGCGTGCGTAGTTGCTGCCGTGGCTTGTGGGTGGGTTGGGCTGAACATTGGATGCTTATAACTCCATTTCCAGATGCGTTTTTTTTTTTTCAAATTGGGGCGAATGGGGCATAACATCCAAAATCTACGTATCCATAATATGTATCTAAATCTACAAATTTGAAGTCCCTAGCTAAAACGGTGTAGAAGTTATGCTCAAAAAACGTTAAAAAAAAGTAAATGAATTTTCGATTTTTTCATCAATAATTTAAAAATGGGATAAGTTATAACAAAAAAAATTGTACTGCGTAACTTACGAGTACTCATGTGAAATTTATTAAAATATGATTGGCACTATGGAAGAATGCGATAAAGATAATAATTGCCACGAATAGGACGAAGAACTGGACTGCTCGTGTAAAAAACTTTAAAATACTGCAAAAAAAAAACTTCAGCTTTTTTGTCAGATTTTTTTTTTTCCCAAAATTTCAGCTTTTTTTTTTATACCCTGAGCCCATTGAAAATGGGAAATCCGGTTATAGTGGTTTTGTTAAATGTACGTAACAGGCAGAAGAAGGCGTGGCAGACCCCATATAGTATATTCTTGATCAGGGTGTCGAGAAAAGTTGATATAGCCACGTCCGTCCGTCCGTCCGTATGTTTGAACTAATGGTAATACTAGTTAGTTTTGCAAAATAAAATCGTTTAAAATAAAGTTTAAGTTATATAACACGAAATCATTGGCGGCTAATCGGATATATAACTGACTAGAATACAAAAGTATCAGAAATCCTTATATTGCCAGATTCGTGAATCTATATAGAATTTATAAGCGCCTTGACTAGTTTTAATTTTGTCTACCGGTTGTAAGATAATTAACAGTGCCAAAATTGCCTCATATCGATAATATCAAATAAATTCTTGACACTAGTTTTATTTAAAGACTTGAATGATGCTAGCAGATATGAATTTTATGGAAAGTGATTCATAGATTTATTTGTATATGACTGATTTTAAAATAAAGTTTTGATATAAGTTTTATTTTTTGGCAGCCACCTTTTTCTCACGGGCCTTTTTACCCTCCGTTAGCTCAGAACGCTGACTTTCTGTGAGGGCCGGCATCACCTTAGTAACAACGCCCGTACCTAAGGTTAAATTGCCATCACGAAGCGTAAAACGCTGGCCCTGTTCTAAGACCATTGGACGTATCAGACGCAATATAAGTTTCGTGTCTTCGCCAGGCATAACCATCTCCTTGTCCGGTATCTGCACTTGGACAGCACAATCCCACGTACGAGAAAACATCTGCAGCTGAATAAATGACATAAATGGTTTGGTGCGGCCGCCTTCCTCCTTGGAAAGTATATACACTTGCGCCTCCAACTGATCTAGAGCTTTGACGCTTCCAGGCTTGCACATGACCATTCCACGCTTAATATCATCACGCTTTACACCTCGCACTAAGGCACCTAACTGATCGCCAGCTTGTGCCTCCTCAAGAATCTGATGGAACATTTCTACTCCAGTTACAGTGGACTTTAGTATCTTATTGTAGCCAACAAACTCGCATTCCATTCCCTTCTTAACGACTCCACGCTCTAGACGACCCGTAACGACTGTACCACGGCCAGGAATAGAATATACATTTTCCACAGGCAACAGGAACGGTTTATCCAACTCCCGCACTGGTGTGGGAATGCAATTATCTACCTCTTCAAGCAATTTTAGTATAGCATTAGAGCCAATTTCGGGACTTTTGTCCTCAAGAGCACATAATGCTGAGCCCTTCACTACAGGAATTTTATCGCCATCGTAGCCCATTTCGGTCAGAAGTTCACGGATTTCCATTTCGACCAGATCGACCATTTCCTGATCGGCTGCATCGACTTTGTTGATAAACACAACAATATGATCAATGCCGATTTGTTTCGCTAGCAACATATGCTCACGAGTTTGTGGCATTGCGCCGTCTGTGGCGGCCACTACTAATATAGCGCCGTCCATTTGCGCAGTGCCTGTTATCATGTTCTTAATGTAATCAGCATGTCCGGGACAATCAGTATGACCGTAGTGACGGGTCTCAGTTTGGTACTCAACGTGCGCAACATTAATAGTTATACCCCGGGCTTTCTCCTCGGGAGCGTTGTCTATTTCATTATATTTTTTGCTCTCCGCCAATTGCTTATCAGATAATACTTTCGTTATAGCCGCCGTTAGTGTAGTCTTGCCGTGATCTACATGGCCAATGGTGCCAACATTACAATGAGGTTTAGTGCGTTCAAACACTTTTTTTTCATTAGCGTACTGCCGCACATATTGCTGCAGATTCCCAACAGTCGCAGGGATGTAATTTCTGTTTGGGCAGCTCTTAATAAAGGCTGTACTATATGCCAAGTGTGGACGCGTAAAACTGCGCAGAAATCTTGTGGTGCTCAAGCTACGCCGGTTCCAACGTAATGCAATTCCTGTTCGGCTAACGGCAGATGCAAATGCCTGGGACATCATTTTAGTTAAAGTTTACGCCTGCCTACTATTACTTAAATGGTTATCGAAAACAATTTCAATTTTAAATTATAAGTTACTTACAATGAGATAAAAGAGCGATCTATTATTATAATTTTATTGCAATTGAACAGAATTGCGTAAACCTCAAAATGTGCTGCTTGTCTGGGGCTGCCAGATTGTCTAATGTCAATGTTGCCACTTAAATCTAAAAATAAGAATTCACAGGGTGGCAACTGGCCAGCTTATGTACGTTATGCAGGCAATTATAAATAGGCCGTGTATCATAAAACGTGTAATAAGATGTTTTCGCTATTTAGTTTAAAGAAATCTGTACTTTTATTTTATTACACTAATTTTTAAAATTCCAAAGCCTAAGCTTTTATAATATGAATCGACAAAAAAAACCCTGAGACTGTACCTGTGTGACCAGCATTTTTACTGTACTTATTGTGTTGTATCGTTGCCAGACGGCATATAAATTTCGGGATTTTTCGCCTTGAACAAAATAATACATTGATTACTGTATTTGACCAAATAATTTCAATTCTACATAATATAAAATTGTAATTGGAGGTTATCATAATTTTATTCCTTTGTAATCATTGATAAGTATATTAGGCGTATTACAGAAATGCTCCCACAACTTGTCAACAATTTGCGCGCCAGCGTATGTGTGTGCGTACATACATATATCAGCCGCCTGGGCAACTGACGTACACGCGCTGTAGTGTACCGACCAAGGTTGAAAATTCAATTCAAATTATAAAAAATACCTTTACGGCCATTGAGCGACTTACCCAATTCCGAGCTGACAGTGGTATCCATTATTTTTTAATACTAATTAAAGTACAAGTTTTTAATTTGTTGTTTTGTTTTGATTAATGTGCGCGCACAACTCAAAACAAAAAGTATACCTATGGCTGCTTTTCTATGTGTACGAAGAGCAGTTACGCCAGCAACGTTCAATAACGTTTAGCTGCGACCATTACTACCATTAGCATTAGCGAAGATTAATCGCATTCACTTTTCCTTCGTTTTGACTCTGCATGTACAATTACCGTTTTCACTTTTAATACCCTTGAATAAAAGTATTCAAAACTCAATTTAAAAGACTAAATTCACAACTGCATGTTGGCGATGAGGTTACAGTTGTTTATCTGTAGCCCATACACACGGTTGTATGGCGACAGAACTGAACATTTTGATCTACTGTTAGTTAACAGCAAGCACGAATTATTTATTACAAAATATCGTAACTTGAGTTCGGCTTTTACGAAATCTTTACGATTGTTTGGTAATATCTTAGTTAAAAATTGGCAGATGTAGTTAATATATTATTAAAACTGGTTTCAGTTTCAGACGTTGTACAGTTTGAAAACAAGAAAAAATCTGTAACATAACATCACCATTGGAGTCAATAGTTTTTATAAATTTATTGTTCGATTAAAGAACGAACGAAGTGAACATTTATTTCGAACGATCGAAATAAAATGGCGCGCAAGATTTACATACATACATATAATCTCTAATCATGCAATTTTGTAACAGAAAATTTTTGTAATACATTAAATCTTTTCTTTTAATGTCTGTGTTTGTATGCATTTACGTAAGTATTTCTTTATTTCAGCAGAAATAACAGAGTCTTTTGAGCAGAGACGATTTAAAAAACAGTGACATGGACGGAACAATAAATATATATGTATTTATTATTATATATGTATATTATTATATTATATATTATATGTATTTATCATGTTTAAGATCTGGTTTATAAAGACAGGAAATGAATTGAATTGAATTCAATTCAATTCAATGAATGTCCTGAAAAAATATTTAATAGATGCAACAAGTTTTAAACTTTTTTTGGTTTAGAATCAAGGTTTTTATTCACCAACAACTTCAATTACATATGTGTTTGATGTACTTAATTTTCTGTAAGAATAAATGTAATGACCGTTGTTTTAATTGTTAATAATACCTTATTTAGCAGATTTCAATTAATAGTTTACTTTGGCCAATGGTCAATATATAATGGGTAATATATAATTTGTATTTTTGAACTCAATACTCATTGAAAACTGTTTACAAATATTTTTGTCATGTAACATGTTTTATAAGACTACATAGATAATTTAATTATGTAATATATTACATATTTTAAACATTAATCTGTATGTAATATAATATAGGCGCATATTTGTATTTCGTTTCGACTACTAAGCTCAGATTAAGTTTTAAAATATTGTATATTGCTATATTGCTAGTGGTATTTAAATACTTTAAAGAGAGTATATGTGTGCAAAGAACGTGAGATATTGTTACCAGTATTGTATAATGCTACTTGTATTATATTTATTTGTTTGACCCCATACCAGCTTTTTTTATTTTGTGTGATGCAATATATGTATGTAAGCATGCATATAATGTAAATATAACAACGGTTCTATATGGGTATAAATTTTTGTTTTAATACTATATTGTCTAATTCACAAGTATTCAAGCTGGTTTTTCAACACGCACAACAATCAAAACGAAACTGAACTAATTTCATACTTTTTTGTTTGATACCCTGCGCAATTCTTTTGTACTACATAATTTAAGATTTTCAGTAATAATGTATGGTGAGTGTATGATTGCATTTTGCAATTCTTCAAAAACACATTTTGCTTGTAGTCAATTCATTTGTGTGTAATAGAGAGATAATTCGTATTGAATATGTTATTTGATCATATTGTATTTGTATTTATATGAATATTAAGAACAGTAAAACGACAACTATAATCAGCAAGTATTTCAGCTTCGCATATGTACAATTTTTTGAATTAAATTATAACCTCATTGTATACCTGCGATTAAACTATAACTCTATCTATATATTAACACCAATTACTTTATTAGTTTTGTTCGCTATCAAAAGTACATGTCGTATGCGCGTAAAAATGTTGGTAACATGCCCATTGATGGCAATTTGTATTTTGGATGATTAAAATATTTGGATTTTACGTAGCCGTTAAATACGTATAGCTTACAACGCGTAGAGAAACTTGCAGCCATTCAAGTGACTCGCGGTAATATCCGTTTTGATCCATACGATCTTTAAAAAAAAAAGGAACCATTAAAAATATACATATGTACATATGTATATGTACTGATGCTGTGATCGATATTTTCACAATTGTACGTAGAGAAGGGTCACAATTGTACCATTTGTACGCGCATACGTGTAAAAATAAAGATAAAAATAAGATTGATCAATACAAAAGCACTCGATACAATTAGATTTCTAGGTAGTTCCCTTATCGTGTCAGATATATGTATATATATATATATATATATATATATATATATATATTTAATTTGTATATTTAGGAGTAATTGCATAACTTATACTTTTGAGATATTTATTAATATATTCTAAATTGATTTGCTTAAAGAAGGTTGGTTTTACAACCCAAATGCTGCACAAAGTTTCGTCATCTTGCTTATGTATAGAACTTTAATACCCGTACAAAACTCATCAACAAACTAGATCAAGTTCATTGAAATTTCCCTAAAACCAAGTCTTCATAGACAACATTTTCATTTTGGACATGAGCAATATTTTCAAAAATATAGATGAATGCATCGCAATACTTTGTACCTCTTTGGCCAGAGTCTTTGAAAAGTACTAAATTTCTTGCTTATAATGAGTCGCGGTCAGGGTAAGTATAATTATTTTTCAAATATATACATATTTCCATTCAAATCAACAAATTTGCAAAGCCTTCTCATTGACAGATGCTGTTAATACCATTAACACACGTCGTCAACCTATGGAGATTTTTTACAATGACCCATTTAAAATCCAATCGTACAACTTTCGTTACGCTGATCGACCCGTATATCCAGTCCAGAGTTACCAACGACCACAATCTACCCAATCAAAGGCAGTTACTTTTGAGACATATTACCAAAATCCAAAGTTTTATGCCAAGCATCTTGAATCTAAGGCAGTGATACATTCGAGTACTTTCACTGAGTACCGACGTCGAAATTTTTTGCACGATTTCAAGTGCGTTCCATCGCAGTCGAATAAAGTTCTAGACCTATTAGCACCCACAATATCTGCTGAGCGTAATACTCGCATACAGCCGTTGTTGCGTTCCTGCTGCAATCGAGACGAATATCGGACGGTGCCTCGTGGCCAAAGCGTTACCAGCTTAAAGCAACCCTCCATTAATACAAATAGTGCTGTCCGTAGAGGAGGTTGCAGAGGAGGAACACTGGCCAGAAGCGCCTCCTTTTGCAGTGTTAGAGACCCCGAAAAGAATTGTTCTACATCCACTTTTCAGCTATCGCCGAGGCGCAGCGAAAGTGCTTGCAGCGGCTGTGCGATCAACATCAATATAAATGGGCTTGAGCCTGAGACTGAGCTGGACAAGAGCTTGAGAATTAATATACAAACAGATGCATGTCTGCAGAACAATACTGACAGGTGTAAGATTGTCCCTAGCTTTCAAGCTGCGCTTCACAGATCGAATAGTTTTGTCATTGACAAGCGTCTGTCCAAGTTCAGTCTGCATGAGTCCGCGGCGCAAGCTAGTTGCCAGTACGATCAGCTTAAGGGCAAGTGTCTGCAGATGCAATCAGACTGTAAACCTGTGGAGCAGGTGTGTCAGCAGGATACACTGAAGGACCAGCAGAGTACGAGATTGTGTGATCGAAGACGTGATCGTTTAACAGACTTGGAAAGACAGCGCCGTCATGAAAGACTACATAAACTAGAATTGGAGCGTGTAAGACGCGATGCAAGGGGGCTAGAGCAGAAAAAAAAAGAATGTGACTGGGAGCGCAGCCACTCCGATAAAAAACAGCAGTGTCTGCCAATGCGTGCTATTTCCATGCCAGCATCAATCGCTTCGCCTATTAGTATGACACCACATTTGCAGAGGCGACCTTCAACGGACCGCTTGCCAGAAATGCCTAACACCAATTTGGCCCAGCCGAGAACACAGGCAGCTCGAGCTGAGCGACTGCAAAGCTGCACACGGAATCTGACATCGTTGCAAAGCCTAAAAACGACGACTTCTCAGTCAAACAAAAGAAGTCCATCGAACAGATTGGAACGTCGCAGCTCGGGTAGCTGCAATGATTACAATGCCAGTGTTGCTAGAAAAGTCAGTCCCTGTAGCGTGGAAAGTCTGTCGTCTAGTCATCTGGACGAGCGCAAGTTGCTTAATCTACACGTGAACGGCATGCCTGTCAGCAACAACCAGCCCATATACACGCGTATAAACAATTTGCCAATACGGATAA
This sequence comes from Drosophila borborema, assembly GCA_030914335.1. Taxonomy (NCBI): domain Eukaryota; kingdom Metazoa; phylum Arthropoda; class Insecta; order Diptera; family Drosophilidae; genus Drosophila; species Drosophila borborema. The sequence goes on from JAUESP010000303.1 coordinate 291,259, forward strand.
CGACATCGCAGTCGGCAGATGAGAACTTGCACTTCTCAGTGAATTCGGTGCATATATGCAATCCCTCGCCAGCAACAAGAAGGCCAGTTCAAGAGCGTAAACGCGGCAGCAGCACCAACAGCACCAGTAACAACAGTAGCATCAGCAATAGTTGCCGATCGCAAGAACAGTTGCCAAATCCGTACAGTGTTAACATCCGTGTATATGCGGACAGTCGATAAACGAATAATCGATTAGAGAATATTTGCGACTGTTGCAACGTCATCATAACTGTGATCTCTATGTGTGTTTTCACAGTGTGCACACGGTGCAGTGCAGTACAGTTATATTGACCTTATAGCAGCCCTAGATATTCATTTAAGCTTTTAATTCGTCCGTGATTCAATATTGCTTATGTATGTCGTCTAAGGTCAGTTAAAATTTCGTATACAATTCACTAGTATTCTTTTGTAATATAATAAATATTTTTCGTATGCCAATTCGGTCTAGTTTTACTGAAGCGAGTTTTCGAAGTTCACAGTAAACAAAAGCATTTGTTGCCGTTGACACATTGTGCAAGCAATTACCTTCCATTCTGGGAGTAAAAAATGTGCTTATGCAATTAGCAAAACACGATTTTTGTTTTGATGTGTAACGTTTGTTTTTCTTACTACTTGTTACACTACCAAAACAATTACATATGTATTTCTTTGTATATATATTGACCAACCAATAGATTTGTTTTACTCTCCGACACATCTACATATGTATTTTAAATGGAAAAACCATTTCGCTGCCCTAAAACTGTTTTCTTTCATCCATTTGTTAAATTTGACAGCAGTTGTTCTATAATGGACTGTTCATATATATATTGTAGCCATAGTGTGCAAATTGAAGCGTGTACCACTTTTAAATCTATAATCAATTATAACAATTTACATGGGTTCATATGATATTACTGATATTTTTGGTTGATTTTGTTTTGTTGTTGTTTTTTTTTTTTTTTAATTTGCGCTGTTTTTAGTTTTTGTATTTCAATTTTTTTTTTTTTTTTTTTTTTTTTTTTTTTTCTAATTTTTGGTCATGTTTGAATGACTTTGCCGATAAGTTTGATTATTTGATTAGATTGTTCTGTTATTCGTCGTCGTCGTAGTTTTGGTAGGTTACATAACGTACCTGGGAGCGATCACGTCCATATATTAACGACTGAAACAGGGATGAGTTGTCATTATTCCTATATGTTGACTATATTATATATTATATATTTATATTTATATATATTTATTTGCACGAACTTAGAAACGAACAAGAACTAACCAAATCCATATATATTATATAAAAAAATAAATATTAAATTATAAATACTAATGTACATTAAAGAAAATGTATGTAGTATACAGAAAATATGTAAATGTTTGCAAAATAATCGGTTTAAAGAGTAAGAGTGTGAGCAAAGAAATACTATAAAACAATTATAATGGTTCACATTCAAACGCTTCATTCGTCTTGCTATCCACATAGGTTGATGGATCAATGGATAGACAAGATGGAATATTCTTAGCTTTTGAATTATCGAGAACAATTTCTGCCTTAGCTGCCACAGCCCCAGACTCAGCTGCTACAGCCATACGCACCTTCTTTTCATCGCTTGTTGGTGGGTTCTTGAGGAGCGTCAATAACGGTGCATACAAGAAGCAGAGTATGGCGATGCCAAATAACATCCACTCAAATCCAATACTCTTCACAAGGGAACCCGATAAAGCCGGACCTACCGCGAAGCCAACACAAAAAGCCACATCGCCCAGGGCATAGACGCTGCCGTATACAGCCGAGTGCCGTATGTCTACAAGGTATCCTAGCTCGGGCATCATCGATGAATCAACCATACCAATAGCAAAGCCCAGGCCGGCGTTGGGAATAATCAGATGGGTAATAGAGGTAGCCATGGGTATCTGCAGAAGAAGAAACTGAGAAAAGGAATCTACGAATCTAGACAAGGCATATACAAATATTAGACAGGCCCCGATGATAACCAGTCCGAGACAGGCGGCAAACCATCTTCCAATTTTGTGTCCAAGTGGTCCAAATAGATTTGTACCAATTAAATAGCTAATCGAAGCAGGCAAAAAGGCCACGCCCTGCTCCCAGCGAGTCGCACCCATGTTATCAACCATCCATAGCGGTAAAGATGGTTCGAGCATTGCAATGCCCATGTTAGCAAAAGTTATGGCTCCAGCTGCTATCAAGATGTATGGATCGCTAATTAGACTTTTCAGCGATGGTGGTTCCTCTGACTCCGCTTTCTGAATGGACGGCTGCAGCATGAACAGCTGCAGTAACCCATCACCGAGAGCCAAAGCAGCCAGCACTAGAAATGGCGCTGATTTGCCGACAAACTCATACATAACACCGCCAAACGGGGGGCCGATAAGGACCCCAAGCGCGAGTCCACCTAGAGCAATGCCCATGGCATTTCCACGCTCTTTGTCATCGGTGAAGCGATCTGCAAGCATTCCCATTCCAGAAACGGAGGAGCACGATGAACCAATGCCCTGAAGGGCTCGAGCGATAAATAGAACCAGATATGAGCGCCCGAAGGCAAAAACTGGAAAGAAATAACTTACATATACACATCTAAAGATTTTTACCTTAATACTTACTCAACGTAGAGAGGAACATTATTACGAAGCCAGCAAACATTGGAATGCTGTAGCCGATGCTGCAATTCGATGGTAGAGTAATAATCTTAGAATCAGTTTTAAACAAGAAATTACTCACCGATGGGTCAGAGGGCCAACAATCGGATTAACGAGCAGCTGTACAATCGCCTTCGATGCAAAGAGAAGACCCACTTCCACAGTTTCGCCGACCAATTCATTATGCCGTTCCTCCAGCTCACGATAAAATGTTTCATTGTCTATGGGAGATATAGACTCGCTGGGAAATGAGAAAATCTCACAGATATACTGTATTACCTTCAGCGCTTGGCGTGACAATCTCTATCGGGGTCGCCTCATCATTTGCACCGTCCTTACATGGACAGGACGTGGCCGGGGAAGGAGAGTTCAGGGTGAGAGGGGTACGCGGGTAGCTGTCAAGAGGTGCGTCCGGATGTCGTATGTCGTATAAGAACTCGGGTATGATGGGCACTATAAGAGGCGGGTAATGGTTTTGTAATTGAGTTGCAACAAAGAATTTACGTACAATTAGCCTAACGGCCAGCCGTTAGATGACGCAACGAAAGCAATTTTCTCCAGCCGTTCCTCTAATTGCATTTAGAGGCCGCGTAAAATTGTTCCTGCTAAAAGTTATAATAGCTTCTTGGCATTCTTGCAGGGAACAGATTGCTTTCTCTAATTGAGTTACTCGGCCAAAGGTTACAAACACTCTGCACTCTTTGCAGCGCCACAGAGGCACGTACATCATGTTCAGCATGTAATGGGATGCATGTGAGAATAGTGTGTTGGCTTGCCCCTATTGTTCCCTGAGGGGTAGTGTGTGTGTGTGTGGGGGGGGGGGGGGGGGGGGCGCTGCATGTGCCCCTATCCCATTAGTTCATTGCATGTTTTGACTATGCATATATTTATTACCAACACCCGGAGCTACCGGAATTCGCTCTACATTGAAATGGGGCTTTCAATGTTTGGTGCCCTCTGTAATTGCATTTGAGGTAGCAAAATGTGAGGCAGCTGCTCGTCATTTGCTATAAGGCCAGGTGTGAGAGCATGTTTCAATTTAATTTTTAAGTTGGTAAGTGCTGGGCGACTGATGATGCCACTGCTCGTTATTGTTAGTTTTGAAGTGCTATTGTTGCCAGCCTTTGCGAATAGCGCATAGGCAGCCTGCGGTTTAGTTGATGAGAGGTGGTTAGCTATTCAGCCAATCAAATTGATAGGCGTAGAAGCGAATACAAAAAGTAGCTATTATGCAGTGCTGTAGTAGCTGTACCAGCGCTGCCAATTCAACTTTTTTAAAATGCCAATTTCCCACAGGTGTTTTTTAATTTATCTCAATCTGTCTACATGCATTGTCTCAATCTCACGTTCCCGCACCTAATTACACATTCACGTATTTCTGAAAAAGTCCTTTGTGCCTAACCCTGAAAAGTAGAAAGGTAAATACATTACCTAGGCCCCACACATATGTACATATGTAGGTGTACCCTTTGCCTTATATACAAGCCGTCTTTACATGTTTCGGTAACATGATTTGTCATGCCATTTAGCAACACCCAAAATATTCGAGCTCGAAGTGGAATAGCTTTCAAAAACAGTTCTTCTCTGGATGGAACATACTACTTAAAATTCACCATAAAAATGATTAGGCAAGCAAATACCGATAAGGTAAGAAAACTTTCCACGTAATGTTGGTGAAACCTAGCTACCATGCGAGTATTTAACTGTCTCCGAGTCTCTGCCGTACAAATGTCTAATGGCACGTGCAACTGACAAACGGTTAATGGATGAAAGTATTGAAAACTAGGGGGTCAGGGAATGGGGATTGGGCGTCGGCTCTTTGGGTTGCATTTCGCGTGTCGAATACACTTAAGTCGCAGGGCAAAGTAAAAACTGAATGCCAGGTAATGGGCGCCAAGACAAACAAACAATGAGGACCAGGGGCTGGCCCGTAACAGTGACTGAGTCGAAAGTATCGATATAGCTATCATGTACATATGTATATACACGTTCACTAAGTGAAAAAAGAATAGAAGTAGAATATATTAAGTATACCAATCTTGAAAGTAAAATATTAAAAAAATATATTGTAGATATATCTCCGCTTATTTTACAGTTTGTGCTTTCTATAAATATTAAATGCTTGACCTTCAAATCGTTAGTTTCTTGAGTGCTTTTTGAAACACTGTACCCTCATATATATTAATATATACATATATTTCCTTAAGGTACCCATGCCTACAGGGTCGAGGCAAATTGGAAAAAACAACATTTGTATATTCCACCGATTATCCATTCACTGACTGCGACTATCCTTAGTGACAGCGTCGCCAAGTAAACAGCGACAGCAACCGCGACGTGACAGTAACATCAACTGCAGCAACAGAGAGACAGCGGCTGGCAATGTAGGCAGGCACACTACAGGGCCAGCGACAACTAAGACAGCAGCGACGAAATTTGTTGTCTTTTAGTAATTAACTACTAAGTGGTTAGGTAATTCAGCGTATGCTAAATAAAAAGTGCGTATGCTATGAGAGAGCAAGCGCGTTCCATTTGGGAGTCGGCCAGTCGACCATTGTTTCTGCGTTCCGTTTGGTTGGAGAGCATCGGAGACAAGGGACGCAGCCATCGACGCCACTTTATACTCGACTATGAGCCGCGCGAGCGACACCGACAGAGTGCTAAATCAACTGGTAAGTGGAATGCATAAGCAACTAGCTTAATATTAATGGACTGAATCTATTACGGACAGGCGTCAGCTATGAAAACGACTTAAGCGATTTTCACGGAAAATCGACGGCATTAGATTATAGTGATGATTATACCCTGGATGAGTATCTCCTGCTAGACGCCACTAAACTCACGCTGCAGCACCAGCAACAGCATCATCCAGCAAACCAGGCGGGAGGAGATGGGACCAATAACGTTCAGACGGCATTCAATGCGCTGCACAGCAGACGTCATGCCAAGCGACGTGCGTGGATGCTGAGCACCGGCAAGGGCTATCAGCTTAACAATTTAGATAATTCCAGTTCGTATTCACGTCGAAGTTCACTTCAGGATGCGTTGCATGCAATTGCGCATCCTGTCAATCCAGAGGAGCGTCTGGCGGAACGTGTGATCAATTGGCTGGATTTGGCAGGTAGAGCAGATATTGTAAAGAGCTCGACGCCGATGCCTGGCAACATTAGTAGCAGTGCAGTGCTTCGAAGCAGTCAGCGGACTAGTCGTCAGAGCCATCGAACTGTAGGCCTGAAGCGTAGTGTTACACAGCGGGAAATACCTAGAAAGCCTCCCCCAACCAGGCACCCAGTTATTAACTACTGCCCGAACTCTTCCAATGCCAAGCCCATAACCATCGTTTTTAACAAGGAGGGCGTCCCTGTACGCTTTAATCGTCCACCGCGCAACATTGATCTTTGCGCGCTTAGCAAAAGCACCAGCACAGCGCGACGCATGGCCGGCCAATTATCCGCGGCGAGATTATACAACGGCTCCGCAGCAGCACCCGTTGTGGACGACGCGCGCACGCCACCCCACAGCAGCCGAGACTTGAGTGGCAGGCAACACGAGAGTCGTAAGCAGCTACACATCTTCATGCCAAGCTTGCCGAAGAAGGGCTTGCTTCTGGCCGCAACGGCTGCTAATGAGGATACTCTTAGCGCCAGCTTAAGTGACTTATATTTTTAAGCATCGATAACAGTAAAAATGCGATTTGATTGTACATTCTCAATAAAGTCCACCTTTAACTCTCAAATTCCTGCTGTTCGCATTCAATGTAAATGCACGATTCCGAGATTGGTCAGCTCTTTGCGGGTCACAAGCCGAGTGCGAACGAGCGAGATTTCGCTGCTCCTAATTAATGGTACAGTATTTATTTTCTCATTATTTCATTACTGTTGTGTATTTGTATACGTGTATCCACATGTATAAAGTAGGATTAAAAGAAATAATTGCGCATTCCCATATTCACCCCATAACAAATTTCAATTTTCTCATTCTAGAAATACTTGAGTTGCTCACCAAAGAATTTTCCACGCTGTTTATGGTCGTCCAACATGTACTAATATTTGCCAATCTGATGGTATTACTAGTAGTAACTAGCGAGCGGGCTTATATTTCTATTTTTACAGTAAACCAGAAGAACAATTGTCTCAATATGTCTTATGGATAAATGTGTTCTAGTGTGTGTTTCTTTAACGAGTCAGTTCTTAAGTATGCCTAGGGCCTTAGCGGTTTTATAGTGCTACATGTATTCTAGTATATTAAAGGGCGATACCAAAGTAGTCATAAATCAATTATTGACATAATATATATATATGTATATGATACACTTTAACGATGGGCCGCATTCGCCAACTGAATCCGAAGCAAAGAAACTAGGAGTACGAGAGTGTTGGCCCAACGAACGTCATGCAAGGCCGCAGGCGACACCTAGCACACCTGCGCTTTACCTTGCTACAATGTGGAAATTCATGAGGTAAGTTTAGTACAGTGGGATTGTGAGCTTTGACTGGTGATTTCCTGAAGCGTAGTATACCCTGAAACCCTCGCAAAACTTTTTCTTCACGGCGAGCTCTAAAAGACAAAAGGCAGACAAAAACCACGCTCGCAATTACTACACAGCTAAAAAACTTTGTGCCTGACATTTCAGTTTTTAGTAGATTGGTAAGAATGTGGACTAAGTCGCATGCCGTGACTTATTCGCGTTTCCGAAGCGGACAAGATAGGTTGCAAGGCTGATGTTGGGTCGGCAAGGGCAGCAAAGCTTGCGCATATTCTGGTTAAGAAATATTGTTTTCGTGCTTAATTATCCGGCGATTAGTACGACTGACAAATGTCAACTGACGAGGATTCTTTGCGCAGGACGTCCGCAAGTTGTCAACGGAACGGAACGCAGCAGAGCACAGAACCGGTACAATTGGATCAAAACAAGAATTCACGTACTGCATCCAATCTGCTGCGAAATCAGCACAGCTTCGAGGCGCGCTACAGCAACTTAATACAAAAGCAGATATGGGAGAATACCATTAATAAGGATGTTTTGAAGCGCCAGCTGAATGACTACTTTCCTTTTGGACGCAGTACTTCTCTCACAAGAAACGAGTCCTCTTATGACTTATTTAATTCAATGCCCGGCAGTAGTGAAAGTACTTTGAGGACCCGTTCATTGGATACCACACCCACAAAGCATAGATCGGAAGATTGCATGGAGAGCTTTGATTCCGTAAAAAAACAAGTCGATGATTTGTGTTGAAAATGGACGAACACAATTAAGAAAAATAAACTAAAAAAAATTGTTATTGAATTGCGGATCATGGTTTTACTTTAACTCAGATTGCGAATATATATATATATATTGTTCTTCGTGTTTTTCATTAATGATTGCAAATGTATAAAGAACAAAATATTTGTCATCCATAATGACGTATGTGAATAAATTATAATGACGTATATACATATGTAAATATAAATACATACAGAAAGTATAAAATTTTTTGGTGGCTCTGACTTGCTTACGAGGTATCTTATCGTCCTCACTTATGCTGCACAGTATTTACGGATACAGTTAAGACTCTGTTTCTGTCTGACCCGAGCATAAATCAAGGCGCCTGTCTAATCACATACTGTTAAGAAACCTTGTGCATCGGGAAGTCCTTTTCGCAGCTTAATCAAATTTATGAGAATTTTATGCTCATTGCCGAAGATCAAATGTAATAACCGTGTATTTCTCGCAATTCTCACTTCAACACCTTTAACGGCAGAGTGAAAGCACTTAAGTGGAAATGCCTCAAGTCAAACGCTAAAAGCATATTTACCGTAACCTTCTCATTCTCATTCTTCCTCCCTTTAATCCCCCCCCTAGCACTCAACTCAATGCTGCTGAGCCCTTGCCACCCCACATTCAGAACTAACTTTGATTTGCTGTAACTGTAGGACAAGAGAGGCAGGCGGAAACTAAAAGAGGTAGGACAGAAGACGAGAGAACAGGGGCAGGACAGGGGCTTTGGGTTCTGTGCTGAGGGGTTGAGTCAATTTACTTTTGTGACTTTTGTGCGTTCTCTGAACATTTTTTTACTTTTGCTTTGACATTTACTTCCGTATCTATCAACAAGTTGCTAAGTGCCGCATTCGTCTAGCTATTTGTCTTCGGCTGAGCGCAACCCCTACTTGTTGATATAAATTCATGAACATTTAACAGAAAGAAAAATACGGAGCTTCAATCGCTTTTTTCCCTGGTTTCAGCCCCAAGCAAAAAGCCAATACCTGCCCAGACCCGGGCAAACCTGGGTGATTTCAGCCATCGTCCCCCCCATCTTCCCCCCCCACTTTTTGAAAAAAATTGTCACTGGGGTTGTGTTCCCCAACACTTGGAAACATAATCACTTGGGGCTTGTAAAACGGCTGGGTTTTTTCGTTTGGGCCTCCTCCCCGTTTTTTCCCCACTGGGAACGAAACCCAGTCTCCCTTTGTGGTAGTTTTTTTAGTGGGGTCCAGTCCCCCCCCCCGCAAGAAGTAGCTGGGGTTCGCCGGTGGTTCTATTTTAATTTTTTGAACTGTCCCCCCCCCCGCCACTTTAAAGTGGGCTCCCTCCTCCCGTAACTTGGCCGTCACGTTTTGGCCCTTTTTTCCCCAGAGTTCCCATTGCCAACGCCTACTCCATTTCCCCAATCCCCCATCCCAAGCCCCAACCCCCATCTTTTTCTTCTTTCCTTTCTGTCCCCCCTGGTGGTCCTGTGGGTCCGGCCCTCTAATTGTTGACGCCGCAAAACGCAAACAAATCGCTTTTCCAAGAATGTGGCTGTTCGAACATTGAAAACCAAGTAGTTTTTTTTGGTTTGCCGCCCCCTGTGGCTGGGAGAGGTTTGAATTTTCCATTAATAGTTTGGGTTCCTGGCTTTTGAAAATTCGAAACGAAATCGATAGATTTTTGTTGTAGAAAATGGGTGCATTTTTTTTAACATTATAGCAACCGCGTTTTGTTCCAAGCCCTATCGATATAAATACTTATTATCAATCATTGATTTAAAATTTATGGTAAAAATGAAATATGTTTGTTTGTTAATGAGTTTTTCAGAAAACGAGGTTGTTAATTAACTTTGGGGGATCCCAATGCCCTAATAAACAAATCCCCTGTGCAAATCAACTAAAACAAATTCAATGGAAACCAGCTTGAAAATTGAATGAACCTGACCTGGAAAGAAAAACTGATTTTGTTTTTTGTGTTTTTTTTTTTGTTTGTTTGAAAAATACTGACCGCCATGAAAAAAGATTTCCATTAGGCCGCTTAAGTGCCCCCATTGTTGGTAAAATTTTGAATGGCCTTAAGGCCCGGGGGTGAAATAAAACCTATCAATGGGAAGGGAAATGAATAATTTTTTCCAGTTGAGTGCCCCCGCTGCAAAAGAAAAATGTCAGTGGGCCTGGGCAAATATTGAAATTGGGGGCCCCCCATGGAATGCCCCTAAATTGGCTCAGAAGTTCCTGTCCCCACTTTAAAATAATTTTTTTGGTAGATATATTTTGAGAAAACTCCCTTTGCACTACTTACCTACATCCGTTGAGCCCAGCAAAACTGGGTTTGTTTTTTCGAGCCAAACAAGAGCCCTCATGGCCAACGATGAAAAACCAGGAAAGAGCGGTTTTTTTTTTTTTTTTTTTTGAGCCCACGCCAGCTTTTTGACCACATCCAGAACTTGCAAGGGGCAAGAACCCAAATTCCCCAAGCCTTGCCACACGGGAAATCCTCCTGGTTTCCCCGGATACTGACCGGCCGGTGGGTTGGCTTTAACTTTTTTCCCCCCCCAGCCTTTGTGTTTCCTCCCGAAAAGGTTTTTGGCTTCTTCCTGGCTCTTCCCTTTTCAAAATGTTTTTTTTTTTCCAAACCAGTGGCCCATGAAAAAATTCCGCCCACCCACCTTCCTGGTGGTCCCCCCCCCCCCCATGTTTGCCCCATTTTTTTTGTTTTGTTTTTGGATAGCCTGTCCCAACTGTTTTTGCTTTAAATGGATTCTTACTCGTTTCCCAACTGGCGAAATTTCTGAACCTTTTTGTCCAATTTATGGTAAAAGGAAAAAAACGTCCGTTTTGATTGTAAAACTTTTTAACGTTTTGCCTTTGGCCTCTTTTTCACTGCTGCTCCTCCTCCCTCCCCCACTTTTGCTCCTGCCCTGTTTGAAAATTGCGTCCCCCTTGGGTTTTAAAGCCCCCCCTGCGTGCTGAAAGGCTGGGGGTATTTTTTTTGGCGTGTTGGCCCCAATTCCCCTTGCCCCGCAAAATCAGTTCCGATGAATTGCAAATTGCGGGTCCCCGCTTTAGGCCCCGCCCCCACTTTTATTGCTTAGGTAAACGGAAGCAGAAGCCAATTTACGGTCCCCCCCCCCCTTTCCGATTCTAAATATAAGAGGAAAATTTTGGGGTTCCTTTCAAAAAATGTCCTCAAGCAATGTAAAACCTGGCTTTTTTTTGCAACGATCAAAAATGTTTTTTTTCGTTACCTTCCCCTTGCCTTTCCCCCCCTTCCACCCCCCCGCTTGATTTTTTGTTCCACTAATTTAAAAACAAATAACTTATATGTCCCTTCGGTTTTTTGGATTTTTTTTTCATTATCATTTATTTATTAACTGGCGGCAGCAGTCGGACGAAATCAAAAAAAATTGAAAAAATGTCCCCAGGGGCTTTGCTAAAATTCCCCACTAACAATAATTTCCCAATTTAATTTATAACATACCCTATGCAAAATTGGTAAGACAATGTGGGTCGCCCAATTTAAAATATTTTTAAATCTTTTAATTCCCTTTTTTTTTTTTTTGGGCGCAATTTTCCCAAAATTTTGAAAATTTTTTCAAATTTTCGAATTTTTGTGGGTCTTTCAAGTTTTAACGAACTTCTCGTCATTTGAGTCGGTGCCGGTCCGTAAAACCAAATTGTTCAAAATTCTATTTGGAAAATTCAGCATCTAATTTTCGTTTTTAAGAAGACATTCCTCCACACAGCCCCACCACCCATCCCAATAAACCTCCCGAGAAGCCTTTATTGTAATGAAAAGGGAAGCGCACACAAAGCTTATTCTAATCATTTTTTAACGTCTCCCTTTGGCCAAACGCAAAGCCCCCTCAAATTCGACATTAACAGCAAGTAAGTGCCCCTGCCGTTGCGACCCTTTTCCTAAAATCGAAATTTAGCTGCGCCTTCATTCCAAATTAAATTTTTTTCAAAACGCTGCCTATTGTGAGAGTCAAGATGAAGAGAATTTTTTTTTTGCCGGTTTTTTTTTCGGCAGTGCAATCCTGGACAATGCTTTTTGGAAGTTGCGTTTTGGGCAAAATGCCCTCTTTTTTTTTTTTTTTTTCAATTTTTTTATACTTTTGTTCCGAAGGGAAAAAAGTAATATTGGGTTTTTTTGTGCAAATGTTCCCCGTCTTGCCTTTGTTCCTCGTGTCCGTCCCCCTGGGTTCCGTCCGTTCTGTTTCCCGTATGAAAACGCAATATTTTTCGGCGCTATTAGAAGCTAGGACCTTGAAATTTTTTTTTTTTTAAAACATATGCTCATACCAAAAAATTTCCCCCCGGAATTTTTAAAAGGGTGGTTAAAAATTTTTTTTTCCCGAAATCCGCCCCACTAGGGGCCCGTGGCCAAATCGGAAAAAAAACTCTTCCCGCCCCATAATTCAAGTTTTATATACTAGAGTGAATGAAGCTTAGAGGAGTTTTTGTCACTTTTGAAAGTCTCACTCGGTGACCCAACCCAATTTTCAAAAAAGCCTTTCTGGGCGGGATTAATTCTACGCCCATTGGGTGGCGTGGGCAATCGGAAAAATACGTAATCTTCTACACGTGACAGCTAGCAAAGCTTGAAAAAATTTTTTTTTGTGAGTTGGTGAAGCTTAATGTTTTTTATGGATTCCCTTAAAAGAAATCGATTCCAAAAAATTTTTTAAATGGTCCTAGCGCCGCGCATTTTGGGGCCGTGGCAATCGGAAACCTGAAAATCTAATTAGAAGATTTTTTTTTTTTTTTTTGTTCGCAATTTGTGGCTAATTTTTTTTTTGAAAACACTATTGGAGAACAACTAAAGACTTTTTGAAAAATTTTTTTTGCATGTTATACTCGGGTTTTGAAACACCCAAAGACCCTCCTAAGCCCTTATGGTGGAAAATATATCTACCGCCGCCCACAGGGGGGCCGTGGGCAAACCGCCAAGTTTTTTATAATCTTCCTACAGTTTTTTAATAGGCCCTTAGAACGGGCCTTTGACAATTGGCAATGGTTTGAAGTTTAATAATGGTTTGTTTTTTTTTTCCCTCTATCGAGGGCCCCCAAATATTTTTTTTCCAATGGCCACCCTCTGTTGGGGGGCGTGGCCAAATCATCGGAAAAATTAACCCTGGTAATTTTCCGCATTTTTTTGGAATGTAAGCAAACCAAAAATTTTTTTTGCAGCCAGGCAATGTTTTTGCCCTCGGCTCTTTTTCTAAAAAAACTTGGCGAAAATTTTTTAATGCGTCTACCGCCCACTGAAGGGCGGGGGGCCCCAAATCGGCCAAAGAAAAAGTTTGTTGTTTTTGTGGGCCCACGCATAATTTCATGCATAATAATAGCCCTTATTTTACAAATTTGCCCTATGATGGGCAAAGAAAAAGCAAATTTTTTTAAAAACAGAAAATAATAATATAAAAATGAATTTTTACAAAATAAAATTTTATTTTTTTCTTTCGATTCATGCATTAAAAATTCCAGCCGGGACTCGGAAAAAACCTAGGTCTGTTTGAAAAAACCAACATGGTAAAAATCGTTTAAAGCTAAACCCCCTAAAATAAACTTTCCACAGCGTGATGCAGCTTTTTGACCCAGCCTGCTTCAGCAGCTTGTTTGAAACCTAACCAAAACAACACAATCGCAACTTTCTTGCAATATGTAAATAAAACCACTTGATGTTGGGTATACACGTTAACACATACATACATACATAATTGCATGCAAGAAACACTGCTGGCCCCACTCCTAAGCAAACGGAAAGGCCAGAAGCAGTTTTAATGTTTTTTTTTTACTTAAATGGCAACAAATTTTCCAACAATATGGCCTTAGTGTTTTTTTTTATAATGATATCAATTGGCAGCAAGCATTTTACTGAACTAAATCTATCACACTAAAAAAAAATTAAAAATAAAAAATAATTTTTTTGAAAAAAAAAGTTTTTTTTTTTGTTTTTGCTGCGGGAAATTTTTTCGAACCCACGCACCCTAAGGTATTAGGCCTTTTTCATGGCGGCTTATAACCATCAGCGCCCCCACTGCCCTGGAACCTGAATGGTCATTGTTTTTTTTTTTCACTACAACCCAAATAAGGGCATTGGCTTAGAAAAGCGCCTTTTGTTTTGACAAAACTTAAATAACCATCCCATCGAAAAAATTTTCCAATTCAATTTCCACAATTTCCTTAGAATATTTTCCTGGCCATCCCAAACTTTTTGTTTAATGTATCCCAATAGAAAATATTGTGGTATAACTCGTATAGTGGGGTGTTTAAAACATGTGTTACAATCCTGGGTTATGTAAAAAATGTTGTAGGGAAAAACGGTGTGGTTGTGGCTACTTATTAATTTTTTAAAATTGGCCCTATGGGGAACAGAAGTAAAAATATCGGCAAAGTTTTAGTTTTGCCCCGCCTAACTGCAATGTTCTTAACTTTGTTTTTTTTTTTTTTGTGTTTTTTTGGCGGGTTTCAGGAATTATCGTAGTCCGAGAGGCCGTTCCCTCGACGAGAGGACTTCCTTTTACCTTTGTTGTTTGGATTTTATTTCCCGAATTCCTAATTTTATATCCTATTTCCAATGTGGAAAATGATGGAATGGGTGGGTGAACCACCACGTTTTGCCTGTTGGTTCCATTGATCTTACCGTACAACTCCTTTTTTTTTGGTCCCCCCCTTTCAATGGCAGTCCCCCCTTTATTATTTTTTTGGTTCCCTTTATAACGGGTGTTTTTTCAAGTTGTTTTTCCCCTTTTTAATCCCTAAGCTTTTTTCTTTCTACCAGTGTTTTTTGCTTTGGCCAATCATCTTTTTTGAAGACAGTTTTTTTTTTTAATTGTTGATTTTTTAATGTTTGTCCGATCGACTATCTTTTTTTTGAACAATCCGGGAACCCCTGAACAAAACCCCCCGGAAGTGATCTTTTTCCATGATTTTGGTGTGGGAAATTCTTGCCGTCCCAAGCTGTTGGGGCCTCTAAACTCAACTAAAATTCATTTTCGTTTCCGGAATTTGGCGCTATTTTTTTTAACCGATTTTTTTTTTTTTTTTTTTTTTTTTGGTTTTTTTTGTTTTTTTGATTTAATTTTTTTTTTTTGTTTTATTTTTTTTTTATTGTTTTTTTTAGAAAATTTTTCGATCGTTGGTTTTTGGGTCGAATGAAATTTTTTCCAGACAAGCCCGCGGGCTTTTTTTTTCCTAATGATTCATTTTTAAGTGGTCCTTATATTCATTTTTTTTTTTGAAATATTTTTTAGGCAATGGCATGCGGCATTTTCCCCTCCTTAGCGTGGGAAAAAACCCTTAATTAAGCCGGTTAAATCCAAACAATAAAAATGTAATGCAGATTTTTTAAAGTTTTTTCCGCATTTTTCAAAAAGAATTCAGGTTAAAGGATGAAAGAGAAATGGCAATGTGGTATCTCCACCCGTACAAAAACTTTAATTTTTTTGATTCATTAATTTCAATTTTTTTTAAAATATTTTTTATATATTCCCCCAGGCTCCCAATGTGCCATTACGGTCCGCGGGTTGGTGCCCCTTTGCCTCACTCCCTCGAAGTTTGAAGAAAACAATTAAAAATTGGTTTTTTTGCTTATTTTTGGTACGTGGGTCGACTAGGTAATACCCTAATGATTTTTATTGCCCGATGGGAATCGGAAAACCCAACGAAGAGACTGATTTGTTATTTACCTTTCTTTTTTTGAACGACGATTTGGAAAAAATTAAAATTCCATGGTAGAAATTGAAGAGGAAAACACGAATGACGAATAAAAGATGAAAATGAATTACGAAAAAACTACTTTCTTCAATCTAGAAAAATACCTGGTTGAATTTCGTTTGTTTCACAAAACAAACCGAAAACCAATTCCCCATAAGTAACATAAAGGTTTTTATCAACCACAACCCAAATAACCTAAAAACAGCCAAAGGTAAAAATAGTAAAAATTAGTATAAGTAAGTTTTTTTTTTTTTTTTTTTTCCTTCCTGATAATGACAAATAGTTTTGATTTTTTCAACTATGGGATTTATATTTCAATACTTTCAAAAAAAATGATTTGAGTTGAGTAATATTAAGTGTTTATAATTATCCTTATATTTCGCCCCAGCGTTTGGAAAATATACGTTTTAACTTTTTAGACATAAAGCTTGATAACTTTTGTTGAATTTGCCAATAAAAACTGAGAATCATCCGCTTCGTTTTTTTTTCAGAGCTCTAACAACGCCACCTTTACATTTTAACGTTTGTTAACATTTTTTTTTTTCAGATTTTCCTTCAAAATTAAAAAGTTGAAAATAAAAACCAACCATGTTTTTTTTTTTAAAAGTAACGTCCATTGAAACAAAAACAAACCTTGGGTAATAAGTAAATAAAAAATTTTATAAATCATAAATTATAATTATAAAATATTTTTTGTTTTTGTAATTAATGGTAAATCTATAGTTTTGAGACCCACAGAACCCATCGTTAGGTTAAATGGGGGTTACCGTTTTTTTTTCTACATATTCCGTAAACAACACCCTTTTCTTATCGGGTGGAATTATGCAATTAAATTGGCACCTGAAAAATTTTTCCCCTTATTAGGCCTGTTTACCTTTTTAATCAATAACATAAACCTAACTGGGGCAAAGAGTTTTTTGGCTTTTTTAAATTTATTTTTCCCAACCTTCTCCTAATACAATAGGTTATAAAAATTTAAAAAAAAACAAAAAAAAAACCAACTAGTTATTTTTTTTTAAATACTTGGGAAAACGTTTTTGGGTGAGGAACTGATTTATTGCAACCAGGCCCCCTCCTGTCCCAAATTTCCTGAAATAAGCGGGTTTCCCTTTCGATGATTGGCATTTTTTGGTGGAAAGGGCAAAGCAGGTTAAAGAAAAACAAGTTTTTGTGTAGATGTTTTTACCACCGTTTTTTGATTAAATTTTTTATTTAATTTTTTGTTTTTGTTTATTTCTTTTATTTTCCGGGGTGATACTGTTTAAATCACCAATACTTGGGGTTTTTTTTTTTTTTATTGCTGCGTTTTTTTTTGGAACAGTTTTTTTTTTTTGGCGTATAATCTTGTGGGGATAATTAAATGGAAAAAGTTTTTATTCAATTATTTTTCATTGTTTTTTTTAGGTCTTTTCCTTAAATAAATAGACACCCAAAAATCCCATTTTTTCCCAATATTGGGTGGTTTTTTTTCAAAGCAATACGCCCTGACAACAAAACAAATTTTTGTTGATAGCATTTTTTTCCCCCCCAGAGACAACAATCAAAACATAAAGGGTTGGGGGAAACACAATTTTCCCGTTTCACACCCCCTTTGAATCGCCTCTCAGATTTTGGTGAACTGGACCCAAGTACTTTTAATATTGAACCTATCTAGAAGGGGGTCTTAATAAATTTTGAGGACTCCCCCTTTTAAAAATGGTTGAGAAAATTCATTTTTAACCTGCTTTGTAAAAATACCAATTGGTTCTTTTTTTTCTTTTGTTTTTGGTTTTGGGGTAAATTTAAAAGGAGAACCCAGAATTATTTATTTGAAATTATAACAAATAGAAAAACCCATATACATATAAATATTAACTCTACACATATTTAATTATAAATTATACATGAATATATTGGGCCTGAAAAAAATAAAACTGTAAAAAGGGGAATGATTTACTTACATCCCGTCCACATATTTTTTTTCCTTCCCCCCCCTTGGTGTTTGTTTTTCAAAATGCAACTTTTTTGAACCATTTAATAAAACTACAATTTTCTAATCGGCAAAAAGTAAACACCGTTTTTTTTTTTTTTTGACAAATCTTCTAAAGTGGGCAATACAAACAAGGTGTGGTGGTGGCTGGCCCCTTGCAATGGTAAAAAAGCGTTTGGGGGGTTTTTAGAAAAACGCACCGTGCCCAATCTCCCCGCGGAGGAAATTCATTTCGCGCAACTGAAGGTTTTCGCTTGAGAACGGCGCAAACCGGAAGCGCGCACAAAAAGCGGGCCTTTTCCGCTGCGTCCCAGGATTTGGGAATGCCGATTTAAAAAGGGCAGCATAGCCCTTTTGGCCCTCAGTGGCCAAAGCATAAAGTGCCTTCGCAGCGCAGTAAAAAGCAGAAGCAACCAGCAGCAAAAATCAGGGCAAGAGGGCAAAGTAGCCAGCAAGCAGCCAACAGCAGCAGCGTAAATGCATGCGCAAATCGCCCGGTATTAGAAGCCGCAGAAAATTGTTTGTTTTTTTGTTAAATCCGTTGCCCACCTTTTTTTTTTTTTTTTTTTGGGGTGGGGTGCGAAGCGTCGTCCCCTAATTTTCGAACGACGTTGGTCCTTTCGTTTTTACTGGTTGTTTTTTGTTTTTTTGTCGGTTTTTTTTTGTTTTTGGTTTAATCGCCTGTTTTTGTTTGAAAGTTTGGTGGCCCCCGCCCCCCTCGCCCTCCTTTGACAAATCTTCCCGTGAAAGGGAAAAGCCTTTGCCCAAACGGCAATAATTCCTGGCTCAATTTGCCTTCCATTGTTGTGTGTTGAGTGCGAGTGGTTGGGGTTGGTTATGCCTGAAAACGGCAAGAGCAATGGCCCCCCTAATGGGAAGTTGTATGTAAAATGGTGCTCTTTTGATTTTTATTTTTCACAGTAAAATTTTTTCCCCGTTTATCCGCCTTCCCTGTAACTATTGCAATACGAAACGGGAATGTACCCTAAAAATTTTTTGTTTACCTTTATTAATAATATATCATACAGACTACATAACATGCAACTACATCATTTTAATTGGCTTTAACGCTTCAATTAAGTAAGGGATTGAATTAACACAACAATTTTTTTCTCAAAATTAAATACCAAGCCAATGAAATATTATATTTCTGATAAGAATAGAATATATTTTTTCAAACGTTCATTACAATTTTCCAAACAGAAAGCAAATTGGAATAAGATTAATTGGGGCAATGTCCCCAACCCAAATGAAAAACCCCCCCTTTTTTTGGTTTTTTTTCGCTTTTTTTTCAACAAAGTTTTTTTTTTTTTAAACCGGTGGTTCCCAACCCCTTTTGGGCAGCTTCTCCCGAGCCACAAGAACGTGGGGTGTTATTTCTATGATTGTTTGCTAAATTTTTTCTGGGTCGGTTGCTCCCCTTTTCCTGTAAGCTAAATTAAGGGCCCCTTTAGAAAATAATTTACCGTAAAAGCCCATATCGGCCCTATCACTAGCAAAAAAGTTTTTTTTTAAAAGTAAGGTTTTTAGTCCCACAACCCAATTTGTTTACATATTAAAATGAGAAATATTAATTGAATCAGGCACTTAATCAAATTTATGCAATTATCGAGGTCCCGGGCCGGAAATAGCAAATGAAACGCCTACCCATCCTGTGGAAAAAAATTAACAAATTCCGCAAGTCCCCCCCCCCTACGTTTTTTTGCCGAATCTTAATAAGCCTATTAATGGTGGTTTCAGTCATTGCAAGTTTTTTTTTTTTTTGGAATGGAAAAAATTAGTAAAATATTATGTTTTTTTTTTTTTTTTTTGGAGAAACTGAATTATATGGTCCCATTCTGGTCATCAGTTATCTAAAGTTGCTCCCCCCGGAAAATTTTTAATGAAAGTTCACAATAACGATTTATTTAAAATTAATTTTCCCTTACGCCTGAACGAAAAGTTGACCTTCCTAATCTTGCATCAAATCTTTCTTTGCAACAGCCCAAACCCCCAAAATTCCGAAAATTCTTTAACCATTAGGCAATTTGCAAAACGTACTTCCCAACAATCAACGAGCGGTTTTTTTTTTTTTTTTTTTTCCCCTTATACAACAAATTCATCCATCCTATCCTTGCAAATACATAACAAAGTTCCATATATTAAAAAAATAGAATAACTTTTGTCAGTGGTTTGCGCTTTTGTAAGTAAAGTGAAGGTTTTTTGAAAAGTCCAATTAAGTTTTTAAGCCAAGCCCAGTTAAATTAGTGCAGTCCGCGGTTAGGGTAAAACTTTTGCCATTTCCAAGTTTTTTTTTCTAAAATGGGGTGGCCCGTTTGTTTTTTTCCGAATCCCGCCCCAAATAGTTTTTTTTTTTTTTACCACACATGCGATTTTCTCACAGAAATTTGGAGTGATAAGTTCTTGTCCCCCAACTGCAGCCCCCCCTAACGTCCCCGCCCCTGGCAAATCAAATACGCCGGTTTTAGGGTAACTCCGCGGGGTTTAAATACGTGGCGGGTAAAGAAATCAAGTAAAAATCTTTTTTTAATACCTGAAAAACCATTTGAAAATTGGGGATTCCAGGGTATATGTTTTTTTGTGAAAATGGTTATGTAAACAGGGCCCCAGAAGGGAGACTTCCCCCCCCGCCAACCCCGCCATAAAAAGAAATATCATAATTTCTTGAAATGCAGCATAAAAAAATAATCGTTTTGAAATTGAGGTCCCCTGTTCCCAGCCCTGTCCCCCCCCGTTTCCGTTCCGTTTCCCGTTTTCCGTCCCCCCCGTCCCCGTCCGTTTCATAAACGTCGAGATTTTTCGGGAAAACTACAAAAGCTAGAGAAGCCTGAAATTTTTTCACATGAAACACTCGTTATGTTTTTTGTAACCCCTAAACCAATAGCGAAGTTTTTGTTTATTTTTGTTTTTTGTTTCGATACCTCGTCCCATTTTCCCAATTAATCGTAAAAAAATATCGAAAATTCGTTTTTCCCATTTTTTTTTTAGGTTTTTTTTTTTTTTTTTGTGTATAACTAACTAACAAACAAAACCCTTTTTTTCCACCTAAGAGAACCATTTAACTTTATATATTGGGATATAATAATTATGGATACGCCCCCCAGATTTTCGTGATTTTTTTTTTTCAGATTTTTGGGATCCACGCCCCCCCTTTTTCGGCCCCCAAATTTTTTGGGAAAAAAACGCAAATTTTCAAATACTAGAGAACTTTTTGCCCAAAATTTGGGCAATAGATAATTGTTAATATCTCCCCTTCATCCTACTTTTAAAAATTTTTCCATTAAGATTCGTCCCCATCCCTAAGAAATGAAGTTTACAATAAGCGTCCCCTCCAAACGTTTTCCAAGCCCAATACCCAAACCCCCAAGCCCGGTCGGCAATGCAACTTGCCCTCAGTTGTTTTTTTTTTTTTTTTTAGCAGAGCGGGCCGGGGCCGCTTTATAAGTGGCGTAAGAAGAAGAAGTTATCAATTTTTTTCTTTTACCGGTTTTTTTCCAGGTAAATCTTCGTAGTTCCCCCGAGCCCGTCTTCGGAAACTAAGGCCCTTCCTTAAACTTTTTTTTTGTTTTTTTTTTTTTTTTTTTTTTTTTTTTTTTTGTTTGTTTTTGCATAGTTCCAAGAGCATGTCCGTAGTTCCCAAAGCAGTCTCCCTAAAGTCACTTAAAAAATTTGTTTTTTTTTTGAGATCGATGGAGGTTTTTCATTATATTCCCCCCTTTGAAGCTTTCTTAGTGGGGCCCTCCCCCTTCTAAAATTTCAATGGTTTCCCCCTTTTCATTTTTTTTTTAAGTAATTATGAACTTAGATTTTACAACTTAATGAGGCAGAAATTTGAAAATAAAACATTGCACAATAACTACTTTATCGAACCAACACACACATGAATATAGGGAAAAGGCCCCCAAAAAGCCGCTGAAATGTTTTTTATAGTAAACGTCGTTTCAAAAATACTTTTTTCAACAGTTACATGGAAACCTAGAAACCTAACATGAAAGGAGATGGGGACATTAAATAATGTGTGGGAGGTTGGGGTAGGAATTTCGAAAATGGATTTCAATAGAACAATACAACATCATCTAAAAAGTCAACTAATCAATTAAGTAGGCCTTTTAAGTTTTTTTTTCCCAGGATTAACTTTTTGGGGTAAACCCAATTGGTAAATTTAATCCTAATATTCTTCGACTTTTGTGTAGTGAACTCAAAACTCAATGTTTTTGTCTAAAAAATGGATGCAAACTGAATTTTTTTAGCTAAAAATTAAGCCTCAGGAATAATGCCGGGTTCCCCTCCCACATACGAGGTGATTATAAAATATTTAACATGGTGGGGTACAACCTTTTTTGTCATAAGGGGCCGTTGGAAAAATCAATTTCAGTGAAAGCAATTTATTTCCTTTTTATTTCCAGGCAGCGCGGCAAACGACGGGAACAGTTTTTTTTTGTTTGTTTTTTGAAAATGTTAACTCCACCCCTCCATCACCAAAACAAGGACTAAAACCAAAAAGCCCCTCCCAGAGCCCAGTCAGCCAGTTCCAGCTAAATTCAGGCAGTTCCCCTCACCCAACACCAAAGAGCGCAAACTTAACTTCCAACTGTCCCCTCCCCCCCCGCAATTTTTTTGGAAATACTATCGGAAAAATTTGGGGCCTTGTTTTTTCGCCCCTAGCTCTAACCAATGCCCCACAAGTCCCCAAAGTTTTTTTTTTTTAAAATGTCCAAGTGTGTCCGCCTTTGGGGGTTGGCAGAAAAATATTTTTTTTTTTTTTTCATATTAGCCCGTTTTTGGACGCCCCTTTTTTTTTTTGGGGTAACCCAATTGTAAATTTAAGTCTAATCTTCGACTTTGTGAGTGAACTCAATCAGTTCTAAAATGGATGCAACTGATTTTAGCTAAAAATTAAAGCCAGATAATGCGGGTCCCTCACATACGAGTGATTATATATTTATGGTGGTCAACTTTTGTCAGAGCGTTGGAAAATCAAATTCGAGTGAAAGCATTTAATTTCCTTTTAATTCAGCAGCGAGCAAGCGACGAACAGTTTGTTTGAAATGTAACTCCACCTCCATCACCAACAAGGACTACCAAAGCCCTCCAGCCAGTCAGCCAGTCAGCTATTCAGGCAGTCCTCAGCACACAAAGAGCGCAAACTTCAACTGTCATCCGCATTTGGAATACTATCGGAAAATTGCTGTTCGCCTTAGCTCTAACAGGCCACAGCCAAAGTTTAAATGTCAAGTGGGGTCCGCTGTGCAGGAAAATATTTTTCATTTAGCTTGGATGCCTTTTTAGCCTTACGGGGGTGTCTGCCACACATATTTTGTGGCATTCAATTGAAATATCAGCACGTGCCACTTTGCAGCCTCGAATATTATACCAAGTCAAGGTTCGCTCTTTCGTATTGCACTTCATCATATTTACTCGACCATTTGTCTTAAGTCACCAAGAGAAATAAATTTCGCGTGTATGCCCACAAATTTCATTAAGGAATTCCAAACATATTTCGTATTATTATTATTACTTTGGAACGTCAAGCTATACGACTTCCTAATACATATGTACATATGTACATAGTTATGTCTGCTTACTTTAATATTTTCTTATACATATGCTAGTGAAGAATGGGTAGAGTTAACTCAGAATTTGATTTCGCACTGATTATAATTATATTTTGAAATAGAATTTCTTATATTTCAGATCTTTAAACAACTGATTAATGTCAATAATAAAATATTTTCTAATTCTTTCTAATTAGATTTCTCAATCATCTCTAATTCGTTCTAAATATAGTCATATGTATATTTGTAGAAATAATAATAATTATGTATATATATGCTTTGTTTTATTTTTTAACTACATAGAAAAAGCGTTGATATAAATACACGCATGATGGCATTTGTATGGCGTTCACGACGCGATTTGAAGCCTGCGCAATGAAAGCGAGTGGGCGTTCCATTTGGTAAAGTTTTACCAATCGTCATTGGCGGATATTACGCAAAATTTTTATCCGCCAGTCAGATGAGAGATGCTGAAGCAAAAGGATGCTGCGACTCACTTGTTGCTACAGCTCGCAAATGCAGCAGAAAACATCAGGAGGAGTGGCAGCATGTGGATGCCTATTATAACAGAGCATGTGAAGTGTGAAAATGCTTTATCGCTCAGCACGTAGCGATAACTGCTACTAACAAACCCATAATTAATGAAATAATTCAACTGGCACTTATGGTCTCTGTACTCTTTTATTATCTTAGTCCCTTAGCTAACTTGTTATATTCTTTTTGAAACATTAGCAAAGGGCATATGAAAAGCTAAACTAAGGTCATCGTTAATGCATTGATATGCAATTTGATATGGAACCTTATCGTAAGAGTAAGTCACAAAAATAAAAGCACATCCTTGCTTCTAGTGTCATATTCAAATTAAGTAATCAGAAATCATTAAAATAGGACTTTATGTTATAAAGGACTACAATAATTTTACTTTATTATTAATATAATTGTCTAATTGCATTTATCAGCGTTAAGATAAATTTAAATTTTTACTTATGTTATCTAGATGATCCCATAATCCTAAGTGATGATAGTTGAATTGCACTAAATTATTTAACACAACCAATTTTTATAGAATACCAGATGTAGTTACAAGCTGAATAAAATGTTTTAGTATTTAAGTAAATAAAACAATTTATTACTATTATAAAAAATACACACAGATTTTTAACATATTCGCGGAACATTTTCTCATGAACTTTACCTTAAGATCTATCTTACATTTATTTGTTCTGAAGCAGTATTAATTTATCTACACTTAAAAGTTTTAAAATGTAAACTCAACCAAATATTTAAATATCTGTATATACAATAGACTGGAGTATTATTTTAGTTAGAGGGATTTATATGCACTACGCGTCTTGGATTTTTAGATTCTCAAAGTCGTCGAGCGTGTCCTCCGAACCGGACGCCGTCAAATCCGAGAGCTCATCAAGACACTTTTGACGTTTACGCACATTCCAATGCAGACCCTCAGCCAGCGAGTCGAA
Source organism: Drosophila borborema (assembly GCA_030914335.1). Classification (NCBI taxonomy): domain Eukaryota; kingdom Metazoa; phylum Arthropoda; class Insecta; order Diptera; family Drosophilidae; genus Drosophila; species Drosophila borborema. The sequence continues at coordinate 315,890 of JAUESP010000303.1, forward strand.
CCAGTCGGATATTTGATCCTGTGCACAAATGCTCGGGACAGGATAAATAGAGGTTGTTACTCGCAGAAAATCACCATGATTTAACTCTTGATCATTTCGGCCGTCGAAAGATACGCGCGACGTATTCCTACTATCCGGAGATATCGAAATCTAAAGGAAAACAGATTTCAGATTTAAGAATACTATAATGAACTTAATCGTCTTACCTTCAGCTCAACACCGGCTGGTACTACAATTGGCCTAAAACTTAGTGAATGCGGACAAATGGGCGTGACCAGTATAGCTGGCACAGATGGATGGATCATAGACGCACCAGCGGCTGCCGCGTAGGCTGTACTACCCGTTGGTGTAGACACAATCAATCCATCTCCTTGCACTGATGTAATGTACTTGCCGTCCAAGAAAATATCAATATTGCTCAAATAGGGGGATGGACCACGATTAATTACCACCTCGTTTAACACCAGAATACTGCTGTACCCAGACGTAACCTGGGCTGAGGAGGGACTACAGTTGTTATTGCTGGCCTTTGGGTGCCCCAACTCGCCGTAGTAAGATTGTCGTTGTACAGATGGCTTTGAGAGATTACTAAATTGCAGCAAAGACTCCCTGCGACGCTCGCCTTTGCGATGAATTGAGCAACGCAGGCGACTTCGTAGCGTGAGTGCGGCATGACCCTCTAGTACATTGGTCACTTGTTCCTGAAAATTGTCACACTGAAACGGTGTCAGAAACCCCAATGAGCCCAAATAAAAGGCCATAACTGGCGGAACTGATTGCTGGAATAATTGAGAGGCATAAAGTAACGTGCCATCGCCTCCAAGACAGACAATAAAGTCAATGCGATCGGTGAGATCATCGCGGCCATCTCTGTAGCAAAAATACCCAAAGGTTGTTAGTATGCTGATTAAAGTGATTCGTACTCTTCATTCGTACTCACTTAAAGGTTACTAGCTTTTCTCGCAGTGCAAGGAATCGGGAGCGTACTCCAGTGTAATACTCATGAACCAGACGAAACTTTGCACTCTCTTGTTCCAGTTGGACATCGTCGCGCAGCAATTTGTCCTCCAGCACTGCAGACTCCACCCAGACGACCATGTTTTTCTCCTGGACCAGCCATTCAACTAACTGCACAAATGGTAACAGCACCTGGGAATCCTTTTTCTTGATTACGAGGACAGTTAAGGGTGGCTTATACCAGGTCAGGCGCTGACTGGCGGGATCTTGGATTTGCATTACCATTGCAGAGTTTTTCATAATGCGCCCGCATGGTCCAAACTGCTGGAACGGCGAAGGTGCGTTCAGGCTACGCGTGCGCCTGAAATGGATGTTTAAAAAACAATTTTAAAGCTAAATCCCCAAGTATTTAGGAATTACAGGTACTAAAAGTAAAAAGTTATTTAGAAAAACCTCAAAATGCGCGCCTCGTGGTCTTGAATATTATCTTGGCTCATATGCGTGGAAACAAGGTCTAAATGCAGCGACGTACAACGCGTTTTCTGATGCTGCATATTTTTAATTATCAAACTTAATTTTAGGTGGACCTAAAAAAACACGCGAGATACACACGCAATATATTGACTTTTTTGTTGTCAAATAACAGTTCTTATGTACGCGTTAATTGTTGGAATTTGTGTTGCTTGTGTGTCGCTCTGTTTAGTGCGAATCGTTCGAAGGTTACACAAATACTGAAAGGCCAAAATATTTTTGAGAATAAACATTTTTTTTTTCGTTACAGCAACAGCGTTAAGAAACTCGTTTAGTATCGAAGTGAAACAACAGAGACACTCGTTTTCGAAGGAGTGAGAGGGGGAACGACAGTTATACAGAGAGAGCGTAGTGCAGCATATAGACAAATGGAATGAGAGCACCGCGTCGGTTGAAAACTTGGATAAGTGCAAGGCTTAGTGCATGGTGGTACATCGGTTTGGCAATCAAATGACTCAACTTATGAATGTCAGGTTTTATGAATGGAATGATGCGTTCCACCACTTTTACTCACAGTTTTTTATAGCAATAAAAAGCATCTTTCGGTATGATCGCGTAAAGAAGAGGGAAAGAGTAAGAATTGAAATCTATTCAGTTATTATACTGTCCAACTGCTTTGCTACTACTCCTGTAAATGTTATTTATATTCCTTCTTTGCAGCTGATAAAAATGCTTTTAATTTTGTGCGTCTCCCCACACGGCCAACAATGATCTCGGCCCATCAATAAACAATGGCAGACTAATTAAAGACAAGGTAAGCCTGCTTGATACTGATAGAAACGTCGATTAGTGTGACGTTGCAACCTTTTCTTTCAATGGATAAGATATTGCAAATATTGTCTAACGTACCCGACTGTAGTGGACTTGTTCACGTTCAAAACTGTTGTAAGAACGAAAAACAAATAATTTGCAAGTCGGTCTGTAGAGGTCAGCAACGATCCACTTGAAATATGTGAATATTTTCGGGACATCAGACGATATCAATATACTTGTTTGACTTTGTGAACGAGTATTAAAAATATCATCGATTTTTGCATCTATTAAGAAACCGTGTATCGACCTATTTCCACTTTGAGGTGGATCCACTGGGCGACAGGGTAAAAGACACAAAAGCCACCTCATTGACTTTGTACCTATATAGCCAATTCGCCAGGGAATTAATTAAGGGCCGTCTGTGCTTTGCTTAACACATTGTGAACGTACATGCAAATGGAAGGTTAAATTTTTTGACCCGCTGCACCTTAGGAACTCGCGTCTCAGATTGATTTCGATTTTCAGCTGTCCGCTGGTCATGGGCTGTTATTTTGTGTTTTATTTATGAATGGCGCCGCGCACAAACTGGCACGGAATTAATTAATAGGCATTGACTGACATTCAAAGCCTCGAGGGTTTTTCAAAACATAACGCTAATAAAAATAAAAGATAGTAACCCGTAGAGAAAAAAAAAATACAAAGTATTTTGAGCCCAGATACGGATCGAATAGTGTTTTGGGTGCTTAATGGTTAATACTTATCGACATCGATTCACAGACCGGGCCATCATGACATATTCAAGATGTTCGCAAACTAGTTTTGAAGTGCCCGAAAACGGTTATAAGTATTGACAAACAAATATTTCTATCCATGCTAGTATCTGCGCAGAAGGGTCAAGGACTCTGTGGCTTCGAGTGGGTTAACTTTCATATCCATAATGTCAATTTGATTAAATATATTGATATAACTACATATTTGATAATTATATATACATATATATATATATATACATATATATATATATACATATATATATATATATATATATATATATATATATATATATATATATATATATATACATAAATATAGCTCACATCGAAATTGAAAACAAACCTATAAAAGCACTTTAAGTATTATTAACCTGATAACGAAATCTGGCCTATCATGCTGGCGTTAACATTTACTTGAAGGAGTCCATTACGTGATGGTTAGGCAGGTACAAAATATTTATACTTCTTGATAATTGATATGGTAGGTGCAAAGTGAAGTGAAGCACAATTAAGCTGTGCACCAATTCATATTCCCTAATCCAACCACACGTGTGGTGCACACGATGAGCCACAAGTAGAATTACCCAGACATCTAAGAAATCTTATATAGTCCATGTATAATCTCTATTTTACACTCGACGTAATCATTACGGCTTAAGGCCAATACAAAATGTCGAATTACTAAAGTAAACGACAAGTGAAATAGGAGATAGCAAATCAATTTGAAATGGGAACCTTTTTACTAAATTGTGCACACACAAATTATGCTAGCTTTCTTCAATCTGATATTGTTCAAACCTAATCTATGGGGTTTTGAAGGTCATTCGAATAGTCTGTGATTCGAAGCGCGCTCAACCTTGCACTATGGAAAAAAAAAAAAAAAAAAAAACAACTTTTTGCATACAGTCACATTTTTTATAGTTCCAAAACTCAAAATTGAATTTATTTTATGATTGTACATATGTACATTTCATCAACCACATTGAAAATAATTAGTCAAAGTAACACCGTAACTTAAAGAGAGTTACTGATAGTCCCTAAACGTGGCTTTTGCAGTCGCTTATTATTAGTTGGGATGATCTCCAACTATAATGATCAAGCCAATATTAACTAATATTTCTCTCAAAAAAATTAGTCGTCTTCCACTTTACGTAGTGCATAAGCACTATGTAGTTCATGCAGTGATACTGATTAATCTATTTCTAGATAGACTTTTTTACTACATTTATACATTATCACACTGAATTATTTCAGTGTGTCTATTTTCCCAATTCCACGTCTCTAGTATTTGAAAAAAAATTTGTTTTTGATTTGGGACTATGGGGGCGTGGTTACCACGTTACTGAAAATTATAAAATCGTCGAATACATAATATCTACCTAAATAAAACAATTTGAAGTCTCTAGCTATGCAATCGATAAAAAGTAAATGGGATGCGTTATCGAAAAGAACAACAAAAATCAGAAGTTCTACATTAGTTTAAGAAATTGATGATGATCTTGCTCGAAAATTAGACTTTATTCCAAAAAGTCGAGGTATATGTTGATCGGTGTTACTTACGGCCAAGTGCCGGAGCGTCTGCGACGCGCCGTAGATGTGAAATAGTCGTTATTATAGTAATCCATCCCCTGAAGGGATCTATTTGGATGATCTTTGGCAACGATGTCCTTAACCTTGCTGACAGTTCTATTTGAGTCGCTGGAAGCCGAGACATTGTAATAGCTTCCACTTTTGCTCAGGTGCTGATGCTGATACTGGTGATGGTATTGGTGCTGATGCTGTCTGGAGCTCTCACGAATGAGCAGCTCATTATAGTGGGTCAACTGCTGCAGCTCTTGAATTCTTCCAGGAGCACCGCACCAGGTGAACCCATAATTCCAGCGCTCTTCGAGGCGATGCTGATGCAGAGTGGCCAAATCGATATCGGAACGGCAGGTCATGACTCAAGTGGAACTTTTGAGAAATTCAATTCACTTTTCACTTTGAAGTAATTCGAAGATATAAATTAAAAGTTCTCTTTTTCGGATACTGAGCATAATTTAACAAACTGTAAGAGTGCATTTCGTTATCTTAACATTTACTTGGAGTTGCCCATCTCTAGACAAACAATGTTAAAGACGGCCCTGATCGATTGCACAGAAATGTAAACAGACTCAACCTTGCTCTCTTTTTCGAAAAGTGTTAAAGATACTTCACAAAAACCACTAATATATTATTATTGAGTCAATCAGATGCCTTTCCAAGCAGCAGGTTTAGCGTCCCAAACATAGGTTTTGGATGAAAATATCAAAGTAATATGTAGCTATTTAGCAACAGGTTTTAGAATAAAATGTTAAATAAAAAAAAATAATAAATATAAAACAGCAATCGTAGACATTGGATTTTTGCTTTTGTTGTTTTGTTTTTTTGTTTGCCTTTTCGTTTACTAATTCTGCTAAAGCATCTACGACCTGCTCTTAGTTCCGGCTCTGACGTCAACTAATTGCCATAAGATTTGCATAGAAATGACATTAGGCAAACTTTATATGAAAGAGAGCAGGAGAAAGAAGAGAAAGAGAGAATGCAAAACAAAGAGCCAGCGGTCTCCATCATTAATCAGCAATTTTTTAAAAAGGACAGAAGCCATTGGAAAAATTGCTTACGCTGCAATATACATTATAATATATATATATATATATATGTATATATATATATAACTATTATAAAATGGACTGTATAAACTAGGACATTTTGGGCTGACTGATTTTTTAATGACGTTTAAAAATAAAAATTATTAATTACAATAATTAAGCACTCGTCTGATCTTGTAAACAAGATAAACAATAAACATGAGTTGTAGCAACAAACGAACAGGTTTGTAGCGATTTTTGAACAAAGAAACGTTATGAAGACAACGCAAGTATATAATCTAGTATAGTAGCTATACTGTAATCATTGACTGTATCGCAAGAGGCACTCGAAAACTTATTGATTCCTACAAAAGAACAATTGCCGAAGAGGATGGCATGTGTAAACACGTAAGATAGTTTAAGTCATATTAAGATAGAAGGAATATTCAAACAAGTCAATTAGTTACATATTATATAAGATGGCGTATTTAGCACACGTAGCTTAAAGCCCTAGCTCAAAATAAAGCCAATGACCGCAATGACAGAGAGAGATAGATAGATAGAGAAAGAGAGAGAGAGAGAGAGAGAGAGAGAGAGAGAGAGAGAGAGAGAGAGAGAGAGAAAGAGAGAGAAAGAGAGAGAGAATCTATACAAAATACACGAGATAAGCAAAGGTTACACGAGAGAGGCAAAGAGAGCGCGCCCCACCGATCTCACTTGACACAACCGAGCTGTCTGATGAACAAGCGATAACTGAACTGAAACGCTGAAAAGGTGATAAAATTATAAATTGTTGTGCGATTTGAAAATAAAAGTTTAGGACCGTGTCCAATCGTTACAAAGCGCTACCAAGCGATCGGTTGTAAACAGCTGAGCCAATTTTGAACGCTCGTCATATAATCAACAGAGAGCAAGTGAGCGGGAGAGACTAAATTTACGAACAGGTATATATGTATGTATATAAATAAATAAAAAAGACAAAAAGAGAAACAACAGTAAGCAAGTTATATAAGCAACACAGCAATTCGCAACTAGTCTTGCTATAACGTATATTCATGTTTAAACATCTTTCCCCAATTATACGGAATGCCCCCTGTGAAAAAATTTACTGCTGCTCCAGTATTGTGGTGTGTGTGTGCGTTTGTGTGCTTGCGTGTCTACTGCTACTAATTAATTTGTGCACAGTGCTTCTTTAACTTACCACCACCAACGCATTTCTATATCGCTGGCAGTACCATTAGTCAGAAGGCCAGGTCCAGGAGCAGATGATGCTGATCCATTGTTGGGGTGGGTACTGATTAAATTGATCAACTTGTGGTCATGCTCATCGTAATTACCACAATGTGTAGATACACCTGCACTGCCTCCAGTTGCACCTGGCACAGATTGCGCAGGTGATGTCTTTGCCGTTGGATTTGGGCATTGGATTATATTATAGGACGATGAGGACATGATTTATCACAATTCAACTTATTTCAGACACTTGAAAACTTAAAGTAGAATTCTACGACACAAAACAGTATGTATTGGGACTTAAATGTTCAATTCAGGCACCATGGTTTTGGAATTGTTTTTTGTTGCGGTCGACCAACAAACTCGCTCACTATTCATCGTCTGTAGAATTCTTCTAGTCTACTAACATTTAATGATGTATTTTTATTTATATATTTGGTAATGTTACATTTTCTAGATTCAGTCGATACGTCTGGAATCAGTTATCGAACTCTTTGAACTTAATGAACGAACAGACTCCGACTTAAACGCATACATTTTCTTAAGAGTTATATCCGCGAGAAATTAGAACCTTCCGTAAAAAATGTTATTTTAAACAACTTATAAAATAACGCTTCGAAAAATTCGTAATATTAAATGAACTGCGTTTTATCAGCTGTTGACGTATATCGATTAAATAACAAATGTAACATATTTACTTAACAGCGATATATCTATCAGCTGTTGTAACATATATTGACATTTTTAATTAGTGCTTGTACACCACGATTGAGTAACAGAGTCTTTTAACAGTGGTGCTTGTATATACAGTTGGGTCTCAATAATTCGTAATGACAAGGGAACAGAATTTTTTACGAGTTACAGAGGTTTTCGATTTACCGGGGTTTAAAAAATCAAAATACGAATTCAAGGGGTTTTTATATTCCACGTCTTTTCAATAATTTTAATTTATTAAAAAAAAAAATTAAATACACATTCAATTCAATATTATCTATTTAAAAACATAATTGAACATAAACAAAATCATATTAACGAAAAATTAAGATTTAAAAAAAGATCTTGTAATTTTTTATTGTTTCATTTCTTCATTTAATTAATTTTTCTATTGTGTTTACCAAGCTTATTAAATGAACAACTGCATTATTCGGAACATTGTGATACGAAAAATAGTGTTATAAGAACGTTTGCTTGACATTTTTACGAATCGTCTTCACTCTTCAAATAAAATGAGCAAACTAATGTAAATCCAATAGGGGAACACGTTATTTCGCACATGAAAGGCGCCATGCATAATAGTCTGCGAAACCTAACGGTAGTTTAACTTCTAGCAACATCGATAATTACAAATTACAAGAGGTTTAGAAACGAAATTACAAATTTTAAGAGGTTTTGAAACGAATCATAATAGGCAAGATCATGGCCGAGTAGGCAGAAAAAGTACGAATTGACGAGGGGACCAAAATGTATGGGATTTTTACAAATTAACGAAGTTTTTTCAAGGGACCAGCTGTTTCTAACGAAATATTGAGGTTTTCGATTTAGCGGAGTATGAATTATCGAGATTCGAGTGTATTTATTTCAGACACTTCGATTATCACATGCTTGACACATACATATTTATACTTATCTTAAAAGTTCTAGCTTGAAATTAAATAAAAAAAAAATAAATGAATAAAAAATAAACCTGAATAAAGGCTGGCTGCTATATCACTCATAGGTTCAGTTATTTTTTTTAAACTAAGTTTTTTTTTCGACAGTTCAGGGACGGGTTTTGTTGTAAAAAAAGTAGCGTAGATGCTTACCGAAACTGATTCCGCTTGTCGAATAAACTATTCATTTGTAGCTTATTTTTGATTGAGTCTGTTGAGTTTTGTGCTGGCAGTGCAGCTCCATCTTGATACATTTGTCTAGCGATTTCCATATCCCGTACATTCATTTTAATTTTAATTTAACTCTTTAAAAAAAAACCTAATTATTATTTGTTTTTTTTAGGCATGAACACAACCGCACACTGGAACCTCTCAGAGTATACTATTGCACACACCTATGTTTCGAGATTTTATGCATTTCATATGACTAGATAAGCACGCACACCTGTCACGACCCACACACACAAAGGCATACATATTTTGAGATTGATTCGCACACCTTGAATTTGTTAACAAAAAAGGCAAAAACAATCTACCGTAAAAAATACATGAAACAATGGCAAAAATATGAAGTGTGTAAGTGTATTTTAAGTAGAGCTGTGGAACATTATCCATTCTCTTTCGGTTTCAGTTTGAGTTAAAGTTAATTCAGTTTCAGATTTGTTGTGTCTATGCAAAAAGCCTTCTAATTTATGTTCGATAAACCCAAGTACGAATCATCGGAACTAATAGCTTGGCTATGGCAGTGCAAACAGATTAATCCGAGGTGAGCAACATGTAACCATACATTGTATGATATATATATATGTATATACAAGCACATTAACAAAAATCTTAAAGTCCACTTAAAGTGAAGTATTTATTTGCAAGCTGCGCATGGGCAAACTCTGCCGAGACAATATAATCCAGTTTTTAATTAATTTTCAAAATATTAGAGTTGTTAAATAAAACACATTAAGAAATATCGACTTACATCAAACAGACACAGACGGCGATTGCATATTTGCATACACTACTTTGAAACTTACGTACTACACCTACACATCATATAATTTTGTATTTTCAATCTCATCAAATGTATCCTCTGATCCAGATGCTGTTAAGTCAGACAATTCGTCGAGACATTTCTGACGCTTGCGCACATTCCAGTGAAGTCCATCGGCCAGCGACGCAAACCAATCAGTTATTTGATCTTGAGCACAAATGCTGGGCACTGGATAAATCGATGTGGTTACGCGCAGACTGTCGCCATGAAAGAGCTCCTGGCGATTACGCCCATCAAAACTCACCCATGAAGTATTCCGGCTCTCAGGTGAAACTGAAATCTGCGAAATGCTCCAAAGAAATTGTTTGTATTTTCAAATAATTTATTAGTGCTTACTTTTAGTTCAACACCTGCGGGCACAACAATGGGTCGAAAACTCAATGAGTGTGGACAGATTGGGGTAACCATAATGGCCGGCACCGACGAATGTATCATAGAGGCACCAGCGGCCACCGCATACGCCGTGCTACCCGTGGGCGTAGATACAATCAAGCCGTCGCCCTGCACCGACGTAATGTACTTTCCATCTAAAAACAAATCAATGTTGCTTAAATAGGGTGATGGGCCGCGATCGATTACGACTTCGTTTAATATTAATATGCTGTTGGTCAAGGGAGATGCTGACATTGCATTCAAATCTACGGGATATTCAAATCCGTGAGATTTTTCGCTTCGTCGATGCATCACACAACGTAGACGACTGCGTAATGTAAGCGCCGCATGGCCCTCCAAAACACTGGTGAGTTGATCTTGGAAATTATCAAATCGAAACGGCGTCAAAAATCCCAAGGATCCCAAGTGGAAAGCCATCACAGGTGGTACCGATTGCTGGAACAATAGAGATGCATAAAGCAGTGTCCCATCGCCGCCAAGACAGACAATAAAATCGATACGATCTGTAAGATCATCGCGGCCATCTCTGTTAGGAAAATATATTCAAAATATATCTAAGCAAAATGCAACTCAATTAAGATCTCACTTGAAGGTCACTAGCTTATCACGAATAGAGCGAAATTGTGTGTCCTCGTTGAGAGTAACGTCGTCTAGCACTGCAGACTCCACCCAGACAACCATATTCTTCTCCTGCACCAACCAAGTGACCAGCTGCACAAATGGCGTCAGTACGGAGGCATCGCAAACTTTTTTTATGACCAGCACAGTGAGCGGAGGCTTGTACCATGTCAGACGCTGACTGGCTGGATCCTGGATTTGCATAACCATTGCTGAATTTTTCATAATGCCCCCACATGGTCCAAATTGCTGGAACGGCGAAGGTGCGTTCAGGCTGCGCGTACGCCTGCGAAAAATAGGAGTTGGGAACTATTATTATTATTAAATGTATAAAGGATTTATTAATGCAACAGGTTTATTTCAGATTGTGGACATATCAAATATTGTTATTTATCTCTTCGGGAAAAGCAGAAAAAGCTTACCACCACCAACTGCTGTTCATGATGTCGTGACAAACTACGCTGGATGCATCGCTGTCATCCTTTTTGCTAACACTGTGGCTCGGTAGTAGCTGCTGCGGAGTGTGCTTCGAACGATAGTGTTTTAGCGATTCTGGCGTTGTTGACATTTTAAAATTGCACTGTATCTGGTTTTAAACCATTTCTTTATTGAATACAAAAATGTGACTGTAGACTGGGTCTGCCGAAATACTGATAAAAACGTAATATCACAAAAATACCTAGCATGGAAATTAACATAAATATAACATATGTTTAACAGGAGGTATTTTTTACATTTAATATACTTAATTGGAGTTAGAAATTTGTGAATTGTAATGAAAATTAATTTACCGATACTGATATTGAAATCAAGAACCGGATGCTATTTAGAGATATAACCACATAAAAATAACAAGCTAAGTAAACGCTGTAAGCTATTGTAATTTCGTATGTAATATAATTTCATATTCATACTATTTCAGTTTCTTTTAATTCTCTCCTGTTACTTACCGAAATTGTTTCCGTCTCTCATTTAAATCCAATACTCGTGCTCTTCTCAACGGCTTTGGAGAATTTAATGTTTCGTTGCCATAAGGATCATCCTCCGCAGATATGGAGTTGACTGCCATTTGGAGAGCCAATTGCATATCGTCATCGCTCATTTTAACAGGATGCTAAAAACAACTTCACTGTCACAGTGTTGGATTTAAACTAAATTGTTTTCCATGCCTTAACTTATATAATATATACATTGCCTGAATACAACATCTATTTACATACGTACGTATGTATATGTAAGATATTGTATTGAATAGGCACACATACTCATACTTTGAATTTTAAAGATCGTACTCGAAACAATAATGCAGTCAACTATAGTATTCGAAGAAAATATACCACGCATACTGTTCTACATAAGTTAATATCAACTAACCAATCGAAAGAATTTATAAATGATATAAAGTAGCATACTTATATTGATCCAGGATCAAGCAATGATCAAATTTCAATTAATATTATAATCCCCGTTTTCTATCATGTTAAGGTTAGAGGGTATAACTGTCAATTTGCATTTTATCTTAGCAGACAGACTACATACATATGTACATGCATGCATATGTAATCATATATATGTATGTATATGTATTTTATATACGCATGTGTAGCGAGGTTTAATAATTTTCAATAGTTTTGGGCGTAGCCACGTGCAAAGTATACATGATTTTAAAAAATAATTAATTGCCTCTACCCTGCGGCAAGCAGACAGAAACAACTATAGTAAATTCAAGGTAATCCTTTGTATCAACAAATTTGTTATGTATAATTAAAATGTATCAGTACGATAATTTTACTTTTTCTTTTTTAATAAATATGTATATTATATATACAAATTATTTTAGAATTGTATATAATTTATTATGTATGTCAATATTCGCTCTAATCTATTAAGTACCACCACTAACCATACAACATATAGACTGGACAACTAGAACAAACGAATTTGCTTCAGCTTCGGATAACGGAAATATTGGGTCACAAAATCATTTCGCTTCGAGCGCTCGTCTGTGACGGTCAATATTCAAACAAATCTGTACATATTCCTTTCTTTCCCCATTGCTCACTCTATCTGCCCTATGCATTTTGCTCTTTGCTCTCTTCTCACGACGCGACCCCATTGGTTCCCTTCAGAGTGAAGAGTATACCGAGTTCTTAAACGGCTTTGCCATGCTCATGCTAAATGTTCGCGTTTTCATGATTAATTGTGGAAAGGGAATCAATATACATGATTTTCTGAGTTATCGCCATTAGTATTGTTTATAAATGGCAATATATTTAAATATTAAATAGAGTACAGGTTGAAGTCATATCAATTAAGCTGCTGCTCTTGTCAAAAAAAAGCCGAAAGAACGAAATAACACGTATGTTCAATCACAAAATCGCGAATGAACCTAGAGTATGAGTAGTCAAACTTATAGAAACCGATAATTTGGCGGAAGCAGCCACAAGAAGTCTTTGCAGAAGCTAAGAATGCACCCAATTTTTGACCAGCAGATTTGTAATATGATGAATGAATAGGATAAATATAATTTTGTGGATTGATGGGGAACGATGTTAATACTAATTTGTTCTGCAAAATAAAATCGTAGTTTAAGTTATATATCGCGAAAGTATTGGCGGTTAATCGAATTACCTTCAGCAATAACTACCTATAAAACAGTTTATAATACAAAATATCAAAATACCCATTGTCAGAATCTATATAGAACTTGTAATTGGCCACTTGAATCGTTTTAATTTATTCTACTGGTTTTAAGATAGTTAACAATGACAAGAATGCCTAATTTTCATACAAGTTAAAGCGCGCGCAGGTCCTTGTGACTTTTCACTGTTAACTTAACAGACCACTTTGCATAGCGCAGTGTTTTTTAATCGTAATGGTTAGTGGCAATACAGAAAAGCTCAGTGTTGTGCAAAAAATACCTGTCACTTTTTGGTATTTTTTATATCGACTTAGTTCTCGATTAATCAGCAAGCGCTGAGACAAAAATTATTTCAGTGAATTCCAACTGTAAAAGTAGTTAAAAGTTGCATAGCTTTTAAGAAAATATAAATTTCCATGGCAACGAAAACGTCTTTAACTATACAAATGCTTGCCAATCGTTTAGGCAACTTAACCCCCGCGGCCGGCACAAAATACATAAGGTAAGCAGTACCACATGGGTCTACTTCTGTGACGTAATTATGGTGGATTAACTGTTGTAACCAAATCCCGACAGCTTGCTGCGCCATACCCAAACACAATGTCTGCGGGGGTACACAACTGAAAAAAAGGAGCAAGCAGTATCCGATGATGCCGTTGCAGCGGACCAGAGAAAAGTACCACAATCGCCGGAGACCGAGCGGCTGACGCAAGAGTTGGCGGCAGCAAAAGAGCAACACAGCGAACTATTAGACAAATACAAGCGTGCATTGGCTGACAGCGAGAATATGCGCACACGGTTAAACAAACAAATAATGGATGCGAAAATATTTGGTATCCAAAGTTTTTGCAAGGATTTGCTAGAGGTGGCCGACACACTTGGCCACGCCACTGAAGCAGTTCCTAAAGATAAAGTAAGTTTCATTTGATTCACGTTAATTACGCATATTTTCAATACAAAAATTTCGGGTTAACATTTTAGCTAAACGGCAATACCGATCTGAAGAATCTATTTGAAGGTCTGAGCATGACGCGCGCTTCACTGCTTCAAGTGTTTAAGCGCCATGGTTTAGAGCCGATCGATCCAATCAATGAAAAATTTGATCCAAATATGCACGAGGCACTGTTCCAAAAAGAAGACACTACTGTCGAAGCAAACACAGTTATAGAGGTTACCAAACTCGGCTACAAACTGCATGAGCGCTGTATACGCCCAGCTCTGGTTGGCGTGTCCAAATGATAATACCATGATGATCATCATTTTCCAATGTTACTCGCAAACGACATTTACATACCTTCCAATGATTGCACTTTGTCTCATGCTGCTAAATTCATGTACGATTCTATGTAAATACATTCAGCTTTCCCCTACACAGGGAATTCGGCCGTTTTCTAGTTATTACGCGTACTGAGGCGCACAGGGTAGAACATCTTTTCCCATCAGACTTAGCTTTTTAGTTTAAGGGATTTATATTTCATAAACTACACAATATTTTCAAATGCACGTAATAACAAACAACTAAATTAGAGAATTCTGAGAAGGTATGCGTAATTTGATAATTCAGGTAGTCGACGGCACCGATTTTTCAATGGAAATCGTAATTTTCAATGGCTCAGCAGGTATAATGGGAAGCGTTGCATTTGCCGTCGTACATTCCTGGAAGCCCGAAAAAAATAATTCCACGAAGGTAGGTCCATAGGTAGCGAGAACGCAGATTAGTTTTCCTAATGCTTGATCGACAATGATTTATCAGTTATTCTTTTGACGTCGCGTTGACCAGAATGGTTGCTGGGTTCCTGAAGATCCTTCTGCATTTGACTCTGTGGCAATGCATTAGGGGCCGCATACCACTGATGCCCAAATTCTACGGACAAGACAGCGCAATAATTGGTGTCACTGACAAAATCAAATTGAGCACAAAGTTAAAAAATGGGCTTTATTATAATATTCCCATCTTCAAGCTACTGAATCCGGGCCCACCTAATCCTACTCAGATTACGTTCACGAAGACAGCGTCACCCAGAGTGACTGGAGAGTATCCAAGTGATTTGCTAGATATTGCTCGAACTAAGCTGGGATTTACACGAACGGACCAGCTGCCCAGCATAAGTGAACTGGGCAATCTGCTGGGCACTAGCAGCGACGATGAGACGATCAACTATGTGCGTGCTCTGACTTCCACAGAACAAGGCTTAGTACTGATGAAGACCTATTTGGAGTCGATGGATTATGAACCAACCGATTCCAACGCTGGTAGCGAGGATAAACCGGAAGCAAATGATGAAAGTGATAACAATACCCATTTCGATATCGATTACGATACGATGACATCGCAAAGGAATATGCATAAAATTACGAAGATTTCAAAGCCACAGCAGGAAGCGGAAGCACTGAAGAGTGTCAACGATTTTATAAATCAATACGGACTCTGGCTGGGACTGTATAGAAGTACAAAGCCCAGACAGCTGTCATATAAACAAGTGCTGGTGGCACCAGTGCAGTCCAAAAATGACCAGCTGCATACTCAAGCACCAGCCTCGCATCCGTTACTTGTTCGACACCCATTACCTTATCATTATCCTATTCCACTGAGACCCGTATTGCTACCAATACCCGTGAAAGCTACGCCAAAACCAGCTCCAGTTACCAACGACACGAATTCTACAAAATTCGCTTCGGATTTAAAGCCACCACACCTCAACACACCTAAGGAGACATCCGATCACGTGGCGCCGCACATCCAGGAGCTAGCGCGGATTGCTAATATTCCTCCAGGGACACTGGATAGTTTTTTTCAAGAACAACCAAAGCTGGCGGAATTGGCGAAGCGGGTTAGTCGATTGCCACTGGTTCAGCAACACAACAAAGCTATTGACTCGCAGTTGATTTTGGCTATCAAAAGAGCCCTAACTCAGGATAGCTGAAAGCGTTTTCTCGGAGCACCGCACACATAAATTAAGTGTAGTCCTCTGAACAAATAAACTAAACAAAAACAACTCATAATTTATTCACTTTAAATTGGGCTGATGACCGAAACAAAAATATATTTACATACATACATATGTACTTAGGTATTTATTTATTTTTATATAAAAACCTATGTACATACATACATACATACTGTATGTACATATGTATGTATATAACATAAAGAAATGTAGCGACACCTCAAATGCATTGACCATGGGATTTATTGGCCAATGATTATTAAATGTCGTTAGTTTTTCTGCCGTTGCTTGCATCATCGTCGCTTATTTATTAATCGGCGACAAATTACTGCTAAACGCAATGTAATTATTTAATTTAAGGTTAAAGTGTGTTCAACAAGTTACTAAAAATGATGTACCAAGTATTAGCGCATCACTTTGGTAAGATTGTTAAATTACTCTTTGTCCACGAAAAATAGCACCCGAAAGCTGTAATTACTAAACTAACGAGCGTGCATTGGACAATAATTATTTCAGTATTTACGATATTTGAATAAAAACAGATGGATCAACGCACACACGTGCGAAGGAACGGAAATTAATAAGTTGATCGCACTACAGAATAGAGCTGTAAAACTATCGGCGGCACTATCGATCTATCGAATATTTATAGTGTTGTATTGCTATCGATGGTTTTGTGTAATATCGATAGTTTTAATATCACTTCACATCACTTGTTTTGACAAAATTTTGCAGGTCGACAGCAAATTTAGGTAAGAAATACAATTATAGTTAATAGTCAATAAAGTATGAGTCAGAGCGAATGTTCAGCAAAGCTGGACAAATTATAACGAGCCGACGAGATGCCTAAAAACCTAAGCATGTGGATATGCTCCTTTTTCTTCATCATAATTCTTGGATCTTGGCAGAAGACTAAAAGACCAATTTTTAATTTTAACTTAATTCATACTTGTTATGTTTCGTAATAGACAATGAAGGATCTCAGTATGTTAAACAAATGAAATGTTTATTAAAATATTTATTTTTATTGTTAAATATTCATTAATTTAGTTGGCTTTTGAAGTTTGAAATTGTTCGATAGTACTATCGAATACTACTGAATATTTCTTGAAAAACCATCGAAACTATTGAATGTTGCAACCATCGATAGTTTTACAGCTCTACTACAGAATAGCTTATGAGTGAGTGAGCTTAAATGGATGGCACACTAAACTGAGCCACTGGAACTTGTTCCTTCAATATGGCTCATTTTGGCTCACAAGCTCATTTCGGTTGACTAGCTCATTTTTTCTCACTTGCTCGTATAGTTCAGACAGGAAGAATTCGCACACAAGCACATAAATGCCTGAACATTTAGCGAGGTAATGTAAATGTGTGTGTATGGTCATCGAGAAATAATATTTGTGGGCATCAACACTTTCACATCCTTTCCACAAATAATCATGAAAACGCTAACATTTTGCATGAGCATGGCAAAGCCGTTTAATTCAATTTTTGTGAGCTGCTTGCTGTTTGTGCCAGCATACATATATTTTTGTAAGAGAGCAGAGGAGAGTAAAAAGCATAGAGCGCAAAGAGAATGAGCAAGGGATAGAGCGGCATATGTCAGGCTTTTTGGAATATCGACTATGTTAGAAATATATAAGAATTCTCAAGAAATTATAAACATTTTTTGAATTGTGATTTAACAACTAGAACAAGCATTCCTGCTAGTGATGTAAAAAATCATCGATGCATCGAGCATCGATATTTTTTTTTACCGATGTTTTCGCTGATACCGATGTGGAGCGAAGCATCGATATTTTGCAAAGTATCAATGGTTTAATTTCATAATAACATAACATTGTCATTTTGTGATCAGTGAACAGCAAACTTTGAAATGCCGAAGTAAGTAAATATATTTTAATCAAAATGCATCTAATTTACTATAGCTGGTATATATTTGTTTGTATAAGAAAGTAAATTTAAAAAGACTTTCAGTTTATTGTACTTATATTGTAAAAACAAAATTATGTATTTTTGAATAAAAACAAACTTCTGCTGGAAGCATTTCATAAAAATTGGTGGGAAAATAATAAAAAATCTGCAAAAACGACTAATATGCAGTTTTGTTTTGTATAATAATAACGCTATGAAATCTGTTTAAAAAACATGAAATATTCGTTTAATTGTCAAACGGTAATGTTTTAAAACAGCGGTCATACATCGATGCATCGAATTTTCAATCCGATGTATCAACCCAACATCGGTGCACTAACCATACAACACATATGGTTAGTGATCGATGTTTGATTTTGAACACATAGATAGACATCGACATCGATGTTTTCATTCAAATTTACACCACTAATTCCTGCACCAAAAACAATTTGGTGGTTAATTCCTGTATGGTTAGTGGTATTATCATACAACAATTGAAGCAAATAGTAATTCTATCGATGAATCGATATTATAATCCCAACTAAATTGGCAGGGTTGCTAGTAAATACATTGAAACTGAACATACACGTAAACGTCACCAAAAACTTGCAGTCAAATTATTGACAAATTTCAAATTAATAAAATGTTTAATTGAACCTATTCTTCCGTGCACATTTGGCGAGTGTATGTGTGGATGTTTGTGTGTGCCTTGCCGTGTCCAAGTTGAGTGAAACAGACGTATGTACACATGTAAGGAAAAGAGCTGCAGCAGCAGGTTATTACAAATTCGTTCGTTTCGTGCCTAATTCTTAAAAGTTGACGCAAATTAGCTGCAATTTTCGAATCTGGACACAATGTCACTGCCAGGCAATGGTATTTATGTGGTGCGAGGTGAAATGGCCACCCTGATGACGGCCATGCGACGTGGTACGCGTTGGAACGCAACAGCCTACGTGGTAAGTTCCTAACATATATACGTAATGTAAATGTTTATTCATCCAAAAACATTTTTAACTTGCTAATGTCAATGCAGGATAATGAGAAGGACGGCTTGCTCAAGTTGTTTATCGATCTGAAGCAAGTGGTGAACCGCATTGAGGATCTTCGTTTAGTTGAGCCTAACGTTTTTCTGGCGCCCTTTCTCGAGGTGATTCGAACAGCGGACACCACTGGACCATTAACTAGTCTCGCATTAGCTTCGATCAATAAATTTTTGTCATATGGCCTGATTGGTATGTATAATATAATCTTATATGTATCTGTTTTTTTAGTCAACCACTTATTAATTTCTTCGAATATTTATAATTTAGATCCGACTACCCCAAATCTGGCTGTGATAGTGGAGATGATTGCAGATGCTGTTACACATGCTCGTTTTATGGGCACCGATCAGTCCTCTGATAGTGTAACATTTATGCGTGTGATCGAAGTGTTGCACACCCTAATTCGGAGTCCAGAGGGTGCCGCTGTTAGCAATGAGTCAATGTGCGAAGTGATGCTAAGCTGCTTTAAAATTTGCTTTGAGCCGCGTCTTAGTGAGCTACTCCGCCGATCTGCAGAACAGTCTCTGAAAGACATGATACTGCTATTTTTCATGCGTCTGCCACAATTCACTGAGGACGGCAGCGATACTACTCTGCAGAAGCGCTTTACCATTTATGATGCAGCCGGTGCAGCCTCAGAGCAACACAAACGCAAACAACAGCCTGTTTTGACTACGCAGAAACGTAAGTCATCTACAACAGCCGAGGAGCCTCCTCAGACTCCGCAGAGTGCGCTATCGGCGCCCACGCATTTGAAAGCGCCAATACTCGCAACAACGCCTGCTTCTCCAGCTGGCAATATTCTGGATATGCAGGGCAAAATAACACAGACACCCACCACAACGACAACTGTTAACAATACTGAGAGTACTATTAGTGCTCGACTAGATTTACCGTCGATTCAGGTGGAGACTATAAAACATGTCGAAGCAGCCGATGGAGATGAGGACTCAACTCCTGCTACGTTAGCCGATTCCAATAGCAGTGAATATATTAATTCTGTGGGAGTGCGATTTACCCAGCAGTCGTCTAGCCAGGATGCAGCAGCATTGTCCTCAACGCTGACGCCTTATGGGCTGCCATTCATTCAAGAACTTTTCCGGTTTCTTATCATATTGTGCAATCCGTTGGATAAACAAAATTCCGACAGCATGATTCACACTGGTCTAAGTTTGCTGACCGTTGCCTTCGAGGTAGCTGCGGATAACATTGGAAAATATGAAGTATTGTTGGAGCTTGTCAAAGATGATTTGTGCCGGAATCTAATATCGGTAATAATGTATATTATAAATATTATAGACATTAAATAAACACTTTTACTTTTTCACCAGCTATTGTGCTCAGAACGCATCAGTATCTTTGTCGCTGATTTGCAACTATGCTTTTTGTTGTTTGAATCACTTCGCGGCCATCTAAAATTTCAATTGGAATGCTACCTTAAAAAAGTGAGCGAAATTATAGCGAGTGATAATCCGAAGACACCATACGAGATGCGAGAACTGGCGTTGGACAATCTGCTGCAACTGTGGCGCATTCCTGGATTTGTAACGGAATTGTACATAAACTACGATTGCGATCTATACTGTACAGACATGTTTGAGAGTCTTACCAATTTACTCAGCAAGTACACGCTTTCAGCCACGAATGCAGTCTACAGTACACACATTATCGCAATGGATACGCTAATCAGTGTTATCGACTGCATCGAACGTAACTGTGTGGCTGCTAAGAGTAATAATAGTGCTAGCAACACTCTGGTTCAGACGCCAGCGATTGGTGTTGGTGGCAGTCGGCATTCGCGTCATAACAGCGGTCTTGAAGGCATCGTCATTGACAGCGGCGAGGATCATGTTGAAAATATAGCGAACTTTATCAATAACAGCTCACAGCGTTTGCGATTGCAGTCCGCACGCGAGAGTGGGAACATAACAAGCGAACAACTTGCCAGCGTTAAGGAGAAGAAGCGCCTGTTGTCCAAGGGTACTGAGTGGTTTAATCAACGACCTGACAAAGGCATTCAGTACTTGCAAGAACACGGTATTCTCGATGCACAACTTGATCCCATGCAAGTGGCGCTTTTCTTGCGCGAGAATCCTGGCCTTGATAAAAAAATGATTGGGGAATATATCTCAAAGAAGAAAAACGTGGACTCGAAGATTCTCATAAACTTTGTGGATTCTTTCGACTTCACAGAACTTCGTGTTGATCAAGCTCTGAGGCTTTACTTAGAGACTTTCCGCTTGCCCGGCGAGGCTCCGTTAATATTTCTGGTATTGGAACACTTCTCGGATCATTGGCATGTAAGTAACTGTTTTGCTCAAAAGAATACATTTGATGGAAAACTTATTTTATAGAAACAAAACAAGGAGCCATTCGCCAATACAGATGCCGCTTTTCGCTTAGCCTACGCTATCATCATGCTCAACATGGATCAGCATAATTCTAACGCAAAGCGTCTTAATGTGCCCATGACGCTGGAAGACTTTACAAAGAACTTACGCGGCTTAAATGGCGGACAAGATTTTGATCAAGAAATGTTAGCGCAGATCTTCAATGCAATCAAGTAAGTGGGGAGTACATAGTTCCTTTAAAGATACATGTAAATATTAAATATGTTCCTGCAGAAATGAAGAGATTGTGATGCCCGCCGAACAAACTGGGATTGTACGCGAAAATTATTTGTGGAAGATGTTGCTGCGTCGAGGTGCGACTCACGACGGTAATTTCCACTATGTAAATGATGCTGCCTACGATGTGCAAATTTTTAATATTGTGTGGGGTGCATCGTTGAGTGCACTGAGCTTTATGTTCGACAAGAGCACCGAGACGGGCTATCAGCGCACATTGGCAGGTACGTTTGACCCAGGTTAATACCATTTAAAAGTTGAATTTTGAATCTATCTATTGCAGGTTTTAGTAAATCGGCCGCTATTTCGGCACATTACAATCTCCATGATGATTTTGATGCGCTTATCCTAACTTTGTGCAAGTTCACAACGCTGTTGAGCGTAGAGCAACATGAATCAGTGCCAATCAATAATGAAATACAGCAGGCAGTAAGTTTTGGTGTCAACGCTAAGGCGCAAGCGGCAATGCGAACTGTATTTCTCCTAGTTCACGGCTATGGAGATAGTTTGCGAGACAGCTGGAAACACATTTTGGATCTTTTTCTGCAACTCTTTCGTTTGAAATTGCTACCCAAAGCTCTCATTGAGGTAGAGGATTTCTGTGAGCCAAATGGAAAGGCAATGTTGGTGCTGGAAAAACCCCGCGAAAAGCAAGAGTTAGGTCTTTTCTCTAGCCTCTACTCACTCATAAGCTCTGAGGGTCAGCGGGAACCCACATACGAAGAACAAGAATTTATCAAACACGCTCGGAAGTGCATTAAGGAATGCCAGCTAGATCAAATGCTTCAGGAGTCAAAATTTGTGCAATTGGAATCATTGCAGGAGCTGCTCAGATGCATATTATCTCTGCTAAAGGCACCAGAACTCCCCAAATCCAGTGGACAGACATATGCGGAAGACATAACTGTATTTTGGATGGAGTTTCTTGTTAAGGTTGTGGTTTACAATCGTGATCGCATGGTCCCGCTGTGGCCAGGGGTGCGGGATCAAATGCTAAATCTATTGCTTGGCAGTGCTCAGAATGGCTATGACTATCTGCTTAATCGCTGCATTGTAGCTGTTCTAAAGCTGGCTATCTACTTAATGCGCAATGAAGAGCTATGCCCCGTTGTTTTGCAATCTCTAAAAAATCTGTTGTCATTAAAGCCATCACTTTTGTTGCGCATCTCTAATCAAATATCAATTGGCATCTACGAGTTGCTTAAGACCTCTGCTCAAAATATTCACTCGGAGCAGGATTGGCAAATTATATTCAATTTGTTGGAGTGTGTTGGCGCTGGCGCAGTTCCGCCTAACTTCGAAGCTGGACAGCAGTTAACACTTCCGTCGAATGGTCGTGTCGCATCTGATGGAGAAGACGATTTAACTACTGCGTCACTCGAACGTGGTTACACGTCTGATTCGGAGTTGAGCAAGTCGGTGAGTGCAACTGCTTCTACATATAGTCCTAGCGCTGAGAACTGGATTCTGGTTGGCAAGGACAATGAATTGACAACAACATCGAGGTATGGTTCATACGCAATGCAATGTTTTAAACGCAATGCGCGATGATAGTTCATTAATGATTAATTATTCTTGTAATTTAGACCCCAATCACCCCCCAGCAACCCCATTTCTGTCGTCAGCTCGCTGGTGTTCAATTGTCAACTGCAAGATCATTCACCCTTTGCATTATTCAAGTGCTGGGACTCTCTGGCGTTCATCGTTCGAAGTGTTGCACACATTACGCCGTACAACTTTGAAGCCTGTGTGCGTTGTATTCGTATCTTTGTGGAAGCCTGCCGTGATGGTGGAATACACCAGCGTAGAAAATTTGATGCCATTGTCAAGAAGCGTAGTTTTAAAAAGCGTCAGGAGAGCGCACGTGAGCCTGGTGTTGTTAAGTCTACATCAACTGGAAACTTAACGTCTGCAATAGGGGACATTGGCGAAAATAATACTCCAAGTGCTGTGGAGCTAGAAGAGCTGTCCCAGCGTTACGAACAGTTGTCCATTCAATTACTGGACCTCATGTACACATTATACACGCGGACTGCACAAATTTTCCGTTGGTGGGCCGAGGAGGGCTGCGCGGTGTCCCAATCGGGAGCACTCTGGACGCCTGGTTGGTGCCCGCTACTACAAGGTATTGCAAGGCTGGCCATGGATCGTCGACGCGAGGTGCGCACGCATGCAATATCGTGTCTCCAGCAGCGAGCATTGCTGGTTCACGATTTACAAACGCTTTCAGGCGCAGAGTGGAACTCTTGTTTCAGAAATGTCTTGTTTCCGCTGCTCAACGAACTATTGCCGGAGAGCCCTGCTACCAATCAGCTGGACAGCTCTCTGTTGGAGGAGTCACGAATTCGGACAGCCACTATAATGTCAAAAATGTTTTTGCAACATTTAACAACGCTTATTGAGTTGGGCACGACCTTCAATGACCTGTGGCTCGACATATTGGACTACATTGAACGATTTATGAAAGTGGGTTCCGACACACTCTCTGAACAGATGCAAGAGATACTGAAGAACATGTTGCTTGTGATGCACTCTGTGCGCGTTTTCCACAACCAGGATGGTTCCCTTCAGGAGGCTTTGTGGGAGTTAACTTGGCGGCGTATAGGAGAGTTTCTGCCTAATCTCAAGGCTGAGCTGTTTCACGATGAAGGTGCGTCGGGTGTGGGTGTTTAGTCGTATGTCAAGCAAACCCTTAGCGTTTTAATTTCCGGTAACTGTCCGTCTGCAGATTTGGTGTCGCCAGCCATATCGCTGGAAATTCACTTTGCCCATGCCAGTGCTCAACTACGAATTGGAAACGTTTGCGACTGCCACAGTTATGACTGTGAGCTTAACCTGTGCCAATGTCTCTGTGCAGATTAAATGATGAAATGAACTAATTTGTTGTCTAGTTTGAGCAGTTCAATTGATGTTATAGGTCTATTCAGTATTTCGTTGTTAACTTTTTCAATTATCTCACAGTGCATTTTGCAGGAAAGCGAGCTCAAACGTTGACAAACACTACGGCAACTCAACAGGTGCCCTCTGTTGCTATTCTACATAAGCCGCAACTCTCTGAACAGACTATCAAAACGGCTACTGATGCTGTTGATGTTGCTCTTGTTCCTACGGCTGCCCCGGTCTCACCTGTAGGATCGCCTCGACGCAGCATAATTCTTCAACCGCCTATTACGGACGCACTCCAGAAAGCCCCCAATTTTACATTTGCTCAGGTAAGCTCTCAGATTTTAATTTTCTAAGTATCTCAACTAACCTTTCGAATATCCTTAGCCTATAATAGTCCCTCCGCAACATTCTATGGAACAGCAGCAGCAACAGCAACAGCAGGCTTCCTTCAACAACAACACATTGCTTCCTGACTTGATCAATGAGGCAGCTGCTTCGGTTTCAGCTGCTGTTCACACCAATACGTACACAACACCTAGTCAGAGTTTTGTCCAACAAGAAGTGCTGAGTTCCACTGCGATTGCTAGTACTAATAGCTACGCCATTGAACTGCCAGCTACACCGCCTAATTCAGTTGAAAGTCAGCAGGTTTTGTATCAGCAGTTCCAACATCAACAGTACCAAACGCAACAGACCCAAAGGGATGTGCCCCTTAGTCAGGTGGGCTGCAACGCGCATTCGTCGCTTCCCAGAATGCCACATGCATCTATTGTCCAAAGCTTTGTTCCAATCTATGAGGTGCCACAGGCGGTGCAAGCAGGCAATGCGGCTGACATATATCAAGAATATGTGCAGAACCCCTATAACATCACTTTACAACAGGCGCCGCATGATCAGCCACAACCACATTCTCAGCAACCTCAAGCTGAGGTTCTCTTTCCGGCTGTAACAACGCCCGCCAACTACTTTAACACCACTGTCGATCCTAGCTCCATACCACCCGGCTCTGAACTGCTTTATGGACAGCAGTAAGCAGTTTACATAAAGCTTGTTTCACATAAAAGTGGAAACACATATGTTATTTGTAATTTAATTGATTTTATTTTGTTTACTTATTAAAGAAAATCTGTATTTGAAATATTTTAACACATTCCGCGGGGGTGTGTGTTTATATCTTTCAAAAATGACGATTATGCTGCTGTGTAAATCAAACTTTCTCAACAATCGAAAAAAATTCGATGAAGTAATGGCGAAACTATAAAGCTTTATAAGAATGTTTAATTTACTGAGAATAATTTCAAATATAATATTTATATGAATCGTGTGTATGTTATGCAAAATGGCAATTGTAAATATTGAAATCTAAAATATATAGAGTAATGGATATGAATCTGTTGTGTACTATATTATACATATTTAAAAATTCTTCATTCACAGAATGTCTCCAATGGGTGTTTTTAAGAATTAAAAATTTAAAAAAAATCCGGTCTCCGTGACAATGCTAATTATAGCATTGCCGTGACCAGGATTCGAACCTGGGTTACCACGGCCACAACGTGGGGTCCTAACCACTAGACGATCACGGCTACGACGGATCAGTAATAACCGTTAACCAAACTATCGAACATGTACAGAGCTAATCAAATATATATTATAGAAAAGAAAATTTAACATTTATAGATTAAAAGTTAAGTTATAAAAAACAACCGTCCGATTTTCCGTGACAATGCTTTTTAAACATTGCCGTGACCAGGATTCGAACCTGGGTTACCACGGCCACAACGTGGGGTCCTAACCACTAGACGATCACGGCTACACCGAACACACTTCATGGATGTCTAAATCTTGTATTTAACACAAATTACACATATATCTCATGGTAGGATTTTCGAACAATAGATGGCGCTTAACGCCACATTTCATCATTTCATAAAATTACTGGTTTTAAAGCAATGTCACGAACTTTCTTTGTACCTCATATTTAAATTAAAGTATAGATGGCGTTTATGAATACTGATATTTCAACACACGCCGCTACTAGAGCCCGATATAGATATAAACCATTTTTCCGATATATTTATTAATTTTGACTTCAATTTAGATTTGATGAGTTTCTATGAAATAAAAATAAAACGTATATTTTTATTTTCATTAAAAATGTAAAATATATAAAAATAGAACCAAACTCCTTGATAAAATGCATATATATATAATATTGTAATATATTGGAATTTTCCAGTAGTGTTTTCAAGTATAACATATACACAAATTGGAGGCCGCACAAATGGGAGAGGAACAATGCACCGCTTATTACTAGAATTGAAAACTTACTATACACACGTATAAAAGTTTGAGAATCGCCAAAATAAATTATAATCTAATTTCGCATTAACATTATCAGTCCACATTCACTGGCTGATTTCAATTATGTAGAAGCTAAATTATTTACGCAGCAATTAGCAAGTGGCATGAGAATTGCATTTGCATCTATGTAGCTACAACAGCTAGGCAGAAAACTACGCAACTCTCTCTCTCTCTCTTGATCTTTAGCTTACCCTCTCTTTCTTCCGTAAGTCACCTTCGGGTCGCGCCTGTGACGTATGCAAACATTTGTGGTCGTGGGCAATCGCCAGGCAATTCGATATCCGATTACACCTACATATATAAATTTCGGGGCGTGTAATAGCTCATAAATGCATAAATACAATGACGCGACACAAATGTGCATTTGTACAATCATGACTTAGATCAGAGCGAAGTCTAGGGCAGTGCTGGCTACACGTCCAAGTACAGACCCCGCTCCTCCCTGTCGAGAGTGAGTGAGTAATCGATGAAGGGATGCCATAAGTTATGGCAATAATAACAATAACAATAATAACAACAGTATAATAACAACAGTATACTGCTATCTCTCTCAGGCTGTTGGCGAGCATGTCACGACAACAAACACCAAACAACAAACAACAGGTGATACAGAGATGAGATCACTACAGTCTGTAGCGCGCTCTACGTCTGTCGAGCCCTAAGCTTGCAAATGTGAGGCGCGCTGAAGAGGGAGCGCTAATAGCACGCTGCCTACTCGATCGCCGAGCTGTGAATGCCGCCTACCTCAACCGTATAAAACGTGCGCAGTGCAGGGCGCGCACTGCCAGTGTAGCATTTGCAGCCCACCTGGGAACACCGCCTGACCCGCTCCGCGACACAATAGTAATTAAACCAATTTGTTGGACTTACATAATTAAATGGGCTGCTCTCGCATGCAATAGTTGACATCGACCTGAAGTCCACATCCATGGAATTAGTGTGCCAAATGAGCAACCTTTGGCATTGCGAATCTCGAATGTAAAGTTTAAAGTGTTCCTATGCTTATTCACGATGTGAAAGATAAAGGCTGCTAAAGAGTTCAGATTTTTCTACAACGCTTGCGGCATGGCATATATTTATATTTGATCATATATTATCATATTTTAATATATATATATATATATATATATATATATATATATATATATATATATATATATATATATATATATATATATATATATATATGTATTTTAATATATATAACGTCAATCAGAAAGCTTTGTTTTGTATCGCCATTATCGAAAGAAAAGTTATTCAAAAACGTTTTTAATAATAATTTCAGCAACTGCGCAGTTAGCAGGACGCGCACTCATAAGTGCGTAAAGGAGAAAAGTATCACTTTTTTTTGCAGGGTTCAGGGTATCTCGTAGTCGAACCGTCTCGACTATAGCCTTCTTACTTGTTATTAGAGGTGGGCATGGGCCGAAATTTTGCACCAAACCCGACCCAGCCCATGGGCCGAAGAGCAAAATTTTACCCGCACCCGAAAGCTACACAAATTTTGCAACCCGAAACCAACCCGCCCGCCCGAAAAATTTGTTTCTTCTTTTTCGTTTTTCCTCCGAGCTTTCTTTTTTTAGTGATCACAATTGTAATAGCTAGTGATGATAATTATAATTGAGATAATAGATAACAAACGTAATCGTTAGTGTACACGAAGTTAAAAAAAGAAAATATTTGCAATCCAAATTGAAAATATTAATACATTTCACAATTGCGTTCTCATATTTCCAAATTGTTTCGGGTAAAGCGGATTGAGCGGCGTAACTCGCACCCGCCCGCACCCAACCCGAAACTCGATTTTCCAGCCCATACCCACGGGTACCCGCGGGTGCCCACGGGTACCCGACAAAAACCCAGCCCATGCCCACCTCTACTTGTTATACACTGTTCCCAAAGGGAAGAAGAGTATATTGGGTCTCGTCTTGTCCGCCTGTCCGTATGAACGCAATATTTTTCGGCGCTATTAGAGCTAGAGACTTGAAATTTTAAACATATACTCATATATGCTCCCGAATTATAAAGTGTAACAATTTTTCTGATCCTCCCATTAGGGGCGTGGCAAAGCGGAAAGCTCTTGCGCCCATAGTTATCATACTAGATGATGAGCTAGAGAGTTGCAATTTGGAATGTATACTGGGGGTGACAACCCAAGCTCAAAGAGCTATGGCGGATATATCTACGCCCACAGGGGGCGTGGCAAACCACAAAAGTTTATATATCCTACAGTTTTAGAGCTAGAAGCTTGAAAATTGGATGGTTGAGTTACTAATGTCTTCCATCGATGACCCAAAAATAATTTTTAAGCCCCTTTGGGGACGTGGCATATCGAAAAATACCCTGTAATTTTTGCATTTTTGGAATGTAAGCAACCAAATTTTGCAGTCATGTTAGCCTCGGCTCTTTCTAAGAACGGGCCAAAAATTATGCGTCTACGCCCACTGGGGGCGTGGCAAATCGGCAAAGAAGTTTGTTGTGGCCAACTGCATAATTCATGCATACAAACAGCTTAGTAGTAATTACTAAAATGGCAGAAAGCATTTTAACATAAATATAAACATATTAATGAATTCAAAAATAAAATTTATAAGTTTTCGATTAATAAATAAAAAGTTTCCAGCGGGATTTGAACCTAGGTCTTTCGAAAACAACATGTAATCGTTAGCTAAACCTAAATAAATTCACATCAGCAGCTTATGACAAAACAAAACAATATAATCGCACTTCTTGCAATATGTATACACACTTGGATGTGTATACACGTACAAAAATCTGTGTACACATACATACATAAATGCATGCATAGAAAAAATGCTTGTCACGCAGCGTGGCAAATCGGAAAAGCAGATTTAGTTTTTGCTTAAATGCATAATTCATATGCGTATGTTTATAAATTATTATCAATTGGCAGCAAGCATTTTATAATAAATATACAAATATAAAAAAAATTAAAAAATAATAATTTTTGAAAAGAAAATTTTTCTGCGGGTTTCGAATCCATGCACCTAAGTATAACTTGCATAATGCTTACCACCAGCGCCACTGCCCTGATATGTGATTCCGTCACAATTCTTAGAATATTCTGGCATGCAAACTTTTGTATGCATACATAGAAAATTGTGTGTATACTCGTATAGTGTGTACATGTGTAAATCTGTATGTATGTGTAGGAAAAACGTTTGTTGCTTGCCATGTACGTTTTCTAATTGCCGAAATATTTTGTTAATTAAATGTTTATTAAATAAATAAGATGCACCTATGGGAACAGAGTATATCGCAGTTAGTTGCGCCTAACTGCAACGTTCTTACTTGTTATACCCTGAACCCATTGAAAATGGGAAATCAGGGTATAAAGGTTTTGTTAAATGTATGTAACAGGCAGAAGTAGGCGTGGCAGACCCCATAAAGTATATATTCTTGATCAGGGTTGACGAGAAAAGTTGATCTAGCCCTGTCCGTCTGTCCGTCCGTCCGTCTGTCTGTCCGTCTGACCGTCCGTCTGTTTGTCCGTCTGACCGTCCGCCGTGTGAACGTCGAGATTTCGGAAACTACAAAAGCTAGAGAGCTGAAATTTCACATGAACACTCTTATATTAGCTACGCAGTACGAGTTTATTTTGTTTTTTACGATAACTCGTCCCATTTCCAAATTATCGATAAAAATCGAAAATTCGTTTACATTTTTAAGGTTTTTTTTGGCATAAATTCAACACTGTTTTAGCTACCGACTTCAGCTTTATATATTTAGATAGATATTCCATAATATACACATATAATGTAATTTACCGATTTTGGATGCCACGCCCCCTCCGCCCCCAATTTGAAAAAACGCATTTCAAATACTAGAGACAATTTGCAATTTGGCATATAGATAAATTTAGATACTCTTAATCTACTTTGAAAATTTCATGAATATCGTCCATCTAGAAATGGAGTTATAAACGTCCAAAGTTCGGCCCAACCCACCCCCAAGCTACGCCAGCAACTGCGCAGTTAGCAGAGCGCGTACTCATAAGTGCGTAAAGAAGAAGAGTACCACTTTTTTGCAGGGTTCAGGGTATCTCGTAGTCGAGTCGTTTCGACTAGAATTCCCATTTTCAATGAGTTCAGGGTATAAAAAGCCAGAATTGACGGGAAAAAGCTAATGGAACAACACTGGTTTGAAGTGGCTTGAATTTCGCAATGTATAGTCCCAAAATTTTACGAAACGTATATGTCCGATAATTTTACAGTTAGATGCTTAAAATATAGTAGTTAACTTACTGTCCGTTCATTCATTCTTCAAAAATACATATTGATGCCTCTTGAGGGCGAGCCCTACCAAAAGACTAAATGACTAGTACACGTTCTTACTTGCTTTAGTAACTCAGTATACATGTATATATATCTGTATTATAACATTAAGTACTGAGTTTCGACTGCTCATTCGACACATATCCAATCCTCTGCTAAACGGCATTTCCTCCAACCCTTAGCCGTCGAATAAACTTTGGCACGCAACAGTTTGTTGCAATTTAAGTTACAGCTGCCACCTGTCCAAATCAGGCTGGAGGCTGGAGGCTGGAGTCGCGCAGTCCGACCTCGGGCAGAGCAATACCGCATACATAGCCCGCATACGTTTAGGCAACGCACGAAGGGGAACTGTTCGGCTCGGCAGTTGTCCTGGCGCATATAAAAGGATGCGCATCATTCGCATCGCCAGCAGTTGCCACAGCGATGCGGCATGCGCCTCCCAAATTTTGAATGAGGCTAAGTTCAGGAAGAAAAGTGAAAGTTTTTATTATATTGGAGGAACTGAAAAAAAAAAAATTCCAATTAAATTGAATTTCTTAATTTTTCAAAATGCAGCACTTGAAATATTTGTGGATTTTAAGAGTGGTGTTGTGAAAACCTAATACAATTCACATTTATATAACATTGAAAAGAAAAAATAAAAAGTAAGTTTATCTAAATTAATTGAAAATGAATTAAAAGAATTATATTCAACTGTATCCATAAAATAAATTAATTTTAAAGTAAAGTATTTAAAGTCAAATTATTTATATTTTGTTATCGACGCATATCAATTTATTTAAAAAAATAATACAAAATGCAGTAAGCATTATGCTTATTTGCTCACAATTATTTCTATGACAAATAGATAGCTAAGAAATAAATAAAAATATATATTTTTGAAATATCATTTTGAAAAATCAACGCGATTCAACATGCAGTAATAATCATCAAATTGTAACTACAGATGAGCTTTGCATCAGTCCATTCTTAAAATGTTTTCTGTTTAAAAAATGTAATTGGGATATGCGATTTGGGTTTGATTTCAACTTTCCTCAATAGCAGCTTGTAGCTTTCTCGTATTCGTATTGTTTTCAGTGCACCTTGTACGCAGATCGGTAATATTTTTTTTGTATCTAATTAAATTGTAATTCCCACGTGTCAGTTGTTCCCTTCCAACCTCTAAGAGACTTTTAATTATAGGCGACGTTTGTGTCGTTTGTTTATCAGAAGTGGGGTTTCCCACTCAGAGATATGTGCGAAGTGAACGCGTCAGGTGGCAACATATTAAATTGTAATTCAAAAGTAATGCAAATTACGTTTAACAATTGGGAGTCAAGAGTGTGAGACTCGAGAGCATGGCTAAGAAGAGCCACTCATTCTTATTACAGTAAAAATCCTATGAAAACAGGCGAACTGAATTACGTCTAAACAAAAAAAAATATGGATTGCCATCATGTCAAGTCGATAACTATGCATGCATATCTGATATACAATATATATATATATATAACATCGTCAATTTAGCCAGGGATGCGACGCAAAATCTGTTGGTCGAGCGCAATTGCTGAGCCATAGATTACGAGACAAAGGACACCTCGGGGACTCCGACTCATTTTAATGATGAGTATATTGGGACTGTGCAGGTTAGGGGCCCCCAATGTGAATAAAAAAAATTCAAATATACATTGGAAACAAAACTATTCCATTCATTGAATTCCAAATATATTTATTGTTTAAAAACACTTGATACAAAAAAATGGAATATTTCGATTTCTCCTCTGATATCAGTGTTGCCAACTTTTGTTAAGCCGAAATTGTGAAAAAATCTGACAAAAAGCTGAAGGGTATACCCTGAACCCATTGAAATTGGGAATTCATGGTTTTGTGAAAATGTATGCAACAGGCAGATGGAAACGTCGCAGTATCCACAAAGTATATATATTCTTGATCAGCCCAAAATAGGATGATATAGCTCTGTCCGTCTGCTCATCCGCCCGCATGAACATCGACATTGCGGAAACTACAAAATCTAGAGAGCTGAAATTATTACAATTATTACATGAATACTTGTATGTCATTAACGCAGTACGATTTTAGTTTGTTTTTTTCGATAACTCATCCCATTTCCAAATTATCGATAAAAAAATTCAAAAATTCTTTTACCTTTTTTACGTTTTTTGAGCACCGTTTGAGCTAGAGACTAGAGAGATATTATGGATATGGATATTATATTCGCCCCTAATTGAAAAAAAAAAAAAAAAAAAAAAAAAAAAAAAACATTTAAAATAGAAGAGAATTGTAATTGGACAAATATGTGTCTATTTAGAGGTTATTGACATATTCCGAAAGTCTCATGAAGATCGGTCATCTAGAATTTATGTTAAAAGCGCCCAAAGTATAGCCCGACCACGGCAGCAGCTGCGCGGTTAGCAAAGCGCTCGCTTATACGTACGTAAAGGAGAAGAGTATCACATTTTTTGCAGGGTTTAGGGTATTACATAGTCCAGCCGTCTCGGCTGGAGCATTCTTACTTGTTTTTAGATTATATTTATGTGCTAAAAGTTGTCAGAAAACAAGTTTGTTTTGCAAATTATATACATATATACTATGTATGTACATATATATTTATATGACTTGCAGTAGAATGTTTTAGTATTATTCATCTAGATGCTTGATATATATACTTATATATTATTATTGTCATTAACTACCTTATCACATAGTTATTTCTTTTTTAATATACATATAAATATTCGAGTAAAAAATGGTGTATATGTGTGCGATACAGCGATTGGGAGGAGCTTATTGCGTGTTCATCATTTGAAGTCACGAGTAATCCTTTAACCGCTTTCAGTTAATGGCAAACGCAATTGATGGTTCAAGGACAGTGCCACGCCCGCGGTATAGGACTGTCCCGCCAGCATGCAAACACTGAAGGCCAAGTGTCATAATCGGAGCCCAGCAGACCTCGCAATCAAAACTAAGACAGAGTGAAATAGAGCTTGTGTGTGACAGAGATAGAAGCAGAGACACAGACAAAGACAGAGACAGAGACTAGAGGGACAGAGACAAAAATTGAGAGTGAGAGTGGGAGACGGAGCGAGCAGAAAAAGGGAGTGGTACATTGAGAGCTTTGGCTCTGGCACAACCGCAAACGCAACCTGTGGCAGGGCAGGGTAGTGTCCGGCTGGCCACGCTAGTGCCGCGATCGCCGTATTCAGCCACAATGCCCGTACAGGCACAGCCAGATATTCGCAACAGCAGTATGGAGCGCAACAGAAAGGACAACAGCATGGAGTTTGGACACAGCGCTGTCGCGGCCAGTGATTCGACAGCCACGCCGTGGGGCAACAAGGAATCGTCCAACAACGAAGATGACTCCAACGAGGATGACGGCGAAAATACGACACCCGCTAAAGTTACCGATCCTCTGGCCCCACGACTAACCAACAATGAGGTGAGTCCAACATTCTCACGAAGTCCTATGCGACGATGAAGGGAAACTACAACAGGAATTCCTTGTCACCTTATATTTGCAGCACGTTTTGGTCGTTTCCGTGACGGAGCGTCATCGTGAAACTTGGGGTCAAAAAGCCGAGTTCCTTTTGGCCGTAATCGGGTTTGCCGTAGATTTGGGAAACGTCTGGCGCTTTCCCTACATCTGCTATCAGAATGGGGGCGGGGCTTTCCTGGTGCCCTACTGCATTTTCCTCATCTTTGGCGGTCTGCCGTTGTTCTACATGGAACTGGCCTTGGGTCAGTTCCATCGCTGCGGCTGCATCAGCATCTGGAAGCGCATTTGTCCCGCATTGAAGGGTGAGTGAACTTTAGGATAAGGCTGGAACTGGCATTACCTTTTTCCTTGCCCTCAACATTGCTTTCAGATGACCATTAAATCGGTTGAATTTATATAATAATTATAATAATTTACTGAAGACTTCACTTACGTAAATGTAAAAACATATGCGTGCAATTTTACAACTTCTTTTCTACCTAACAGATTTCCATTAAGTTTTGAGCATACGATCTCCATATTTACATGTTGTATTAAATTAGTAAAAACGTAAAACTCTTTCACATTTTAAAAACATTCTTAATCGAGGCCATTAAAACTTACAATGCCTACATACAAACAAGCAAGAGAGCTCTATTTGAGACTGCTCGACTACGAGATTCCCTGAACCCTTCGAAGAACTGATATTCCACGAATTCTGCCTTTCTTTTCTTCACACAAAATAAACAACACATGAATATACACGCACATACTTACATATACTAATATACGCATGTACGCATAAGCACACACTGCATATGGCCTATGTTATAGAAACATATTATACCCTGAACCCATTGAAAATGGGTATTCAGGGTATAATGGTTTCGCGAAAATGTATGTAACATGCAGAAGGAGACGTCGCAGACACCACAAAGCATATGTATGTATATTCTTGATAGGTACAAAACAAGTAAGTCGAGACGGCTTAGCTACGAGATACTCTGAACACTGAAAAAAAAGACAAAAAATAATACTCTTCTTCTTTACGCACGCATAAGCGTCCGTCCATATTTCGTCGAAATTTCGTAAACTTCAAAATCTAGAGAGCTAAAATAATACATGAATAGTCGTCTGTTAGTTACGTAGCATGAGTTTATTTATTTTATTTTTTTCGATAACTCATCCCTTTTCCTATTATTGATAAAAAATCGAAAATTCGTTAACTGTTTTTAAACGTTATTTGAGCGTAACTTCTATCGTTTGAGCTAGAGACTTCAAATTATAGATAAGCAGATTTTGTAGTTTTCAGATTTTGGATGCCACGCCTCATCGTCGTCAATTTGAAAACAAGTAAGAACGTTGCAGTTAGGCGCAACTAACTGCGATATACTTTGTTCCCATAGGTGCATCTTATTTATTTAAAAAACATTCAATTAACGAAATATTTCGGCAATTAGAAAACGTACATGGCAAGCAACAAACGTTTTTCCTACACATACAGTACATACAGATTTACACATGTACACACTATACACGCAATTTTCTATGTATGCATACAAAAGTTTTCATGTCAGAATATTCTAAGAATTGTGACTGAATTGGGAATTTTTCGATCGTTACTTTAGTTTTGTCAAAAGGCGCTCTAGCAATGCCTTATTTGGTTTTAGTTAACTAATGCCATGTCAGGGCAGTGGCGCTGGTAGTAAGCGCTATACAAGTTATACTTAGGGGAGCGTGGGTTCGAATCCCGCAGAAGACTTTTTTTCAAAAATTATTATTTTTTAATTTTTATACTTTGTTCCCAAAGGGAAAAAAGTATATTGGGTTTGTGCAATGTCCGTCCGTCTGTCCGTCTGTCCGTATGAACGCAATATTTTTCGGCGCTATTAAAGCTAGAGACTTGAAATTTTAAACATATACTCATATATGTTCCCGAATTATAAAGTGTAATTTAACAAATACATACATTTGAATTCTACTAATATACTCCGAAAGTTTCATGAAGATCGTCCAAAGTATAGCCCAACCCACCCCCAAGCCACGGTAGTAACTGTGCGGTCAGCAGAGCGCGCGCTCGGGAAAAACGCTTTATAGTTAGAACTCTGAAATTTGGCATGTTATTTAATATTGTGATTCTATGAAGATCGATCGAAAAGTTATATGTCACAATTGACACTAGAGACTTGAAATTTGGCATGTATACTCGAGTTAACAACCCAAGATCAATAAGCTATGGTGGATATATATATACGCCCAAAGGGCTCGTGGCAAACCGCAAAAATAATTTTCAGCCTCATTGGGAGCATGGCACCCAGTAATTTTCGCATTTTTGAAGTGTAAGCAACCAATCTTTGCAGCTATGTTACCCCTATCTCTTTCTAAGGACTGGGCAATAATTATGCGTCTAGGTCCACTGGGGGCGGCAAAGAAGTTTGTTGTGGCCAACTGCATAATTCATGCATACAAACAGCTCAGTAGTAATTGTTAAGATGGCAGAAAGCATTTTATCATAAATATAAAAATATTAATTGTTGAGGTTTTTTCTCTTTTGAAATAAATCAAAACGCAGTTTGTCAATGTAGGTGCACAACACAAGTTTATTTAATAAAATCAAAATTATAAGTAGCAAGTACACAACGCGACGTTTTCAACTTAACTGAGCCGACACTTTCATAACTGATCTTGCACAACACAAAATGATACAATGATACAAGACTCGATGTGCAGCATGCTTTTATACTTCCTTCTCTTACATATAGAATGTTCTAGATGTCTTCTTCCTATGCTACTTCTCTTACATATAGAATATTCTGCATGTCTCTTTTCGTATGCTTACTTTTCTGTAAGTATGTATGTATATATGTTATGTATGTACACAAGCCAGAACATTCGTTTCTTATTCTATTGAAAATGCTTGAACAGCCAACACTGATTTTACAGTTACTTCAAATGCTTATTGCTACAAAGATGATAATGATGATGAGTTTTGTTCGAGATCATTTTTCAACATTAATGTATTAAAAATATTAAATGTATAAGTTTTTGATTAATAAACAAAAAGTTTCCAGCGGGACTTGAACACAGGTCATTTTAAAATAACATGTAATCGTAAGCTAAATCTAAATAAGTTTACTGCCTCAGCAGTCTTTGTATGTTTGCATGGAAAATCGTGTATACTCATAAAGTATGTATATGTATATATATAAAGTATGTTTGCTACGTTTTCTAATTGCCGAAATATTTCGTTTATTAAATATTTATTAAATAAATTAAATGCACCTACGGGAACAGAGTATCTCGCAGTTAGTTGCGCCTAACTGCAACGTTCTTACTTGTTTTTTGCAGTGCTCAGGGTATCTCGGAGTTGAGCCGTCTCGACTAGAGCCATTTTACTTGTTTGATGAATAAAATTCTTGTAGATGGGCTTTCGAAATCAAACTTTGAGATTGTGATTATGATATTCATACGTATATGCTACATTCTCTAGTATTTGAAATAAATTTAAAATATATCTAATAATCTGTGCAGGATTTTGAGACATATATTGATCAGAGCGACGAGCCGATATAGTTTTAAAATTAGAATATTTATAATGTGTAATGAATTCGGACATTTTCTAATATTTTGTTTTTTTTTTTTTTATATCACGCCCACTTCGCCCTAAATTTGCAAAAACGTATTTCATATTCTAGAGGCTTTTAATTGGCAAATACGCACTTTTGTAATGATCTCATTATCCATCTAAAAGAGTATTTTAAGTGTGAAAAATATAGTCCACTATGCAAGCGCAGTCATTGCGTATACTACGGAGATAGAGCATACTACGGATATGCCTCCATGTGTTGCTGTTATGAATTAATGAACAACAGTTTTTTGTAGGGTTTATAGGATCTCCTAGTCGACTAGTCTCTTACTTGTTATACCCTGAACCCATTACAACTGCGAAATTAGGGCATAATGATTTTGTGAAATGTATGTAACAGGAAGAAATAGACGCGGCATACCTCATAAAGTCATAAAGCCCAGTCCATTTTCCCATTTTTCAAATCTAAAAGCCATAGTAGCATTTTTTTTCAATTATTTTCATTCATACTTTTAAAAATTCTCATTGAAAACAAAATTTCAAAGTGTATCTTTATCAAATTCTCTCTTTCCCCACAGGCCCCCTTAACCTACCTGTTTATGTTTATGTTGCCTGTAAAAGAATTACAAATATTGAAAATTCGGCACGCAGGCAAGAAGCCACATTACATACAAAATGTATGTTCGAATTCATCAAGTCTTGAAATTACGTTCAATATTTGGGCAGTTAAATGCCCTGCAGTAAAAAGTAATGAAATCGTATTTACACATACGAATTTATATATTTCATATTAACTTGATGAGCTTTAATATCAAATGTGTTACACTCACATGCTTACTCAGTGCTGAGGGATCTAAAGAGCAATAGGAACACAGTTGGTGTATGATTTTGATGTTGCATGTTGATGGT
This sequence comes from Drosophila borborema, assembly GCA_030914335.1. NCBI lineage: Eukaryota > Metazoa > Arthropoda > Insecta > Diptera > Drosophilidae > Drosophila > Drosophila borborema. The sequence continues at coordinate 355,145 of JAUESP010000303.1, forward strand.
TGCGATGCGAGCCAGCCGGATTGAAACAGAAAGAGGAGAGAGTTGTGTTAAGTGATATTTTGGACATAGGCACCCGCAGGGAAATTGTTTCCATTGCTTTGCTCAGCTTCTGTCGTTACTGCTGGTGATGACGTTATCGGAATAGGGCCGTAGTCAGTTTGGAGTTGAGTCAAGTGAGCTGATAAGCCAGACTGGAATTTGTTGCAGCAATTAACGTCGCATTCAAGTTAAATTCAAATTTGAATAGGGCACAAATCAGGCGCAATATAAGCTCTAATTTAATTGTGCAGCTTGCTGCCACCGCCACCGTCTCCTGGTTCTCCTCCTCCTCCTCCTCCTCCACAAATTGACTTATCTCGATACGAAGACACTCGAAAGTTTTGCGTATCAAGTTGATAATTTCATTAAATGGCAAACAAAATGCTGCCAAATGGATTTTTCTCCCATACAAGTGGATTTATCCTGTGGCTGACAGTGCTTTAAAGTTGCACCAACTTTTTGCTGACTCACTAGAGCCCACTCCTATATTTCTCATCCGGAGCTCGTCAGAGCCTCCGAGCCACCGAGCCACCAAGCCGCCGGGCCTCTGGCCCTGAGCTGAACGGCAAACATTACTTTGTGGCAGTCATCATTTGCTCAACAAGTGTTTGCTCTAGAGAAACCTTTGAGCCAACTTTCTGCCAGGCGATTAAAACTGAATAGAAATGAGAAAAAAAGCATTCACATGCACAACACACACACATAAAATAGAAAGAGAGAAGAATCTGCTCGACTTAGGTATACCTACTATATTTTGTACCTAGCATATTTTGTATATGTATACATTCCATTAGTGAAATTTTGAGTGTAAATAAGGCATATTAGATAGTACTTTGAACAATTGACAATATTATATTGAATTTTTGTTTATAAATGATACAAATTAGTTTTTTTTGTTGTATCAGTAAAAATAATATTTGCTTAAAATCTATTTTTTAAAGTCTTCCTGCTTCAATATGATTTCAAAATATGTTCTGAAGAATCATTATGGAACTGGCGGCTTAAAATAATTTGATAGACAAGCCATTCTGAATCAGTTACATATATGCAATCAATATAGATTTAATTACACTACGCGTTGTATGTCAATTGGTACAGGGTATCAAACGTACAATAAAAATTGCTTGTGGTAAACTGTGAGTAAGGCGTTGGCTACAAACCAACTGCAAATCATGTGACGTGTCTTATTGGCATCATCAAATAAATGTGGAAGTCGTCGAGAGGAAAGAAAGGTGCACAGCAGGCGTATCTAGATGCCTTACCATGGAGTCCGTGAAGACATTTTACCAAAGCATTCCACTTCCATGTCGTGTCTAATAAGCAGGAATCTGTAAAATGTCACGTGGGAATATTGAAGTTGATGAATTCTCTAATCGTTATCAATCAAGAGATTGACAATTCTACTCTGCAGGCATGCACACACTCACTCACACACACACACATACACAAACATTCTTAAACTATACCGTGAAAGTAGTTTAGTGGATTGCACTTGAAGCAGGATTTATTAACAAAATTTGATAGAATGTCGGTCAATAATAAAACATTCATAAATTACATATATCTGTTGCCATGGTTCCCCACAGCGTGTAATTGGAGGTTAGCTGTTGTTGTCATTAACCTCGATCGTGAGCGATGAAAATGAAGTAATTATATAAAATCACAGATAAGGAATATGAAAGAGTAATTTGTATATATTTGAAATGGATTTTCTATAAATTAAGTGAGTCTACGGCGAGTATCCATTAATATAGACGTTTGTTCACATACGCCCTTCTTCTTCACCTCAGGTGTTGGCTATGCTATTTGCTTGATTGACATTTATATGGGCATGTACTACAACACGATCATTGGCTGGGCGGTGTATTACTTGTTCGCCTCTTTTACTTCCAAGTTGCCGTGGACTTCGTGTGACAATCCTTGGAACACACAAAACTGTATGCCCGTTACAAGTGAGAACTTCACGGAGTTCGCCACATCACCGGCCAAGGAGTTCTTTGAGTAAGATATTCATATAAGTATATAATCGTACACCTACCCATGTGCCCATAACTAAATACCGCAGACGTCGAGTTCTGGAGAGCTACAAGAGCAACGGCCTGGACTTCATGGGGCCTGTCAAGCCCACCTTGGCACTTTGTGTATTTGGAGTCTTTGTGCTTGTCTATTTCTCACTTTGGAAAGGTGTTCGTAGTGCTGGAAAAGTAGTCTGGGTCACGGCCCTGGCACCGTATGTAGTGCTTATTATATTGTTGGTGCGTGGCGTGTCCCTGCCTGGCGCTGATGAGGGCATCAAGTATTACCTGACACCCGAGTGGCACAAGTTGAAGAATTCCAAGGTATGGATCGATGCTGCCTCACAAATCTTTTTCTCCCTGGGTCCTGGGTTTGGTACACTGCTTGCCCTGTCCAGTTATAATAAGTTCAACAACAATTGCTATCGGGATGCTCTCATAACCAGCAGCATCAATTGTCTGACAAGTTTTCTGGCTGGATTCGTTATATTTTCGGTCTTGGGGTGAGTATATAAGAATAATGTCGTTTTTTTTTTATTAAATTTAGAAGCAAGGATCTATTAAAAGATGTTTCACGTTTTATATTGAAACAAGTAAAAGGGCTCTACTTGAGACTACTCGATTACGTGATACCCTAAACCCTGCAACAAAAGTGATACTCTTCTTCCTTACGTACGTATAAGCGCGAGTTCTGCTAACCGTGCAGTTGCTGCCGTGGGTTGTGCTATACGTTGGATAAGTTTTAACTCTATTTTTAGGTGGACGATCTTCATGAAAGTTTCGGTTTATATTAATAGCATCCAAATGTGTCTATTTGTTAGATTACAAGTCTCTTGATTTTCAAATACGTATTTTTTTCAAATAATGGCGAAGGGGGTGTGGCGTCCTAAATGTATACAAATTTGAAGTTTCTAGATCAATCGGTGTGAAAGTTATGCTCAAAACGTAAAAAACGTAAAAAAAGTAATCGAATTTTCTATTTTCTATCGATAATAAGGAATTGTTATGAGTTATCGAAATAATAAAAATGCCAATTAAAACTTATTTTGAAGAGATTAGAGTCCAATTCGGTTACTCTTTTGCGTTTTTTAAGCATAGCTTCTACACCGTTTGAGTTAGAGACTTTAAATATACACATTTGGATGTCAAGTATATATTCCTAGTTTCATGTAGACCGCCCATCTTGTAATGGAGTTATAAGCGTCCAAAGTATAGCCCAAACCACCCCCATGTCACAGCAGCAACTACGCGGTTAGCAAAGCGCGCGCTTTTATGTGCGTAAAGAAGAAGAGTATTAGTTTATTTGCAGAGTTCTGGGTATCTCTTAGTTGAGTCGTCTCGACTAGAGCCGTCTTACTTGTTATTTTTTATTAAAATATATACATTACGAATCCTTTTTTCTGGAGCTCGAATGAATCTTTTACGAGCATATCTATCTCCTAGCTATATGGCCCATGTTCAGAAGACTTCGATTGATAAGGTGGGCTTGGAGGGACCTGGCTTAGTTTTTATCGTTTATCCGGAGGCAATAGCTACCATGAGTGGCTCGGTCTTTTGGAGCATTATATTCTTTTTAATGCTCATCACGCTGGGATTGGACAGTACGTTTGGCGGCCTGGAGGCGATGATAACAGCACTCTGCGATGAGTATCCCCGTGTGATTGGACGACGGCGAGAATTGTTCGTCTTGCTGCTGCTCGCCTTCATCTTTCTCTGCGCGCTGCCCACAATGACCTATGTAAGTAAAAGTATTTAGAGCTGCTGTCGCTTATCTATCAGTCGAAGTGATTCTTTTAATTAACTGTTAAGTGCGAGCGACGTACTCTCCTACTTCTACTACTCATGGTGGGAGGCTTCACATGGCTCATTAAACGCAGCCCGACCGTGAGTGGCAATTGTCTTTCAGCCGGATAAGGGAATGAGTGGAATTGCGAAACTCGCTGGCTGTTTAAATATGCCACTTTATGTGGAGCAAAAAACGATGGATTGCCATATTAAGTGCTTTCCATCGTTCCTTCAGATAATCTCACATACTTACTTAGCTGCCCGGTTGGTTTGATTCTGCTTGTGTTTCTGCATTTTTATTAGCTGTCAGGTGGGTCAGGTGGGATGAGCGCGGGAAGTGGGGTAAGTGGTCCGCTCGCTTGTTTGCTCTTCGCATGCCCAACGCATACCCCACCCAAGCATATTAGGTGGTTGGTCAAACACTCTGTCTGTCCACCCATTGCCACTTTATCTGATTACATTTGAAATTGTAATTTAGTATCTTTCATATATTTAACTTGACCACTCGACTTGAGTATCGGTCAATGGATCAAGAAATTCAATTTATATGCATATCTTAACTGGTACTCCACCTGCATCCATTTATCAACCATAGCGTGGAGAAGTGCATCATTCTATTCACTTCATTTTGCGGGGTCTGAAGCTGTTAAATAACAATCGGCAATGTATATTATATTCGTTTGCCTGTACAAAGAGGTGTGAGATGGTACGTATAGATGCCAAGTAGGTATTTTTTTTTTTTTATAGGCAATGGAGTATTCATTTAGATCTCTTGGGGGTATATTATAAGTAGATGTCCTATTGATATCCTTAGCTGACATGCCTAGACATTTAAGCGGATACTGCTAATTAAACAAATATATTTTCGTCTCCATCTGATTTCCAGGGTGGAGTGGTTTTAGTGAACTTTTTGAATGTCTATGGACCCGGTCTGGCCATTCTCTTTGTGGTGTTCGTTGAAGCAGCTGGCGTGTTTTGGTTTTATGGCGTTGATCGCTTCAGTGCTGATGTGGAGCAGATGCTGGGTGCCAAGCCGGGTATTTTCTGGCGCATCTGTTGGACATATATAAGCCCAGTATTTTTGCTGGTAAGTGGACAACCTACAGTGACTGTAATGATTGATGTCGACTCCAGTGCTCGCTATTTCGCAGACCATCTTTATATTCTCTATACTTGGCTATAAGGAAATGCTGGGCGAGGAGTTCTACTATCCGCCTTGGAGCATTCAGGTTGGCTGGGCCGTTACCTGCTCGTCTGTGCTGTGCATACCCATGTACATGATCTACAAGTTCTTTTTCGCATCTAAGGGCAAGTGCCAAGAGCGACTGCAGCACTCTTTCAAGCCGGACGCCAGCTGTGGCTCGGTTGTGCCTGGTCAACAGGGCACTTCGGTGTGACATGATAATGCTGTGCATTTGAATATACACACTACCAGGGCCGGCATTAACATTTATAGTTTAAATTGTAAGACCTATTCACCAACAACAACAAAAACAAAAACAACAGCAACAACCACAGCAAATACGGAAGTGAGTGAGGTGCTGGACCGACACAGTTATTACGCTTATCACACAAATATTAGCTATACAGAGGCAGACGGCAGTGCAGGCGACGTAGAGAAGGGGGAATCATTCACAAGCCGAAATACACGGAATGTAAATGATATTAATATATGCTATGCGAGTGCTAGTCTTAGCCACAGTCTCAATCTCGGTTCGGCCAACAAAAAATGCGATTCATGCAATCCCACAACTGCTGCCGGGGACAATAACAGCGCGCTGAGGATCAGCAGCTGCAAGCCACTGAAATTTCCATTAGCTAGCGAGTGGTTGGTTTAGAAATGAAATCATTTGAAGACAGGTGACTTATTACCTGGAAATACTTTGTAAACAGCCATTTGCAAAGCATTTCTGGACACCTGATAATATATGCTTTTCTTTGCCAAGTATTTAAGGTTTATAAAATAATATAAATATATATAATAATATATAAAATAATAATTGTATAACAACTGTTGAAACTAGCTAAATCATAGATCGCCCATCCCATATTAAAAAAAAAAAAAAAACGAACTATATTTACTATATATGTAATATCCTTAAATGCATTGCACTTCTTAAATATGTTTACATACATATGTATATTATAATATAACTATGTAGGTATTATATTTGATATAGTCGAAGAAGGAAAGAGTTCAAGCTGAAGTTAATTCAGTAAATTGTACAATGCATTGAACATTGCAATGTTCAAGTAACCCGTTAATCAAAGCTTTTTACTAACAAATCAATAATAGTATTGTTGACCTAAATAATACTTTGCTATCAAAATGCTACTACGCAATGGGTATGTATCTATGTATCTCACAGAAACCCCATCCAAATGCCTCTATAGCATCAATAGATGCCAAAACAATTGTGGAACAGCCATCTACAATTGTTTTTGTCGAATCAATTTTTATTCAAGCAGAATATCGATAGAGTGCTAGGATAAAACAACAAATAAATAAACCATTAAATCCAATATAAATATTGTTTGATTTCATGAGCTTAATCCATGAATTAAATATGTATATGTGTCTATGTGTCTATGTGTAAAACATGCATTCACTCACACACATATGTGCATATATGTATATCAGAGAGGTGAATAATTATGAATTGGAATGCATGTGCGATTTTCTAATAAGGAATCAGGCTATAATTGTTTTGATAAATGTAAATGTACAAAAAAGGAAAGACTTCGGCGGGATTTGAATCCGCGCCATTCTGCGCGCACCAACGCTACTGCCCTACTTAAGAGCATGTTAGCTCAAACTATTTCTGCTACTACAGTTGCTACAGGTGCTGCTTGCCACGTACGTTTGCTCTTTGCCCAAACACATACCGTGGCGAGCACGCGTGGATACATGTTGGCCAAGTTGACGCTACAATGCCTGTAAAATCTTTAAAAATGCTTTGATCGATCCGAATTTTTGGATTTAGATTCATTAGATAAATTTTTAAAGCTGGATACATAAATCGAGTCTGTTCAAAGACCCTTAGCTTTGATAACATTGGCAATGCGAATGGCAATTTTGCTTTACTCCGCCTGAACCCGACACCAAAGGTCATCCATCCCTGTTGAAAGTCGTTTTTTAAACAACACCCATAAATTTTCTATAGTGTTTAGGTCTGGACATTGTCTTGACAATTTTCGTTTTGTGCTTGGGGTCATTGCCCTGCTAAAAATTACTTCTTTTTTAGGATACGCACTATTATCAACAAAATATGGTAGGTTGGTCTTCAGAATATTTAGATAGTCCCCCTTCTTCATAATTCCACCGATCTTAACCAATGGGCCGATGTTCCACCATGTGAAGCACCCCCATAGATGAAGGGACTAATGACTCCACCTCCACCATGCTTCAAGGTCATTTGATGCTTTTGCAGCTTTTCGTTTTGCGATGCCAATAATATTGCTTTCCGTCATACTGGTAACGGTTTATTTTGTACTCATCTGACCAAAAAACTTTCTTTCAGTCGGTTCCAGACATATGTATGTTTTTCGTTTATTATATTATATTATTTTATATTATTAAAAATGGAAATTTAAGTTATAATGGTTTTGTGAAAATTTATGTAACAGGCAGAAAGAGACTTCGCAGACCCCATAAAGCATATATATTCTTGATCGGCATACAAAATAAATTGATCTAGCCGTGTCCGTCTGAACACTCATATGTTAGTTACGCAGTACAAGTTTGTTTTGTTTATTTCGTTAACTCATCTCATTTCCAAATTATCGATAAAAAATAGAAAATTCGTTTAAATTTTTTTAGGTTTTTGGGGCATAACTTCTACACCGTTTTATTATTATTAGATATTATGGATACGCAGATTATGTAATTTTCAGATTAACTAGAGACTACAAATTAATATATTTAGATAGATATTATGGATACACAGATTTTGTAATTTTCAGATATTTGATGCCACGCCCCCTTTGCCTCCAATTTGAAAAAAAAAGAAAACGCATTTCACATAAATACATTTAGATCTTCTTAATCTACTCTGGAAATTTCATGACGATCGTATATCTAGAAATGGAGTTATAAGCGTCCAAAAGTCAGCCCAACCCACCGCCAAGCCACGGCAGCAACTGCGTAGTTAGCAGAGCGCGCTTAAAGGTACATAATGAAGAAGAATATTAATTTTTTTGCAGGGTTCAGGGTATCTCGTAGTCGAGGAGTCTCGACTAGAGCATTCTTACTTGTTTTTTTAGACAGCCAATTTACTGAAATGCCGAGCAATTTATATATAATAATTGAAATTAGGACATTTAAGATCAAATTTTATGTGAATTTGATTGATTAATTGAAAAAACCTTAATTAGTGGAGGTAATGAAAATCAGATGACATTCTATACAGAGAACTCAAGTTGTAAATTGCTATATTTTTGGTATCCAAATATTTAGTTTCTATGTATTTATATATATGTATATATACAAAAATATAAAATAATATAAATCGGAACTGGTGTTGTAAGGATAAGATTAACCTTGAGAGTGAAGCATTTGGAAAACTCAAAGGAAAAGACTAAGCTATTTTGTTTTAAAGCTATGTATGTATATATGTGTACATATATGCCCAAGCTAATTTCTTTTTGGTCTTTTAGCAAAGATTAAACCAAATCGTAAGACTTATGGCAGGTTGCCTATTGCTCTTGTCCTCTGTTCTTATATAAATAAATATAACTATATTTCTGGAAACCTGAAAACGCGCTGTTTGATTTCCATAGTATTGCGCATTGAATAAAATATTCACATTTGATTTTAATATTATTAAATTTTAATTACATCAAGATACTTGAGTTAGTGTTTAGCGAACTTAGCTATAAAAAAAATAGTTAAAGAGGATCTGGCTGCGTTTATTAACATATGTATCTATATATATATATATAACTAGGTACGATATATTTATGTAATGTTTTATGAAGATGAATCCTATGTGCTTTTTCATTACGACGTTTGTTGCCATGTTTAACACGTCCCACTCAGCTTGCCAAAAATACGTGACTGATCTTTATTTGTTGTCGCTGCCGCTTTTTGATGCCCATTTTTTATGTTTGATATTCCTAATCGTTTAGGGTTCTGGCGGATGCTTTTTGCGTTTGCGACGTGATTTGCGTTTTTTCTTTCGCTCCTATTTCTTGCTACTCTTACCACCCTCGTCCTTGCTCTTGTCGGACTTCTCATCGGCCTTCCTGTTGGCATCCTTATCTTTAGTGTCCTTGTTCTCTTTATCCTTGCTATCTTTATTTTTATCCTTGCCGTCACTCTCAATCAACTTCTTGCCTTCTTCTGCATCGCGATTGGCCAACTTGTTATTAATCAAGTTATGTAGAGCAATAATCGAACGGACCATAGACGCTAAGTAGACAACTAGCATTTGATCGTTAGTTTTCACGTACATGGTGCCAGTGAACTGATCGTTAGTTATGTCAGGCAGAAGGTTAAATATGTCCTGCAGCTGGTAGACAATCTGATGGTTGATAGGCATTTTGCCTTCGCCGACGCGCTGCAGATACTGTTTGATATCACGCAATTGCGCATTCAGGCCTTTGAGGCCCATTAGCTGATTTGTAATTTTCTGAGATAGACTGCCAACGGTAGTGTCTTTAATATCGCGCAGCAAATGCTCAACGCCTACTTCCTCGGCCTCCTCGGCGCCAATTTCGCTTGGCACATGCTCAAAAGTTTTACTAGTAGGCGAACCATCGTCGTGCACCTCTTCAACGGATATATACGCTTCTGTGGGAAGACCCAGATCCTTTGGCTTGGCATCTATGATGACCAATACAGAGTTGGGACAATAGCGGCGAATCAGCTCGTTAATTGCAATATCATTCTGGTGCAGTTTCGGTCCAGTGTGATACCAACCGACAACGCGCTCGCGGGCGTTCACCTTCTTAAACATACCATACATGTTCTCTAAATAATCGTGATCCAAAAACCACACTGACTTGTCCTTGTCATCCTCATCAAATGGAACTGCAACGCATTTGGAAAATTAATAAAAATCTACAAATATCTACAAATATATCTACTTACCTGCAAAGCTGTTAGATACATCTAGTACACCCTTGGAGCGCCAGCAGCCAAGGAGCACGCCAACAACGCGTTTCTGGTTGCCGATTTTGCCCATACGATTGAAATGATCCACGACCGATAACAGGACCAGCGGGTGGATAATTACTTTGTTTACGCTAACCTCCAGCGATGGCATTTTGAATTTGTTGCTCGATTTTTAGTGTTGGGGATTTACTACGCACAGCGTACTATTCCTGTGTTATGCTTCAAATATATTTGTAAGAATTACAATTTTCGCTGCGGTTAAAAACCGAAATGACAAGCAAATTCTTCTTCTTTAAAGTATGACTAGGGATGAGCCTAATATCGAATACGTCCGATTATGGTATACAATATCGCTAGCGACACTTGCCTTGGAAAACAAAATAACTTAAATACGTGTTATCGATGAGTTCTGCATGCAATAATCAGGTCGTCATTGTGAATCGATGATTCTTTATACCATTAGGAAAAAAGTAAAAAATTACTTTCGCGTCTGTCGATTCTGTAATTTCGAAACAAACTTTACGTTTAGATCGATGTATCGATATATTTTCGTAAGCCCAAACATTTTCAAATTAATGAATTCACTTTTCCCAGCAAATCAACGAGAGATTAAGAAGAGTTGAAATAACAAAATTCCTAACAATTGATATGCCGTTATCGTCTTTACTTTGTGTGCAAGTGTATAGTAGCGAAGTGCTGTTTCTGTTTGCCCTTGTTGGCACTGCACATATACATTAGTTGCGCTCTTCTAACATATGCCGGAACACCAGAGGCAATGCGTGTTGCCATATCGTCGCTGTGGAATTTCAGAACTGGTCACACTGGAAGTCATTGCGCGAGAGAAATTGACAAAATATCCAAAGCAATTAGCAATTTGAGTGCAAAACCGTTTTATCTACGTGCATAGTTCAATAATGACATTAATTTTGCTGGGAGTGTCGTTTGTGTAGTGTAGCCAATTGATATGATAAAATGATTGTGATGCGACGATGAGGTAATTGCTGTCGTCGCTTGCTGCGTTCGTCTACAGTTTCACACATACACGTACACACAAGCGTTTACGTACCGTCCAGTTTGATGGGCTGCCGCAGCATAATCATCAATGAGCAACTATAAAACGAGGCTGAGGCTTTGAGTGCGCGTGTTGTTTACAAATTGTGCATTGCATTTTTTGAGTTAGGGTGGTTATCACATACATATGCGTAAAACTGGTGCCTATTCCAAAAAACTGTTTAACGAAAGTAAAATTGAAAGCCCAACAAGAGCCAAGTAAAAAAGCCAAGTCTCAGTCTCAGATTTAGCTCGGCGACATACTGAGACTCATACACATGCAAATGCACACGCATACTTATATACAGACACACTCACGCACAAATACATGCACTCGGACAGACAGCCGTGTTACGCTCTTTTTGTCTACTTTTAGTTATCTCGTTTGTAATCATTTTGCAGCCATTCTTATGTGTTTCTTTCTATGTAGTGTACAAATATTAGAGCTGAGAGCTGCTAATTAAATTATAAACAGACAAGCGTTAAACAGTCGCCGCCGAGCAAGAGCTACAGCCAGAACCAAACCCACGGCCCCAAACTTTGGCCCAGTTCTATTTGCACTGAGACGACGACGACGGCAGCTAAGAACTAAACTAGAAAAGGCAGGTGAGCGAGAAGAGAGTTATAAAAAAAATAAAATAAAATAAAATAAATAAATAAATAAAAAAAAAAAAAAAATAAAAAAACTACAGCTAGCAAAGCTCAATCAATCAATGAAGCTCAAGCTCTATGAATGATGCATGTGTTTGTTTTTGTTGTTACGCAGCTTTCACCAAATTGAAATCACGTTTAATTTGGCGGAGGCCACTGCACCTTGCAGCATGTAGAACAAAGAGGCCGAAATACAAACAATATTTACATTCGCATTTCTGCAAGTCGTAGATAAATAAGAAGGAAGTTAGAAAGCACGACAAAATGTCCTTTATAACGAATTTAAAGAAGGTCTTCCACCTTGGAGGCGGTGGCGAGGCGAAAAAAAAACGCCTCTACAACAATATCAAAATGGATACCGACCCAAAGGATTTGTGGGAAATGGTAGGGGAATTGGGTGATGGCGCCTTCGGCAAGGTCTATAAGGCCCAGCACAAAGAACACAAACGATTCGCAGCCGCGAAAATGTGCACACTCGAGGATGAGGAAAATCTAAGTGACCACATGGTAGAAATCGATATACTCTCCGAGATAAAACATCCAAATATTGTTGAACTATACGAGGCATTCTCCATTGATGACAAACTATGGGTGAGTCATAACAATTCGCATGTTAATGTGCTGGCATTTGTAAAAGGTTAGTTAGTGGATTGACTGTAACACTTTAATGAGTAATGAAAACAAGTAGAAAAAGTCTAGTCGGGGTGCTCGACTAGGAGATACCCTGATCCCCGAACGGTCTGCGTTTTTAAATAAACTTAATTTGCTTGAATATGTATTTTATACATATTTCCTTTATTATTAACATTTAAAAAGCAAAAATAAATAAACCGACTTCGTCAGGCATTAGCGTATCTAAAGTAAAGTCAAATCGGACACTTTAATTTAAAATTCATACTCTTAGCATTACTTGCCACGTGTTTTTGCCAATTGACTAAACTTTAGATTTGATAGCTTCATTGCTTCGGTTGAAAGAAAATTAATGATTGAAGTTGGATAACATTTGTAATCGATTATATTTATTGGTAATAATTATTGATCACTGAATACAAACATGATCAGCGGGTGTTATTAAGTCACATACAAGAATTGCAAGACTCTTAACTAAGATGCGGATGAACGGACATACGTCCTGCGACAGATGGACAGGAGTAGATCGACTCTGCTTGTATTCCTGACCAAAATAATGACCTTAAAGCACTTAGATACTTTATTTGTGGTTATTAAGGGTTTCAAAGATTGTATTCAATAAAAAGCTTAAATGTTTGTGGAAAATTTAAGCTTTGTGTAGTAGAGTCGGAATGCTTTGAAAAAGGGGGAACATATAAAATACTTTCTAACTGGTAGCGAAGCTAATTAAAGTTGTAAATATACTTTCCAAAGCAATATGTTATATATAAATATTAGCTTATTAATTAGTTTTAAAGTAATTGTCTATAAAAACTAGCATCCTTTTGTTTATAGATGCTCATAGAATATTGCGACGGCGGGGCTTTGGACAGTATTATGGTTGAACTGGATAAGGCACTGACAGAGCCACAGATCGCCTATGTATGCAAGCATATGACCGAGGGCCTCACATTTTTACACAAGAATAAGGTCATACATCGGGATTTGAAGGCAGGCAACGTGCTGCTGACCATGGAGGGAGGTGTCAAGCTAGGTATGCAGCTGGTTTTCAATGAAGTGTACTTTCAATTGATTTTCCTATTTTCAATTACAGCTGATTTTGGTGTGTCGGCCAAGAATAAACACACAATGCAAAAGCATGACACGTTCATTGGTACGCCCTACTGGATGGCCCCAGAACTCGTACTGTGCGAAACGTTTCGTGATAATCCATACGATCACAAGGTGGACATTTGGTCTCTGGGAATCACACTTATTGAGCTGGCGCAAATGGAGCCGCCCAATAGTGAAATGTCGCCAATGCGTGTGCTGCTTAAAATACAAAAGAGTGAGCCGCCCAAACTGGATCACCCGAATAGATGGAGCAAGGAATTCAATGATTTTTTAAAAAAGTCTTTAGTCAAAGTGTGTAATTTTTATTGGGCCCAATGAGAACATGTAGTACTTATCTGCTTTGTGTGTTTTTCGCTTTTTCAGGATCCCCAGCAGCGTCCCTCAACAGAAGTGCTGCTTCAACATAGTTTCATCAACTGCACGCTGGATGCGAAACCGATTAAGGATTTGTTACTCGAGTACAAGGCCGAAGTCGTCGAGGAGGTCGTCGATGATGAGGCTGAGGTTAGTATACTGTTAACTACTCACTGTATATTTTGTTGTTACCAGTACAATTGCACCTGTATTTCATCCAGAGCTAGAGCTGACACTAACTCTCTCTCTATATTTTGTATATCTCTTTTTACACGCTGCCTCCTTGCCCCGTCTACTATGTCCAATCAAAAAAATATAAACTAACTGCGTTATTTATTTGTCTCGTCATTATTTCGGCAATTTTTCGTTATCGTTTTCTTTATTATTTATTTTTTTGTGTGTGATTATATACAATTGGTTTAGAAGCTTAAACGCCAAGAGAAGCGGCGGTCGCTCTATCAGAGGGTTGGTAAGTCGTTCTACAGCAAGACCCCGACAGCCGTTCCTCCGCACACCGCACGCTCCATTTTTATTAAAGTTATTTTACTTTTATCAGCATTATCAAATGTTTATCTTGCTTTATATACTCACATTTAGGTGACCGTTTTTAGTTATGTTGCTTCTCGGAAGTCACGAACACACATATATATACATATGCATATATATATGTATATTTTATAATACACATACGACTGTTGTACAAGCGCGTACTACTAACTAATATATCTATACTAATATATCCAGAAAAATGTATTTTATTATCAATTGATTTAAATTATAATAAAAGTATTTCGTGGCGCTTTCGTCCTAAACTGAACCACTGTTACAAAATAGAGTTCGGTTTTTTTCTAACGTTATATTGTCTGCATTTTGTGTAGGAACCCCGCAACTCGGCGCTCCAGCTCGACCTGGACGATGACTCTGTTTCATTGCAGAGCCAAGACATTGATAAACGTAAGTGGCCATTGAACTTTTTATATCGCACTTATTGAACTCTTTCTGTTTGAAGTTCCAGGTACACCTACATCCATTTCGCGGGACTCTAAAGAGCAATCCCAACCAAGTAGCAGTCTACCAACAACATGTGCTTCTGCAGCAGTCGCAGCAGCAACAATAATAACAACAACAACAAAAACAACAACAACGACTACAACTAAAGCAACAACACCAGAAAAACAAAATTTGATCAAGGAGGAGCATGCGCCAGGAGTATCCGAAACAGCCGCATCGCATACCAAAGTGCCTGCACCAGTGCCGCCAATATCACCAGCTTTAGATAAACAATATCAGCAACAACAATCACAGTCACAGCCCCAGCCTCCAGCTGCTGCCGTGCAAAGGAAATCATGTGAGGATATTGCAGAAACAAATGAAAAATCTGATACTGAGAAAAAGGTGAATAGTGCATTGAAAATTTTCTAATTATCAGATTTATTTATATTGAAACCGTTAAAATAGCACTTCATCAAAAAGGAGAAAGGCAAAGCGCCTCCACCGCCATCAGCGGTCACCGCTGCTGTTACAATTACCAAGCCAATAAGTACGTCTATATCAGAAGTGGTGGCAACAGCATCGCCTAAACTGGTGTCAGAGTCCACAGATGACATTGAAGTAACCATTGTTCAAGATGCCGGGGAGCCCAAGGCGCAGCCACCCTCACCGACCACCTCTTCCATTATATCCGTGCAATCGGTAGCTTCTTCGGGCAGCACTTCGGGTAGCCTAACGGGCGCAATGCTCAGTTCTAGTACCTCACTAATAACCATTAACAGCAGCGATGCATCGACTGCTCTGCGTCAACAGCAATCGGTACCGCCGCCACCGCCGCCGCCGGCTCAGCAGTTGGTGTTACCGAACAGCCTTGACTCGGTTAGTCAAATAACAGTCGTGACAAGCACCCATCCGCCAGTGATCATTGACAATTCCCAACCATCACCACTAATGGCGCAAAATGAGGTGATTATCGTGTCGAACGATTTGAACAAGAGCAGGCATATGCATGAATCATCTACTGATGAAGATTTCCCTTCACTGGACGACAGTCTTGGGGATCAGGTGAAACAGTCATCTATGATACTGTCTGTAAATGAACGTCAAGACAGCGGCATAGCAACAGCATCTGCAGCTGCTGTTCACGCACGAAAGCTGGATGAGAGTGAGGTGTTGATTGTGAGTCCATCGTACGCGGATGACGATTCGGCATACAACACCGCTTCGGGCAGTCATGATCACAGCGATCAGCTCTTGCTCATGGACACCAGTCATGTGTCCGTTGTCACCGTTGGTGATGAAGTAATCAAGGTCAAGGATAGCAGTCATCAAGAGCTTAATGATGGTGATGATATCGGCAAGCGCCAACAGGGTAATGGCAGTATACCCGAGGATGTAAGCATTATTGTAAACCGTTTTAAGCCTGGGCATGAGCAAGAGAAACGCCTTTCCCCTGACAGTAGCCTCGGCTCCGGGTCAAGCGAGAATGGCTCCGTGCGTGAAAATCGCGGCGTTGAAGTGCTGATAACAAGCGGAGGCGGCGATGATGATAGTATTGGCACCAACGCTAGTCAGGACAGTCGCAACGAGGTGGATAACAAGCAGTTGCATAACATGTTGCCCCCGCCGCCTCCGTTGAGCAATAGCAACAACCGCAACAATCTACACCATCAGAGGTTGGCGCTGTCTATTGATGAAGAGGAGGAGACGGATGTTGTGATTATACGTCAAAAGCCGCGGATGCCGGTGGCCAAGTCTGCAGGCGTTAGTGGTCTCACAAAGGAGGAAATTGAGCTGCGAAATTTGCGCAAAAAGACACGCAAGCGCACGCGTAAATTTGAAATTGATGGCGTACAAATGACCACAACCACTAGTCGCGTCATCTATGGCGATGAGGATAACGGACGTATCTATGACGATCACGATTTCCGTAAACAGGAACTGCGCGAACTCAAAATGCTGCAAAAGCAAGAAAAGAAGCAGCAAACGGAATTGCACGTCAAGGAGCAGCTGGCGAAGGAGCAACAAGATCGCCGCTTCGAACAGGAGCGATTGTCACTTGAGAAGACTTATGACACAGATATGGAAACTCTTGCGCGTCAACACAAGCAGCTAATCGAAAAAACCGAACAGACGCAAGAGAATGAGTTGCGCAGCTCCTCGAAACGTATACGCTCCGAGCAAGAACAAGAACTTAAGATATTCCGAGAGAATCTTAAGCAGGAGATACGGCTCCTTAAGCAGGAGGTCGATCTTTTTCCAAAAGACAAACGGAAGGACGAGTTCAAGCAGCGCCGCACAGCAATGGAGTTGGATCACGAGGAGAAGGAGCGCACGTTCCTTGACTCGCTCAAAGAGCGTCACGAGCTGCTGTTGCGTCGTCTCAGTGAGAAGCATCGAGATCATTTGGCAACAATTAATCGCAATTTTCTGCAACAGAAACAGAATGCCATGCGCACGCGCGAGGCTCTGCTCTGGGAACTCGAGGAGAAGCAGTTACATGAACGTCATCAACTGTCCAAGCGGCATGTCAAAGAACTATGCTTCATGCAGCGCCATCAAATGATCGTACGCCATGAAAAAGAGCTAGACCAAGTAAAGCGCATGCTGCAGCGCAAGGAGGAGGATTTACTGAAGAAGCAAACACTCGAGAAACGCGCACTACCCAAGCGCATACGAGCCGAACGCAAGGCACGTGATCTCATGTTCCGCGAATCCTTGCGCATATCCACAAATCTCGATCCCGAGATAGAGCGCGATCGCTTAAAGAAGGTAAGTTAATTGTCGATCAGGAGCTAGGAAACAACTGTTAAGTGATACTTTTCCTTAAAATAGTTCCAGGAGCAGGAGAAAAAGCGCTACATGCAAGAGGAACGTCGGTTCGAAGTCAAACATCAAAAGCAATTGGAGGAGTTGCGTGCCACGCGTGAAAGCGCCATTAGGTGAGACAGCTAGAAGCGAAAGTACCTCTTCGGAATATTTCAACTCAAATTTCATTGTAGAGAACTGGAACAGCTGCAGAATGAGAAGCGCAAAGCCCTTGTTGAACACGAACATGCAAAGCTCTCGGAGATTGATGAGCGGCTAAAGGCCGAATTGCGAGATTGGCGTGAGCAACTAGTGCCTCGCAAACAGGTATGTATAACTAGTTTTCGCTTTTACTTTCACCCTTTCGCCTGTCTTATGTTATCTGTATCTGTTACGACCCTTTCCCCATACCTGACCGTCCCAGTACCCTGCAAACCAAAGGAAAAGAAACAAATATCCACCTCATTTTGTTGGTGGTTGTGCTATGTACAGTTGTGTTTAGTTCGATTTGGATTGATATAAAGTTATTTCTAAAAATGTTGTAAATATTAATTATTATTTGGTTGTGGAGGTGTTCTGTGGTGTTTTGTGCTATCCTATGACCTTTGACCTGGCCCTCGTCTCTCGCCTGCCCGTTCGCTCAAACGTGTTAACGTTGTTACACATTTTCAGCAATAATTGAGGAATAATTATATATTTTATGTCATACAATATTAAAAAATTACTCATTAGACTGACTATGACAATATTTTCTTGTGCAATGCAATAAATAATACGATAAAACTTGTGAGTCATAAACGATATCAGAAAGCGTTTAAAATTGAAAAGTAAAGTAAACAAGTAAAAAGGCTCTAATCGAGGCGGCTCGACTACGAGATACCCTGAACCCTGCAAAAAAAAAAAGTGATACTCTTCCTCTTTATGCACTTATGAGCGCGCGCTCTGCTAACCGCGCAGTTGCTCCCGTGGCTTGGGGGTGGGTTGGGCTATACTTTGGACGCTTATAACTCCATTTCCAGATGAACGAACTTCATGAAATTTTCGGAGTAGATATAATATCTATCTAAATCTAAAAGATCATAATATCTATCTAAATAAACAAATTGAAGTCTCTAGCTAAAACGGTGTAGAAGTTACGATTTTTTATCGATAATTTGGAAATGGGATGGGAAAAAACAAAATAAACTCATACATACGAGTGTTCATGTGAAATTTCAGCTCTCTAGCTTTTGTAGTTTCCGAAATCTCGACGTTCATACAGACGGAAAAACGGACAGACGGACAGACGCACGGACGGACGGACAGACGGACAGGGCTAGATCAACTTATTTTTTTTATGCTGATCAATAATATATATATACTTTATGGGGTCTGCGACTTCTCCTTCTGTCTGTTACATACATTTTTACAAAACCATTATACTCTGAATTCCCATTTTCAATGGGTTCAGGGTATAAAAAGTAATCGTCTGTTTGAACGCGCCGATTTCCAAAGATATAAGAGCTAGAGAGTTCATTCTTTATGTGTTCGTATATTGCACGTGCAGTGCGAGTTTGTTTAAGAAATTTGATAACTTTTATATTTCCAAATTTACCGATAAAACATTTATCGAGAATCAGTTAGAGCTTAGAGCTTAGTATTCTGCAATGCTTACACACATACAGGCGTACAAGCGTAGATCAGCGTGTGTGTGTGAACGTGATTTATGAATATTATTCGTTTAAACAAGGGATTTCGTAGTCGAGCAGTCTCGACTAGAGCTTTCTTAGTTGTTTTTTTTACGTCTTTTGAGCGTAACTTCTACACCGTTTGAGCAAATTTGTATATTTGGATAGAATTATGGATACGCAGATTTTGTATTTTTTAGATTTTGTATACCACGCCTCCTTCGACAATTAGAAAAATGTTCAAGAACAAGAGAATTGTAATTTGGCAAATAGACACATTTGAATGCTATTAATCTATTCCGAAAGTTTCATGAAGATCATCCATATAGGAATGTCCAAAGTATAGCCCAACCCACCCCTAAGCCACGGCAGCAACTGCGCGGTTAGCAGAGCGCGTGTTAATGCGTGTATAAAAATGAAGAATATTATTTTTTTGCAGGGTATCTCTTAGTCGAGCAGTCTCGAGTATAGAATTCTTACTTGTTTATGTTTAAATGTTGCTAATCAGACTGACAAATTGATTATTAGATTGTGAGATATATAATATCTTAATAGATATGTATAAATATATTATTATATTCAAAATCAATTATTGCTCAATCACATTTGTAATGCGTTTTACTTTTGACGAACCCACCACCAAATAACAATAACAAAAACAGCAATGATGTAATCGAAAATTCAAATTATATATATATTTCGAATTACTTCTTCTCTCTCTTTATATCTTTATCCACGCATATGCATACACTTTGGTGGCCTACTACTCTACCTACTCAATACTACCTACAACACTAAAAAATATATATGATAACGATATATTTGAAATATTCTTAAAAACAATGCTTACCGCTGTGCTTTTCAACTACTAACCAAACCAAACTACCAATTGACCAATTGGCTGGTCTCGGGCCTTGCATGTGCTAACCAATACAACTTCAACTTTAACCTCAACTGCGACAATGATCAGCGTCTCAACGTCCTGGTAAGCTCTGCTATCGACGATCATGAGAAGCGTTTCGGCCTCGTAACTAATCGAAGCGAGTTTGAAAACCTGGAGGTGGAGCTGCCTTTGCGGTTGCGTGGCATATTTAATGATCGATCGGCACGTTTGTTGCCACGAAACACGTTTATCGATCAGCAGCAGTTACCTCGATCGCGCTCATCGCTCCTAATGCTTGGGTCAAGCAGTAACCGTGGTAATTTTCGGGGTTCGGCACCCGATTTGAGTCATAGCGTACCGAGTACTCCGATCATGCACAAGCACCAACGGGCCCAAATGCGTAGCGATATATTGCTGCCCGAAGGGGAAGGTGATGAGGAGCAAACGAAGCGTGCAAGCGTTGTCACTTTGCCGGGAGAGCAACAGCTGCGTTTGATTACTAAAATGCCTGCAAGTGCAACACCGAATGAGTTGGTCAAGGTGGTGACCCCGATGCCTCAGCTAAACAGCGCAGATGCAGCAAACGCCCTGCCAACGATGAGTACGTTCAAGCAGGCTCCGCTACCAAAGACGTCAGACGAGTTGGGGCTGGTAGCGAATCGATTCGGCGGACCCGATGTTCAAGAAGCACCCGTTGAATTGCGCATACATGAAGGGCCCAAACTGACTGCTCGCACACAGCACCTACTGCATTCCACCTCGTTTGCGATCAAGCGTCCATCACTGGCTAGTCGCAGCAGCGGACGCTCCTCGCTGAGCAGCGCCCAGTCAATGTACAATATGCACGAGCTGAGCACTTCGACTCGCTACTGCAGCGACGCCGAACTAATATTCGATTCGGGACTGAAGGCAGCTGCTCTGCTGAATGAGGTGCAGCCCCAGCTGCGCTCTACGCTAAAGCCCACACATAACGGCATCGTCACAGATGACTTCTACCATGATTTGTATGCGGCGAAGTACCGGCTGCCACGCATAACTCAGCGCCAGCTCAGCTTGGATGATGACACATCGGCCGCTTAAAGATCCTCCAAACAAATTGCAGATTATATAACAACAACGTCTACAATATATATAAATTCGCCTCATTTAAACACCACCTCTTAATACACCTTACTAACGCCTAATTGCGATATATTTCCCTTCCATTAACATTGCTTGCTTTTGGTGGTTAATAGACACGCAGCACTATAAACATACATTCACACACATATGTACGCATACACAGACACTCTTCGAACTATCCAGATCTTCGCAAACTACTTTTTGCCATTAGAAATTGCCAAAGTTATATATATACATATAAATATATTTTGTATTTTGTTAATAAAACAATTGATTTGCCAATGATGCCAAATATGAAAAACTACATTGTTTGCGGGGCCAACCTGCGACCGTTACATTCCATTGCAGTATTATAATGCAGACAGTACTTACACAAAAAAGAGAATACTTATTAAACATACCGTATACATACCTTTTTCATTTGCATTTTCATATGCATTGATATTCACATTGATGCTTCATTATTCACACACACACACACGTCACGACAAACATTACAAGAACGCGCTGCTTTTAATATATATAAAAAAAATTTTTTTTAATGTCTAAATTATGTTGAAAACACATTTACTTGCCGGCTCTTCTATTCGTAAAGCATCTTCAACAGCGGCTGCAACAAGAGGTTAGTCTATGGGCCAGAGTGCTCCTAATTCTATTCTATCTAACTTTAGCTGCCTCTACTTATAAAGTATTTGTAGAACTGAATTAGCTATTAATATGCATGCCAAATATCAAATACAAATTTAATTTTGTATTCTAAACGTATTTAGTTGGTCGTTGTGTGTTTTCTAAACTGTTGTTGCGTATAATCCAACGTTGTAAAGCTACACTTAATTAATGAGCTATTTATTTTTTTTATTGTGTTCAGCGTTTGGAGGAGACATTCGCCCAGCAGCTGGATGAGATGGAAACCTTGTACGGCGGCGCCTTGATCGTTTCTATGCCAACCGATACCTTGCAGCGCGATCACTTCACGGGATCCACGCGCAGTAGTCTAAGCTCTTATTCCGAAGGCTGACCGTCGCCAGCCGCGGCATCAACAGCAGCAGCAACTATGAAACATTTGTCAATCATCTCCAAAGTCTAATAGGCTCAGTCCCCACTATATATATGTATATATATATATATATATGGGAAATGCCAAGCAGCGCGTCGTTCGTTAAATTTAATGATAAGACATAATTTAACTCTTTTGCATTGTATTTTAGCCTACTTATTCAATTATATATACTTTTATATATACATATACACAATATATATATATATATATATACATGTTTATATCTAGCGCCCAAGTAAATATTCAAACACGAAATAACAAAATCCACCCTCACACAGATCTTTTGTTGACCTTATCGCTATTGTAAATATACTTGAAAACTTATTCATACATTATGAGTAGAATACGTACTCCTATATACAGTTATGTATACATAGGTATATGATATGATGGTATATGAGGGTATATGGGCTTGAGGCATAATAGCGCTGGACCGGCTGCTGACCTTCTGATTCTCACTCTCACAATAATATATTCACTTAAAATAAGATAGGTACTACATAGACCACCATCTTCCGTTGTTCTTGATCGGAGACGTCGTAAACAAGCAATCACTACAAACTGTTCCCCTACCCTAACATACTTGCCAGAAGACTCCGCTTCATACGAAAACGCATAAGGTTGAGTTTTACCCGTTACCATCATCATCTTTCTAACACTAATCTTAAATTTGACATCACCCTGAATCCCGGCTGAATGCCACATCTATGTACATGTCGAGTCTCATATTACACATACACTACCCTAACATAACATAAGTTACAAAATTAGTAAGACAAAAGAGGAAGAAAAGATTCAAAAAATAGATAAGACAGAGAATGAGAGGAAAACAGACCTTGCATTGGCGATAGAGTATGATAAAATGGATTGTTCTGGATAATATAATAATAAAGTATATATTCTTAATACATAAAATTGAAAATATGATATCAACTTGTATCATCAATATTTGTAAAACTCATAAAACATACGAGAATTATATTAATGTTCGTTTGTCTTTTAATATTCGTTCACGAACTGAATAGAGTATATTGGTATCCACTAGGCACTTGACTACATATGTATATGCTGTTATATTATGAGCTAACACTATATGTGATCAGCACTACAAATTTGGAATCTATACGGGTGTAGAGCTTGACATTTAAAAAAATATTCTGTATTTTCAAAATACTTTCGGAAAAATGGATATTGGAAACACATTTAAGCTATACTATGTACCTTAGAAATAAAGCCCACAAAAATAAGTCTTAATATTTGCTTTATAGTTTATAGCATACAAGTTTTATAAACGACGTTCCAATCGCCAGACGTCAACCCTATTCAAAATTTATGGAGTGCTTGGAAACGCCGAGTCACAAAACGCTGATATCGGTTCTGATGACACTAAAAATGAGTTTAACAATACGTCAAAACGTTAAAGCCTCTTTAACCAAAAAAATACCAAATGGATACCAAATCATATATATATAATATGATCCATTTTTCATAAAATCTCAAATTTGTTATTTGTTTAAGGAAAACGCGAATGCAATAAAATATAATATAAAGCTATATTTGCTTCTTTTCCGTTCACTTATAATTTTTTTGTTAGTTATATTTAATATAACACCTAATATGTACCTCCATGAAAGGAAATATTTAATCTACAAATTAATTTTTTAATTATTCTATTTTTTTTTCATATTAATCTATTGTCAGCCAAAACCGTATAGTTGCCAGAAATATTCAACTTTGTGGTCTGTTTGTGTTATAGGTCATTTTAGAGACTTGAATTGAATTGAATCGGTAAGTTGTTGGCCAGTTTTGAAAACATATGAGGATATGATAAAAGAATATATATTATAAATATGATATATAAGCTGGAATAGAGCCCATGGGGCTTAGATGGCCTGCAGACATGTTAGCTGTCGGTTAGCATTAGCTCTTGGGCAATTGGTTGGCCATAGTTGTCCGGCTTCAGAGCAACACGATTTGCTATTAATGAAAGCGAAAGCAGCGAAAGGAACGAATTTATATATAATATAATAAAAAGTTCAAATACACTCTTGGCATTATTTAATTGAAATGTGAGAATGCGCTTTTTGAGGCGCCCACTTCACATTCTCAGTTAATGCCCTAATATTCAAAACATAAGTCTGCCGTCATTAACGCCATCACCGTTACCATCACCATCGTCATTATCATCATCGCCATCATCATCATCATCATCGTCATCGTCATCATCGCTATCGCCCCCATCATTCCATCATCCTGATTCCCATTCACAGACATTCACTGCTGCCGATGTTTAGCCTGATGAAGAGCAAAAATAGCAACTGTGCTACAGTTACACAGAAGCATGCTTGAGCCAACGTTCCCTTGGGGCACAGTCTCATCCTTCTCCTTGCCACATAGCAACCTAGTCAACTAGGCAGGTAGCAGTCCGGCAGTTGAGCAATCGTACTCTGCTGTGTATTTGGCTGCTTGCAGGTATTTCATTCATATTTATCCATTTAGTTTTTGTTTTGTGTTCATATTCGGTTGTTGCTGCTGCAACTTAGCACTACACTGCGCGAAATACTGTTGCTGTTGCTAGTTATGATAAAACATTCATTAAGATGCATGCACTTTTTACTTGTTTTTGTAGAGGTTGTGTGGAATGTTCGGCGTCCTGCTCGTCCGTTCGGCGGACACTGCAGCTAATACCATAATTAATATACCGAAAACTATTAAAAGCGTTATAGGGAAATTCTATAAGTTGCCTGCTCCCCACAGCTTACAGTGTATAAGCGCATACGAAACACACACATACAGAGAGATGTGTGCACATTGTAACAGTTTTTCGCTATTTCTCACTCACACACGCATTAACCGAGCTGGGGCATTATTCAGGGTGTTGCTGAGGATGCTCGTCGTGTTGCCCAACAAACACAAATTCCAGCACAAAGCGAAAGATAACAGCTTTGAAACACAGGCACACATGCACATATACATATATACACATTTATACGCACATACAGGCATGCACACCCGCATCCTCAGTTGCAAGCTCGCACAGCTTCCTGACAGACAGAGAGAGAGAGAGAGAGAGAGAGAGAGTGAGAGAGAGAGAGAGAGAGAGAGAGAAAGAGAGAGATAGATAGGGAGAGCACGAGAAGCAAAGTGAGAGAACGCTGAGAGAACGCGCGCATTTGGGTTGTGTGTAGCTCTCGCGGCAAAGGTACCGTTAAGGTATGTGCTTGAAGCTTTTAGATTCAGTCCCGGACGAGATTTAGCAACGTGCGCTTGGCTTCATCAGCAGCTCAGCTCTCTAGCTGGCGACGAACGCGTGCAGCTCGCAACGTGAAAAAGCAACGAATTTGTTTGGCTTGACAGCGGATTAGATTTATATTAGTAAAAAGCACGCTAAATAAATAATTTATTAATAAGGGCTCAACGACAAGGCGGAACTGTCGCGTAAGGGAGTGAATTTTTCAACGCGTTGTAACAGAAAATCGCAGTGTATTTGTATCTATAACACTAAAGCATAAATTTGATTACAATGTTAAGCGTAAGCCAAATGTAAAAAGTTGGGGGCCAGCGCACACACGCTAAGCGCGTCAGAGCGTTGACGGCGTCGTCGACGTCAACGTTGGCGCAGTGGCCAGCATTGTGTATAATAAAATTTGCGAAGCAAAAAAAATAAAAAATAGGCGGAATGAATAGAGCCGAACAGCGACGCTCACGCCGAAACTGAAGCCAGCAAAGATGTGCGCGCACAATACGAAAAATTACAAAGCAGACTTTTGGGAGCGGCAAATGGTCAAAATCAACAACAGCAGCAGAAGCAGCCAGCAGCATCCCACAGCAATAGCAGCAGCAACAACAACAATGTCAACGCTACAACGGACGCTGAGCATTCGCAACTAAGCAAAATAGTGGTGGGAGTTGAAACACACTTGCAAAGAAAACGACAGAGCTAAATAGCAAGAGAGAGAGAGAGAGAGAGAGAGAGAGAGAGAGAGAGAGAGAGAGAGAGAGAGAGTTTGGTAGAGACTACATCGCCTATGTAAGTAATGAGTGCAAGAGCGGGAGAGCGGGAGAGTGAGAGAAAGGGAGAGTGCGGTCTGTGTGCGCGAAGGAACGGCGCGCCGTTTGGTGTTGCTGTTCACAGTGCTCTCGTTTTGATTAAACCTACGAGTAGGTCGGATCGGGTCGGTGGGGTGCGGCAAACAGTACGCAATATGCTTTGTATTGGCTCTGCCGCGAGCATAAGGTGTAAGCAGTTACCAGAAGCACAAGCAGCCACCAACGGCATCCACCAACAGGCAATTCAATTTCCGCCAACAAGCAAGGGCCAGTGCCAGAGAGCCCAGCAATTAACTCGCGCGAAGAAATTAACATAAAAGCTAAGCAGCAGCAAACGCACAAAAGTCTGCAGCTAGTTTGCTATTTTTCTTTAAAGCTTAAGGTCCTGTTGGGCGGCTGTGTATGTATTTGTATGATGTGTGAGTGTGTGCATGTGTGTTCATCTAGCTGACAGCGTTCGCATTTAATGCAGGGGAAACTCTATATAAAACAATATTAAAATCGTATATACAATCAAATCAGCTACTGATCAGACTCGAAGCTATGTGTGTGAATTGAAGTGTGTGTAAGTTTGTGTGAGTGTGTATGTGTGTGCTCGTAACTGTCATAAACATAGCCTAATAAATTGTCAAACAAAATGCCGTGGATAGCCGCTTGTCCATATAAGTGTATGAGTATGTTTGTTGCGTTTTTATTATAAATTCATAAATCCATTTCTTACGGGCTGGGTAGGCAATGCGATTAATCGCCATGATTTGAATGTTACGTTAAGCCGACAGTTGGCTAACATAGCACCGCACTGCTTGTCTTGCCTAGCGTTGGCTGACGTGGCCAAAGGTTGGGCAGGTTGGCCAGACTAACACACACTAGCATACACTAGCAGAGGCGAGGCAGCAATATTAGCGATATTGGCAGTTGCTCATGCTGCTGTTGTCGCTGGCTGAGTTCCAATTTGAAAAGCTCTTCATGTGGTTGTTTGTTTATTGACTACTCGCCCGCCCACCCACCGTGCTTGTGCCAGACAATAATTCAGCTAAATATTCGGATTTGTGATTGATTTATTATCTGGCGCGCATTTTATTTTCCGACGACTCCATGTGAACTGCCAAAGCAAGCTGAAAAGCAAAGACGATAAGCTTTGTAGATAGGCGAAAACGTTTTCAATATCTTTTTCACTTTAGTTTTATTTTGGAAAGCTACAAGTTAACCACTTGCGTCCTTCTGAGAGCCCTCTTTTTTTATACCCTGAGCCCATTGAAAATGGGAAATCAGGGTATAATGGTTTTGTTAAATGTATATAACAGGCAGAAGGAGGCGTGGCAGACCCCATAAAGTATATATATTCTTGATCAGGGTGATGAGAAAAGTTGATATAGCCATGTCCGTCTGTCCGTCCGTCCGTCCGTCCGTATGTATGAACGCGTCGATTTCCGAAGATACAAAAGCTAGAGAGTTCATTCTTTTTGTGTTCGGTCCGTATATTGCACGCGCAGTACGAGTTTGTTTTTAGAAATTCGATAAATTGTATATTTGGAAAGTTATCGATAAATGAATTTATCGGGGACCAGTTATAAAATTCTAGCTAATTCATCTTTAGAGTACAATTTCGGTTTTTGTCAGATTTTGGATTCCGGTCCCCACTTCGCCCCACCACTCCCAAATGTGAAAAAAATGCATTTCAAATACTAGAGAGATGCAGTTTGGTTTGGCATATAGATATGAATATCATAATCATAATCTGAAGAAATCAATACGATTGTCCATCTAGAAACAGAATTATTAATCATCAAAACCCATGCGACGCAGCAGCAAAGCAGCGAGACAGCAAGCCGCCTGCAATGCTTACACACATACATGCTTACACGCATAAATCAGCGTGTGTGTGTGCTCGTGTTTTTGCATGTATAGTTTCTTACGCGTGGAGAATCAAAACGAAGCATTCTTGGAATATGAATCGTTCGAAGAAGGGCTCAGGGGATTTCGTAGTCGAGCAGTCTCGACTATAGCTTTCTTACTTGTTTTTCTTATGGTCGTTATTTAATTATAAATTCTAATTTCGGACAACTTTTCCCTACTGTCGCGTATGCTTATATTTTACATTTTAAATTGCGTAGTGAAACATTTCCTTAATTGAAATCAGAGAAACTATATGCATATTGGTTTTATGTAGGCAGAAGTTAAAAGCTTATGTCCCATTCAGTGTTGCCATTTTTTCGCCGAAAAAACAGGAAGTTGACACAAAAAAGAGGACAAAAAAGGGACAACATATTTTTTAAAATGGAATTTGATTTTAATTTTCCTTTAAAGATGCTATCTCATCGAAATTGACATTTTGTTTGTTGTATGTATTATTTGTATATTATATTTAATTGTATATAACTGTTAACTAGTAAAACCAACCTAATTGCCAAAATAGAATTTAAGGTATTAATATGCAGCTTGTTCCTTAATTTGCTTTTAACCAAATTGACATGGCTGAACACCCTTTCCAGGTCCGGTAAGTTTTTGTTTCCTGCTGAGTTTGTGTGGTTCTGAACTTCAGTCCAGAAAGAAACGATACTTTCCTTATCCCTCCATTCTACAAGTTTTGTATTTAAACTGCACTTGCAGTATTTTCAAAATGCCTTATCAATATTATTGAGAACTTGGCTAAACCATTTTTTTAATGGGTCGTTTAACCAGGATTTTTGAACTTTAGAAAACTTTAATGATCGATCGATAAATATATTTTCGATTACAGGGCTACTGCGTTTGAAACTGGGATACATCGTCAAATATGTTGCATTAAAGCAATATTAAAGCGATGATATCGAATTACTTGACAAATTTTATAAACAACCTTTAACAATTAAAATGGATAGACAAGTCTTTGTTTTCACACAAAAGGATTGTTTAATATAAATTGCATGAATAAAAAAAAAGATTAATATGTATTCTATTTAAATTTGCTCTATTATTCTATTATTCTATTATTCTATTATTCTATTAAAATGCTTGACGAATGCGATTGAAACCCTGATTCACTTCATGGCTATAAAATATTGTTGAACGGAATGCTGGCGAGAATGAAAACATTTCAAATTCGTATTCAAAGGGAATTTGAGGAGAAATAGAAACCGATTAAGGATTCAGAGGGATTTCATATAGTGTGAAACGCCATTAGGATTGAATTTTCCAGCTGAATTTGCAGGGAATTTTTATTGCCTGACTAAAAGCTTTTGCATTATCAGTTAATTTAATTTTACCCAAACTTGATTGTTGAGACTGAGTGTGGACAATAGCACACACTCCCGCTCAAATCTACTTTGGCCTCGGCTTAAAGTCCCATCCATAATTCAATTATAAACGTATGTTATTTCATTTGTATCTTATCATTTTACTTTTGATGCTCGTATCCTCCAATGTGTTCTGACATATTTTAGGCGTGATTTGTGCTTGGCGGCATAGGAAGAGGAAAAACATTTCACGGACCAAGCTCGAGTATTGAGGCGGCCCAACAATAGTGAATGCTGAGTGCTGTCAACGGGGCTGAGAATAATGGTCCACAACTTCCAATGGACTCAATACGAATCAATCAGGTTGCATATCATATCAGAAGCATCAGTGAGCGAGGCAAGCATTGAAAATCGCCTCGCACCATGCGGCGTATGCGTAACTTATTGAAAAACTTTCCAAATCAAATCACAATGTGTGTGTGCGGGTGTGGGTGGGTTGGTTGCTTATGTAGCCAATGACAACATCAATAGTTTTGCAAAGTGTCAGAGAAGGCCGCTTTGAACATTTCCGTGGCAGAGTGCTCGGAAATAGGAGGGGTTGGCAAAGGGTTAAGAGAGGAGGTACCGAGGAACTGCGTCTGTGTTCGATAACCAAGTTTTTGCCTACACTGACTGTTGCATGTTCTCCCATTGTTAGCACAACACCACTAGCAGCAACAGCAAAAGGAGCAGGAGGAGAAGCAGAAGTAGAAGCAAAAGAGAAGGCAGAGCCCCAACAGATGCAAATAAAGCTAAGCGTGGGCGTGGCATGTTTATCTGTTACTGTGCGCCTGCCAAGGAAACGCATTCAAGCAGTTTTTCATTTACATTTTCATTAAAACAAATCACACTGAAAATGTCATTTGCAAAAAGCTCAAAGCAATGCGACCGCAGGCGGCTTTGCTACCTCTCTGCCTCCTCCCCCCCTCTGCTCCCGCTCCCACTCTCTCCCTTCCACCACGCAATGTCCTCGCCTCGGTGAATGTATTTTCTTTGAGCCAATGGGCGGCTAGTGTTGGGGTTCTGTCTCTATCAAAGAGCTGCGTCAGCTCATAATTCTCAGTTTTCTTGTTCCTTTTTTTATTTATACCCTAAGCCCATTGAAAATGGGAAATCAGAGTATAATGATTTTGTTAAAAGTATGTAACAGGCAGAAGGAGGCGTGGCAGACCCCATAAAGTATAGATATTCTTGATCAGGGTGACGAGAAAAGTTGATATAGCCATGTCCGTCTGTCCGTCCGTCCGTCCGTCCGTATGTATGAACGCGTCGATTTCCGAAGATACAAAAGCTAGAGCGTTCATTCTTTTTGTGTTCGGTCCGTATATTGCACGCGCAGTACGAGTTTGTTTCAGAAATTCGATAACTTGTATATTTGCAAAGTTATCGATAAACGGATTTATCGGGAACCAGCTATAAAATTCTAGCTAATTCATCTTTAGAGTTAGAGTCTCCAAGTCTTCTGCATATATAGATACTCATTTAATACAATTTCGGTTTTTGTCAGATTTTGGATTCCGGTCCCCACTTCGCCCCACCACCCCCAAATGTGAAAAAAATGCATTTCAAATACTAGAGACATGCAGTTTGGTTTAGCATTTAGATATGAATATCATAATCATAATCAGAAGATATCAATACGATTGTCCATCTAGAAACAGAATTATTAATCATCAATATTATTGAGAACTTGGCTAATCCATTTTTATACTCTGTTCGCTTAAAAAGAAAGAAAAAAGCTATGGCGGATATATCTACGCCCATTGGGGGCGTGGCAAATCGAGAAAATCGTATCTTCTACACCGTAAAAGCTAGAACGCTGCAATTGTGCATGTGAGTTAATGTTATGATTCTAAGAAGATCGATCAAAAAGTTATATGTCTACGCCCATTGTGGGCGTGGCAAATCGATTTTTCAAATTGTGCTATATTTTGAACACTATTGACACCAGAGACTTCAAATTTCGCATGTACACTCGGGTTGACAACCCAAGGCCAATAAGCTATGGTAGATATATCTACGCTCACAGGGGGCGTGACAAACCGCAAAAGTGTATATCTCCTACAGTTTTAGAGCTTGAAGCTTGAAATTTGGATGGTTGAGTTACTAATGTCCTCCTCTATCGATGACCCAAAAATAGTTTTTCAGCCTCTCTGGGGGCGTGGTATATCGAAAAATTCCCTGTAATTTTTGCATTTTTGGAATGTAAGCAACCAAATTTTGCAGTCATGTTAGTCTCGGCTCTTTCTAAGAACTGGCCAAAAATTATGCGTCGGCAAAGAAGTTTGTTGTGGCCAACTGCATAATTCATGCATACAAACAGCTTAGTAGTAATTACTAAAATGGCAGAAAGCATTTTAACATAAATATAATAATATTAAAGAATTAAAAAAATTAAATTTATAAGTTTTCGATTAATAAATAAAAAGTTTCCAGCGGGTTTTGAGCCCTGGTCTTTTGAAAACAACAGCTGACCAGCTGATCAGCAGATTGTGACAAAACAAAACAATACAATCGCAATTCTTGAATATGTATACACACTTGGATGTGTATACACCTACAATTACATACATACATATATGCATGCATAGAAAAACTGCTTGCCACGCAGCGCGGAAAATCGGAAAGCATAAAGCAGTTTTAGTTTTTGCTTAAATGCACAATTCATATGCGTATTTTTATAGATTATTATCAATTGGCAGCAAGCATTTTATAATAAATATACAAAGATAAAAAAAAAAAAAAATAAATAATTTTTGAAAAAAGTTTTCTCTGCGGGACTCGAACTCACGCACCTAAGTAAGTATAGCTTGCATAGCGCTTACCACCAGCGCCACTGCCATCAATTCAGCCCCGGTGACTAAAACCAAAAAAGCCATTGCTAGAACGCCTTTTGACAAAACTAAAGTAACCATCGAAAAATTCCCAATTCAGTCACAATTCTTAGAATATTCTGGCATGCAAACTTTTGTATGCATACATAGAAAATTGTGTGTATACTCGTATAGTGTGTGCATGTGTAAATCTGTATGTATGTGTAGAAAAAACGTTGCTTGCCATGTACGTTTTCTAATTGCCGAAATATTTCGTTAATTAAATGTTTATTAAATAAATAAAATGAACAAAGTATTTCGCAGTTAGTTCCGCCTAACTGCAACGTTCTTACTTTTTTTTTTTAATGGGTCGTTTAACCGGGATTTTTGAACTTTTGAAAACTTTAATGATCGACAGATAAATATATTTTTGATTACAGGGCTACAGCGTTTGAAACAGGGATACATCGTAAAATATGTTGCAATAAAGCAATATTAAAGCGATGATATCGATTTACTTGACAGATTTTATAAACAACCTTTAACAATTAAAATGGATGAAAAAAGGTCAAAATAATATATTAAATTAAAAAAAGGCTTTTTTCCGGATATGGGCTGTTTTTAAATTTTTGCGGCAGTTGTAATTTCAAAAAGGACAGATCTGTACGGAAAAACCAAGTTAGCAACACTAATACACATACACGCATACAAGCAACGATCAGCGTGTGTGTGCTCGTTTTTTTGTATGTGTAGCTTCTTACGCGTGGAGAATCGAAACGAGGCATTCTTGAAATATGATTTGTTCGAAGAAGGGCTCAGGGGATTTCGTAGTCGAGCAGTCTCGACTACAGCTTGTTTTATATTTCTATTTATACCTGAACTCATTGTAAATTGCAAATCAGGGTGTAATGGTTTTGTTAAATGTATACATATTGTTAAGTACAGTCGAGTCTCGATAATTCGTAATAGCAAGGGAACCGAATTTTTTACGAATTACAGAGGTTTTCGATTTACCGGGGTTTCCATTTAACGATATTCGAATACGAATTGAAAGGGTTTTTATATTTCACGTCATTTCAACAATTTTAACTTATTAAAAATAAATAAAATACACATTCAATTCAATATTATGTATGTATTTAAAAACAATATTAAACATAAACAAAATCATATTAACGAAAAATTAGGATTTAAAAAAGCTTGTATTGTTTCATGGTCTTCATAATTATTTTTATACTTTGTTCCCGAAGGGGAAAAAGTATATTGGGTTTGTGCAATGTCCGTCTTGCTGTCCGTCCGTCTGTCCGTCTGTCCGTCTGTCCGTATGAACGCAATATTTTTCGGCGCTATTAGAGCTAGAGACTTGAAATTTTAAATATATACTCATATATGTCCCCGAATTATAAAGTGTTAAAATTTTCCCGATCCGCCCACTAGGGGCGTGGCAAATCGGAAAACTCTTCCGCCCATAGTCAAGTTATCATACTAGATGATGAGCTAGAGAGTTGCAATTTGAAATGCATACTCGGGGTGACAACCCAAGTTCAAAAAGCTATGGCGGATATATCTACGCCCATTGGGGGCGTGGCAAATCGGGAAATACGTATCTTCTACACCGTTAAAGCTAGAACGCTGAAATTTTGCATGTGAGTTAATGTTATGATTCTAAGAAGATCGATCAAAAAGTTTTATGTCTACGCCCATTGGGGGCGTGGCAAATCGGACCTGAATATATAGAGATTTTTCAAATTGTGCTATATTTTGAACACTATTGACACTAGAGACTTGAAATTTTGCATGTATACTCGGGTTGACAACCCAAGACTAATAAGCTATGGTGGATATATCTACGCCTACAGGGGGCGTGGCAAACCGCAAAAGTTTATATCTCCTACAGTTTAAGAGCTAGACGCTTGAAAATTGAATGGTTGAGTTACTAATGTTCTCCTCTATCGATGCCCCAAAAATAATTTTTCAGCCTCTTTGGGGGCGTGGCATATCGAAAAATACCCTGTAATTTTCGCATTTTTGGAATGTAAGCAACCAAATTTTGCAGTCATGTTAGCCTCGGCTCTTTCTAAGAACGGGCCAAAAATTATGCGTCTACGCCCACTGGGGCCGTGGCAAATCGGCAAAGAAGTTTGTTGTGGCCAACTGCATAATTCATGCATATAATAGCTTAGTAGCAATTGCTATGATGGCAGAAAGCATTTTAACATAAATATAATAATATTAATGAATTTAAAAAATAAAATTTATAAGTTCTCGATTAATAAATAAAAAGTTTCCAGCGGGATTCGAACCTAGGTCTTTTGAAAACAACATGTAATCGTTAGCTAAACCTAAATAAATTCACAGCTGATCAGCTGGTCAGCTTGTGACGTAACAAAACAACACAATCGCACTTCTTGCAATATGTATACACACTTGGATGTGTATACACAAATACAAACATCTGTGTATATACATACATACATACATATATGCATGCATAGAAAAACTGCTTGCCAAGCAAGCAGCGTGACAAATCGGAAAAGTTGTTTTAGTTTTAGCTTAAATGCACAATTCATATGCGTATGTTTATAAATTATTATCAATTGGCAGCAAGCATTTTATAATAAATATACAAATATAAAAAAAAAATTAAAAAATAATAATTTTTGAAAAAAGAAAAGGTTCTTTGCGGGATTCGAACCCACGCACCTAAGTATAGCTTGCATAGCGCTTACCATCAGCGCCACCGACCTAATATGGGCTACGTTAACTAAAACCAAATAAGATTGCTAGAGCGTCTCTGACAAAACTAAAGTAACGATCGAAAAATTCCCAATTCAGTCACAATTCTTAAAATATTCTGGCATGCAAGCTTTTGTATGCATACATAGAAAATTGCGTGTATACTCGTATAGTGTGTACATGTGTAAATTTGTAGGTATGTGTAGGAAAAACGTTGTTGCTTGCCATGTACGTTTTCTAATTGCCGCAATATTTCGTTAATAAAATGTTTATTAAATAAATAAGATGCACCTATGGGAACAAAGTATATCGCTGTTAGTTGCGCCTAACTGCAACGTTCTTACTTGTTTTTTTGTTAGGTCAGTGTATTGCGTTATCAGAAATCGATAACTTTCCTTATCAGAACTATCAATTAAAAACATTTGTCGAGAATCAGTTATAAAACTATATCTCGTTCATCTTTAGAGTTAGAGTAATCAAGTCTTCTTCTATATATTCATATATAGATAATAATTTATTACAAATTCTATTTTTTATACCGACCCTCCATTCGCCTCCATCCGCCAAAGGTATAAGAAATGTATTTAAAATACTGGATACATAAACTTTAGTTTGCCTTATTGATATGAATACCATGGTCCTAATCTTAAAGTTAAATTACGATCTACAAATAGAATTATTCATCAAATAAGTTCTCGCAACAAAACCCACGAGACAGAGCAAGCGAGACAGCCTGCAATGCGTGCAAATTAATCAACTTGCCTTTGCAACTTGCAAAAAAATTTATTTTATTATAGTGAACTTAATGTTCTTTTATAAAACTCAAAATTCGAACTAAAGTACAAAATTTATCTTATGCTTCAAGTCAGCTAATGTTTATGTTAAAGCTTCCCCAATTAAAGCTCAAACCTCAAAAGCTCGAAAGCTCACAAGAGTGGCTTACGTGATTCGCAGAGATTCTTATGTTTATGTTGAAGCCAAAGCTGCTTACTCTGTGGGAATGGAGCAGGGAATATTTATTATTATTATGCTACAGGTTGTTTATGATTGGAAAGATTGAGTTATGCTATTTGAAAGTAGTTTACATTAATCATAAGAGTCGCTTGAGTAGCGGTGTGATAACTTGCATACATATGCGTATAAGCGTTATATCAGCGTGTGTATGCATTCATGTATGTGCATGTATAGTTTCTTGGAATATTTTTGGTTTTTCAAAGGGTTCAGGGGAACTCGTAGTCGAGCAGTCTCGACTAGAGCTTTCTTACTTGTTATTTATTTTGTTTCTCTGTTGTCTTTGCAGGGCCAGTACAAAAATGCACAAAAGTCAGCCGACAGAGCTAGTGCGTGGGTACAACAAGTATAAGCAGCAGCAGCATCAGCAGCATCAGTAGCAACAGCAGCTAGACAACCGCTTGGCCATTTAGAAATCACAACTCAAATAAGCAAAAGCGAGGTCAAGCACATATTTCAATATGTCTTATTGACCTATTGATTATAGTATATATTTATATACTATATTCCTTGCTGAAATAATAAATTAAAATCAAAGCGAATCAAATATCACGCATACGCCATGGAGCCCGTCATGAGTTTGGCGTTGGCTGCCCATGGGCCGCCCAGCATACTGGAGCCGTTGTTTAAAACCGTAACTACGAGCACAACCACAACAACAACCACAACAGCTGCCACGACAAGCAGTAGCAGCAGCAGCCCCACCATAAGCCCCACCACCAGCAGCACCTTGCTGACGGCGTTGCTCGAGAATTTGACCTCAACGGCAGCGAGTGGTTTCTACGATCCGTATGGAAACCAAACGAATTCCACTCTGGGCTTTGAGACGAAAGGGCCGAGGTACTCACTAGCCTCGATGCTTGTTATGGGCTTCGTAGCGGCGATTCTGAGCGCGGTGACAGTTGCTGGCAATCTCATGGTCATGATCTCGTTCAAGATCGACAAACAGCTACAGACGATCAGCAATTATTTTCTCTTTTCACTGGCCATCGCCGACTTTGCAATCGGCGCCATTTCGATGCCACTCTTTGCGGTCACGACGATATTGGGCTACTGGCCCTTGGGGCCACACGTGTGCGACACCTGGCTGGCCCTCGACTACTTGGCGTCGAATGCGTCCGTGCTGAATTTGCTTATCATCAGCTTCGATCGGTACTTCAGTGTCACTCGGCCGCTGACATATCGCGCCAAGCGCACTACCAACAAGGCGGCCGTCATGATTGGCGCTGCCTGGGGCATCAGCTTGCTGCTGTGGCCTCCCTGGATCTACAGCTGGCCCTACATCGAAGGCAAGCGCACGGTGCCCAAGGACGAGTGCTACATCCAGTTCATTGAGACGAATCAGTATATTACCTTTGGCACTGCTCTGGCCGCATTCTATTTTCCTGTTACGATCATGTGCTTTCTCTATTTCCGCATATGGCGTGAAACAAAGAAGCGGCAAAAAGACTTGCCCAATTTGCAGGCCGGCAAAAAGGACTCCAGTAAGCGATCCAACAGCAGGTGAGCTTATATACATCTGTATTTGAATATATATGCAGCCTCTGTAATAGCTTATCTTACAGATGTGAACAAGTAATAAGGTATCAATCAAATGCGATTAGAAGAAACCTTACTTTAGAACTTAAAATTAAAATTTAACTCTGATCCTGAGTCCAAAGGGTAGAAATATTCACTACGAGATACCCTGAAACCCGCAAAAAAACTA
Source organism: Drosophila borborema (assembly GCA_030914335.1). NCBI lineage: Eukaryota > Metazoa > Arthropoda > Insecta > Diptera > Drosophilidae > Drosophila > Drosophila borborema. The sequence goes on from JAUESP010000303.1 coordinate 392,999, forward strand.
ATTATCTTCTTATTTTCGTACGTATAAGCGCGCGCTCTGCTAACCGCGTAGTTTCGACATCTTGGCTTTTCTATAGGTTGAGCTATAATTTTGACGCTTATAACTCCATTTCTAGATGGACGATCTTAACGAAACTTTCGGAATATATTATAAGCATCCAACAAATATTTGTCAAATTACATGTCTCTTGTATTTGAAATTAATTTTTTTTTTTTTTTTTTTCGAATTGCTGGCGAATATTGGCATCCAACATTTTAAAAACCAAAAAATCTGCGTATTCATAATATCTATCTAAATATACTAATTTTTTTTTCTAGCTAATTTATCGATAATTTGGAAACGAGATGAGTTATCGAAAAAACAAAATAAACTCGTATTGCGTAGCCAACATACGAGTGTTCATGTGAAATTTCAGCTCTCTAGCTTTTGTAGTTTCCGAAATCTCGACGTTCATACAGACGGACGGAAGGACGGACGGACGGACAGGGCTAGATCAACTTTTTGTTTTATGCTGATCAAGAATATATATACTTTATGGGGTCTGCGACGTCTCCTTCTGCCTGTTACATACATTTTCACAAAACCATTATACCCTGAATTCCCATTTTCAATGGGTTCAGGGTATAAAAACACACATTTAAAATACTAGAGACTTGAGACTTGGCAAATACACACATTTCGATACTATTAATATATTCTGAAAATTTCATGAAGATCATCCATCTAGGAATGGAGTTATAATCGTCTAAAGTATAAAACACCCCACCCCAAGCCCCGGCAGCTACTGCGCAGTTAGCAGAGCGCGCTTACACGTGCTTAAAGAAGAAAAAATTATTTTTTTTTAGCAGGGTTCAGGGTATCTCGTAGTCGAGCCGTCTCGACTAGAGCCTTCTTATTTGTTTTAAATGGATTCAGGGTATAAAAAAAAAATGCTATTGGTGCAAGTTTCATAGCACATACCACCAACATCACTGCCTTGATCTGGTACCCACTGTGCATTGCTATAGCCCATTATCGCAATTATTAGAATATGTTTACACGCGTACAAACATCTGGATGTATGCATGTATAAGAAATTGTTTGCCCACTAGGGGCTTGTCAAATCGGAATCCAAGTTCCTGTCTTATAAATAGCTTATTTTCAATTGTTAAGCTGGCAGCAAGCATTTGATAATAAATATACAAACATAAATAAAATTGAAAAGTTATCAATTTTCGATAAAAAAAAGTTTTCTGCGGCAATCGAACCCACGCATCTAAAGCGCAGTTTGACCAAAAAAGTCACTGCTAAAGCGCCTTCTGACAAAACTAAAGTAATGATCGAAAAACTCACAATTCAATCGCAGTTGATATGATAGAATGCAGACTTTTGCATGTATGTATAGAACAACGCTTAATGTCCGCGTACGACAGTGTGTACACGTGAATAGTGTGTACATGTGAATAGTGCATACATATGTAAATCTGTATATATGTATAGGAAAAACGTTTGTTGCTTGCCATTAACGTTTGTTAATTTCCCAAATATTTCGTTTATTGAATGAATTATTAAATTAATAAAATGACCCTGCGGGAACAGAGTATCACGCAGTTGCACCCAACTGCAAAGTTCTTGCTTGTTATTTATTTAATAAGTGTCGAACCCGTACTAATTATTGAATGTAGTACCTATGTATGTTGTGGCAAAACATATTCAAAAAGTTTTCTTTATTTATTTTAGCGAGGAATAATAATAGTAAATACCAATATTAGAGCTTTTTAAATGCATACATTTCACCCAGGGGTAGAGAACTAGCAGAAGCCATCACAGCCAGAGGTGCTTACATTCTTGCAACAGGTTCTCCTACTAGGTACCCATATATATCCAGTCACACTCCCTCTTGCATTGATTTTGCATTATATCATGGCATACAGCACTACCAAGCAAATATCTACCAAAACTGGGATTTAGATTCTGATCATCTAGCCCTTATTGCTGAGTTGCACATTGACGGTTCTAATATCAGGCCAAGTCCAAGGCTAATAACTAACCGTATCGACATTGCGGCTATCAGACAACAGCTAAATGACTCCATTCAATTAAATTCGTGTCTGAAATCCGGAGAAGACATCGAGGATGTGGTTGATATTCTCTCGGATATTCTCTGCTACCACGCCGCTTAATCCTGCGCTTCGTCCCAATAATTATGGAATTGTTCTAACGAGAGAAGTCAAAGAGCTTATCAGAACAAAAAGGTGCCTTCGTAGAAGAGCAATTCGATCCCAAGATCCTTGGGACCGAATTTTGTGGAATAGGGTAGCAAGACAGCTACGTAACCTTTTAAGGGAACTCAGAGGTGATTAAAAGATCCTTTTACTCCATATAGTTATGCTACGACGCGTCGTAGCGTCCGTCGCGACGGAGCAGACCATGGAGATACACCGAAATTTGCAGACTCCATTGCAGATGTCTCTGCCTATTGAGCCTATAAGGATCGAAGAAATAACAGAAGCGATCCAAATATTATCAAAAAATAATCTCCCGGATTAGACAGGATTTGCAATGCAAATCTGAAGGCCTTACCTACGAGAGCGCTACTTTACATTGCACTAATCTTCAATGCCATCATCAGGCTTCAAACCGGAAGAAGATTCAGAATCACATCGGCCTATAAGCCTACTGCCCTCCCTATCTAAGCTATGGGAGACGACCATTGCCAACCCCATTAATGTAATATTAAGACAATCCAATATCTTACCGGATCACCAATTTGGATTTCGGAAGGGACACAGCACAGTGCAACAAGTCCACAGACTGGTGAAACACATCTTGCAGGCTTTTGATGACTCCGAATACTCCATATATACTGTCTTCATCGACATGCAGCAAGCGTTTGAAAAGGTGTGGCACGATGGATTACTGTGCAAAATAAAAAACCTTCTACCTGCTCCGTACTATGGCCTCTTAAGATCTTATCTAGAAGACCGTATGTTCCAAGTCAAGATAAAGGATACACTCTCGTTCACATATCCTATGAGAGCAGGAGTGCTGCAGGGCATTGTTCTTGGTCCGCTGCTGTTCTCCTTGTATACCTCAGATATACCTAGTCCGTCCTCTCAACATATGGATGCTCCCTTGCAAGCTGTCATTGCCACTTACGCTGATGATATTGCAATCATCTATAGCTCAAAAAATCTGGTTTAAGCAAGTACAATACTACAGAGGTATCTGGATACTCTCGATGATTGGTGCAAGCAGTGGAATCTCAAAGTCAACCCGCTAAAAACATTTAACCCTTGCTTCACTTTAAAAAGACTGGCAATGCATACCTCCCAATCCAGATGTCGGGAGTAACCCTACAGCAACCTGCACAGGTGAAATATCTTGGCATCACCCTGGTCTCACCTTTGGGCCACACCTCAAAGCTGCGGTAAAAAAATGTCGTCACAGACTGCAACAATTAAGATGGCTCAACAATAAAAAGAGCACCTTACCGCTGAAATGCAAAAGAGCTGTCTATGTGCAGTGTATCCTATCAATATGGCTCTATGGAGTGCAAATCTGGGGGATCTCTGCAAAATCAAATTATAAAAGAGTGCAGGTTTTGCAGAACAGAGTACTACGGCAGATAACAAATTGTCCCTGGTACATACGCGGTTCAACACTGCATAGAGATCTGAAGTTGCGTACTGTCGAAGAACAGAAAAATAAACATACAAGCAGATACTCTGACAGATTGCTACGACATCAAAGCCTACTCGCAAGAGGTTTAACACCTAAGGCGACTTAAACGGCACGGCTTTGCCAAAACAATGGCTACACACTAAATATTATTATTATTATTTTTCTTTTTTTTTTCAATCCTAACAAATTGAGTGAGGTTTGGTCCTAATTATATCCTGAGCCCATTAAAAATGGGAAATCAGGGTATAATGGTTTTGTTAAATGTATGTAACAGGCAGAAGGAGGCGTGGCAGACCCCATAAGGTATATATATTCTTGATCAGGGTGACGAAAGAAGTTGATATAGCCATGTCCGTCTGTCCGTCCGTCCGTCTGTCCGTATGTTTGAACGCTTCGGTTTCCGAAGATACAAAAGCTAGAGAGTTTATTCTTTTTGTGTTAGGTCCGTATATTGCACGCGCAGTACGAGTTGGTTTCAGAAATTCGATAGCTTGTATATTTGCAAAGTTATCGATAAACTAAATTATCGGGAACCAAATGTGAAAAAAATGCATTTCAAATACTAGAGACATGCAGTTTGCTTTAGCATATAGATAAGAATATCATAATCATGATCTGAAGAAATCAATACAATTGTCCATTTAGAAACAGAATTATTAGTCTATAAAGTTTTTTCATCAAAACCCATGCGACCCAGCAGCAAAGCAGCGAGACAGCAAGACGCTTGCAATGCTTACACACATGCATACACTCATACAGGCGTACAAGCATAGATCAGCGTGTGTGTGTTCGTGTGTTTACATGTATAGTTTCTTACGCGTGGAGAATCGAAAGGAAGCGTTCTTGGAATATGATTCGTTCGAAGAAGGGCTCAGGAGATTTCGTAGTCGAGCAGTCTCGACTACAGCTTTTTTACTTGTTTTATGTGCATAAATGTGTTGTTAAAGTACTAAATCTGACTGTACCGCTTCTTCACTTGATAAACCAAATAAATAAACTGTTATTGTCAAAACAAGTAAGAAAGCTGTAGTCGAGACTGCTCGACTACGAAATCCCCTGAGCCCTTCTTCGAACGAATAATATTCCAAGAATTATTCGATTTGTTTTTGCACGCATAAGAAACTGTACATGAAAAACCACGCGCACACATAGAAGCTGATCTACGCTTGTAGGCGTATATGTGTGTATGCATGTGTGTGAGCATTGCAAGCGTCTTGCTGTCTCGCTGCTTTGCTGCTAGAATTTTATAACTGGTTCCCGATAAATTCGTTTATCGATATACTTTGCAAATATACAAGTTATCGAATTTCTGAAACAAACTCGTACTGCGCGTGCAATATACGGACCTAACACAAAAAGAATGAACTCTCTAGCTTTCGTATCTTCGGAAATCGACGCGTTCAAACATACGGACAGACGGACAGATGGACAGACGGACATGGCTATATCTACTTTTCTCGTCACCCTGATCAAGAATATATATACTTTATGGGGTCTGCCACGCCTCCTTCTGCCTATTACACACATTTAACAAAACCATTATACCCTGATTTCCCATTTTCAATTGGCTCGGGGTATTAAAAAAGAACAAGTAAGAAGGCTCTCTGAACCCTGCAAAAAAAGTGATACTCTTCTTCTTTACGCACTTATAAGCGCGCGCTCTGCTAACTGCGCAGTTGCTGCTGTGGCTTGGGGGTGGGTTAAGCTGAACTTTGGACGCTTATAACTCCATTTCTAGATGGACGATCTTGATGAAATTTTCAGAGTAGATTAAGAGTATCTAAATCTATATATGTACCAAATTGCAAGTCTTTGAAATGCGTTTTTTTTTAAATTGAAGGCGGAGGGGGCGTGGCATCCAAAATCTAAAAACAACAAAATCTGCGTATCCATAATATCTATCTAAATATATAAAGTTAAAGTCTTTAGCTAAAACGGTGTAGAAGTTATACCCAAAAACCTTAAAAATGGAAACGAATTTTGGATTTTTTATCGATAATTTGGAAATGGGACGAGTTATCGAAAAAAACAAAATAAACTCGTACTGCGTAGATAACATACGAGTGTTCTTGTGAAATTTCAGCTCTCTAGCTCTTGTAGTTTCCGAAATCTCGACGTTCATACAGACGGAAAGACGGACGGACGGACGGACGGACGGACAGACTGACAGGGCTCAATCAACTTATTTTTTTATGCTGATCAAGAATATATATACTTTATGGGGTCTGCGACGTCTCCTTCTGCCTGTTACATACATTTTCACAAAACCATTATACCCTGAATTCCCATTTACAATGGGTTCATGGTATAAAAATATTAGAGCTTTATGAATCGTAGTTACAACGTAAGTTTATATTAATTCGTTGCATACTTTCGAGTACTAAGCGTAAGCTTTTGTAACCCCAACACATTGCGAATGAGACTGAAAGCATATTCCACAGGCCGAAGGAGGATCAGCAGGTTCTAGGGCTAGAGGCTAAGGCTAGACTAGATCACTTTTATTTGTTTAATTATTAACTCTATTACCCATTCTTTTTCTCTGTTTTAGCGATGAAAATACTGTGGTGAATCACACAACTGGTGGACTGCTGGGGTTTGCTCAGCTGGGCGGAAATGATCATGACACGTGGCGACGGCCGCGCTCCGAGAGTTCCGCGGATGCGGAAAGTGTTTATATGACAAATATGGTCATCGATTCGGGATATCATGGCATGCACTCGCGCAAGTCGAGCGTAAGTTGGACGTGATAAGCAGGCATTCCCCGACTGTTTTCCTTATTCTTTTTCTCTATGTATATGTATATGCTTATATATATTTATATGCACAGATCAAGAGCACCAATACAATCAAAAAGCCATATTCTTGCTTTGGTAGCATCAAGGAGTGGTGCATTGCGTGGTGGCATTCGGGCCGCGAAGACTCTGACGACTTTGCCTACGAGCAGGAGGAGCCATCTGATTTAGGGTATGCAACACCAGTAACAATTGAAACTCCTTTACAAAGCTCCGTCTCCAGGTAGTAAAAAAATCAACTCTCTTTATAATCGTCTAATCTTTCGAGTAAGCTAACACCGCACCAAGGCACCCAGGCACCCAGGCACCCAGGCACTCAGTCACCCATACACTCACGCACGCATCCACTCACCCACACTCACACGTACACAGAGCGTGCGTACACCTATTAGCTTGCTTAATCTGTTTGTGTGTGTGTGTGTGTGTGTGTGTGTCTGCGCCTTTGTGTATCTGTATCTGCGGGCGTTGCATGTATATGTCACGCATCTCAAATGCACTCAGAGCACTTCATTCCAAAAGAAATGCCAATACGTTTTTCCATGCCTGTCCTCAGGCAGGGAAAAGCCATCGCACACATAGTTTCATTTCGCTCATGCACACAGTGCACTCGAAAAGTATTCGCATTGCAGTTCAGTAGCCGCCAATAAATAATTGAATGCAGTTCGGTTTCATATCCTACCTTTGAGGCAATTTTTAAGTCACCCTTTTTGACTTTACTTACTTTAGTTGATAGCTTTTCTTATGTACTTGACTGCTTATTATTATTGTTTGTTCTCATTTGTTTTTGGTATTTTGCAGTTATAATTTCTGTTGATTCTCACAAGTCAAAGATGGATTATTGAATTAGTAGCTTTATTTTAAAGTTAAAATATAAATGTGTCGAAATATTTATTTAATTATCTTTTGCGCATATGTATTGTAGCTGTGTTTTTGGCATTATATTGTTTTTTCTGATCTCTGACTTCAATAGTAACACAAAACAAAAAAGTAAGGCTCTAGTCCAGACGGATCGACTACGAGATACCCTGAACCCTGCAAAATAACTAATTTCTTCTTCTTCTATGAGTGCTCTTCACGCTCTGCTAACTGCGCAGTTGCTGCCGTGGCTTGGGGGTAGGGTGTTTTATGCTTTAGACGCTTATAATTCCATTCCTAGATGGATGATCTTCATGAAACAGAATATATTAATAGCATCCAAATGTGTGTATTTGGCAAATTTTAAATCTCTAGTATTTGAAATGCGTTTTTGCATATTGGACGCGATATTTATAATATCTATCTAAATATACAAATTTGACGTCTCTAGCTCAAAGGGTGTAGAAGTTATGCCCAAAAAACGTAAAAATTGGACACGAATTTTCGACTTTTATACCCTGAACCTATTGCAAATGGGAATTCAGGGTAAAATGTATATAACAGGCAGAAGAAGACTTGATCAGCATAAAAAAATAAGTTGATTGAACCCTGTCCGTCCGTCCGTCCGTATGAACGTCGAGATTTCGGAAACTACAAAAGCTAGAGAGCTGAAATGAACACATGAATACTCGTATGTTAGTTACGCAGTACGAGTTTGTTTTGTTTTATCGATAACTCATCCCATTTCCAAATTTGTATATACAAAATCGAAAATTCGTTTCCAATTTCTACGTTTTTTGGGCATGACTTCCACACCGTTTTAGCTATTTATATTTAGATAGATATTATAGGTATTTATATTTAGATAGATATTATAGGTACGCAGAGTTTGTAATTTTTAGATTTTAGATGCCGCGCCCGCCTCGCCCACAATTTGCAAAAAACGCATTTAAAATACTAGAGACTATTGGCAAATACACACATTTGGATGCTATTAATATATTCTGAAAGTTTCATGAAGATCATCCATCTAGGAATGGAGTTATAATCGTCTAAAGTATAAAACACCCCACCCCAAGCCCCGGCAGCAACGGCGCGGTTAGCAGAGCGCGCGCTTATATGTGCGTAAGTAAGAAGAGTATTAACTTTATATCCTTTGTTCCCAAAGGGAAGAAAGTATATTGGGTTTGTGCAATGTCCTTCTTGCTGTCCGTCTGTCCGTATGAACGCAATATTTTTCGGCGCTATTAGAGCTAGAGACTTGAAATTTAAAACATATACTCATATATGCTCCCGAATTATAAAGTGCAAAAATTTTCCCGATCCGCCCACTAGGGGCGTGGCAAATCGGAAAACTCCTCCGCCCATAGTTAAGTTATCATACTAGATGATGAGCTAGAGAGTTGCCATTTGAAATGTATACTCGGGGTGACAACCCAAGTTCAAAAAGCTATGGCGGATATATCTACGCCCATTGGGGGCGTGGCAAATCGGGAAATACGTATCTTCTACACCGTTAAAGCTAGAACGCTGAAATTGTGCATGTGAGTTAATGTTATGATTCTAAGAAGACCGATCAAAAAGTTATATGTCTACGCCCATTGGGGGCGTGGCAAATCTGACCTGAATAATTCGTGATTTTTCAAATTGTGCTATATTTTGAACACTATTGACACTAGAGACTTGAGATTTTGTATGTATACTCGGGTTGACAACCCAAGACTAATAAGCTATGGTAGATATATCTACGCCCATAAGGGGCGTAACAAATCGCAAAAGTGTATATCTCCTACAGTTTTAGAGCTAGAAGCTTGAAAATTTGATGGTTAAGTTACTTATGTTCTCCTCTATCGATGCCCCAAAAATAATTTTGTGTACACATACATACATATATGCATGCATAGAAAAACTGCTTGCCACACAGCGTGGCAAATCGGAAAGCATAAAGCAGTTTTAGTTTTTACTTACAGTCTGTCAATAATGAGTTGGCACACTGGGAAAAAATTTGATTTTTTGACTTTAGATGCAAATATCTACATAAGTCAATAATGCAAAAAAACAATTTTTTTAAAATGGGAATCTGTTTAATATTATTTCTTTAATTTATATATATAATAAAAGAAGAAAAATATTCAATATGTAACAAATAAATTAACAAAAACAAATATCATTCAATAATAACAGTGTCAATAATGTGTTGGCACAATTTGTTTTGCACATCTGCGTTGGTATTTTTCTTAGAAGTAACGGTATTTGACCGCTGTCTCTGCATATTCTCGGCATCTATGCACATATTCTTTCACATTTTTTGTCAATTGGTTGAAAATTTTCGCTAGTTACGAGTATAATAACACATTAAATATTTTAAAAATATGATTTAGCTTTAAGATGGTGCAGCTCATCTATTCTAACCACGAGATGGGCTAATCCGTTCCAGAATTGATGGACATGTTTTCTGTGCCCAGGAGAACGGTTTATAATCCGCTATATCGGGCCGAAAAGGAAAACAGGCTACTTTCAAAGACGGCACGAGGTCCGAAAAGAAAGCTAACTAATCGAGTAGGGAGGCTAATCCTAAGAAAAGTGAACGCTAATCCGCATACTTCTTCCAGAAGTCTTGCCAAAGAGGTAAAAGAAGAATGTGGAATCGATGTCTCACATGAGAAGGTGCGCAAAGTTCTCCTACGGCATGAGTATACTGTAGTTCGAGTGTAGCATGAGTATACAGGGTGTAGAATTATATTTTTCTTTTCAAGCGTATTCAACGGCTTGCGCCATACCCTAGGAGGACCATCATTATAAAATTGCATTATTATACCCTGAACCCATTGAAAATGGGAATTCAGGGTATAATGGTTTTGTGAAATGTATGTAACAGGCAGAAGGAGACGTCGCAGACCCTATAAAGTATATATATTCTTGATCAGCATAAAAAAATAAGTTGATTGAGCCCTGTCCGTCTGTCCGTCCGTCCGTCCGTCCGTCCGTCCGTATGAACGTCGAGATTTCGGAAACTACAAAAGCTAGAAAGCTGAAATTTCACATGAACACTCGTATGTTACCTACGCAATACGAGTTTATTTTGTTTTTTCGATAACTCGTCCCATTTCCAAATTATCGATAAAAAATCGAAAATTCGTTTCCATTTTTTAGGTTTTTTGGGTATAACTACTACACCGTTTTAGCTAGAGACTTCAACTTTATATATTTAGATAGATATTATGAATACGCAGATTTTGTAGTTTTTAGATTTTGGATGCCACGCCCCCTTCGCCCACAATTTCAAATACTAGAGACTTGCAATTTGGCACATAGATAGATATTCATACTCTTAATCTACTCTGAAAATTTCATGAAGATCGTCCAGCTAGAAATGGAGTTATAAGCGTCCAAAGTTCAGCCCAACCCACCCCCAAGCCATGGCAGCAACTGCGCAGTTAGCAGAGCGCGCGCCTCTAAGTGCGTAAAGAAGAAGAGTATCACTTTTTTTGCAGGGTTCAGGGTATCTCGTAGTCGAGCCGTCTCGACTAGAGCCTTCTTACTTGTTTTTGTATTGTAACATAATACGTCGTCATCATAATATTCTGCGGGGTGACTAACCATGTTGACAGCTAAAATAAAACGCTTTTTATGTTTGCTTCTAATAGGAAAGGTTTTTTCCGTGCTACGCTCGAACTATACTCATACCGTAGGAGGACTTTGCGCACCTTCTCATGTGAGACATCGATTCCACATTCTTCCTTTACCTCTTTGGCAAGACTTCTGGAAGAAGTATGCGGATTAGCGTTCACTTTTCTTAGGATTAGCCTCCCTACTCGATTAGTTAGCTTTCTTTTCGGCCCTCGTGCCGTCTTTGAAAGTAGCCTGTTTTCCTTTTCGGCCCGATATAGCGGATTATAAACCGTTCTCCTGGGCACAGAAAACATGTCCATCAATTCTGGAACGGATTAGCCCATCTCGTGGTTAGAATAGATGAGCTGCACCATCTTAAAGCTAAATCATATTTTTAAAATATTTAATGTGTTATTATACTCGTAACTAGCGAAAATTTTCAACCAATTGACAAAAAATGTGAAAGAATATGTGCATAGATGCCGAGAATATGCAGAGACAGCGGTCAAATACCGTTACTTCTAAGAAAAATACCAACGCAGATGTGCAAAACAAATTGTGCCAACACATTATTGACACTGTTATTATTGAATGATATTTGTTTTTGTTAATTTATTTGTTACATATTGAATATTTTTCTTCTTTTTTTTATATATAAATTAAAGAAATAATATTAAACAGATTCCCATTTTAAAAAAATTGTTTTTTTGCATTATTGACTTAGATATTTGCATCTAAAGTCAAAAAATCAAATTTTTTCCCAGTGTGCCAACTCATTCTTGACAGACTGTAAATGCACAATTCATATGCTTATGTTTATAAATGATTATCAATTTGCAGCTAGCATTTTATAATAAATATACAAATATAAAAAAAAATAAAAAATAATAATTTTTGAAAAGAAAATTTTTCTGCGGGTTTCGAATCCATGCACCTAAGTATAACTTGCATAATGCTTACCACCAGCGCCACTGCCCTGATATGTGATTCCGTCACAATTCTTAGAATATTCTGGCATGCAAACTTTTGTATGCATACATAGAAAATTGTGTGTATACTCGTATAGTGTGTACATGTGTAAATCTGTATGTATGTGTAGGAAAAACGTTTGTTGCTTGCCATGTACGTTTTCTAATTGCCGAAATATTTCGTTAATTAAATGTTTATTAAATAAATAAGATGCACCTATGGAAACAAAGTATATCGCTGTTAGTTGCGCCTAACTGCAACGTTCTTACTTGTTATACCCTGAACCCATTGAAAATGGGGTATGTAACAGGCAGAAGGAGACGTCGCAGACCCCATAAAGTATATATATTCTTGATCAGCATAACAAGTAAGAAAGCTCTAGTCGAGACGGCTCGACTACGAAAAGTGATACTCTTCTTCTTTACGCACATATAAGCGCGCGCTCTGCTAACTGCGCAGTTGCTGCCGTAGCTTGGGGGTGGGTTGGGCCGAACTTTGGACGTTTATAACTCCATTTCTAGATAGACGATCTTCATGAATTTCAGAATAGATTAAGGGTATTTAAATCTATCTATGTGCCAAATCGCAAGTCTCTAGTATTTGAAATGCGTTTTTTTCAAATTGGGGGCGGAGGGGACGTGGCATCTAAAATCTGAAAATTACATAATCTGCGTATTTATAATATCTATCTAAATAATTAAACTTGAAGTCTCTAGCTAAAACGGTGTAGAAGTTATGCTTAAAAACCCTAAAAAATGTAAACGAATTTTCAATTTTTTATCGATAATTTGGAAACGGGATGAGTTATCGAAGAAACAAAATAAACTCGTACTGCGTAGCTAACATACGAGTTCATGTGAAATTTCAGCTCTCTAGCTTTTGTAGTTTCCGAAATCTCGACGTTCATACAGACGGATAGGCGGACGGACAGACGGACGAACGGACGGACAGACGGACAACTTATTTTTTTATACTGATCAAGAATATATATATGAATTCCCATTTTCAATGGGCTCAAATATCCAAATATCTCTTTAACAGACTCCATCAGTTTGACAAAGTTTTTGTCACCAATTTTATGCGGTATTCAATAAATTAAGCATTTCCATTAGATTCGATTGCAGCCCATATCATTACGGACCCTCTTTTTTCTGGGAACTTGGACTGTTCTTGGTATCTTTTTCTCATCACACAAATTTTATTATTGTATCTGGTGGCGAACTGTAATTGAACAGTGTTATGTCTTGTCTGAATGTCTGGCTTCAGGAGCTTTAACCATATTAAACATTTTCTGAGCTCGCTCTTACGAACAATATTGAAAGAAAGGGTAGAAAATTGCAATTGCCTCGATTTGAGGTATTATTTACAGCTGAAGGGTTGAGGGTATCTCATGTCGAGTAGACGCGACTAGAGCTTTCTGACTTGTTTAATTAAGTTTTCTTTCAGTTCGATTGAGCCCACATTTTTTGCTGTAAGGCATCTTTATTAATTTATTCAAATAAGTTATTTTTGATGGAAGGTTGAAGGAATTTAATCACAATTTTGTTTCAAATGCCTTTCGATCAAACCAACTTTAGTTTGAATTCATTTTCGTTGACATGTTCATCTCTGTGCGCTAATCACCTGTGCTAATCATTTGCGTGTGGTTATGTATGAGAGAGTGGGTCTAGTTGTGAGTGTGGTGCACGTTGGAGGGAGCAGCTTGCATCCGCTGCTTCATTTTGATTATTATTATTGTTGTTGTTGTTATTGTTATCGTAGCTTGCCAGCGCAAGGCTTGTCAATGTCGAGCACCCGATGGCTTGTGGCATGGGGAACCTTACTAAAGAGCGACATGCCTTTGTGTCCTTTTTGTCGTTCGCAGATGCACCTCGATGAACGTCATGCGGGATAACTACTCTATAGGCGGCAGCGTCAGCGGGGTGAGGCCACCGAGCATAATGCTGGCGGATGTGTCGCCTACGCCGCTGCGTCCGCCACACAATTCCATTTCGCAGATGCAGATGCAGGAAATGAACGCGACCGGCAATAGCAACAACGGCAATGTCAACATCAACATCAGCATCAATAGCGGTAATGGTGCTGGAGTCGGCGGTGGGTGCGCTAGTGGCGCTGTTAGCAACAGCAATCTGAATGGCGGCAGCGGCAACAGTAACACGAATGTCAGTACGCTGCGTGATTCACGAACGCTCCCCGTGGGAAATCGAATCGGTTCGCGTTCGGTTAGTCAGGACTCGGTCTACACAATACTCATCCGCTTGCCGCCAGATGGCGGCAGCACAGCAACCGGCAGCAGCGGACCAGGCGGCGTCAACAACGCCATAGGCAACCAGAGCATCCATGGCGATTGCGGGCCTTCCATAAAGATGATACATGAGGATGTCTCAGCAGTGGGCACGAGCAGCATGGGCGCGGTCACGACAGCCCCTCCCCCCACACGTCGTCCCTTACCATCGCGAGACTCGGAGTTCAGCCTGCCGCTGGGCAGACGTATGTCGCATGCCCCGCAGGACATGCGGCTGCTCAATGCGAAGGTCATACCAAAGCAGCTGGGTAAGACGGCCGGGCAGAATGCGCTGCTCAATGCGCGTAATGCGGCCAAAAAGAAGAAAAAGTCGCAGGAGAAGCGACAGGAATCGAAAGCGGCCAAAACACTGTCGGCCATCTTGCTCAGTTTCATCATCACGTGGACACCATACAATATTCTAGTTCTGATCAAGCCTCTGACCACCTGCTCGGATTGCATACCCACCGAGCTGTGGGACTTTTTCTACGCCCTATGCTACATCAACTCGACCATCAATCCTATGTGCTATGCGCTCTGCAATGCCTCCTTCCGGCGCACCTACATACGCATTCTCACCTGCAAATGGCACTCGCGTAATCGCGAGGGCATGGTCAGAGGCGTGTACAACTAAGGCGTCGCAATGCCTAAAGTCGATCAAATACAAAAATTCAGGTCATACGCGTTGCAATAAACGTTGTTCGCAAAATATGATTGCATAATGAACATTAAATAAAACCAAATGATCAAATGATAAATTGTTAGCAAAAGCGAAAACCAAAACTAGGCTTAGGTAACTCTCTGACAAGCAGTACTGATTTTTGATGTCTAGCCAACAATTCATTCAATTCATATTGATGAAATTATAAGAATAAATAAATGAATATACATATATGAATAAATACATATACATATAAATATATATGTATATATATGTTTATCTATATGTACATAAAATTTGTCTGGGCTGCTCAATAAGATTTCCATCAGCCAAATTTTCGTGAACAATAAATCCAGTTTGGGTCTATATCGAATACATGAATTTTATTTTACAATATATTTTTTAAAAAGAGTTTATTCAAATCATATTTCCCACAATATATTCAGCTTTCTTGGCATTTATAAGTATTCGATTCATTAGACCGGATCCAATTTTCAATATACATTTTATCGGGAGGACAAATAAGTCTTGTGAAGTTTAAATTGAAACAAAATCGTCTTCCATTTGAAAAATTCTTGCAAACTCTTATTTGCTGCCAAATAAATAAATGATGACTAGTAAATATAAAAATCATGATTTTATTACGAGCTTAACTTTAAGCATCAACATTCGACATTAACATTCAACATTCATACTAAATATTGAGTAGCCCTCGAAGCTTTTACTTAAAGCAACCACATCACATAAGAAACCATTTTGTTAAGCGTTTACTTTTAGGTAGGCACCTGCACCATGCAACAAGAATTTAAAACAAATATAAACGATTACGATTTGGAATATATTATATAAATACACGTATATAATTAACATAAAGCAAATATATGTTTACCTATGGTAAACTTTAAGTTGTTAAGTGCGCGAAAAAAAAAAAAAAAACGAAAAAGCTTTAATAAAGTTCAAATTATCGACTCGCAGGGGGCACATTTTCCATTTGGAATATACCATTTGGGCGATGCGGAGTTAAAGATTTTGATTGGTTTTTTGCCGGGAAAGATGGGGCGAAATGTGATTGTGCTGCTCGTTGTGTTTTTGATAAGTTTTGATATTTTGAACCTTTTGTAAACCAACTAAATGTGTAAGTACCAGACGAGCGAGAAGCGAACAAAGAACAAAATAGGCAAAGCTAGCAAACATCAACTATGTGTCAAGAATACAAGTTTATAGTATTAACTTAACAAATCATAAACTAAAAACAAAAAAAGAAACAAAACAACATGTATCTACTAAGAACGTAACCCACCATAGTTCTACTACTGAGAACAAATTTTTGTAACTGTTGATTCAAACTTTGTAGAAAGAACAGAAAAACTCAAGTAAACGAAAAAACCAAAGAACGAAAGAACGAAAGAGACGATTGAAAGTTCATCGATGCAAATAGCAAAAGCAATAGCAAATCAGGCGCTCATCGCACTCAAAACCGGGTAGTCGTTGGCCCAGCGGGTGGAAGCGGGTAGAAAAATGAATAGAAAAACTATATGGCAATTTTGAAAATTTCTGAGTTCAAAGAAAGGGAGACAAACGTTAGAGAGTAGTTTTACTTGGAACTAATAAAAATAATATCACAATAGACAAACACTATAAAGATACTTTTACAGTCATTGCCGAATATGTTTAACAAAAGGTTGTCCCGTTGAGGAACACATCACTGAACAATTCGCGAAACGAAACTGCTAAGCAATAGAGATAGGGTTATGGTTATGGGTTTCAGTTAGGTTGAACTGGCTTATATCACCATCGGCTGCCCCGAATTGGGTCTCAAGTGAAGAGTCTGTTCCAATGCACAAACAAACTGAGAAACTACATATACATATATACAAATTATATAGCATATTTAATATGGGAAATGCAAAAAATTCTGTAGCTTAAGCCGAAGATAAACACACATAGACGATACACAATGTGAGAGAGAAATGAACAAAAGAAATAATCCTTTTTATTAATTTGTAGCTAACTTAAACTAAACAAACTAAAAAAATTGGATAACCCTGTCGACGTGGTATCCAAACGCTGAAATCAAAGCAACATTTGTAGTCCCTATGGCACAGCTCGAGTATATACATATATATAAATATATAAATGTACCATAAGATATATGAAATTAATATTAAAGTTTAAAGCAAACCAAATATGAAATTCAAAGTACTAGAACCCAAAAGACATGATTTACAACCACGCACACATCCAAATGAAGCATACATCTATCTCTGCAATCAATCCCAAATTTATTATAGAGATCACTTAGATCACATAGTTGCAATTTGTCAGCGCAACAAGATTAGCTAGGTGGCCTGCTGCAATATTAATGGGGGATAAGATTTAATTGCATACAATCTAATTGTTTGGAAATATACTACGATACGATATATGTATGAAATAATAATAATACAATTTAAAGCACATATATGGATTAATGCTAACAATAAAACAATGTGAATGAAACGATCCGTACAATTGTTTTCTTTCTATTGACTTTCCCTCATGGATCCCTGGAATATCAATTTAATTGTGTCAGCGTATGCTAAATACATTTTTACGGCTTGCTGGTACAGTATACAGTATACAGTATACGCAAAGTTAGAAGAGAATATGCGTGAAAAGGAGTTGTCCGAATCCAACAGATCCAAAGTGCCTGTCCGCAGAAAGCAAAGAGAAATGGATATTTTGGAAAACTTGGACACTGGTGCTTCCACAAACTTTTCCCTCGGGCGCATCACTAGGAAATATACATCGCTCCCCAACCAAATTCGGCTTTAAAGAACCAGAGTGGAGGTTGGTGTCGTACTCCATGGGAAAAAGCAGAAGTGTTTGAAGATTTCATTGACACTACCTGCTGACCCTGTCACCTTGAATAAAATAAAGCTTCTTATATCCATGCTGAAGCCCAAGAAGGCTTCGGGAGAGAAGCTCTTTGACAACCGAACTCTACGACTTCTTCCGTATTAAGCTTTGCTTATTAGTTAGTGCTGATCTCTAACGACATACTGCGAGTGGGATCAGTCTTCTTCCGGCACTGGGCAAAACGATACTTAACAGTCTTCTTAACATAGAGGCTGTTACGTCAATCCCTAATTTTCTGTTGGGTTTCCGATTGCAACACGGCATCCCAGAACAGCTACACAGACTGGTAAACTTTGTAACGAATTACATTGTGAAGTGCATGTTGTGGGACTTAAGAGTTTTTTCTCTTCGGCAGGGGACGCGCTGGAACCGGCTTATATATCGTCGGGGAGAGGGGCGGGTACAAAAGGAGGAACTGCAACTCCAAATGCTGCCAATTTATATTTATTAAACAAAATTCGCGTGCTCACTCTCTATGGTCTCTATAGATAGAAAAGAATTAGAAGATAGAAAAGAAAATAGACGCACAAAGATACATACCTGACCAAGCTGGGTATCGTTGTACAGGACAATGAAGGCCTCCCCGGGGAATGTCGGCCCTACATTTTACAGGCGACCGATTTTGTCCACCCTACCATGATCGCTAGCTACCTGTCATTATTCATAGCTGTTGAAGAATGATCTCGAACAAAACTCATCATCATTATCATCTTTGTAGAAATAAGCATTTGATGTAACTGTAAAATCAGTCGTTGGCTGTTCAAGCATTTTCAATAGAATAAGAAAATAATGTTCTGGATTGTGTACATACATAATACAGAAAAGCAAGCATAAAAGAATACGAAAAGAGACATCCAGATCATGTATGTAAGAGAAGGAAATGGCTATACCAACTTTTCTCGTCTACCACGCCTCCTTCCGTCTGTTACA
Source organism: Drosophila borborema (assembly GCA_030914335.1). Lineage (NCBI taxonomy): Eukaryota > Metazoa > Arthropoda > Insecta > Diptera > Drosophilidae > Drosophila > Drosophila borborema. Next base: position 411,663 of record JAUESP010000303.1, read on the forward strand.
TACTTTTAACAAATCCATTATACCCTGATTTCCCATATTCAATGGGCTCAGGGTATAAAAAAATGTGCTAGTTAAAAGAACCTATTTCATTCGGATGAGGTAGATAAGTGGGGATAATAATTATTTAACTAGTTATCAACTATTTTTAACTTTTTTTGTTATAATACGATTAGATTATTTTTCTTTCTTCTTTTCAAAACAGCAAACATTTTATGATGCAAGTGTATATTGTATCATCATAACCACTTTATCTAGGCTGTGCCATTGGAAACGCAAGTTTTTTTCTGAAGCTGGTGAGAGCGGTGGCGTGCCCGATTGAGAGCGTAATTGCAGCTAGCAAAGACTGCTTGCCTCATGTATGTGTAAGCATATTTTGCAGCTGGCAAATGCATGTATGTGCAGCGTGTTTGCAGCCAGCAAAAGTTTGCTTTACGTGCAGTTAGCAAAAAACACATAAATTGAAGACTGCATGCCAAACCTGCAAAGAGGTTTGTGCGATATTAATTAATTCATTTATTTATTATATTTTTTTTTTTTCTATTAGCATAAACGTTTTGATTCACCAATGTGACAAACTTATCCCATGGTCCCTGTTCAAGCATGAACATGCCTCATAAATAAACATATTAAAAAATAGGCAATAGTCGATAACCTGCGCGTTATCTGAAGCCAAGTAATAAACATGTCATCCCTTAGCTGCAGCGACCAACGCAGCAAGTAATAACAAGTAAGAAGGCTCTAGTCGAGACGGCTCGACTACGAGATACCCTGAACCCTGCAAAAAAAGTTATACTCTTCTCCTTTACGCACTTATGAGCGCGCGCTCTGCTAACTGCGCAGTTGCTGCCGTGGCTTGGGGGTGGGTTGGACTGAACTTTGGACGCTTATAACTCCATTTCTAGATGGACGATCTTCATGAAATTTTCAGAGTAGATTAAGATTATCTAAGTGTATCTATGTGCCAAATTGCAAGTCTCTAGTATTTAAAATGCGTTTTTTTCAAATTGGGGGCGGAGGGGGCGTGGCATCCAAAATCTGCAAACTACAAAATCTGCGTATTCATAATATCACTCGTATGTTAGCTACGCAGTACGAGTTTATTTTGTTTTTTCGATAACTCATCCCATTTTTAAATTATCGATAATAAATCGAAAAATCGTTTACATTTTTTAGGTTTTTTGAGTATAGCTTCTACACCGTTTTAGCTAGAGACTTCAAATTTGTTTGTTCATGTCGTTAGATAGATAGATAGATTTTGGATGCCACGCCCCCTCCGCCCCCAATTTGAAAAAAAAAAACGCATTTCAAATACTATAGACTTGCAATTTGGCACATCGATAGATTTAGATACTCTTAATATACTCTGAAAATTTCAGTAGGATCGTCCATCTGGAAATGGAGTTATAAGCGTCAAAAATTCAGCCCAACCCACCCCCAAGCCACGGGAGCAACTGCGCAGTTAGCAGAGCGCGCGCTTATATGTGCGTAAAGAAGAAGAGTATCACTTTTTTTGCAGGGTTCATGGTATCTCGTACTCGAGCCGTCTCGACTAGAGCCTTCTTACTTGTTTTTATTGTGTTTACCAAGCTTATTAAATGATCAATTGCATTATTCGTAACATTAGGATATGAAAAAAAACACTATGAGAACGTTTGCTTGACATTCTTACGAATCGTCTTCACGCTTCAAATAAAATGAGCAAACTAATGTAAATCCAATGAGAGAACAACGAAATTTCGCACATGAAGGCGCCATGCATAATAGTCTTCGAGACCTAACGGTAGTTTAACTTCCAGCAAAATAAAAAATTACGAATTACAAGAGGTTATGAAACGAAATTACTAATTATAAGAGGTTTCGAAAAGAATGATAAGAAGCAAGATCATGGCCGAGTAGGCAGAAAAATTACGAATTAACGAGGGGATCAAAATGTATGGGATTTTTACGAATTAACGAAGTTTTTTCAAGGAACCAGCAGTTTTTTACGAATTATTGAGGTTTTCGATTTAGCGGGGTACGAATTATCGACTCTCGACTGTATATAAAACGGTCCCCTTCTGCCTGTTACATACATTTTCACAAAACCATTATAACCTGAATTCCCATTTTCAATGGGTAAAAAATAAATAAAGATGTCTGGTTTTAGCTATTCCAGATATTAAACAAGCCTTCGGCAAAGTTCCGCACCCTGGGCTTCTTTATAAAGCCAAGCGACTGCTGTCACCACAGCTATTCGAGATTATGAATGGTTTTTTGGAATGGCGTACATTCCGCGTGACAGCCGATGGATGCTAGGCCACTGCTAAAACTATAGCGCCCTTGGCCCCATCCTATACTCGATCTTCACTGCGGATGTGCCAACCCACACTGCAATCACTGGACTTGGTGCGAGAGTTGTGTTAATAACTACCTACGCTTATGAGACGCGGTGATGAAACTTACGAACCGCCCGCAAAGATGCCGTGGGGTTAACTTAAACAGGAGAGTGCTAAATCACACGTTAGCACACAAATACCTCGATGTAGCTCTGGTCATTTACATTTACATTTAAAAGACATGTCACTTCGCTGAAGCAGTCATTCAAGACTAAATTGGCTGCTAGCAGCGCGTAATAAGCTGCCACTGGACTACAACAACAAAGTCAAAATCTACAAGACCATCCTACAAGACTTGCTAGCTTGTCCCACGCCAGGCAAGTGTATTGTATCGCCGCCAAATCGCACTTGAATAAACTACGTGTTGTTCAAGCTAAAACATTAAGGAAGATCACTGGGCTCCTTTGTGCATGAGAACCAGGGATAAAGAAAGATATCTCAATGTTATTAAAAGTAAAGTAAAATGCTCTAAGTAGTTTTATAATTAACTTCCGTTTAGATTAAGTTGCTTAAAAGGTTGCGATACGTTAAGCTGTAAATAAACAATTAATTAAAAACAAAATGTTATATATGTATATGTTGGAACTAAGTTGATTTTGTCCATAATAGCGTACTTAGCGAAGCGAGTTTCGGTGCTTATGCTTTCACGTTTCTCTCTAAACTGCCTCACAATGTCAGTGTTATTCTTCTGCATAGCTCCGAACCACACTCGACGACAGCGTTGTAGCGCTGTCGTCTCGCTAAAACGGTACTTCTTAAAGCGACAAAATGCAAAGAACCAATCAGAACGCAATTAGCGACTGATGCAACATTACTAATATGATGAAATTAGGAATTCTGGTGAACACCACATCAACACACACACACACAGTGTGTGCATACAGTTTGCTTTGATATTCATGTATGTAGGATTCTGGTGTAAATCAGAATATCCATACACACATACACACAGCCACACACAGCGCATACACGCAGTACGCAGCAACAATCACATACTGTGCGCTCCGACATATATGTACGTATACATATAGCCATAGAATTTTTGGAATATCACTTATTCAAGGCATCTCTTAGTCGAACAGTCTCTATTCTCTAGTCTCTAGTCTCTAGACTAGAGTTTTCTTACTAGCTCTTACATATATTCTTTATAAAAAATGTCTACATTTATTTGAACTCTGTTTTAGTAAATGTGTGCATTAGTGCGTGGTAATGTACTCAATATAAAAGGTTCAATCTTGATTAATTGTGATTAATTAATTGTGAATGAAGCTGAATGTATACAAACACATTTAAATGGAGATCTTGTTTATAGACCCTTGTTATTGCTGAAAACCCAAGGTGTTATTCTTGTTCTGGAATCCTGGGTTGATCTTCTTCAATCGTATGTCCCCGCATTAGCATCTGCGTATTTCTCTGAATGGTCTCCAGCTTCTGCTGCATTAGCTCCTGGCGGCGCGCCTCGGCTCGCTGCTGCTTGTCTTCCAGCTCCTCGAGTGTGAGGGGCTCTGTATCGGCAGCTTGCTGCATTAGCTGCTGCAGTCGCTTGGGCGGCTGCCGCAACGTGTCGTTCAGCGGAAGCGTTGCACTAACCGCGTCGTCAAGGGGTATGGTGAATGCCTCAGAGGGCGCTGCTTAATGAGTTCTATTGATTATGAGGGCACAGTTGATGGAGGCAATGTAGGATTACATACGGTACTCCTGCTTGGGCAAGGCATCCATATTGTTAAGCCTTCTTGTTGCTACGGCTGCGACTGCGGCAGGGGTTGTCTTTGTTCCTCTCTCGTCTACAGCTGTCGTGGCCTTTGAATTGGAGCAGCCCATGCTCGGTAGCTCATCAAGCGCAAGGCGCAAGACATTACGCTAAAACTTCCGTTCCGGGCTGAGGGCTTTTCTGCTCTCTGGTCTCTGACTTTTTAACCGAATCTTTATCAGTTGAGTTACTGGATGCTGATGCAAATGCTAATGCGATTTCCTGTTCGGCGCTGGGGCTACATCCGTTCTGAATCGTTCTAAGTTGTGGCTATTCAATTTCCGCTTCAAGCCAAGCTGACAACTCAAGTCATTAGAAGTAGCTTGAACTTGAGCAGTTAATGGCTCATTAATATTGATTTTTAATACTTGCGCTCGTGTGTGTGTGTGTGAGAGTGTGTGTATGTTTATGGATGAGATTGTGTGAGCGCTGCACCACTTGCAGGTGACAACGTTCAAGCTGTCCGTCTAACAGCGCCTTGCAATGAGAACTGAAGCTAGAATCGCGATGCAAATGCTTTGCACTGGCCATTAATAATAGTCGCTGACCGCAGCCAGGACAACTGTCCCCAGGAGGGATCAATAATCATATATTTTTACTGTCTATCTCTCGCGTTGCCTACACTGAGCGATATTTGCAAAGTAGAACAATGCAAATATTGAAAGAGTTTGATACAAGTCAATTTGAAACTGTTTTTGACGAGGTAAATTTAATTGAAATAAAAACATTCTTTTTATATAATTTATTAAAATTGATTTATACATGTGATTCGATTCGATTCGAAAAGTGCATTAAGTATTTTACTGAAACTACAAATTATTCATACTTTGAAACGTCCTAAAGGCATGCAGTCCTGAAACTATCTCATAACATCTAATTTGGCTTAAAGAGATCAAATTTGTTTGCAATCTCATCGCGCTTTCATGTGTTTTTCGCTTGAATCATGCTCCAGATATTAAGAGTGATTTCTCAGCGTGTAATTGCGTGGGCGTGTATAATAAAGACTGACAAAACAAATATAGTTAGCCATGCCCTCGCGTTGATAAGTGCCCTGAAAGGGGACACTGACCATTGCAGACCAATGTCAATCAACTCCTGCTTGTGGTCATAGCCAACGCTAATTGCGGCTCCATTTTCGTGCACATAAACACAACACCCACATACACACACACACACAAATACACACACGAGCGCGCTTTCGTGTTACAGAGCCGTTAGCCGCAACAGTTTAGTGACCCACTCAACTTTGACCAGAGCCGTAAAAAGTTTTATTTTGATTTTTACAGTTGGCCAGTGTCACTGCTGTCGTATGGCCATAAAAGCTATGGGACAAACTCTAACGGCTTCCGGCTCGAAAGCTGGCCAAGAGGCGCTGCGGAAGCAATGGCACGTGCCAACCACCGCCCAGAGTCTCCATACATTCATTTTGCTTTTGGCTCACGTGCGTCTTTTGTGGCCAAGTGTTGCTCTTGGCATGCAAATGGCTTGAAACGGAAGCAACGCCGTCGTCATAGCCCAGCGAAACTGAAGCGAAGCCGCTAAGGAGGAAGAACAACAGGTGCAACCAGCGCAGACGCTTGTCCCGCTTCCCATTGAAGCTATCTGTTAAGCAGCAAGCGACGTTTAATTGGGTTAAGTGTCAATAAGATCATGTCGTCAATCAATCAGCCACACCCACACCCACACCCACACACACACACAAACAGCAATCAATCAACTAAATACCAAAAGGCATTCTGAATTTCAGGTTGTAGTTGCCTCCGAGGTCGCTAGCAACTCATGTGTGTATGTATTACATATACATATGTGTATGTATATTTACTCGCTTGGCTAGGCGGCTTCCTTAACTGCCCAGCTGAAAGTGTTTGGTGAAAAGTCAGGCCAAAATTAAAGCTGTTCCTCTTTATCGATACGCTTGGAAGGAAACCCTGCCTAGCAATGCTGTGGAATGAATAGAAATCCATTAAAATACATTATTATAAACTAATTTGTTTACAAGTGGAGAGTGAAGCAGCGGACCCGATGAAACTGATTAAATTCTTATTCGTCTTATTCATCTAGCTAACTGCTATTCAGCATCATATGCACTACATTTGCCTCATGGGTAATGGAATTTATTACCGAAGTATATACAGTATATATAGATTAGAACCAAATAAAGTAAATAAAGTAATAATTATCATTCAATGTACCTTTATACTTGCCAATCGTCATTCGCTAATCGCCCGAGTTAAGTAAAGTTAGATAGGAAAAAAACGAGTTATTTCGCTTGAAATATTTGTTTCCGGTTTATTTAAAAAATACAATTTAGAAACACTTTTATAGTTTGTTGTTGTTCTGGCAAAAACGGTGCATGTGTATCATATAATAAAACAATATAAACTATTAACAAAGCAACTTTTCATCTGCAGCTTAGGAACATCATCATCATCATCATCATCATCATGATTATCATCCTTTTCATTGAATCCATCTCTGGTATTTAATCTCAATAAACTTGTAAACTTTATAAACTTATGCAAGTATCTGCCTCTGACAGCTTGAGGCAGTTCCCAGGCGAGCTGCGATCGAGCTCAGCACAGCCCAGGATTTATATAGGTATAAAAATAATCTATATAATAAAAATTGTATTGATATAGTATATGACTTGTGCTTGCTTGTGTGCATGTGTGTGTGTGTGCATATGTGTGTGTGTGTGTGTGTGTGTCTGTCTGTGTGTGTGTGTGTGTGTGTGCATATGTGTGGGATTTGCAATATACTCAAATGGGGTCACAAAAGCAGGGTCCGTTTATGCCAATTAGTATGCTAATCATATTCCTGCTTTATGGATAAGCTTTTATCGGCACTTTTCTCAGACTTCGGATTAGAGCTCGCTGACTTGCCTTTGATGTAACTGGCCACGGAGGAGCTTAGTGGTATGGTAACATATTGATTGCCATCTAGAATTTAATAAATAAACATATTACATTCATACATACAAACTATATATAAATTACAAGTGATACATTCCCTGAACCCATCGAAAATCGATTTTCTTGTATGCAACAGACCGAATGAGGCGTCTCCCACCCCTTAAAGTATATACATATATTCTTGATGAGGGTGACGTGTTGAGTCGATGTCCGTCTGTTCGTACGATTTCCGAGTATATAAGAGCTAGAAACTTTTTTTTTGGGGTTAGGTCCGTATATTGCACGCGCAGTACGGAGTCGTTTTAGAAAATCGATAAGTTGTATAATTTCAAAGTTATGGATAAAACATATTCTTCAAGTCTGTTTTTTAATATATAGATAATAATTTAATACAATTTAGATTTCTGTCAGATTTTGGATACCGGCCCCAATTCACCCAATTTTATAGGTGTTTATAATAATTAAAATTATAACTAACCATAGGTAGAGCACTAGCTGCTAGGGCCTTCGGCTTTGAACAATTACATTATACTCACCTTCTTCGGCATGAATCTGCAATTGGCCCGATTGTATAAGATGGCGCAGCATGTCCGGCGGGATATTGGCAAACGAGGTGGCCGGATAAACATACTTGCTATCCGTTGCTGTTGCTGCTGCAGCTGCTGACGCTGCCACTGCTGTGGACGTCGATGCTCCCGCCTCAGTCTGATAGATTAATGCGGCTGGCATTGCTTTTGGGACAGCGGCGGACGCTGCAGTCTCTGTGGTAAGCTCTTGTGTGTCAGGCTTGGAAGTATCGGCATCGGTTGGCAATGGCATTTCCACATCCGAAGAGTCATCCGATTCGTTGCCCGACGATGTTGGCGAACGGTCATCCTACCATACAAGAGTAGAAAGAAAGAGAGAGAGAGAGAGAGAGAGAGAGAGAGAGAGAGAGAGAGAGAGAGAGAGAGAGAGAGAGTGAAGATATTAGATAGTTGCTGTAGCCAAACAGTCTGGTATGATCTTAAGTCAAAGATGAGCTGCCTGCCACACTGTCTCGGACTGGCTTGTTCTATATGCCATCCAAGTATGTGTTTACGTGTGTCTGGCAAAAAAAAAAAAAAAGAGAGAAAGAACTATATACTTGCACCAAATATGGCGCGAAATTGCGTATAAGTGCTGGCCGCGTTGCTCGCCGGCACGCATTTCAATGAGCCATGATCACTGCTCGTTGCCTTAAATGTGCACACGCGTTAAAGAATTTAGAATATTGATTCCTGGCTCTGTAATCGAACGTGCACGGACAACTCATCAACCGTCCGCAGCGGCGACGACAGCTCTGTTGTATCGCATCATTTTAATTTTGATTAGTGTCTCGCTAAAAATAATTGCGAACTGTAACAATGCGTTCGCCATTTTGTGGCATTGCGCATACGCAGCGTGCGCAGCCTCAGCAACAACAACGAGAACGGCGGCTCCGACTGCGACTGCCACTGCCACTGCGTCAGCCCATCAACTTCCAATGAAATTGTAGCAGCGTCGCGTATGGCTAAATTGCATTGTTGCCACTGACCAAAATGGGCGTCGTCGTTGTCTGACTCGTTTGCTACAGTCCTCTTGTTGTTGTTGTTGTTGTTGCTGGTATTGTTGTTATTGTTGACTTTGCTGCTGCTGATGTCTGGCGGCCGGCCCGTGGTTCGAACGACTGCCTTTTGAGGGACAGCATCAAGACATTTTAATTAGCAAACAACACTGACCACAGCAACAACAACAACATACGCAACTCAACTTTCGGCAGTCGCACCTAAAGCTGTTCCAATTGTTGTAGTTGTTGTTACGTTCACGGTCTTGAGTTGCAGCCAACAACAAAAGAAGATTCGCCTTTAACGAGTTGCAGATGCTACAAAGCCAAAAAGCGAAAGATCTGCACGCATTGCTTTTAGTATTAAGAGTTAAAAGGCGTATGACCTTTGTGTGAACAGATTGAAATTAGATATGAACTAAGGGTGTAGGATTGTCGAATATGTATGTGTGAATATTATTTGTATGCATTTAACAAATTAATATTGATATAATATATTAATATAATAATTTTTTATACTCTGAACACTTTGAAAATGGGAATTCAGGGAATTTGTGAAAATATGTATTGTGAAAGTGTACGTCTCCTTTTGCCTGTTACATACGTTTTCATAAAACCATTTTCAATGGGTTCAGGGTATAACCCATTGAAAATGGGAATTCAGGGTATAAGAAGCTAAATATACCATTCGCCGCATATATAAATTAAAGCAATTGAAATTCTGCGTGTCATCCCATAAGTGAATAATACTTTCTAAATATTAACTATAATATATATAGTATATATATATATATATATATATATATATATATATATATATATATATATATATATATATATATATATATATATATATTATAAATAAAAAAATAAAAAAGTCTTCGCCCCCGGGTGGACTCGAACCACCAACCTTTCGGTTAACAGCCGAACGCGCTAACCGATTGCGCCACGGAGGCAGCTGACGTGCGGCTGGAAAAACACATCATTTGATTGTGGGGCGCTTCAACGATTTAATCAAAAGCTTTCTCAAGTGATCAACTTAATTGGAGAGATAAAAGAATGTTTAGCAACTGAAAAAAGAAGGTAAAGAAGAAGAACCACGAGAATGAGCTATAAATAATTGCGTGCTAAATTAATTTAAATTAATTTAAATTTAAATTTTAAAATTGACTACCGATTTATTTTAAAACAAATTATAAAATGTTTCCAAATTTTGCTTCGAAAGGGAGAAATGCAATTTATTACTTTAGCTCAATGTATTTCAAGTTCAAGTGAAAATTAAACCCATTGAAAATGGGAATTCAGGGTATAATGGTTTTGTGAAAATGTATGTAACAGGCAGAAGGAAACGTCGCAGACCCCACAAAGTATATATATTCTTGATCAGCATAAAAAAATAAGTTGATTGAGCCCGCGTTTTTTTTTGTTTTTTTTTCGATAACTCTTCCCATTTTCAAATTATCGATAAGAAATCGAAAATTCGTTTACATTTTTAAGGTTTTTTTGGCGTAACTTCTACACCGCTTTAGCTAGAGACTTCAAATTTGTGGATACGCAGATAATGTAGTTTTCACATTTTGGATGCCACGCCCCTTACGCCTCCAATTTGAAAAAAACGCATTTAAAATACTAGAGACTTGCAATTTGGCAAATAGATACATTTAGATACTCTTAATCTACTCTGAAAATTTCATGAAAGAGGAACAGTATCACTTTTTTTGCAGGGTTCAGGGTATCTCGTAGTCGAGCCGTCTCGAATAGAGCCTTCTTACTTGTTTCTATTATAAAATATATTTTTTGTTAGTAGTTAGCTAACTGCGTATTTCAATCGATTGATAAATTATACTATGTCATAGTCAAATTCGAAAGTTTGGCTAGGGTGAAATTAAATAATAAAGACTGAATATGTATTTTGGAATCCGTTGAATATTTATTTTTAATTGATTTTTGCTAAACAAATCAATTTACAGAAGTCAGTCGAAATACAGATGGAATCCGAGAGTGGAAAAACACGTCTATGTACTCTGTCCTCTGTCAAATCCGAATCGAATTGTTATCGAATTGATAGTCGTGGGTCGTGCGCGAATGCCGAGCGTGTCTCATTAAATGACAATTAGGGTTAAGCTTGAGCTCCAACCTGAAGACCAGACCAGCCCATCCCAGCTGGCCCAGTGTGGCCAGCCCGGCCCAAACCCCAAACGAGATTGGCCGCTCCAAAAGAATCGAGTGGCAAGTAGTAGGCAGTAGCCGGACAGGAGACAGGAGGCAAGAGGCAGCGTGGAATGTGCAGCCAGTGGCAGGCAATTTATATAAAAATAATGCAGCATTGTATTGTGTTGTTTGCTTTTATTTGTGTTTTATTGCATTTAGTTTTTATTTCTGCGGCCGCTGGCCTCGACTGAAGCCTGCAACAAATGCAATTATATAGAAATTTGTCTTGCTGTGATATGTGCGGCATGTTGCAGTTGCAGTTGCAGTTGCTGCATTTGTGTGGCCATCGACAGCGCCAAAAATAGTCAATTTGGGAAAGGCTAATAATAAATGCGATCCGTCGTCTGTCACTCAAATAAACACACACACTCACACACACACACAGACGAGGCAGTTCGTCAACTAGCCGGCAAATGAATAACTCAGATTATATATATATATATATATGTATATATATATATATATATATATGAATGAACGACAACTGGCAACCAAATTGGCCAACTGACATTCACATCCAAGGTGGCATTCTGTTGTTTTTGGAGCCAAAGTGAATGCGATTGAATACAATTCGCTGATGGTGTCGTGTGACCTACACCAGGCCAATGATTGACGGATGGCACATTTGTGGATTGATTAGTTGTTTTTACCAAAATGGCCTCTCGGCTGTGCCACACGATGGCGACGCTGATGGCGATGGCGATGGCGACGCCGACGGCGATGGCGAAGGCGAAGGCGACAACAGTGTGCTGAATGTTGCAGCCGCATGCCACATTTTGCCTGCCAGCTGCTGTTGCTGTCCCATTGACAGTCAGCACCCGCTTAACAATCTCAACTTGAGGTTAAAAACTTTAAGCTGCTGTTTTGTTGTTGGTTTCTTTTTGCCCCCTTCAGCATTTTAGGCAACAGTCATTTGCATTTGCATGTTGCTGTTGCTGTTGCTGTTGCTGTTGTTGTTGTTGTTGCTTCTCCTTCCGTTGACAGCGTGTGCATCTACCGACACTGATAGGAGCGGCCGCGAAACAAAGGAATAGCAAAATGTGTGTGCTCCCTGTTGCGGGCTCCATTGATGCTGGCGCTTTCAATGAAAACATAAAAATAAAAATGCAAATTAAGCCCCATAACGAAAGCATTTAAATCTAACGCACAATTCCACGAGCGCAAACCACGGCAAACCACCGAACAGTGGTACAAAATCAGCCAATCTGTGAAACTATGTTCATTGGAAAGTTTATAGCAATTATATGTATAACCAAAGTCAATTCATTATACAATTAAAAACGTAATTTAATATTCCTTCAGCGTTACATTTACATAGATTTCCGCCCCCGTGTGGACTCGAAACACCAACCTTTCGGTTAACAGACGAACGCGCTAACCTTCTTCTTCTTCTTTCTTACAATATTGCAAACAGCATTAATAATTATTCAATAATTCATATATATATGAAGTATATATGAACTGTATGTATGTATGTACATAAATTCTGTGTACCCCTTCATTCTTGACAATTTTATGTTGCTCTTTTAAAAAGTTTTCAAATTGAAGGACCACTGTGTGTAGGTAGGTGGAATAACCACTCAAACCAATTCAAACAACAAACGAACGAAGCCAAGTGAAGCCTCGGGCAGAGTTTGGCTGGAATCGTTAAGCAAATGTTAGAGCCAGGCCAGACCAGGCCAGGCTGGGCCGGTCAAAATGGGGCGGCTGGTAAACAAAGCCAAAGTCAGTTGACACGAAACAGCAGTAACAACAACAGCAGCAAAAACAATCAGCAGACAGAGACAACACTGCGTAGAGGGACATTGTCAGAGTTGGAGTTTGGTTGGAGTCGGCTGTGGGCATCGTTCGGTCGCATCCGGGCGAACAACATGCACTTTAAAGCGTTTATATCCGCAAGCCGAGGCGGCTTTCTGTTTTTGGTCAAATCACAGTTTGCGGTTACACGGATTCACGCGCAAAGAAAGCGGCCAACAGGAAGTGCTCAAATAGCTCCAAAAACGCCAACAAGAAATTGAGCGCATCGTGAGCTCTTCCATTTATATTGGGGCAACTTTAAGAAGTGGCTATAGTCTTAGAGTTGTTGCAGTTATGATGAGAATTAGCATCTATTTAAATGTCAGATGCGCATTAAGATGCCACGATTGGCCAAGAGCAACGAGCGCACCTCTTGGCTTATTGTTCTCAGCCAGCAATTATTTGGCCAAATTGTAAGGAGCCGATGGCAGGCAACCTGCAGAGCAGTGCCAGGCCTAATTATGCGTGCGCCGAGACAACTGAACCAGCGACAACGACAACTAAGACAACGACTACAGCGACAACGACAACGACAACAACTACAACAACAACGACTACGACTAAGACTATGACTCGATCGGGCTAGGAAGGGGTTGGCAGGGGCTAAGCGCAGTCAGATGAAAAGCCACCGATTAGCCCTTGCGTTTGTCTAGGCGCCCGCTTTCCGCAAAATTTATGATAGGCACTAACAACGGGCTAAAAGCCAAAACGAAACAAGTAAGAAGGCTCTAGTCGAGACGGCTCGACTACGAGATACCCTGAACCCTGCAAAAAAAGTGATACTCTTCTTCTTTACGCATTTATAACCGCGCGCTCTGCTAACTGCGCAGTTGCTGCCGTGGCTTGGGGGTGGGTTGGGCTATACTTTGGACGCTTATAACTCCATTTCTAGATGCACGATCTTCATTAAATTTTCAGGGTAGAATAGGGGAATATATATCTATCTATGTGCCAAATTGCAAGTCTCTAGTATTTGAAATGCGTTTTTTCCAAATTGTGGGCGAAGGGGGCGTGGCATCCAAAATCTGAAAACTACAAAATCTGCGTATCCATAATATCTAACTAAATATATAAGGTCTCTAGCTAAAACGGTGTAGTAGAAATACCCAAAAAACCTAAAAAATTGAAATGAATTTTCGATTTTTTATCGATAATTTGGAAATGGAACGAGTTATCGAAAAAACAAAATAAACTCGTATTGCGTAGGTAACATACGAGTGTTCATGTGAAATTTCAGCTCTCTAGCTTTTGTAGTTTCCGAAATCTCGACGTTCATACGGACGGACGGACGGACAGACGGACAGACGGACAGGGCTCAATCAACTTATTTTTTTATGCTGATCAAGAATATATATACTTTATAGGGTCTGCGACGTCTCCTTCTGCCTGTTACATACATTTCACAAAACCATTATACCCTGAATTCCCATTTTCAATGGGTTCAGGGTATAAAAAACAAGTAAGAAGGCTCTAGTCGAGACGGCTCGACTACGAGATACCCTGAACCCTACAAAAAAGTGATACTCTTCTTCTTTACGCACTTATAAGCGCGCGCTCTGCTAACTGCGCAGTTGCTGCCGTGGCTTGGGGGTGGGTTGGGCTGAACTTTGGACGCTTATAACTCCATTTCTAGATGGACGATCTTCATGAAATTTTCAGAGTAGATTACGAGTATCTAAATCTATCTATGTGCCAAATTGCAAGTCTCTAATATTTGAAATGCGTTTTTTTCAAATTGGAGGCGGAGGGGGCGTGGCATCCAAAATCTGAAAACTACAAAATCTGTGTATCCATAATATCTATCTAAATATATAAAGTTAAAGTCTCTAGGTGAAACGGTGTAGTAGTTATACACAAAAAACCTAAAAAATGGAAACGAATTTTCGATTTTTTATCGATAATTTGGAAATGGGACGAGTTATCGAAAAAACAAAATAAACTCGTATTGCGTAGGTAACATACGAGTGTTAATGTGAAATTTCAGCTCTCTAGCTTTTGTAGTTTCCGAAATCTCGACGTTCATACGGACGGACGGACGGACAGACGGACGGACGGACAGACGGACAGACGGACAGACGGACGGACAGACGGACTGGCTAGATCAACTTATTTTTCGATGCTGATCAAGAATATATATACTTTATGGGGTCTGCGACGTCTCCTTCTGCCTGTTACATACATTTTCACAAAACCATTATACCCTGAATTCCCATTTTCAATGGGTTCAGGGTATAAAAATAAAGAACTTGGCCGCAAACAAACAGTTGAATGGACATTGCAATTATACGAAGCATTGAGTACCAAGCATAGCAGATCGCGCATCGCGCATTGAGTATCGAATATCGAATATCGAATATCGAGTATCTGCTTTGCATTTAAACGAGCAGCTAACCATTAGCAGGCAGCAGCTGCTCATGTGGGTGCACATTTCAGTGGTTAGCCGCCAAAGCGTCGTAACTAGCTATTAGAATCTGTTCATGTTCCACTGCTCAGTACACGGTGTGTACTGTGTTTACATCTCGCTTCTTTAAGCTGTTGCTGAACTCCAAATCAGGTGGATCTATGGAAAGAGCTTCATCGGATTTGCCTCTTAGTGCTTGTGCACAGCTCTGCGCGCTAGCAGATATGCAGCCTTATAACTAGTTCACAATGGATCATGCGCAGTAAGGTGCACTGTCTGAGTTATGCGGCTGACTATTAAATCCAATTATAAGGACTTTTAAATATACGTACACAAATTATTTGACCGAAAGCTGGCTAGAAGTAATTAGGAACTGAGTTCGAGATTACTAGGCATTGCCAGGAAACGATGACTTACACCGAATCGTGCTATATGCGATGATATAGAGCTAATAAATGTAATAATCGTACAAACTCTCGTTCGCATACTGAGAGCCAAAGTCTACATGAAATGACAATTGGTTTTTCATACTCTGTTCCCTTAAAAAGGGAAAAAGAGTATATTGGGTTTGTGCAATGTCCGTCTTGCTGTCCGTCCGTCTGTCCGTCTGTCCGTATGAACGCAATATTTTTCGGCGCTATTAGAGCTAGAGACTTGAAATTTTAAACATATACTCATATATGTTCCCGAATTATAAAGTGTTAAAATTTTCCCGATCCGCCCACTAGGGGCGTGCCAAATCGGAAAACTCTTCTGCCCATAGTTAAGTTATCATACTAGATGATGAGCTAGAGAGTTGCAATTTGGAATGTATACTCGGGGTGACAACCCAAGTTCAAAAAGCTATGGCGGATATATCTACGCCCATTGGGGGCGTGGCAAATCAGGAAATACGTATCTTCTACACCGTTAAAGCTAGAACGCTGAAATTTTGCATGTGAGTTAATGTTATGATTCTAGAAGATCGATCAAAAAGTTATATGTCTACGCCTATTGGGGGCGTGGCAAATCGGACCTGAATATATCGTGATTTTTCAAATTGTGCTATATTTTGAACACTATTGACACTAGAGACTTGAGATTTTGCATGTATACTCGGGTTGACAGCCCAAGATCAATAGGCTACGGTCGATACATATATACGCCCACAGGGGGCGTGGAAAACTGCAAAAGTGTATATCTCCCACAGTTTTAGAGCTAGAAGCTTGAAATTTGGATGGTTGAGTTACTAATGTCCTCCTCTATCGATGACCCAAAAATAATTTTTCTGCCTCTTTGGGGGCGTGGCATATCGAAAAATACCCTGTAATTTTCGCATTTTTGGAATGTAAGCAACCAAATTTTGCAGTCATGTTAGCCTCGGCTCTTTCTAAGAACGGGCCAAAAATTATGCGTCTACGCCCACTGGGGGCGTGGCAAATCGGCAAAGAAGTTTGTTGTGGCCAACTGCATAATTCATGCATACAAACAGCTTAGTAGCAATTGCTATGATGGCAGAAAGCATTTTAACATAAATATAAACATATTAATGAATTTAAAAAATAAAATTTATAAGTTTTCGATTAATAAATAAAAATTTTCCAGCGGGATTCGAATCTAGGTCTTTTGAAAACAACATGTAATCGTTAGCTAAACCTAAATAAATTCACAGCTGATCAGCTGGTCAGCTGATCATCAGCTTGTGACAAAACAAAACAATACAATCGCACTTCTTGCAATATGTATACACACTTGGATGTGTATACACAAATACAAACATCTGTGGACATACATATGTACATACATATATGCATGCATAGAAAAACTGCTTGCCAAGCAAGCAGCGTGGCAAATCGGAAAAGTTGTTTTAGTTTTAGCTTAAATGCACAATTCATATGCGTATGTTTATAAATTATTATCAATTGGCAGCAAGCATTTTATAATAAATATACAAATATACAAAAAATTAAAAAATAATATGGGCGGAAGAGTTTTCCGATTTGCCACGCCCCTAGTGGGCGGATCGGGAAAATTTTAACACTTTATAATTCGGGAACATATATGAGTATATGTTTAAAATTTCAAGTCTCTAGCTCTAATAGCGCCGAAAAATATTGCGTTCATACGGGCAGACGGACAGACGGACGGATAGCAAGACGGACATTGCACAAACCCAATATACTCTTTTTCCCTTTTTAAGGGAACAGAGTATAAAAAACAATTTAAAAATTTTTTTTTTCACAAAGACAATACATGTATAAACTAATGTAATTAAACCCTTTAGATAATAGTCACAAAATGCGTCACTGTGTGCGAGAGTTTTCCATATTAGTCGCGAAATAGCTTCCTTAAATAACAGATAGCGGGTATTCCTCTACCCCAAACTGACAGACTAGGAGGGGAAACGCAAAAATAAATCTCCCACTCAGAGTAAGGGTGTGGGTATGCTTTATCTATTATGTATGCTGTGTCTTTTTGAAATGAATGAGACAAGTGAGTCGCATAACTGTTATTCGGGACCTATGACATATACATAATGATATATATGTACTTAATATGTGTAAATATATATATATATATATTTATATATCAATTGATCAAAAACGCGTCTCGTGCTAACGCCTACCAAATCAATGCTGATTTCATATTTTGTGCACGGCAAATCACAAAAAAAAATTCCAAAACTGGTTACATTAAAATATATACATAGAGACGTGATCTTATAACAAATGAACAACTCAGCACAGACGTCCACAATATCAATTTGAAAGAAACTCATTTGTTTGCTCATTTGTCGCGCCAGCCCAAACGACAAGCGGCCAATGTACATAAGGCCCGGCCCAAAAATGGACATGTAAGCGAGTCAAAAGCGAGTCTATAAAATCTAATACGCAGACACCAGCTGCCACAAGTCACGCCCACAGCTCTGGCTGTGCACAATATGAGCGTTGACTGCCTACTCTTGCAACTATCAACTTAAGAGAGCCAGCGAAGAGCGCGAGTCGAGACAGCAGCGGCAGAGAGGGAGAGAGAGCTGACTATGTGCGCCGTTGCACTCCCACACAGGCAGCCACAAAAGGTACGTGTGAGAAACGAGTTTGCTCGGTGATCGCAACGGCGCGGCTCAAGAGTCACAGCGGCTTGCATTGCGTCTTCAGTCTGTGAGCAACTGCGTAAGTCGACGATCGACGAATCAGCGAACGACGTGCGTACTGCCTCGTCGTACCTGGGAGTGCTTCCAGACAGACAGACATCCAAAAGTGACCGATCGCAATGTTCGGCAAGTGTGTGTCAGAAAAAGGCGAAAAGTTGAGTGAAAATAAGAAAATTTATATGATGATCAGCGATCAGGATTGACTTAGGGTAAGTAACTTGATTTCACTAAGACGATGGATGTCAGTGTGTCAATATGAGCTAATAGCTCTTCAAATATCAGCTATTAATCTAACCTACATTCACGAGTGAAATAAATAATTCATATTATTTTCATCAATATTATCGGCTTTGTCCCAATGAATGTTTTCTTATGACAGAGATCCGTGTTACCCTGATATTATATATGGAATAACATAGTATAGTATCGAAATAGTATAAAGATTGGACAGAAGATAAGCGCTTTTCGAAAATACACATTTTGGAATAAAGCCATATTCAAACATAGTATAGGATATCTAACTTAAACAGCTCAGGGTGTATGTAAACGGTAGCCCAACACACGGACAACTCAATCAAAGAGCTGCAATCACACACAATCACCAAAGCAGCCACCGACAGTCGGCAGTCTGCAGTCTGCAGTCTGCAGTCTGCAGTTAGCAGTTTGCAGTCAGCAGTTGGTCTGAGATCTGGCTAGCCTGAAAGCAGTGGGGGATTTGGCCTTTGGTTGGCCGCCAACTCGGTGGACACATTTCATAAATCAGCATGCACGGAGCGCGAGCGAGCGAGAGCTGTGCGTTTGGCCGTATTGCAATGGAACCGCCTGCTGCGAATCCTGGCTATTTATTGTATTTTAACAACATTATAAACGAGCGTTTAAGTGGCGAGTGGTGAGAGGTGAGGCATTTGATTTGTGTTAGAATGCAAAATACACTGCGACTGCAAACGGGACAAAGACAATTGCAGCATTAGTTTGAGAGACAGAGAGAGAGAGAGAGAGAGAGAGAGAGAGAGAGAGAGAGAGAGAGAGAGAGAGAGAGAGAGAGAGAGAGAGAGAGAGAGAGAGTGAGTGAGAGAGGAGGGGAGAGAGGAAGAGGGAGAGGGCAAAAAACAGACAGATCGACAGGCCGACAAAGCAGCCAACAGAGAAACAGAAAACCGTTTCTTAATCAAAATACGTGGCAACATGTGGCCGCAACGTTGTCGTTTCGGCCGGGTCAAATGTCAAGCACATTATTTTTGTGTTTATGTATAATAAATATAAATACATTATGCATTTTTGATAGATTTTCCTGCTAATAAAAAAGCTGGCTTTAGCGGCTAGGATGGTGTTTTAGCCAACACTTGGCCAGATCAGAGCTCCATCAGGTCAGGCCAAGTCAGGCCTGATCAGGCAAGCCAAGCCGAGGCGGGCCGGCCTGGGCCGGGCTTCAGTCTGCCATTGTGTGGGTACATAAATCCAGAAAAGACATCGCACTGCAACGGGACACTAGGAAGCGTGAATTTCTCCATCGTTTTATTGTGTGTGCGTTTTTTTATCGGTCCGGTTCTGAAAGTCGTACTTTTGTGTCTATGCAAATGTAAGCGTTGTGTTCGCTTTTTGCATTTTTCGGACTGATGTTGAAAAATCGACGTTCAACTCTGTCAGTACTTCAGTCAGCCGACCAACCGACCGACCGATCGATCGACTGACAGACCGTCTATCCTGTCAGCCCACTGAGCTGGCGGACCAACCACGTTGATGTGGCCAAACAATGCCTTGTTGACACTGATGAAAAATCTGCGTGTCACAAATATCAAAATTCAATCGTTAGACTATGAGAGCCTAAGACATCGATCCGTCCCATCGCGCAGGTCCAACTGCCCCAAGACTTTGACATTCAAATTGTCTCGCAACATTCCTCAAGTTCCCGCCACTGCTCAAAGTTATAGATCCAAGTAGCGATATGCTAATGCCAAGCTCTGAATGTTAATGATCAGCCCCCATTTGATCTGATCATGGGGAAAGAGCACAGATGCCTCCGCCTTCAGGAAAGTCAACAGAACGAGTCTTCCTTATGCACGATAAGCTACCTTAATCATATATACATATGCCTGTATCATATATGATCCTCAATATCCTCGGAAACAATATTCAATGATTACAATTGGCAATTTGTGTTTTCTGTAGATTTCTTAGTGATTTAGATGCTGGATTTAACAAGCGCGATTGAACATAATATGGAAGGCAATTTAAAGATTGATGGAACCGATTCGTACTTTGGCTGAGTAATTAAAACATTAACGAAACTAAGGATCTGAATTGATCAGCTCTCGCAAGTGCAATAGGACTTTGCTTACTGCAAACTGAGGCCCAACTTACGACTCGAATCAACTCTCAATGTAATGAAGTTAGAAATACAAAATGCTCAAATAGAACTGAATCCTTAAGACATTTTTTAGTATACGATTATTCGATTTCAATACTCATATACTCGACTAAATGAGCTCGTTAAAAAGCAACACAAATCAAACGAACTTGCTGAACCAAGATCGTTTTGCTATAATGCTGAGATCAGTTCAAAATTGAATGATCGCAAAGTAAAATTCAGTTGAATAAATTAGCAGCGCACTAATTCCATACAGAGCGCAAGTTGAAAATAGAGTATATAGTGATTGATTACTTGCAAAATGCCTTAAAAGGCGAGATCTCAACTAATTTCCTTAAAGACAGCCGCTATATATAATAAGTATATATGTGTATATATATATATATATATATATATATATTTATATATATATATATATATATATATATATATATATATATATATATATATATATATATATATATATATATATATATATATATATATATAAATATGATCAAGTTGAAACCTGTGATCAAATTAGAAAACACCTTTGCCTAATTGAAGACCACTTTAATGCATATAAACAATAACAAATGCAAGCCATACAAATATTCCAAAACGAAAAAAAAAGAGAAATAGTTAAAGAAAGGGAACACTGCACCAATAATACATAACATCATATGGGAAAAAGCCAGATGGGTCCGGCAAAAAAGAAGCCAACTAAATTACTTAACAAGCCGTTGAGGCTGGCTGATGCGACTGCGACTGCGACTGCGACTGCGGCTGTCGCTGCACGAGGACGATGATTTACTTGTGCGTAATAATGCAACGCCCGCAATGCTGGAACGGCGAACGACAAGTCGAGAACTGGTCAGAGTCCACACCATAGCACACCAGGCCAGGCCAGGCCAGGCCAGGCCAGACCAGGCCGGGTCGGGTAGTCCACTGGGCCCGGCCTGAAGGATGGGGGCCTACGCAGCGCACAGTAAATGCATGTGAGAAGAAGTCTAACTGGGAATGCGCCTCAATTTAAAATGCGAATTACATTATCTGATCAAATGAATTCTTTGGTGCGCTCCAGGAGGACGACTCTGCTGCCGCTGCTACTGCTGCCGTATACTCATTGAGTGTGTATTTCTGTGTTGTGCGTCTCTCTCGCTGTGTGTAGATGCTGCACAAATAAATAAATTTTAAAATACAAACAAGTAGCGCGCGCAAAAAGCGCCGAGTGGAAAATTCGTGACAGCAATTGTTGATGAGCAGCGTGTGAACAGAGCAGACCGAACGGCCCCGGTACGTATCGATACTGCGAGTCAGAAGGCCCCAACGCCAGCAGC
Organism: Drosophila borborema; assembly: GCA_030914335.1. NCBI lineage: Eukaryota > Metazoa > Arthropoda > Insecta > Diptera > Drosophilidae > Drosophila > Drosophila borborema. The sequence goes on from JAUESP010000303.1 coordinate 433,493, forward strand.
TCGAGATCATAGCCAGCAACAATACACTTATACATGTGTTAGCTCTATATAAACACACAGATGTGCATATGCATGTGTTTGACCAGCAGCAATTCGCGTTATATTGAGCGACTAATAGCTGAAACTTGACTTGAAAGCGAACGAAATGGACAGCGACTCGACGGAGACACATTCGAAGACCCAAGCTCCCCAAGTAACTGCGGCCGTACACCTCCGCAGTCTAATTAACTCCTACGAGCGAGCGCACACACACGCACACAGTTTTAATTAAGGCGAACTTTTATATAAAGGTATTTAAACTCAAGCATGAGTATCTTAACAAATTCTATATATATACATATAACAATTAACCTGACGACTTCAGAGTGGAAAGAGACATACCCTTACATAAGTACATAATTTTGAGCATACTCAACTAGATTTTTCTAAAACGGATTTATTAAAACGGATTTATTAAATATTAATTAGTTGGCCAATCGACAAACATAGTAGGTTAAAGCAAGTTTAGACAGACTCTGTTCGATTTATATACCTATTTACCTATTAAATGCACAAGTCATCAATTCAAACCAAACTGATTATTAGAAACCATATTATCATTGCTGAGGAAATATCTATATGTGCGGGTCCATCATCATCTCTATATGTAGGTAGATCTCTAAATTATATATTATATAATTATTGACTTGGTTTCGCAGCAGATAACAGAATGAAATCTAAATCTTAGCTCTACAAAAAAAAAGAGTTGCTTCAGAAAGAAATCTTCTTCTCAACATTTTTCAAGTTTTTATTCGTTTCCTTTACTATATTTTCTACTCTACTACTAATTGAAAGAGCAAAAAGTTCGTTAAATATTAAGTATATTATTTATTGTAAAATTTATAAACTTTCAAATTTAGTAATGAGTTCGGCAGGGCAAACTTTCGGAATAAGTTTAAGCCCTTAATAAGCAAATACCCTAATCTCTGCTAGAAAAGAACATAAACAAGTAAGAAGGCTCTAGCCGGGACGGCTTGACTACGAGATACCCTGAACCCTGTAAGAAAGTGATACTCTTCTTCTTAAAAAAAGCTTAAAAAACATTAAAAACGAGTATTCATGTATACTATCAGCTCTCTAGCTTTTGTAGTTTCCGAAAACTCGAAGTTCATACGGACGGGCGGACAGACGGACAGACTGACAGCGCTCAATCAACCTATTTTTTTATGCTGATCAAGAATATATATACTTTGTGGGGTCTGCGTCTCCTTCTGCCTGTTACATACATTTTCACAAAACCATTATACCCTGAATTTCCCTTTTCAATGGGTTCAGGGTATAAAAAAAAGGATGCCAAAGTGCGCAAACTGTGCCAAGCAGCTCGAATCGAATCTGAGAATCTCAGAACTTCTGATGCTGGCATTGACTGCTGGTTTCGCAGACATCAATCTAGACCGTCAGGCAGAAGTTGAAAGATAGTCGGAGACACAGACAGCCACGGACACTCGGACAGACGATTGGCAACTGGTTGAGAGTTGACAATAATGACGATGGGGACGATGTTGATCGCTGGAATGGACTGATAGAAAGTAAAAGAACAACCTGAGGGCCCAGTCCAAGTTTTCACTACAATTTAAATGAGACGTGGGAAATTACGCGACGCAGTCAAGTGCTGCCAGCTGCATGCCGCGGGTAATTTGTAATTTGTAAGGCTCGCACGTTGCATGCAGATTTTTATTGATCCACTGTGCAAGTGCTGAACATTTATGGCTATATTTTTAGCTGAAAGCATTCGGTAGCTGCATTCAGCATTCACACAAATTAGCGTTGACAGCGCTCGCTCGCTGACAAAAGGACCACCAGTCAGCGGTCAACCGCTGCACCACTCCTGGAGTGGCCCTCCTGGAGAAGTTACATCCCCCTCTGGCTGCTGCTGCTCTTCTAGCCGACTGGACGCCTAGCGTCGAGCTTTCTCGGTGGCATGCCGCATCTGTGCAAGACTTGCTAGCTGGGCTGGTGGTCACTGTAGCGACAACTGCTGGGCGGCTGAGCTTGTTAAATGTTTTGCCGCCAAAGCGACAAACCGACAAACGGGCAATTGGACAACTGGACAACTCGACAACTCGAGAAACATTGGCCCCGCTATTGTGAGCGTCATTTGAATGGTGTGATAATTTTTCGCCTTTTGGTCAGCTGTTTGGCAGCTTTGGCAGTGAAGTAATTGCGCACAACATTATAAATTTAAACCCTGGCCAGTGGCCGAAGCCGAAGGAGCTTATTAAAGGTTCGATACTATCGCTGAGCACGTGTTGCATGCGCTGCATTTCAAAAGAAATTCTCACACGCCGCCCATTAAAAAGAGATGAAAAACACGCGAGCGAGTAGAGATAGAGAGAGAGAGAGAGAGAGAGAGAGAGTGAGAGAGAGAGAGAGAGAGAAAGAGAGAGAGAGAGAGAGAGAGAGAGAGAGAGAGAGAGAGAGAGAGAAAGAGAGAGAGAGAGAGATAGAGAAAGAGAGAGGGAAAGGGAGCGAAAAAGAATAACAAACGTATAAAAAAGCGGCGCAACATAAATTCCAAAAAGTTTCGTGGCATGTTGCAAAGTTGTTGCAGTGTTGTTGATGTTGTTGTTGTTGTTCTTGCTACGTGTGGGCATGCCAAGGTGTCGCGTAAGTGGAACTCAGTGATGCCGCCTTCACTGCGACTGCTGTGCACTCCGCCCGGCGAATGATTGCAAATATTGCGAATACGCCATGTGCGGCAGTTGTTTGCAGTCAATCAGCTGCAAAATAGCCAAATGAAATGCGACAAATGAAGCGCCGAAAATGCTAAGAACGCGATCAAAGCGTAAACTTTTTGCAACGATCGCCTTAAGTGCCAGGGATGAGAAATTCTCAAAGTCTCCGATCGAAGCTTAAATTGCGAATCGTGAACGGAGGACGTTTAAGCGAATTTGAGTTGAAGCAACATAGTATTCGAGGGACTTTCAATTTTGATAGTTTTGGCTTGGTCTTCGAGGTCCTTTTACAGCGAAGTCCCTTCATTCACCCATTTCATTCACCTTGTCAGCCATTTAAATTAAAAGAATTTGAATGCCAGCATTTAACTGTTGCTGTTAATTGGGCTGCTCTCAATTAGATCCTGCCAATAAATACAGAGAGGACAATACAAGCAAGTTGAGCAAAGCAGCAACGCAGCGCAATGAGCAGGATGCTTGCAGGCTATCCTTTGGCTGTGTGTGACCGCATTTTGAGTATATTCAATAATATATAAATGCAATTTCAAGCACTGTTACTCGCTCACACACAAGAATCGACTATAATTTCCATGCGCCGTTGCCACTCGGCGCTTCAAGCCAAACGACAGCCAGCAATTCTCGCATTTGCATGTATCTGTATATACATACATACATATATAGCAGTAACTGTAGCTGTGGTGTGCCGTATCTGAATCTGGTCTGTATCTGTTTCGGCGCTGTTATTGGTATCTGTATCTGAGAGTTTGTTTGCGCTTGTGTTTGTGTCTGCTTTCTGAAGCAAAAGGCAAACAGAAATTTGCATATCAAACGTAGTCAATAACAGACGCCGCACAGTCGCCTTCAATGCGACAGCAACAGCAACAATAACAGCAGCAACTACAACAACAACAACAACAACAACAATAATAATAAAAAAGCACGACATGTAGCTAATGCATAGACTATGTTGTCGAATTCGCGTACGTCGAACGATGCGAATTAACTAAATTACAATATGTGAAATTGTCGTTGGATCCGCTTGAGTGTCTGACAACGACGCCCCCACCCCTAGCTCACCCCTTGCCACGCCCCCCATAGCTGCGCGAAACTATTATGGCAATCGATTGTGCGTCTTGAAGCATTATGAAAATTAAATGCGGCGACCACACAGGCCGACTAGAAAACAGGCGATAAAATTATTATTGATTACTCATACGCCGCGTATGAAAAGGCTGAACGAAGTAAAAGAAATAAAGCAAAAACCAAAAGTAAAGCCTACTGCCCAGTTCAATCAAAGGATCCAATTTGTGCACGACTAATAGATGCTCTGCAGACGCACTTTGCAATGATACAAGAGAAAAGAATTCGAACATCGGTACAAATAGAAATACCTTCTGAACTCGCGGCCCCATCCCTTATAGGCAATACAAAATTCGCTATTTGCTTTGGAATTGCCTTGCTATAGATAATCAATGGCTGGGTGCTGTTAGGAGTTAGTGGTTTTAATGGTATTGGTAATTAAATTGAACATTTTCGAGCCTTTTGTGATAAGTCTTGGAAAAAAAGAGATATATGCATAGATAAATATTGCATTAATCAAAAATTATATTTTTGTACTCCCTGTTGTAGACTTCTATTCAAGATTTGTATGGCAAATCTTATTGATAAATTTATTGATTGCACTAAAATTGTTCAGATTGTTTTCGCTTTTTGCATAACTATCTCATCGAAGCTAGTCTCGACTGCGCACCGCAACCCATTTACAGGGTATGCGACAAACAGGGACAGCGACAACAGCTCCGATGATGAGCTTTCTTCTACCAAATGCGCTGCTGCTGCTGCTGCTGCTGCTGCTGCTGACTATGGCGATGGCGATGGCGATGACGCGATTGCCAGCCGCGATAGCCGCAATTATTTTCGTCATAAGTCAGCCAATGTGGCGACCACGTTGCACTCGGCTCGGCCTGTGCCCCCGCGCGGCTGCTCCGCAGTCGCTGCTGTTACGGCTCAGCTTGGCTCTTGTTGTTGTTGTTGTTGTTGCTGTACAGTTTGTGTGTGTGTGTGTTTTTTTTATTTATTTATTTATTTTTTTTTGTACAGTTTGCTGTAGCTGTAGCTGTAGTTGTAGCTGTTGTTGGCTTTTGCGCAGCACACAAGCTTCCAAATAAGGGACGGCACATGTGAACTGAGGAAGCTATAACTAGCGCTGCGAGCTACGCAAATCTGTGGGCTTTGCACCTTCGCATAGATTTCAATGTAAATCAACGCATGCCGACAAACTGCAGCCTCGCGCGTTGATCTAAGCGTCGCGAAATGGGTTCGATTCTGCCAGGTGGCAGCAATTGTCTTTTCGATTGGCGACCAGGAGTCGAAGTTGACTTCGACTCGGCTGCGATGCGTCGTGCAACATATGGCTGCGATGACAACGCATGTTAACAGCTTTTTAAAAGGCGATTGCACAACAGCAACAATACGGTAATAACGGCAACACACGTTTCTTGTCTCTCGCTGTTGTCTGCTCGCCTGCCACAATTCTCAGGCCCAGCCGCCAGATAAGCCATCGGAAGCGCCAAAATAAGTGTGAGCCGTACAATAGTTGTTTTTTCGGGCATTTTATATATTTTGTTTGTTTTGGTTTCTGTTATTTTTTGGCTGCTTGCAACTTGAAACCTCTGGCAGGAAACCTCACGCGTGCCTCAACTGAGCAGCGGACGCACTCTTGATTATCCAAAAATGCGGTCTGGCGTGCCTTTGAATTAAGGTATCGATTTAGCCAGCATTCAACGGCCTGCCAAAGTGCAACGCAATGCGACGCGTCACTCATTTTCATTCATTGTGGCGCGCGCTCATTGTTGGTGTGAAATTTAGCACAGCAATAGCAGCAACAGCAACAGCAACAGCAACAGCAACAGCAACTGAAGTAGCTGTAGCTGCAGCATGTGGCAACAGCGAACAAGTGGCTGCGGTTGCAATGAATCCGCATAGCAGACGTACAGCCAAATGGACTAATGTCCGACTGGACAGCGCATTTGCTGCTGCTGCAAATATTTCTTGACTCGTTGCTGCTGCAGCAAGGCACGAAAAATACTTTTTAAATGCAGCCAAGCGTCAAGCGCTACGCTCTCTGCCTTTTATCAACAGCAACAGCAGCCAAGCAACAACAACAAGGATCAAGTGTTATAAATGTTAATTCACAAATAATTGCAGGCAGTGCCTCGTGTCTACACACTGGCAGCATTATGCAAAATATTTGCCAGGATTGCTTAATCGGCGCCAATCACACAATGATGAGCTTGATGCCACAAACGAAACCAAGGTTGGGTTCTCAGCCTCAGCCTCAGCCTAAGCCTCAGCCTCAGCCTCAGCCTCAGCCTCAGCCTTTGCCTCAACCTGACTCTCAATCTCAGCCTTGGACTGGTTCGCAGTCATCATCAGCATCGTCTAGAGTGCAGAAGTATGTTTAATTGAAAATATATGGCACTTTCATCAAGTGGATCTACTCAACTTTTCAGAGAACTTAGGCAAGCCTAATGACAAAGTAGCTAAACAATAAATTGTGTGCAGGTGTTGGCTAAATATTCGAGAAGGTAATAATACAGTGGGCTAGCTATACCATTTGAAGGGATTTGTTAAAATTTGATTTGTATTTAGAGAAATTGTTTATCACTATGCTATTCATATGTAACTACGATTCGAGCAACATCCAACTTTTTATCACGCGCTTACAACAGTTACGCACTCGTGTAGAACTAGAATTGAGACTCTTTGGCTTATTGTAGGAGCATAGTGGCGCTGACAAAACATCTTCGGTAATAAATTCTAAGCGCACCAACGCCGCTCACTTGCTCCATCAATTTCATTATATAATGAAGCACGCGGACAGCCCACACAGCGTCAAGCCGAGCTGCTGCCCACAGTTTCCCAGTTCCGCAGTCACTGTCCCCCAGTCGAATGTCGTCCGTGCCCCGCAGCTAGCCGCCAGCACCCAGTACCGCACTAAGCCAACAATAAAAGTCTATAGCTATAGAGTCGAGACTGCTCGACTAGGAGATTTTGCTTCTTTTATGCATACATAGGCAGCACAAGCGTGTGCGTGTGCGCCTACGCACACATACGCACGCATAGGGCAAAGGGCATAGGGCGTTGTACCTAAAATCTGAACATTGCAAATTCTCGGAATTCTTTACAATATTTACATCTCTTGCCTAAACGGTACTCATATGACGCATAAATAGCAAAGTTAAAACTTTGACTTTTATCGATAATAAGAAAATGTGATGAGCCATCGATAAATAAAAAAAACTCCTATTGCGTATTGCATGCACGAGACGGACGGATGAGAAATGTACGGACGGACGGATGAACTAATATGGCTCGTCGCCTTGACCAGGGCAAGAACATATATATAGTTTGTAGAGTCTGCCACACCTCCTTCTGCCGGATACAAACGTTCAATGGGTTCAGGTTATAAAAGGCACACAATTCAACTCGACTCAACTCCAGCCCACAATCGAAACAAGCATCGAAATAAACAACTTTTTTTTTAAGAATATATATTAGCATCTTCGCAACTATTTGAAGAACTCATGTAGCTACTTACATGAACTGTAGTAGAAGATACAATAGACTAATCTATTTATTGATGAAGAATCTGTAAATTGGTATTGCACATGCACAGATTTTCTCTATGAAATATAATAAAGTATTGAATGGATTGCTCATCTATCAATTAGCTTAAATTTTCTTTTAATTATGCAATTTGTATTGATATGTTCAATGTTCAATGCCGAGGAAATAAGTATGAGCTAAATCACTTCGAACGATATTTTTGTTAAATAACTGGAATCAAAGACTCTACAGTTTCTTTTCACTGTATGATTTATACGTGCATATACGTATTACTGGCAGCAAGAAGCAAACATATTTGAAAAAGATGAGACTTCCTTTGCAATTACGTACATTTATTTGGCCCTGAAGATTCCAATAATGAATTTCCCATACTCATAGCCAAATGCTGCCTACGTGCAGTTTCCTGAACGAGTATCTGCTAGCCGGGCACTCCCAACTCGCGACCACTCTTACTTGTTTCTAAATATTTTCGCACCTTTCAAATTTCTAGGAGTATTTAATTATTCTTAAAATAAATTGAATATGATTCAATTCAAAGGCGATTTTCACAAAATAGATGTTGCTCAAACGATTTCCTTTACGCATATTTCAAAAGTTATCTTAAGAATCTCTGAAGCATGATATAATCGTTGACTATGACGAAAGATCGACAGACTGGGAGTTCACAAGTTGAGAAGGAAAACATCTCAATAAAGCTAATCTATGTAAGAACTATTCCGAAAATAGCTAATTCTCAGCCATAAAGTGCGCAGTGAAGCGAGCTTAAAATGAAATGAAATAAAACAAAAACCTTTGTAAGCTCTTGTCGACGCCGCCTCTGCCACGCTTCAGTGGCAGTGCTTTTGGGCGTGGCACTCAGGCAGGCGCATGTTGCCACATGGCGCTAGCGCTAGAGCTAGCCAAAAGCAGCCGGGCACGCCCGGGCTAAGGTCGTTGAGATTTCATAGTCGATAGCAAAGAATTTTGATTAACTTGGAAAATCATTGGAGTAAGTCTGGCGAGGGAGCGGCAAAGCAGCAGAGCAGTCCTCTGTCTCTCTAAGACTGTGTGTGTGTGTGTGTGTGTGTGTGAGTGTATGTGTATGAGTATTGCACAATCTCAGCTTAGACAGTTGCATACAATGTACGCATTATTTGTTTGCATTGCCAACAATAATTGCTTAACTAAATGCGCCAAAGGAGTTCTGAAAGGCAGAAGCGCCTCGTTAAGGCCGCCCGTTGGCCAGCCTGTTGGCTGGTTTTCGCCTTTAAATAATCACAATGAAAGCAAGAGGCAAACGAAACGGACGGCAGACAAGTCAGCCAGCAAAAACAATACACAAATGCAGCAACAGAAACAACAACAACAAGCAGAAACAGCGGCAGAAAAAGAAGCTCACAAATTGTCATTTCTTAAACTTTGCTTTTTTACTTTTTCTTTTTTTCTTCAGATTGCGAAGGCGGCAGGCAGCAGGCAGCAGGCAGCAGGCGGCAGGCGGCAGGCGGCAGGCGACAACGGTCTCATGGAGTTACAAGCTGGCGACTCGCAGTTCAGGTACCTCCCTGCTGCCAGCCTCAAGATGTTGCCGACGCGCACAATGCGCGGCTTTAAGAAATGCCGAATTCCAGAAGCTGCAGTACAATCAGTTGAATTAAAAAACGAGCCCACAGGCAGACACAGCGCAGGAGTAAGAGCGAGAGCGGGAGCGGGAGCGAGAGATCATTTGCGAGGAGGCTAGAAAGGGATCGAGGATGCGCTGGCGGCGATATCATCGCGCAGCTGCGGCCTAGGAAATTAAGAGGACATTGTGGCGGCATGCGGTTAGAACTCAACGCGCGGCGACTTAAACACAAAATCCAGCTACGACTTTGCTGCTACCTAGCTCCGACTTCACATTGGGGCCACGCAAAATTCTTTGCGTTGTTGCGATGTTGGTGGCGACTCGCGATGGCAACGCCACCGGCCACTGACAGAGGTTGCCCTCGTACGTAATCGGCGAGCACTGCAAATGCTTTTGTGCCGTCTGTTTCGCCTGTCGCGCTGCCTTCTGCTGCGCACGTGGCCAACTTGGTGACGCTTGGCCCCAAAAGCAACAACGGCAGCAGCAACAGGGTCAGGGAATCATTGAAATGTCGTTAGAGGCTCGAGCGGCACGCGGCCAAGATAGTCAGCCGAACCGCAAAATGCTTTTAATTTCTCAAACTGATATGTATTTACTGTACAGGGCTTACAGCCGCGCGGGGCCAAGCGGGCCAAGCAACCAAAACGTGTGTGGACAACAGCTGAACAGTAGGAGCCAAAGGAGGCTCGCTCTGGCGGAGCAGCTCGCTCGGCAGAGAGAGCATAGACCAGAAATTGGACTTTGTTTGAGTCACAAGTTGAAATAGTTAAAGTAGTCCCTCATTTCTCAAATAAGTTATAATTCCTTATCGAAAAAAGTAACTATTTCCAAATTAGTTATGACTCAGTCAATCCTCTAGCGTAGATATTGTATTTGAAATTGAAAAACTTAGTTCACATTTATGAACCAATTCCCCGAAAGAAAATGCGTTTGGGTACTCCTAATTAACGTACTAAATATTTGTAAAATTTACAAGCATATTTGGCATTCAGGAACTTGGATTCTGACAAAGATTGCTAGAAAAAGAGATTAGATATTTAAATTCCTAAACTTAGAACATACAAAATCGAATTTGAAATTTAATTTATAGGTTTGATAAATAGAGATATCCAGATACCCTCCGAGTAGCTGATATTCATTCTGAGACGGACAGGAAGATATGGCCGGATCACGAAGTTATGATTAAAACTATGTATGCTATGTATGCTACACAGGCCCTATATGTATACTCAAACTCATTATTTTAATCGATATAACAAAATATGATAATAAAAGCGGAGCTGATGCCAATAAACTTACATTTTGCTTTTTCATTACTTTTGTTTATCTCTTACATGCTTGTATACAAATATATATTTCGCTGGGGCGTTGGCGTTTAAGATGCGCAGGTGAGCGACCAAAGAAGGCAAACACCCGCGCGGTCTAAATCTACGCATGTTGCTGTGCTTTATATAAGTGTTGTACAAAGTGGCCTAAAGTTGCTTAACAACAACAGCAACAGCAACAAGCAACATTAGCAACAATAACAAACAGATAGAGCAACCCACTGCAAACGAACAATTAACCTTGGCTGGACCCAGAGTTGGCGGCGGTGACAGAGAACGACCTACAGCAGCCGGGGGCAATAACAAGCTCTGAAGTTTATCAGTCAGCTGCAGCAGCAGCAGCAGCAGCAGCAGCAGCAGCAATAGGAGCAATAATAATATAATAAATAGTGATGACATGGCCAACAAATACCCTATAGTGCTGAGATAGTACAAGCCATTTACACGCTTGAAGCTGATGTAGTCAATGGCTGCCGATTCCTATAGTGTACTGACGATCAGCAGCAGTGGAGAATGTTGAAGGTTGAAATACTAAAATGATTCGTGAGAAATTCGCGTTCCCATAAGCCAGCAATTTTCATTGCAACTTCAAAGAAAGTTGATTAAAGTTTTAAAATAATTAATTAATGTCTTTGCGAAATATTATTAACAAGCTAAATTGCTCTGGATTGCACGAAAAGACAAGCGCCTCGTGTCAGTTACAGAGTAACTCATAGTCAATCATACAGCTGGAGCAGCTACCTACCTACCACCTACTTCTTTGTTTTGTGCTTTGTTGTGACCCGGAGCGGCGTTGGTGTCACACCCACAACATTTGCGTGGTAGCTGCTGCTTGCGCTGTGCTCGGCGTTCATTCATCGTCTCCAGTTGGAGCTGAATGAACCGAGTGAAGCGACAGCTGTTGGTTGGCTGCTTGGAGCAGCCGAAAAGAGTTGTTCGGCGGCACACGTCATCGAGCCAGCCAAGAGATGCGATGAAGCCTACGCGACTGCCAGCTGGCCTGGCATTGAAAAAGCGCGCGCACGCGCGATTTGCATGCCAAGTCGCAAGGGGTGATGAGAGGGCAGCTGCTGATGCATGACTGGGACTGGGCTCTTGGACGAGCCAATTGCTGTTGATCGATTTATGAACTCGTTGCTAGTCTCTCATGACGTCACAAGCGGCACGCACAACCTACATCCAGCTAACAGCGAGTCTATTGTCGAGTCGCCTCAACTCGAGACGAGTCGGATCGGAGAGCCTCTGGCACTTTTAATAGCACAAGCGGAAGCTTTAACAGCGCAATGAAATTCAGCCGATACTTCTAATACGAACATATGCAAATACAGATACAGATGCAGATACAGATACAGATACAACTACAAATGTAGCTACATACATGTATACAGATACAGATGCAGATGCAAATACAAGTAAAAGTCAAGCAGCTACAGATACAAATTCATTCAGCTGGGTCCTACCCACACACCAGCTGAATAATGTTTTTTCTCTTTTTCAAAAATATTTTTTTAAGTAAATTTTTCGTGTAGGTTAACAAGAGCTAGCTGGTTATGTAAAGATCTTAACCTTGATCTTGAAAAATCATAATTCACAATTGTAAACTGCAAAACTCGTTAGAAAATCTTCTTTCTAACGTTTTTATCTCTTTTAGGATATGCTGCCATAAGTTGCGCTGTGGTAAAATATTCTTTACGTGTTTTTTTTTTATTATTGTTATTTTATAATATTGAGCTAAATAATATTTAATATATGTATGTATGTGTATATACATATATATTCGTATAGTTACTATATTTCATTTTTAAACATAATATATTTGACTTATCCTACAACCGTTTAATAATTTATATGTGTGGGTTTTTAAAGAACATTTCTTATTTTTAACTAATTGCTCGAGCATCTAAACGTAATTGAACTAATAATATTTATTATAGAATTTGCAGTTTAGATTTTTGTTGTTTCTGTTTGACAGAAATGTAATCTGCATTCAACTATTTGGCAATTTAATGATCCAAACATATTTTTATTGTTAATAAATTATATTAGATTGCTCGCATATTACGTAATTTGATTTTAATAACTATTATCTATTGTCATGCCACATACGAATGAAATAGTTTGAGCTGCTTTGTATTTTGTTTTTTTTTTTTTTTTTTTTTTATTATTTTATTTTTAAATATACAATAATTATTAGTAGACAGAGAAGCAGGCAGCTCAAAGGGTAGGGTAATTTTATTCGATTTGCGAGAAGGATTTGAATTTCGATCTAAATTTTGAATGAAAGTTTAACGAGCTTATTTATGCGTAGCAGATTTTCTTGATATATTACTTTCGTTTAAATAAACTAGCTATAAATGTGATAAATTGCAAAGGGCCCGAAATATTCTATGATAAACAAATGAAAATATATTATTGTAAAATATATTTGAAACTATATGAATATTGAAAATAACCATTTGATGATTCTTTTCATAATATCTATAGGGAATAATTTAAATGATTAATATAAAATACAATTACTTAGTAAAATAAAATCATTTTAAATAAAGAATTTCGCTTGACTTTCATAAAACGTTCACGCATTCGATAGTAATATATAATGGATTGCCATGCATAAACTCAAGCTCAACTAAAGTTTTTCTAAATTATCATTATGCAAATGAATAAAGTCAGTAGCTGTCATTTGTATTATAGGCAAAGCCAAGCTAGCAAATCGAATTGAAATGAGTAATTTATATATAGGCCAATAAAGTGAAAATCAAATAAACTAAATAAATTATAAATAGCGCTAAGTTTATACTAAGAAGACGATGATTTTTCACTCATAACAAAAAAAAAAAAGAGTTTGCAACTACAATATTATATAATAAACGATTTGTTTAACTTTGTTAGAGCACGCTCATCGCACTGGAGGCCGCCCTGCACATTTCTAAGCGAGCTTTAAGAAAAAACACAGTTCAGATCATCACTAACAATGTAGTTTAATTTTCTTTAACATTTAGACTCTGCGTAGCAAGTGATTATAGAGTTGCTCTGTTCATTTCAGTTCATTTAGTTCGTCTAGTTCTTTTCTAGCTCATTTTATTGCACTTATTCTTAAAGACTAACTAAAGCAGTCTCGGCTATATGTTCTCCATTCGGTGTGTCAGTACGAGATTTGTCTGCTAGAAACGCTACGGAATGATGGCACTGGGTACGATTCGATATGGTTGCTGCAGCTGATGCTGCAGAGTTATGGCTATTGGTATTGCTATTGGCACATATGTATGCAGGCACATAAATATGAGAGCTGTAGCTTTGTTATGGCACAGTCGCCTTTAAGGAAGTGTTTTGACTAGTATTAACAAAAGATATGCGTTAAGTGAGCGGCCACGCACACTGCAATAGACAACAAAATGAATGGCGAGATCGTCAATTGGCCATCACCACAATCATATTCCCTTTGCCGTGACGATTCATGGCCTAATGCTGCACTTTGGATCTGCTACACACACTCAACTACCTATACCTAAATATATTTATATATGTATGTATATATGTAAAGAATGCAGGGCAGGTCTGAGTCCCTAGCGTTGCGCATGAGTATGCGACATGTGCGAGTGCGTGGAGTGCGGCGGTGGCACGTGCGGCACATGCGCATGGTGCGCATGTCCGCCGTAGGCCTGGGCGTGCGACAGGGGCGAAGCCTGGCCACCAGTGTAGCCGGACTGCATGAGACTCTGCTCGAGGCTGTAATGCGAGGGCGGCGCCTGGGGGTGTGCGAGATGAGCGTGCCCGTGATGACCGTAAATCAATTGTCTTACTTTGGTGTCCTCGTCGGCGATGTTGTAGCTAAGCTCCGTCTCCTCAAAGCCTGTCGCGGACATTCGCTGATCGCCGCCGCCTACGCTCGGCGGATCCGGCGAATTTAGGCACGTCTGTATCAGCTGCTTGCCCGCCTCCGACGTTATCATCGGCTGCAGCTTGCGCGTTGCAAATGTGTAGACGTGACCTGTCTCACTGGCCACCAGCAGCATCACCTGGGTCCCAGTCAGCGTTGACAGCTCGTAGGCCTGTAAAGAGAGTAGCAAGGCAAGTGTGAGTAGATCTGATTAGATTGCCACATGTAGTCGGTGCCTCCTAGCTGAAGGCGGTCCATAAATTTTCTGTTAAACTATGCGATTATGTTGGACCGATAAAAGAGCGCGCCAAATGAGGTCTTAGCTATCAAATAGTTGGCGATGGGCGCGTGACATCTGCATCTTTCTTCTAAGGCTTCGCAAATATCACTCGAACTTTAAAGACAGACACAGACTCACGATTTCAGACTAATAATTCAGCGAATCTCGAATCAGAGAGTGAGAGGGGTAATGACTAGATGATAATATTATTTTGGTTCCTATGAAATGTCTTTGTTTCATTTCTTAATTTCATAATTTCGAAATTTCATAATAAATATTTACCTAAACTGAAATCTTCGATAAACTCGTCTTGCGTTTGGCACACACAAGATTACGTGTACAGTTTGAAATCCTTAGCCTTTGTAGTATATGAAATCTCTATCTCCCTGTCGTACGGACGGATATGGCTTGATCAAGTCGCTTCCTTCTGCCTGTTGCATACTTTTTTAAAGAGACATTATACCCTGATTACGAATTTTCAATAAATCAATTACGACATAGCCAAGAGTTCAAATCACATCTGCTCATCTAGACGCATCGCCCATACCAATTACATCGTTCCACTACTTAAAGCTAATCTGAACTTAAGAAGCACTTGGCAAATCAAACACAACACAATACAAGAATGCACATACATGAATGTGGGTGTCCACATGTGTAGAGCTAAATGGGTCTGTTTGGGGCTGCTTGCCAATTAGTCAAATGCTTGAAGGGATGTGAGTGAAATTTTCAACGTGTGATTGCAGTTTATTAAAAACGAAAGCGAAAGAGGAAAGCGGAATTTTGAAATTTATTGAATAAAATATACCATGAGCTGCTTGAAAAAATTCGAAATTGAAGCTTAGAATATGTACGTCACATATTTTTACAAGTGAAGCACGAAAACGTTTTTAGTCGATAACATTAAATCGGTTAACGAATACTTAAAACCAATTTGATTTGCTAGCTAGCTTTTATAGGTTATAAGGTCCTTTTAGCATGTTACATACGCTTGTATCCATTATACTATTCTCATTTTCAATTGGTTCAGAATATGAAGAAAATATAGTCTAAGCTAAGTCTCGCACTCATCTCTAAGGCAGATATTCGAAAGATACAAAGCTCCGGGACTATAGACGGTAGCTTAAGCTAGCTATCAACAGCGATAAAGCTGATGTTCGGAGCATTGCCGTGCAGAGTTCCCAGCAGAGCCAACGGCTTAACGTATAAATAACTCGCCAGAGAGGAAATCGCGCGAGAGTCGCGCCCGAAACGCGCGAGCGTGATCGCGAGCATAGTATTTATTAATATTAATGAAATTGTTGTGCACATTGTTGTTGTTGACGTAGCTCTGCTGGTCACTCTCTGCCAGGGGCTGCCAATTTTATGTGTAACATGTGTAAATGCAAACAATTGACACGGCCGGGCCGCTGAGTAGGTGTCTGCGATGGAGGTAGATGAGGATAGAGCGCACAAAAACAGAGACAGAGACAGGGACTTGGGCTGGTGCTGGTGTTGGGACTGGGGCTGGGGTTGTTCTTGGGTTCGGCAGCAGTCAGCGGACCAACAATTCATGTCAATTTGAATTTCGAACACAAAGACAAAAGGACATGATGTAGCTAGGGCAGGCCGGGACAGAGGCGGTGCGTGCCGCTTGCTGACAGGACAAGCCCCAGAGACCGCAGCGAGAGGCAGAGTCATTTGTTAGAAGGCGATTGTTGCTGCTGGTGTTGCTTTGCAGTTGCATGTGCCCAAAAGGCGAGCCGACGCAGCCAAACTGTCGGCCCTGTGCCTGCTTCGCTTATCTGTGCACAATCTGCCGCTGCTTTGGCTGCTGCTGCTGCTGCTGCTGCTGCTGAGGCTGACGATGAGACGAAGACTGAGGCTATAGCTGTTGCTGCTACTGCAAGGGATCTCAATATGCTTCCGTGCATTAAACAATTCCCAAGCCA
Organism: Drosophila borborema; assembly: GCA_030914335.1. Classification (NCBI taxonomy): domain Eukaryota; kingdom Metazoa; phylum Arthropoda; class Insecta; order Diptera; family Drosophilidae; genus Drosophila; species Drosophila borborema. Next base: position 449,852 of record JAUESP010000303.1, read on the forward strand.
AAGCTTGGCCCCCAGCTTGGCCTTAGGCTCGAAGCTTGCAGGCAAGCGAGCCTCGTGATTTCAATTTAACACCTTTTGGCGGCATTTTGCGCTTGCCTCTGACGGTGTCCCATTGTTGCAAGCGTTTTACATGGCAAACGACAGGGCAGCCAGGCAGGCAAACAGGCGAGCAGACGAGCAGGCAGACAGCCAGACAAACCGAAGAACAGGCAGCCACACACGTGTTACACACACACACACATACACACACACACACACGAGCGTCTTAACTCAGCCCCTGCATCTTCTGCAAAATCTTTTTGCGAAGACAATGTCTCAGCCTACGCAATTAGGCCAGGCCTACAAATGAGATCATGAGTTGGCATTAGCTCACTTTTCACTTTTGCCCTTTTTCGGCCACTTGGCACGCCCACGCCCAGAGCTCGGTTCAATTTTTTTCTCCCGTCTTCTTTCTGTTAGTAGCTCTTGCTAAATGTCTAAAATTGGTATTCGCCACAGGTTGCTTTCGCAACAGTGGCGTCAACCTCTGGCAGCCAGCTGAATTGATCAGGTTCAATAACCGCAATTTGTTGCCAGGATGTGTGTATGTGTGTCCGAATGTGTATGCGCGCGCGTATGTGTGTCTGTGTATTTATGTAGCGCCAAGTTCCATTGTCTGCATGTCAACTGTCCGCGGTGTGGACATCGATGAGGGCCACATCAAAGTCACTAAAAATATATAACAAAACTTTTGTCCCTGTCAAGAGGCGCGCGCCTGTCATAAGTAGGCCCCCAAAGTCAGCCAACAAAAGCCACAGCAGCATGCGGAGTCCGTCGCCAGTAAAAATCAACCAGAAACCTACATATGTATATCTCTGGGGTCAAATTGTGAACAATGTGCTCGACGGGAAATAAATATAATTTTAAAGATGATATTTAATCGCAACCTTTAGAAAGCATTAGCTTTATTTTCGCACACCAATGCGATCCCAAAATCTGAGTTATTGGATCAAGTAACATAGCAAAACTTTACTTGCGTTAGCTTTAAATAAATTAAACTTTATTAGAACAGCAAAACTACAAAAATTCTTGATTTTTCCAATTGAATTCCTTCTTCTTCCTTTTGAGCTATCAGTTTAATATAATATAAACTACAAAGTAGATACATACATATAAACCGCTACACAAAAAAAAAAGTAAGAAACTCTACTCGTAACATTTACACATTGGGGTGAATTGGGGACCGGAATCCAAAATCTGACAAACCCCGAAATTGTATTAAAGTAGTTTTTACATATATATATGCAGAAGACTTGGTGACTCTAACTCCAAAGATGAACGAGATATAATCTTTCTCGATAAATATTTGATCGGTAACTCCGGAATTATCGAATTTCTGAAACGAACTCGTACTGCACATTCAATATACGAACCTAAAACAAAAAAAGAATCAAGTCTCTAGCTCTTATATCTTAGGAAATTGACGCGTTCAAACATACATATATCGACTCAGCTCGTCACCCTGATCAAGAATATATATACTTTATGGGGTCGGTCACGCCTCCTTCTGTGTGTTAAATACTGAAACTAATGGTTACCCTGATTTTCCATTTAATGGGTTCAGGGTATCAAAAGCTTCATAAAATACTTGCATACTAAACGTTTTGAAATTTATGGAAAGATTCCTATGTCCAATTCTAGTCATTAGATTCTTCATTTCTATCTACACCCCCATATCCAGTTTGGGAAGGGTATAGCCGAGCCGAAGACAAGTTTAAAGATTTTCGTTTTTACATTGTGTCTCGCTTGAAACGAAAATATTTCTTAAGATTTGGCTGGCTGTGGTTGTAGTTAAGATCGTGCTGAGATCGTGATTTAACTCTGGCGATTTTTTCATTTTTTCAAGTCTTTTTTGGTGTTGTTGTGTTTCGATCAACAGCAACTTTGAGGCCAAGGAGCCTATTTAAAAATGTTAAGCATTTCATATGAGAGCTAAGCGGCGCATTATGTAAGTTTGCGTGTGAAAATTGGTCATTTGAAAGCAAAAAAAAAATTAAGAACTTGGCCAAGTAAGAGACGAGAAAGCAGGCACTAGAAGTTGTGCCTTCTATACCAGTTGCAGTTGCATGACAATGAGGCGAGGCGACACGCAACTGCATGCAGGACGGCAATTGAGATCATCATATATATATATATATATATATAAGTAAATATATGTATAGATATTGTGGTATTGGGTTCCTCTCTTTGAATGCAATTGCGCGTCCGGTAAATTAACATTTTATGAAACCGAAAACAAAGGGAAATTTGGAATCGGAATTGGAATCGTGGCTACCGCGCTTACACAGCGCCGTCGCCGCCAAAAGGAACGGGCAACAGTTGGTCGTCAGCGGAGGGATAGAGCGGGACTCTTTGGTGGAAGCTTTGGGAGCACGATGGCAACAGAGCGATAAAGCAGCAATGCAAACGGAGAACAATGCAGAGGCGCAGGGACTTGACTGCACAGAGAATTGAGTATTCGGTAGCATTTATTAATTGCACATGCGCTCAAAACGTGCCACGCATGGAGGAGGCAGTTGCTCGGTAATCAGGATACTCATAAAATGAATAGCTTAAACAATTGAAAGAAAAAAGTTCTTAATTCCCTGTTAAAAATAATGCCTAATCTCGAACTAATAACACCCAACAGGGTAAGGGTCCATTTTAAAGAGTGATAAAGCATTTCACAGGATAAGATACAAGAGGATGAAACATTAAATATCACAATTGGCATTAAATATAACGGCTTTTGTTTCCTCAATTCTTTTTTAAATTGACTGATCTAGCTAACAACGAAAAAATCTTTAGATTAACTAAAATTAGAAATGTTTAATCAGAAGTATTTCATGTCATAAAAGGGTTTAAGGCTCAGTTTTAGGTGGCAGATCGAGGTACAAGAAGTACATACAAGAAATATCTAAATTTCTTTTTGTTTCTTAACAACGTGACAGAACACTCTGCTATAAACGAGTTACAGTATTTAAATATATAATTTACTCGAAACAAAGTGATACAAAAGCTAAACTTTGTTTATATTTTTAATTAATCTTAATCTTCTTTTAATATAATCAAGGTAATCAACCAAGTCTTCAGAAATAAATATATACTCTAGTCCTTTGATTTGTTTAGCTTAGCTGTATAATTGAGTGGAATATACAGCAGGAGCTAACGTGTGTATAGCATTTAAATAAAGTTTTAATTTTTGTGTTAAATCTCCCATTGCAACACATAAGCAAAGCATTCTCCATCTGCAAAGAAATCTTTCTATTTCTTCATTCGATATCTGAATTGATTTCCAATCAGAATCACTCTAATAAGATAACTATTGTGTTTCAACTTACCTTCTTCATTATGCCAGTTTTCCGCTTGGAGAAGGTCGTGTAGCGACGCAGCTTGTTGTCGATGTACTCCATTTTGATTTTGACGCGTCCTTTTGTCTTCTTGCCATTGGCGGGCGGTGATTTCTTATTGGGCAGCGAATTGTAGCTATCGACCCCGTCGACGTCGATGCCACCGCTGGCTATGCTGCCGGCAGCGCAACTCTCCAGCCCTTGCAGCGTCATGCCGCCGCCACTCGAACGGTGGTCTTCGTAGCAGTCGCTGCCGCTGCGCTTTAGACCACGTGACTGTTGCTGCTGTTGTTGCTGCTGCTGTTGCTGTTGCTGCTGTTGTTGCTGCTGCTGCTGGTGTTGTGGACTGTGCGTTTGGCTGTTGCCCAGGGTTTGACACTGCTGCTGTTGCTGTTGCTGTTGCTGCTGCGCCGCTGCTGGATTGCGCTGCTGCATTACCAGGCCAGCGCCACTGCTGGTGCCCATGCTCTGCAGCAAGCCGCCGCTAGGTGGGCGAGCACCAAGGGCTGCGACTGCGGGATTGCCATACATGTCGGCCTGATCGGCCAGACTGAGACCTATGCTACTCATCGAGTAGTTTAGGTTGTAGCGCGAGTCGCCGCGCGTGGGATCCATTCTCAGGTAAAAGTTCTCCACCGTGGAGCCGTACAGTAAATTCAAGGCACCACGCGCGTCTATTATTGCCGCTGCGGCACACTTTTTTGATTCGATTTTGGGTTTTAGCTTTAGCTTTAGTTTTGCCACATAAATATCGGCTGCTAGCTTTTTAATTCCAAAAATAAACACAAAAACACACGCACACAGGCACACACGCGCACGCACGCACGCACACACAAACAAGCGAGCCGCTGCTGCTTTAGCTGTTGTTGTGACGTTACCGTCGCCGCCGCTGCTGCCGTCGCTGTCAGCTGTTTGCACTACTGGCCGTTGCTGACACTGCAGGGTTTAGCACGGGCGCCGTTTGCTGTTTTCCGTATACCGATAGCTGAAAGCACTGCAGCGCGTTATTATTGACAGTAAGTAACAATATTTGTGTTTTGATTATCAACAATTAATTCACAAAACTTTCGGTGGGCAGCGCACACACACACGCCGCGCAAGCACACAAGTAAAACTGACAACTGCTGCTGCTAACTAACAGCAGGGGTTAACAGATATTTAACAGTCACAGTGTTGCACACGACTTGGCTGTGTTTGGGCGCGCTTATTTGAATACGTTTCAAAATGTTGCTGAGGTGCGTTTGCAAATGCACATTTAAATTTCTAACTGTTTATCGTTGAAGTTTCCCTTGTTACTGTTGTTGTTATTGTTGATGTTGCTGCTGCTGTAGTTGTTGTAGTTGTTTTTTTTTCTCAGACTTATTTGTCAACTGTGCTAGATGGAGAGCTGTGCGGCACTTGTTTTGGTCTTTTTGCTTTATTTGTTGTTTTAATGTTGTACTGCCAAATGCGATCTACGAACTGCGCGTAAGTGTTGTTGTTGCTGGTGTAGCTGCTACTTTTGTATATCTGTTGTTATATATTTGGTCTCGAGCTAACTTTGCGATCGATTGTTGCCTTCGTTGTGCTTCAGATGGCGTGCAAATACCTAATAACAAAGCACGCGTATGGCAAGCGACGGCGCAGCGCCGTTCAATGTTTGCACCAAACTTGGACCGTGCATGCCCACACAACCGGTTGCGCATAAAGAGTACCAGAGTGAGAGAAAGAACGACAGAGAAATAGAGAGGGAGCAAGAGAGAGAGAGAGAGAGAGATTGTGTGCGGGCGCTCTTTAACTCATGCCAAAGAGAGAGCTTAGTATATAAGAGCTAGTGCATTTGTTGTTGCGTAGTTTTATGGCTTAATTAATTTAAAGCAGCTTAAGCTTATGTACAACAGTCTATCTCAGTCTCAGTCTCCGTGTCTGTCTCTGTCTGTGTCTCTGGCTGTGTGCGCGTGTATGTAGGTATGAGCTGCTCTCATCACGCTTCGTATGAATAATTTACAGCGCTCATTTGCGCAAACGTCTGCCATTTGCGTGCATTTGATTGGCTGCGCCGACGCATAGATCGCAGTGGAACCGCTAGCTCCGCCCACTTGAGTGCTTGGGCTGCGTTTTTAGTGTTGTTCTCGCTGTTTATTTTTCATTTTGGCTTTAATTTGTATGTTATTGCGTGATTGAGTTTTTAATTATCGGGCGTACGCTGATCGCGACAAAATGGCCTCCATTGCAGCCATCGGCGCTGGTTGCTTATCAGCGCTGATTAAGTTAATTTGTTATTTTGAGCAAACATCGATGTCGCATCTCCCCCTAGGCGCACAAAAAGCGATACACTTGAACTATGTCAGGAATTTCAGCTGGCGAGGGCCAATATGGTCAGTAAATGCTCTAGAGGATTTGCGTGGCAGTGCAATGGCCGTGGCGGTGGCGGTGGCGGCGTCGGCTGCTACCACTACTACTCGTCCCAAGTCCCGAGTATTTGCGCAATGTCCTTAAATAGCCGTTCGCAAGAAAACGCTGCATCAGCGCGCTGGCCACGTGCAGTGACTAACAGATACAGTCGAGCTGCCAAACAATCCATCCATCGATACAGTGGCCAGTTATTGCTCCCAGTTGATAATCGAGACGAAGCCAGCAGCAGTAACATCAGCAGCAACAGCAACAACGTCGACGCATTCCTGGCTCGTTCCCCACTGCAAATGGCAAGCATTGCCTTTTCCAGACACCCAGCAGCCTTGCTCGTTGTCGCCAGCCTGTCTCTTCCGCGGAATAGGAATAGTCCACGAATGCTGCCGCACTGCATTCGCCCGCCTGCATTTAATTAAAATCTGGACTCAGCTAGAGCATCTGCAACTGGACACAGCTCTACCTGCCTAGGCAGCCTAATGATTTAAATTAATCATAATGACTGTCAAAATAGAACGCTCGCTGCATGCCAGCCAGCCAGCCAGCCAGGCTTCCATTCTCTATATGGCTCGACCCCGCAGCGGGTGCATCAGTTCCAATTCCAACTCCAGCTCAGCTTCAGCTTCTAGCTCTAGCTCCAGCTTTAGCTCCAGCACTAGCTCCAGCACTAGCTCCAGCACTAGCTCCAGCTCCCCAGCTACTTCTTCTGCTCTGTTGCCCCATCTGACGTCTCATCATACTCACACGCTGGCCACAAGGTTCTCACAATTGTATGAAAGTGCGCTGTGCAGCGCTTACTAATTGGTATTGCCTGAAGGAAGGCCTTAGCATGTGCGTAGTTCAAGGGATCTGCTAACAAGTGCTGCACAGGTTGGCGAGAAATGCCCATTAAAAGAGTTGACTCTACACATACCCTAGCATCAGATATTAAAGCTCGTATCATCTGAGCCTGCCTCTGCTAGCAGAAGTGCAACAGTTAATCTCATGCTAGTCTTTGATTCCTATGTACAATCAACACTTAATGAAAATGAAGTTATTCAAAAGTTTGCTCTTTGACAGTTACGGACTTATTATTTACCACCTGTGAGACAGATGCCGACTTGTGGAATTCATTGAAATGTTATTCTGCTCTATGTTAAGTTTGTGTACTGAATTATGTAAGGGAGAATTTATGATACAACAGATATTTACGATAACACAATATAAGGAAATCTATGTATGGATATTCACCCCCTGTTTGATTCTATCTACCTTAACAACACCCATGCTGTCGCAGACTAAGAGCAGCTTGCAGCTGGCTCCAGTCCGGCTGTATTTCTAACAGAACGTCATCTAGTCTGTCCTGAAAGCCAGCCTCCCTGCCTTTCTCCATGCCCCTGCTACTTCGGCTTCTCAGCTGGAAACAACTTTTTGCGATGTTCTGCTGCGTGTTGCATTTTACCTGGAATTTCTCAGCATTTGCCATAGTTAATTATTTGTGCGCGTTTTGCCAGCATTTTACGTGCATTTATGCCACCGCAAAGACTTGGAGCTATGCAGAGATCAATACCTCTCGCTGCTCTACTTATGCAATCGCAGCCAAATCCACAGAGTTCACCTTCAAAAGAGCAACCTATATATATGTATATATATGTTAATAATATTTACTAAATGCAACTATAAATATAATATATATAATATTGTAGAGTAATAGAAAGAGTGTGTGTGTGAGAGACAGACAGAGAGACAGACAGAGAGAGAGAGAGAGAGAGAGAGAGAGAGAGAGAGAGAGAGAGAGAGAGAGAGAGAGAGAGAGAGAGAGAGAGAGAGACAGAGAGAGAGAGAGAGAGAGAGCGAGAGAGAGAGAGAGAGAGAGTATTTATAGAACTATTTCTTTATAAGTTGCCTTAAAATATATTGCCTTAATATGTGAATTTCAAAAGTATTTTAGGCATGAACGAAACTATTTTGTTGTTCTATATTTAAAATATCTTTTTATGCTCGATCACCAAGTGAAAAGAGTATACTGGTTCTCTGCAGCGTTTGTCAGTTTATGAAGTGCGTATAAAGCCGTCTTGGAGAGGCCCACTGATATAGAAATAATATTTACGTGGAAGGTATTTCAAATATTGTGTTCGATTCCAATTTTGAGTTAAAAGGGAGCAAAGGAATTCATTTGATTTTGATAAACAGTATATAACGGCCCGCTTTAATTCTAACTGGCAAAAGCACAATATCAGATATAAATACTTCGAATTAACTCTCAAAAGCTTCGATTTTCAATGATTTAAATAATGATGGCAGCTTATCAAGTGTCACTGCAAGACAATTCAAGCATTTAGTCGATAGGCCATATATATATATATATTTATACACTGAACCCATTGCAAATGGGAAATCAGGGTATAATGGTTTTGTTAAGAGAAGGAGGTGTGGCAGACCCCATAAAGTATACATATTCTTGATCAGGGTGACGAGAAAAGTCGATATAGCCATGTCCGTCTGCCCGTTTGCTTGAACGCGTCGATTTCCGAAGATGTAAGAGCTAGAGGCTTCAGAGACTTTTGAGACTTTTGTGTTAGGTTCGTATATTGCACGTGCAGTACGAGATTGTTTCAGAAATTCGATAACTTGTATCGTTCCAGAGTTATCGATAAATAATTTATTTAGAAGCTGTTCTAAAATTATATCTCATTCATCTTTAGAGTTAGAGTCTCCAAGTCTTCTGCATATATATAGATACTAATTTGATACAATTCCGGTTTTCATCAGCTTTTGGATTCCGGTCCCCAATCGCACCCCACACCTCAAAATGTGTAAAAAAATTCTTTAAAATAATAGAGACATGCAGTTTGGTTTAGCATATATGTAGATGTGAATGTTATAATCATAATGTGAAAGTTTGGTTACGATTGTTCGTTGAGAAATTCTTAATCAAATAAGTTTTCGCAACATAACCCACGAGACAGAGCAAGCCGAAACGAATTGAATATTTCTTGGAATATTATTCGTTCGAAGAACGGATCAGGGGATCTCGTAGTCGAGCATAGAATTCATAAACTAAAGCTCTATTCACTGTCCAGTTGGAAAGCAAAAGCAAAGCAAATAACAAAAAACTTCAACAAAAATAAATGTATACATAGAAATACATACATATGTATGTATATAGACAAAATTTACTGTTAACTAATCAAGAATGGTATTTGAATAGTAGGAACATGTTTTTATGATCTATGATTAGAATTAAGGCACATTATCCCTTTTACTAGTTTCTCACATTATTCGATTTGATAGAATTTTCAAAGCCGTTCTTTTGTAGTCAATATACATCTCATATTTCAAATGTACTAATGGAAATAAGAAATGCATTCCTTATGCTGGCAGGTATCAATACGAGAGTGTAAAATGTGAATTGAAATCTCATTTAAATGTGCAGTGAGTGAATCGGGATTTGCTGTTTGTAAGGCTAACGTAATCGACTTACAAACGCGAGCAGACGATAAGCAAGCGACAGCTGCAGATATCTGCAGCTCGGCTCAACCCGGGAGTCTAATTGGGCGCTGGGGTGACAATGAAGCACTTAACTGGAGGCCCGAAGAGCGGCTGACCGGTTGCCCAGTTGTCGACTCGCCCAGTTTCCCAGTTATCGATTGCAAGTTGGCAGCCAGATTCAAAGTCAGAAACAGAAAACGGTTCATCAGTTGCCAATTGGCGGAGGCGAAACTCGAAAATATTTCGCAAGCAGCTCATGAATTAAACATAAGCTGCGCAGGATTGGGATTCGAATTACGTTTGGGCTTGTTTTTGGCTTTGAGTTTGTGTTTGAGATCGACAGAGAGTGCGTGCGTTACAATTTAAATAAAAATGAACCAAACAAAAGGAAAAGGGCTTTTCTTCATCATCGTGTCGCATTTACCAATTTACCGTTGTCGCAGTTGTTACTGCAACATCGCCGGGCAAACAGGAAACAAAAGAACCGCTACAATCATAAAACGATTAACAGGTCGTGACCATTTCACCTGATTACCAAAGAGCTCGTTTGCATTCAAAGACCGTTTTCGCCACTGAACAACAACAAGGAGATGAAAGAAGGGGAGGCAGAGCTGAGTCAAGTGCAGGGAGCAAAATTGAGCAGCGCAGCAAGTGGTAAGTGGTAAGTGGTAAATGGTAAATGGTAAATGGTAAGTGGCAAGTGACAACAACGGAAGTTCAACTTCAACTTCAATGCCGCCCACCCGCTCTTCCGACTGATCAGTTAGAATTTGCTTCAGAATTTTAAGTACTCAATTATGAGCGTGTGTGCGGCTGTGGTTGTGCGTGCTTTGCATGCCACTTGCTTAATGATAAGCGATAAGCCTGTTCTCCCTACCCCTCCCTATCCCTCCCTCCAAGCCGTTCTTGGCCAACTGACGTCAGCCGCGCTTTTGGCTACTTGGCTACAAATTAGAACAGAATTATCCCACGCATCTCGGATAATGTACGCGAAATGCTTGATCGTTTGCCCGTGATCGATTGTTGTTGTTGTTGTTGTTGCTGCTGCTGCTGCTGCTACTGTTGCTGAGCAAAAACTGACAACAACTGCAGACGACAACGACAACGACGATCGTCAGGACAGCAGACAGCCAGATAGGCCCAAATGCACATTCAATCTGGCAGTGCTGCCCATTTTATTGTTAATGTGTTTGGCTTTTTTTTTCTTTTTTTTTTTTTTTTTTGAAACTTTTGTATCTTTTTTATAATATATTTTTGAATTGTATGCATTTTGTTTTTTTTTTTTTTTATTATATGAAAAATGGATCACTCCCTACCAGTAAATCTATATAGCTTTCTTCAAAGATAAGAGATAAGAGAGTTGTCATTTAACTTCTATCAATATTAATGTATGTAAAGAGTAACAATTGTTACGGAAATTCCAGCTCTAAAAAAAACTACGGATGGGCCGCCAGTCCTAAAGCCAAAATTTTTTTAACTTTTAATGAATGGATTTTAGGCACCAGAGAATTTTGTTTAGTATATTTCTAGCTGGCTTAACAATTGCCAACTTGGCGGTTACTTTAACTACTTTTCAAGAAAATGGGCATCACTACGGTCGAGCCGGCGCAGACGATGGATCGTCGATCGCAGCACAAATTTCAGCGCGTAGAACGGTAACTTATTTTTTCCACTTATTGTCAAGTCGAGCCACAGAGCTGAGTAAGACTCGAGCTGTAGCTGTAGCTGTAGCTGCAGCTGTAGATGTAGCTGTAGCTGTAGCTGTAGCTGTAGCTGTATCTGTATCTGTAGCCGAGCGATGTCTCCAGCCTGGCTGTGATAAAATGTGCGTAAGTGATCAGTGGAAGACGTTGCAGACGACTTGGCCAGTTGGGGTTAAAATTCTTAAAGTTTTTTTTTACTTAGCGTTTGTTTGGTTGTTCGGTGTTTATCTTTTCGTTTTGTGTTGGAACTCGGCAGCATTTTAAAATTACAAGTATGTAATTTTGCTGAAATCAAGCGCTCATATGAAAATTCCACAGCGAAGCTGTCGACCGATCGATCGAGCGATCTGCAACAATTACGGTCGATTTTTAATTTGTGTTGCACTTTTGTCTCGGAAATCAGAGCAAGGAGACCTGGGAATGGGACTAAGAAGCGCGGTCGGTTGCGCTATCGGCTGCCACTGCTCACTGCTATCGACCTTATCGCGCCCACTGTGCGCACACAAAATGTCATTCTGTGCACGTCGCTACACAAGGCATCCCAATCAGTCGTAGGCACTCTATGGCGTTTGCAGGTAAGGCACAGAGCAGCAGCCTCTCTGGATGCAGGCTCGCTGGCTGGCAGCTCGTCATCATTATCTCTGCGCTGGCAACATCACAAATAATATGAAAAAAATACAAAACAAATGCGACGACAAAAACAAAAAACAAAGCAAACACAATTGCCTCGACCTGCGCGCAGACAGACAGCTCCACGTCCAGCTTCAGCTTCTGCTTCAGGTTCAGCTCCAGATCGGAGCTGCAAATAAACTATTTCAATCAATGCGCTCGTCCAGGGATCAGTTCGTCGCTCTCCTTCCCCGGCACATCTCAACGATTCCATCCTATCGATCGCAGCATGCCAAAGTTATTTCGTAGTTTGAATCCTTTCATTTTTTCAAAATTTTTTTTTATTTTTCATTTTGATGCATGAATTGTGGTCCACACTTTATAAATACACCAAATGCTTATTTCTAAAGATCTTCAATGTTGTCGGAACTACAGCTTTACATTGTACGATTCAAAGTGCATGTATCATATGGAGGGAGAGTTTTATCTTTTTATTATTATTCGTGCAGATGAATACAAAAATGTTGCAGAATTATTATTTATATCAATAAATCAATAAAAATTAAAAACAATTCTAGTCTAAGGTTCCTTTTTTTTTTTGCTCCTGCTTCTATTGATCCTTATTTTTCTCGGCCTACCTTCAATTGCAAAGCAATTAATCCTCTAACCTCTGACCGCCAGAGGGCGAGGCTAAGGTAAATCGTCTTCTGTGCATACATAATTCCTAAACACTTGCTTTTGTAACATACGAGTAGCTAACATACGAGTATTCATGTGATTTTCATTTCAGCTCTCTAGCTTTTGTAGTTTCCGTAATCTCGACGTTCATACGGATGGACGGACAGGGCTCAATCAACTTATTTTTTGTGCTGATCAAGAATATCCTTCTGCCTGTTACATACCATTCCACAAAATTCTTATACCCCGAACTCCCATACTCAATGGGTTCAGCGTGTTACAAGACTACAAAAAGAACAAATTTATAAATAATGAAGGTGACAATTAACCGACAATAAAATCGCTGAGCTGATAAAATCTCTAGACGCGAAATGTCCAGAACAGTTAAGGGAGCATGGTGAATCCGAGGGAGAATTTTTCGAATTGGAAAATAAAGTTTTCAAGGCAAACGCCACATACATATACGAAACTCGAAATAGACTATTACGAATTTAGAGTTTCTTTTTCTTCGATTAAATGTAAAATAATTTGATTTTGAATGACGTTTTCAACAAGCAGCGCACAAGCCATGGAAGCAGTTTAATATTAGGTACTTTCCATGTATTTTCAAGCATCCAAACATCGAACAATAGGTGGCGCCTTGAATTGTGGCGCCAAACTTTGAACTGCTTGCGAAAAGCGACACTTCAAGCAGTTGACTCGTGTATTGGACATGATTAAAACTTACATATATAATATAAATTTATATAAATATAAATTTTCTAATGATAAATGCTTCTAAATGTCCATAAAACTGATCAAAAATAATTTTAAAATAAATGAACAAAAATATGAAAATTATTTACATTAAGAACAATTTTCAGTATCTTTTAACAAATCTTAACTTTATAAATGCGACGAATAAGGGTAATTATGAAAATAGAAATATTGTTTGTATTAAAATAATTTATGCCGAATTTGAAAATGTTCTCAAAATCAATATGATAACGCTCATTGATTTTATTCAAATTTATATTTTCCGCTTAACTGTTGAGTATTTAACACCATTTATTGCTGAAGTTCGTCGAACTTTGTGTGTGTTTTTTTTTATTTTTGTGTTCATTTGCAGTGGTTCTATAGAAGGCATAAAACCCATTCCCGTGGCTCTCAACTTGATGACGGGGAATATTTAATGCTGATTCTTCACGAATTCGCGAATGAAAGTTAGCTGCTCGCTTGTCGGCGAACTTTTCGCCGAAAATCAAATCGAAAACGGTTTTCAATCGAAAGTCATCTAGTTGCAGAGCCGTGAGAATTTTTATAGCTCCAGATATACGATACACTAGCACAATCGCACCGACGGCTCGCGTCGGGTTCAATGCAACGAGTTCGAATTTAAGGAAGTAACTACCGTCGCTTATCTGACAACCCCAAAGAACAAAAAAAAAAAAAAAAAAAAAAAAACCGACACAGAACCCGAACACCACACAGAAACAAGTAAGATTGCTGTAGTCGAGACTGCTCGACTAGGAGATCCCCTGTTTCCTGCACACAAATTGATACTCTTCCTATTGTATGCATACATAACTGACATCACATATTCAGAACATAAGAGCATTCGTATATGCAGATATCTAATATATACATTTTCACAAACCAATATACCCTAATTTACAATTTTAATTGGGTTCAGGGTATGAGTAGTTGCCTAAGACGGCTAAAAACCAGCTAGAATTCTATAGTATTTTATACTAGCGTCTGGCAGGCAATAATCTGCAAATATAAGTATAAGTATAAGTATAAGTATAAGTATAAGTATAAGTATAAGTATAAGTATAAGTATAAGTATAAGTATAAGTATAAGTATAAGTATAAGTATAGTATAAGTATAAGTATAGTATACAGTATAAGTATAAGTATAAGTATAAGTATAGTATAAGTATAAGTATAAGTAATAAGTATAAGTATAAGTATAAGTATAAGTATAAGTATAAGTATAAGTATAAGTATAAGTATAAGTATAAGTATAAGTATAAGTATAAGTATAAGTATAAGTATAAGTATAAGTATAAGTATAAGTATAAGTATAAGTATAAGTATAAGTATAAGTAAGTATAAGTATAAGTATAAGTATAAGGTAATAAGTATAAGTATAAGTATAAGTATAAGTATAAGTATAGTAAGTATAAGTATAAGTATAAGTATAAGTATAAGTCTCCGTCTCCGTCTCCGTCTCCGTCTCCGTCTCGTCTCCTCGCCGTGCTCCCGTCTACTCTCCGTCTCGTCTCCGTCTCCCGTCTCCGTCTCCGTCTCCCCGTCTCCCGTCTCAAGTCGCCTCTACCTCTCCGTCTCCTCTCCGATCGCACCCCGCCCACCCGTATAAGACTAAGGATCGCTGGTGCCGGATTTTTTGTATCGGTTGTTATCTATCTGATGAGCAGTCGGTGCAAGGGACTGTGTATTGCAGGGCGTGATATGGTTGCCCGGCTTTCAGTGAGGTGGGGGTTTTTTGGTCTGTGTCAGCCAAGTCAACATTTTGTTTTGGCCGAGTGCAATGAACGTCCGATTTAAATCATATGCTCTATGGCATTTGTTCTTTTTGATGAATATTATTTTTTATTGATATTTGCTTTTATTTAAGCGCGCACGCGTTGCGATTATTTTATTTGTTTTTTTGTTTTTTTTTTTTTTTTTTTTTTTGTTTTTTTATCAGTCATCATCATTAAAAGTCATCAAATAATAATAACAATTGTCAAGGCATTGCTGGAAGAGTTTCATAGTAGCAACTAACTTGATAAGTGTGTATGGATTGCCTCAGTTCTGCTTCGTTTTGCATTAGTAAGTCGCTTATCAAGAGCTGGCGATTGGTAAATCGGCATGTTGCAAGAATACACAAAGGAGCGGTGCAACCAACAGTTGCAAAGTTTACAATGCGATGAACAAGGAAGCGAACACAGCTTGCACAATTCGCGCAGTGTAGTCATCGATATCGATAGCTCTTGCTTGATTATCATTCTGTGATAGCTCTGACTGATAAGCCAGACTGGCCCGCTCGCCAGGTTGACTGCAATGAACGCTTATCGTGCATATGCATACGCTGCGTGTGAGTAATTGCTGAAGTATATGTATGTAAGTATAAACAACGGTAAGGCTGCGCACACCTTAAAAAGCCTCAACACAACTTGACCCAAATTAAGGCTGATTGAAAGCGAGAGCGAAAGAGTAGGGATGGAAGGCGTCAGAAATGGGCGAAGGGAAGTTAGAGGTGGATAGATCGAGTGCACTGAGAGGAGTGTTTTTACAAATCGCCCCACTTAAATCAACAAATCTACGAAGCGTGCTAATTTTTATGTATTTCATAACAGCCTTTTAATTTAAATTTAAGACGCAAAAGACAACACTCATAACAACAATAACAGTAACGATTACAACGGCAACAACAACGTTATGTTACGTGAAAGCTTTGCCATAAGCTTCCCGCCTGCGCTCGCACCTAACGCTCTCTCTTGCGCCCAGTCACGCATGCGCAGCAAAGAGCAGTACAGCAAAAGCGTTTAACTTTATTTTCTTCTAAGCAGCAGGCAGCCTAAATACAAATCAAAGTGGGCAAGGCAGGCGTGCTTTCGTTGTATGGGTGCGCGGGCCGTGGGGCACGTCAGCGCTGCGAGCTTGTCAGTGTGTGCGTGCGCAGCCGGCTCTTATGCGGGCGTAGTGCTGTTATGGTGCTTTTATTGTTGTTGCGGTTCTTTTCGCTCTTGTTGTTGCTGCATCTGCTGCGTCTGGCTCCCCAACTCCTCTCCCTCTCCTAAAAGTAAACGAAAATGAAAGCGAACGAAGACGAATTCCAAGTGGTTTCGGCAGCAGCGACGAGACGTCGTGACGTCGCAACGTCGCGCTATATCGGCAGCTCTGATGCTTATGTGTGCGTCTCTGTGGATGACTGCGTTGTGTTGACGTCACACAATTATCGCAAGTCAAACTGCTGTGCCTTTTGTGCATACGCATAAGAAACCGAATGAAATGATTGGATGGTTGCTCTAGTAATTAACTAAGAAACTTTTAAATAGTCATGTACGTGTGTATGTATATAACGAAAAAATTATTCCATGAATAAGAAGCTTCCCACAACGTTGGAGGGTGCTATTGTTGCAGACTCATAATTATTCGTATGAAATCGAACCTAAAACCACAATCATTTCATTGATCAGAATTCCGACAAGCCTTCTTTGCACACAGCCCTTTGACTTTATTTAGCACACACTCGCAGCCGGAGCCATAGCTAAAACAAAAATAACGTGCAAGTTAAGTAAACTGCCTTGCAGTGGCTCGGCTTGCCGATCGTATTATTGTTGCTGCTGCTACTGTTGATTTTGGCGTTCCGTTGAGAGTAAAAGTGATTGGGAAAAACTTTTGCTTTTGCTGTTGCCTGTCGATCGTTTGCTCGTTTGGCGCTCTTTTGCGCTCTCAATCTCCCTCTCTTTCTCTGCCTGCTTGCGTGTGTGTGTGTGTGTATGTGTGCTGCGCTTTGGCCTGACCGCCACCACCATCCACAGGTAGTTGCTGTAAAAGCAGCGCAGTCGACGTCGCACACGACGAAGTCATTTTGGGGCTTTTATGGCGCTTTGCTCTCTTTGTTAGTGTGTGCGTGCGTGTGTGTATTCATGTGTGTGTATATGTGTTAGTTGCTTCTTGCTGTTGCTATTGCGCTGGTGTTGGCGCTGCTTATTTTTCGGCCGCTGCTGGCGTCGCGTTGTGCTTGCGTCTCATTTTCTTCGTGCTGCTGCTGCGCTAAAGACTTTTTGTCACAGTTACAATTTACCATTTGTAAGCAGCGGACGCGAACGCGCAACGGCCCCACACTGAATGAAGCTCATATAGCTCAGAGCGCATAACGGTTCTTCAGGAGCAACCTTCTAATACAAAGCGTTCGCGTCGGCGACAACGGCAGCTTCATCATCAGCGTTAGCGTTAGCGTCAGCGTCAGCGTCAGCGTCACCGTCGACGCCAGCGCATTCGACTTGTAAATAAAGAAATACTCGCATATAAAATCTGTTGCATCATTGTTGAAACACTTCAGTCGCTGAATCGCGTGCGTGGAGGCAACACTTTACGTGACAATAACAACAACAACAAAACAAAGTGCAACTACAACAACAATAATACAAGAAGCAGTGCGTGCAACTGCAGTGATATTTTAAGCGGCTTCTAAAAAAGCTTCAAAGTTTATTATCCAAATCAACAATTAAGAAAATTAATAATATGTGCTATGTTAAGAAAAATTCATGAAATACTGTAAAGTCCTACAAAAAATGTAAAAACAATTTCGAAGTAAACTTTTTATATTTTGAACTGTAAAAGATATATAAAATTGCTGAAAACATTTCCAAACAACAATTCACCACATGTTCAAAATAAAACATAAAATGATTTAGTGGTTTTCAAAGGCATATTTAGCAACGTTTTATTTGGCCTACCCCACCCCACCCCTCGGCCCCTTTGCAAATTGGATCCTACAAGAAAAGGCATCAAAATTTTACCCTCATTCGCACAACTCAAAATGCTGAACATGGAATCGCCTCAGATGTACGCGGATGCGGTGCAAACGTTGGCGCAGCTCGACCTAAAGAAACAGCCGCAGCCGCTGCCGCAGCAGGCGACAATTGGCCAAATCACATTGACGGCGATGTCCAGTGCACAACAGCAACAACAGCAACAACAGCAGCAGCAGCAACAGCAGCAACAGCAGCAACAGCAGCAGCAGCAACAACAGCAGCAACAGGTGACAACTGATGCCAATAACAATGCAACGATTCAGGACGCTGCCTTGCTAGTCAAGCAGCATGCCATGCAGCAGATGCAACTGAACAACAACACCAACAACAACAGTTTGTTGCAGAAACAAATGCTACAGCAATACGGCACCCAGACAGACCTGGACGAGCTGACCACACAGGAGATAACCCTGGACCTCCAACACCTTATAGATGATCAGTTTCGAGATACGGAGACCCTGGGCATATTCAGCGACATGGTAACCAGTCCGGGCGGACTCTCTGCCACGCTGCCCCCGAGTGGAATGGTCAGTGCGGCAGCCAAGGTGCTGCAGCAGCAGCAACAGACGCTGGCTAATGCGAGGCAGCAGCAGCACTCGTATGGCAGGGCAGCCCTGGCCTACATGCCACAGGCGGTGCACTCAAACGCCACGTACAACAATCACTCGAGCGACGAGAACAGCTCCGTGGGCAGCGACTCGAGCAGCACGATCAAGGAGGAACCCATCGACCCGGAGTATCGCAGGCATTTGCAGGAGTCGGTCAGCAGCCAGGCGGCAGCAGCGTTCATCAACAACAGCAATGGACTGTATAACACGTATCAGGGCAACCCATTGAGCGGCAGCAACAACAATAACAGCAGTAGCAACAATAGCAGCAACAGCAGCAACAACAGCAACAACAACAGCTCAGCGAACTCGGCGCAGTTCACCAATCTGACTACGGCGAATGTCCTGGCACATCACACCCTGCCGCATCTGGCGGCCAACGCACAGCAACTGCTCAAGCATCACACAAAGCTGCAACAGTCGCAGCAGCACCACGTCCAGCAGCAGCAGCACGCACAGCAGCAGCAGCATCGCAAGCACAGCAACAAGCACGTCGACAAAGGCACCGAGGAGTATCGGCGACGACGCGAACGCAACAACATAGCCGTGCGCAAGAGCCGCGAGAAGGCAAAGGTGCGCTCCAAGGAAGTGGAGGAGCGCGTCAAGTCCCTGCTGAAGGAGAAGGATGCTCTGCTGCGCCAGCTGAGCGAGATGACCAATGAGCTTTCACTGCACAAACAAATCTACATGCAGCTGATGAATCACACGAACCCCGAAGTGAGTCGCGTCTGTCGCAGTTTTCTCAATACAAACGAGCATGCGCTGTAGCTGTAATTGTAGCTGACCAATCTCACCTGATGGAGAGAAAGATAGAGAGAGAGAGAGCAGAGGACAGAGAGAGTGCGAGTGCGCGTGCGAGTGCGAGTGCGAGTGTGAGAGCAGAGCCTGTCAATTAGAGTAAATGCGTGTGTGTGTGTGAGCGACTGATTCAAGTAAAGCTGTGTGGATAGCCTATAAATCTAAGGATGTTAAGCATCTGCAAGCAAGCATCTGCCAGCGGCAACTAGCCAAGCAAGCAGCGCGTCCAAGCAAGCAACTGCAACAAATAAACAGTTGTTTTGCTTCTGCCCAGATCCTGAACATGATTCGTATATGCTTTAATTCACAAACTCCTCTAAACTTCTATTACAACTGCTGCTGCAACTGATTCTTCTACTTCAACTTCAACTTCAACTTCTACATCGACTTCTACTTATACTTTTACCTATACTCTATTTCAACTTATACTCTGTTATATATTTTGCGCTGCCTTTGGCATTCCTTCTATTGTATATAATTTTGGCTGGGAGTTTCTTACACTACTATCTGTGCGATTGTTACCAATGCTTCTTCTATTTTGTACTTAATTTTAATAAATTGTAATATACTTTTGCACATTTTGATACAACTTATATAATAGTATAGTATGCATAAGTTAAGCCAAAGAAAAGAAAATGTATATATATATATATATATATATATATATATAACAAAAATAAATATAAATTGTATAATGTATATGTAGATGTGTATAAATAAAGCAAGCAGGAAAGAAAACAAAAAATACAAAGCAAAAGCAAAACCTAAATCTAAAACAAAAGAAAACCCATACACAAAATACTTATTTATGTAAATTTATTTAAATATGCTAAGAACAACAACAACAACAACAACAACTAACAACGCTTGGTGTGCAGCTTGCTTTATGCTTCTGTTCGCCACTGCCACGCCCCGCTTTAGTTGCCTACCAAGGAGCACGGACCAGCAGCACGAAAAGGAGAACGAGAATGTTTTATTAGCAAATCTTTAGCTTTAAGCTTGAAACAAATTCAACTGCTTTTTGTTGCACAGGATAAAGAGAAAACCCAAAACCATTAATTAATTAATACAAATGTGTATAATTATTGTTATCTAGCAAATTTAATGAGAATTCTTACATGTATACAAACAAAACAAAACATAACAAGCTGAAAGAAAACAGATAGTTGCTTAGAAGTGTATTAGATGAAAATGCTATTAATTTGTAAGGCCAACGCAATGTTCTCATTTTTAATTTATAAATTAAACGACAAAGAAACAAATCACACTGTAAAGCAAGTATATATTATATTAATAAAATTTGTATAGAACAGACACTGAATTTTTATTGAATTAATAATGCCAAAACAACTGAAAGATACGTTTCGTTTCTGATAGAGTTCATCCTGAGCACCCATTGCAAACGGCAGTGTATATAATAATTGTCCATTTCTCAGCCCATTTCGATATTATCGATATAAAGCGAAAATTTGAATTGAATGTTTAAAGAGACACGAATCAAATCCCATCAGCAATACATTTCTCTTAGTTATGGTGCGGAGCTACTACTCAGGGTATCAACGGGTATTTCATATTCCAGATTAGAGCAACTTTTGGTTGATCTTGAATACTAATAAGAATTGCATTGATTTATTTTAAGAAGCGTATTGGTCTAACATTCCTATATGAAATACATAAAAGACTGCAATAAAAAACTGCATTAATGTTATATTCTATTAATAGACCTATATGGAATGCCTGCTATTTGTGTCTGTAGAGATTCAACCAACGGATACATATGTCAAGTATCGCTCTTTTGATAAGAGAAATTTCCAGTCTAATGCAACTCAAGGCAACAATTCAGTTGCAACATAAAATATTGAAATCAAGTTAATAATTTTTCAGATTTTGTCTATATTTTGTATAGTTTATTGTTATTATTATTATTATTGTTTATGTCATATTTTGTATGTTTGCTTAGCTTCGTTACCTTTGTGGGACTCCAAGTTTACGGAACCAAAGGGGCTACTGCTGCGGTCAATTGCAATTGGCCAAAGACAAAGGGGTTGTGGCTAGATGCGGCCAAAAGCAGCTTGCCAAAAACACAAAACACGAACCGCAAAACACAAAATGCTGCGAATTAAATGTCTGCCATATTTAGCCGGCTAAGCACACACGAAATATGCATCAACGGGGCTGGGGTCGTCTGTCTGTAGATGGGACGGCGATAGCGACAGGGCAATGTATGGGCTGGCAGGCGCGACAGTTATACCCCACAGGGCAACGTCAGAGGTAGGCACGGATGCTCTTTGGGGGCATATGGTTAAAAGCGTGTATGTGTGTGTGTGTGTATGTGTGTGATGCCAAGACAATTGCCAAGACGGCGGTTGCTTGGCCGCGCGTTGACACAATTTGACAGTTAGACAAACCCGAAACGAAGAGCAAATTTATAAACGACAACCAGCAAAATTAATGCAACTAGAAAGACAAATTAATGCGCAGTGAAAGCCAAAAAGCAGCAGCAGCAACAAAGCGAGCCACTGCAGCGCATTGCGCTGCCTGGCCAGATAATCACTTAAAAACTTTTGGGCTAAGCCCTTTTTGGAGACCTCGGGCCCAAAAACAAAAATGTTGTATAAAAACCAAAACTTTCATTTGGGCTGCGTGCGTTCAATTTGTCTAGGCTGCCCTTTACCCCACTTTCATGTGCCCCTCCTCTTGCTGTGGGGGCTCTTTGCGGTGCATTGTTGGCCGCTTTGATTGATGACAGCTAATCGCAGCCTCCAAAAGAGCAGTACAAACATGAAAAGAGAAATTATCGGCGTGGGTGTCTCTCAGACCTGCCCCGCTTCCCCCACCCGTTGTAACGGTAGCTGCGTGCCACAATGTCAATTTGAAAAGGGTTCTAATCCGCTTAAATAGATATAGGGGAAAGTGACTGACGTGCATTCACTGCGCCCTGCGCGCTGTGTGCTGCCAGTGGCCTGTTGCCTGTTGTCTGTTGCCTGTTTCAAGCCCATCTGTTTCATCCTACCACATGCCGTGCCAATAAATTGACGCACAATTACTGCTCAACTAGGCGCCAAGAGCACTCGCTACACGGTGTGTGAGTTATGAGTGGCAAGTGATAAATTTGCAACAAGCGGCACATAAATTCATCTTTGCATATTACAATTTTTTATTCGTTTTTCGTTGTTATTTCATCTTTAATTTTTGTTGTTTTTTTTTTTGTTTATATATGAATAAAGATAAAGCGGATTGAATAAATTTGTTGGACCGTGATTCTAGATTGAGGATCTGCAAGGAGCATTTGTACACTGTATGCGTGGGAAATGGTAAAATCTTTCAATTACTTAATCATGAAATGTCCAATATTAATTAAAAATAAATTGTCTGCGAGGCAGAGGGACATCTGGGTAACTATACAAATCGAATAGGATATATCGATGACAGTCACATACTGCACAGAAATTTGAAATTCTCCATCTATAAGCGAAACAGATAAACTATCTAGTATCTCTACACATATACATCAGATCAGTTCCTGTTTACATGGACTCGATTAAGCATGAACATGAAATACTATTTACATGAGATACTATTATCTATACTAGTATCTAATATTACAACGGGGGATCATATATAAAAAAATTAAAATATAAGAATGCTTTGAAAAATATTTAGCTACTGATTCAAATATATGTCGTATCGGTGTGATATTATAACGTTGTGATAGTATGATGTTGTGATTGACAGTTGCAGTAGTATTAAAGAGAAACTGACAACTAGCGCAACTAGTCGAATGAGTTAGCATTTTAGTGACAGTTAAAGGACGTTGTCAAGAGACAACCATAGGTTTTGCTGAACGTGGTCTTGTATGTCGCAGAGTGAGAGTGAGAGGGATATGCCCTTCACACAGAGTTGCTATGATGTTGACGAACGATAATATGCAACCAAGAGGTAGTTTGACAGAAGGGTCGAATGAAAATTCAATCAGACACAGTCGAAGGAGAAAGAGCTTGCGTGTGAGAAATCTGCGACTCCAATAACAAGTTATTAGGCGAATACTATGGAAGGCGGTAACGACAACTCTAACGCTACGACTTATATAAAACAACACTTTCGTGATTTTATTTTTTTCTATAAAAAAAAAAAAAAAAAAAACAATTAAGAAAGCTGTAGTCGAGACTGCTCGACTACGAAATCCCCTGAGCCCTTCTTCGAACGAATAATATTCCAAGAATTATTCGATTCGCTTCTGCACGCCTAAGAAACTATACATGCAAAAACACGAACACACACACGCTTGTTAGCCTTTATGTGTGTGAGCAATACAGGCGGCTTGCTGTCTCGCTGCCTTTGTTGACGCGGCACATGGGTTTTGATGAGAAAACTTTGATGATTAATAATTCTGTTTCTAGATGGACAATCGTATTGATATCTTCAGATTATGATTATGATATTCATATCTATATGCCAAACCAAATTGCATGTCTCTAGTATTTGAAATGCATTTTTTACACATTTGGGGGTGGTGGGGCGAGGTGGGGAACGGAATTCTAAATCTGACAAAAACCTAAATTGTATTAAATTAGTATCTATATATATGCAGAAGACTTGGAGACTCTAACTCTAAAGATGAATTGGCTAGAATTTTATAACTGGTTCCCGATAAATTCATTTATCGATAACTTTGAAAAAATACGAGGTATCGAATTTCTGAAACAAACTCGTACTGCACGTGCAATATACGGACCTAACACAAAAAGAATGAACTCTCTAGCTTTTGTATCTTCGGAAATCGACGCGTTCATACATACGGACGGACGGACGGACGGACGGACACACGGACATGGCTATATCAACTTTTCTCGTCACCCTGATCAAGAATATATATTTTATGGGGTCTGCCACGCCTCCTTCTGCCTGTTACATACATTTAACAAAACCATTATACCCTGATTTCCCATTTTAAATGGACTCAGGGTATAAAAAAAAAAACAAGTAAGAAGGCTCTAGTCGAGACGGCTCGACTACGAGATACCCTGAACCCTGCAAAAAGGTGATACTCTTCTTCTTTACGCATTTATAAGCGCGCGCTCTGCTAACTGCGCAGTTGCTGCCGTGGCTTGGGGGTGGGTTGGGCTGAACTTTGGACGCTTATAACTCCATTTCTAGATGGACGATCTTCATAAAATTTTCAGAGTAGATTAAGGATATATGAATCTTTCTTTGTGCCAAATTGCAAGTCTCTAGTATTTGAAATGCGTTTTTTCAAAATTGTGGGCGAAGGGGGCGTGGCATCCAAAATCTGAAAACTACAAAATCTGCGTATCCATAATATCTATCTAAATATATAAAGTTTAAGTCTTTAGCTAAAACGGTGTAGTAGTTATACCCAAAAAACCTAAAAAATTGAATCGAATTTTCGATTTTTTATCGATAATTTGGAAATGGGACGAGTTATCGAAAAAACAAAATAAACTCGTATTGCGTAAGTAACATACGAGTGTTCATGTTCATTTCAGCTTTCTAGCTTTTGTAGTTTCGGAAATCTCGACGTTCATACGGACGGACGGACGGACAGACGGACAGGGCTCAATCAACTTATTTTTTATGCTGATCAAGAATATATATACTTTATAGGGTCTGCGACGTCTCCTTCTGCCTGTTACATACATTTCACAAAATCAATCATAAAGTTAGATTGGAGATGCCGGGGATTGAACCCGGGGCCTCTCACATGCAAAGCGAGCGCTCTACCACTGAGCTACATCCCCATAGTCGCAATTGTTCCTTATACTTTGGGACTAAAAACGCACTAATACTATTTTTGTTAGGAAACGATAGATTTATTATTTGTTTTTTCATGCGAACATCTATGCTGAGAAAGTTCTATTCAAATCGTGTTGTATCGATTATTTACTATACGATTATATAAGGTAAGTATTCACATGGAAAAATGAAAATATTTTGATATAATTATGCAGATATAATTAGTTCAATACTTTCCCAGCCAAACAAAGCTCGATATTTATTTGTATTATATATTTTGAATATTTTACAAGTAAATATATAATATACAAATATTTAATATAAAATATGTTTATTTATAAAATATAATATATTAAACTCAACTATCCGCTTTTCACGCTCTCATTTCATCCATTTTTCGCACTTCAGTTTTGGTTACACATTTTTTGTTGTCGTTGTATCTTTATCATTTCTGCCTTTTTCTATGCCCCAACAGCGACAGCAACAATGAACAAACTATACCGGAAAAAAGTGGGTTACTTAATTTTTATTTTCTTGCATTTCAAGCAAGCAATACCAATACCAATGCTAACAACAACAGCAATTCAAGCCAGCTTTACATCTATGCATCTATCGGTCTATCTTTTATTTTATTTTTTTTTTTTTTTTTAGCACAGATTGAGTAAGAGTTTGTTGCTGTTGTTGTTGCTAGCGCTACTTGGTTTATATTTAAAGCCAAGCCTCGGCCACATCTCGGACCCCTTTTCAGTCGACGGCATGAGCAAAAGCAACAGCAGCAGCAACAGCAGCAGCAGCAGCAACAGCGCCAGCAGCGTTGATCGTGTGGCCAAATGCTGCGGCAAGCGTGGTTTCACTTTCTATGCCGCTGACTTTTGCTATCTACCAATAGCAACGGCAGCTATAGCAGCAGCAGCAATAGCAGCTAGCAACAGCAACAACAATGAGGCCGTCAAGCATCCCGCAACAACAACAACTATAAAATGCGCTCTAGTCGGGAAAGAAAGACTGAGAGATACTCAATAATGAAATATGCGATATTATCGGTTATTTAAGAGATCGTATTTTTCGATTAAATAACGAGCTGAGTGTTTGTCCACATGACTGAATAAGTCGTCCGCCTGAAGACGCGCCTCTTTATCAATCTATTTATACGCATATGCATATATCATATTTATATATGTATATACATAAAATCGGTAATTCGATCCGTAAGTTTGGTATACCCTCTTCTGCAAATTGTTGAGCTTAGGGTGTAGAAGAGTTAACGGCATTGCTCAGTTCACCTCTTTTTCTTTTTCTTTTTATTTTGTTTTATTTATTTATTTTTTATTTTGCTTTTTCATTTTCGTATCCAACAATGCTTTGACTATTTTCTTTTCGACGGCCCCTACGAGTTGCTGCGTCGTTCAGTGTGCATCTCAGTGTGGGCCTCTTATGTAATCGGGGCTGCTGCTGTTGTTGTAAAAGATGCCTTTTCTTTTGTTGTGCGGCTGATGACCAAGTTAAGATATTATGTTCGTTATGTTTCGCTTATTAACGTGGCCTACAAAAATTGTGTTTTGCGTTTTGAAGTTGTTTAAACGATTTTTCCACCGTTATAAATCAAGCGTCAACGCAAAAATAAAGATATATTTCTGCTCCCCTTTCCCTCTCCCTTTCCCTTTCCATTTTCCTTTCATTTTCTTTTTGCCTTTCCTAGTTCCGTAGTTCCCAATGGGAACTTCCCATTCCCCCCTGACACGTTCCACTATCGTTGCAGGCCAAGTTACGCAATTTTGGCATCACATTCAATCCCCTTGGATTGTATTTACTAGCAACTTACTCAGGCGGCAACAACAACACTTAAATGATGTTGCTAAGAGAACAATAACAAAAAGAACAGATGCAATTAAAAACATATAAATCTTCTTATTTGCTATATAATCATACATATGTATATCTAAATATATACCTAAAGCTATACGCCAAAAACGAAAACACCAATTATTTTTGTAAATAAGGGCCATGTATTTATGAGATTCTTTTCTTCGCATACAGTCAAACTATCCATACAAATCAATGATCTGTTCCGAGGTGCAAAATCACTTGCATTTCTTTTCTACCAGCTCTCCACAGTCCTATATCTCTTATGCAGGATGTCATGCAACACAACGACAACTTAAATACCTTTCAATTTATCTTTCTCATGTTGAGCTTAGTTATACAGTAATTAATTGAAGCTCAAAATATGGAATGTAAATAGGAAAATGAATCATTTAACAAAATTATCAATCAATGTAAGGGATGTCTTACATTAGAAGAAATACATTTATAAATATTGTTAAATATTAGTTTGTATTTTTTATTTACTTTGTAATTCATTTTAATTTACTTTATGGAATATATTTGAATATAACAAATAAATGAAATTAAATGATTATTAGTATTTGATTCGTATATTCGTTGAATGTTTTCAAATTTGATTCGATTTGATATGATCCCATTATGAATTATTTGAACTAAAATTGTTATTCTGAAAATGCAAATATTGCTAAAGTTGATATAATGCACTTAATTATTCTTAAATTAATTTTATTAAATTTGTTTGACATAGTTGTATCAGTTGGCATGGCACATACTCTCTTTCGTAGCGCAAAGACTCCACATTTGGCAAGGGCATGCAGACACGCACACACACTCGAAAAGAAAAACTAAATCTAAACCACTCACCCAAAGACCCATTGGCCTACTTTTCTTACAGACCAGCAACAAAAATATAGGAAATACAATAAAAAAAGAAATATGCTCGAAAATAATCTCTACGCCAACACACATGAATTGTGTGTGTGTGTGTGCTGCTGCTGCTAATCAGCAACACATGTGTGTGCGTGTTTGTCTGTTTGTGTTTGTGGTGGTGCGGCAAAATGAACAGCGCGCCCTTTAAAACTTCTTTGAAAAAGAGAAGAAACAAAAAGTTGCGCGCGCCACCATTTTCATTTCAGCTGCGCGTTGGCGTCGCCGTCGCCGTCGCCGTCGCTGCTTTATCAGTCGGCCTGCGTCGAAGGGAGGCGGAGGCCTGGCAGGGGATGGCTGGTGGGGGATGGCTGGTGGGGAGGTGCGTGGGCAACTTATCTTAGGGCAAAGCGCAACGCGTCGGACAGAGATGGGCCCAGGGCCGGGGCATAAGCACGCACCCGGGGACCCAGACCCCAGACACTTGTTGCAAGCACAAACATCAATAAATTGACCCAATTTTTGAAAAAAAGAAAAACAATTTTTTTTCACTACACACACACATACATACACAAGCGTAGCCAGAGCACAAACAAACCTAAATATGCCCTAGCTATAAAGCAAAAGCTCCCTTAAAGAACACAACAACAAATTGAAATTGTTGTTAAATTTTGTTTGCTTTGCGGCATTGTTGAGTTGTTTGCATTTGTTGGTGCAGCAGGGCGGGGCCAGGGGCCGTATGTACGTATTTGTATCTGTGTTTGTGTGTGTGTGTGAGTGTGTGTGTGTGTGCAGCTGAACAGCAGAATTCACTTTCAATTTGGGCGCATTTGAAAGAAATGTCTACAGCCCAACATCAACACCAACACCAACAGCAACAGCAACAACAATTATAAGAAGAACACTAGAACAAGAAGAATATAGAATATAGTTCGCTTGACTTTGAGCTAAGTAGGTCAGCAGCTGTAAAATAGACGCATAGTTGAAAGCGAAACAACAATCAGATGCGTTTTTTTTTTTTTTTTTTTTCATTTATTTGTGTTTTAGCATGTAGGGAATCGAAATTGGATTGGAATTGGTAATTGGGAGTGCGAATGGGCATTGTTTGGGTCATGTGTCTGGATGCGTTAACATCGTATCTAGAAAAGTTTGCTCTTGTGTGGCACTCTTCAAAGGGCCAGACACTGTCTGTTAAGTAGGTCAGGCAAAAGCAAACAGCATTTTGGGTTTGGATGCTCAGCGCTCTGCGATCAGTGATCAAAAATGTTTCAATATCCCATTAAAATGCAGACTAAACATTTTCAACACTTACTCATAACAATTACTCATTTCGCAATACGAGAATCAACTCTTTTATTCGATTTACCGGTACACCTTTGCTCACGATCAATATCCAATAGAAACACAATATTTAATGTAACTTCTTTGCCTTTCATTGTAAAATCGAAACATACTACTGGGGTCAGCTGCTATAAATGGCAGTCCTACTAACTGTTTATATTGAGTAGAATAGTTTATATTGAGTAGAATAGAATGGGCTCAAACATAATGAAAATTGTCATAAGATGCTTATAACTTGCAGCCATCTATGCATATTTGCCACAAATAGACTATATGACATCCTAAAATTGTACAAAATTATTGTCGTATTATTGCAGATGACTAAAGTCGTGAAGCTGTGTAGCCAAATCTCCGACTTCAGTTTAAACTTAACTCGTTTTACGTAACTGACCCGAGCTATCGCTCAAATCGTAAGCAGCTAATTTAACATGTGTTACGTAACGCTCAATGCGATTGTCTATTTTTGGCCCGCCCGCTCTCTCGACGTAGCTCAATCCCATTCATGATTCTAATGCGCCGACCTATTATCAGGGCTAGCCCATCACGGCCGTCTTATTGATGGAATATACAAGCATACCATTCAAATTTGATGCGCTCAGCGCCACGATCCATTTTCTATTTGTTTGCTTCTATTACTTTTACAAGTTTCACTTGAAGCGCAGGGTATGTGAGAGTATGTGGAATTTGTTGGCCGATATCTACGGATATGTTCGGTAATGTTTTTATTTGAATCAACTAGAAAACTTGTTCTGGGAACTTGAAATTCTTCTTTTAAGGAGCTGACCAAGTACTGACTCGAGGAACATATATAGATATACATACATATATATGAGTAATTTTCAACTTAAGCTAAACTTGAGGGTATTCTCGTATCGGTTTGCTTTCGACTCATTGTATTAGTGTCTCGTCTTCCGTATTTCGGGTCACATGCGTGCGGCTAGTCTTGTCCGCTTTTTGATTGGGTTAGGTGTGTTAGTTTTGGGATTGTTATGAAGTGTTGACTTGAGTTGTATGTGTGTGTGCGTGCTTGAGTATCACAGTGACAATGGTTTGTCGATTACGCGGCCTTGAAAGTGAAAAGGTGTTGAACGAGGAACTTTCGCTTTTCATACCGATTTAATGTGTGTGTGTGTGTGTGTGTGTGTGTGTGTGTGCGGTTGTGTGTGTGTGTGGGCATGAAGACAATTTTGTAGCTGAGTTGCTGTATGGAAACTAGCCTAAAATGCAGACTTAAGTAACAATTAAATGGCGCGCCAGTTCTAGCACCTTCTGACAATCAAATGTCAGGCATCGCCCACGTGGCTGTGGACACCCACATTTTGAAGGAGTCTCGCTGTTTAAAAATTGTTATTATTGTGTTAGTTGTTTGCGTGGCTCATTTCAATGCGATCTGTAAAGTCAAAGCTGCAAGTTAATTGTCGAAAAATAGCAACTGGCTCAACCTCATTTCATAAGCTGTTGCAGTTAAACATTTTGGGGCAATTAAATAACTGGGCGGCCCATTATATAAGCCAACACGTAAGCATACATTTAATTGTTTTAACTATCCTAAAACCAAGTATTACATATGCTGTTGTCTGTTTGTTGCTTTTTAGTGTGGGTATTACAAAATATCTAAAAACCTTAACTAAGTCATTTCATTAAGCCCATTTTCCTACCAAAAAGATGAATAAATAAACACAAATAAAAAATAAAAAAACGCAGTTCCGTTAACGGTGCTTAATTATGCATAGGCAAAAGAGTTTAAAAGAAAAAATTAAATGTTATGCATTTCAGCTGATGCCAAAAACTAATAAAAAGTCAAATAACCAGGTTACAGCAGCTAAAGTGAGAGATACAGATACAGATACAGATACAGATACAGATACAGATACAGATACAAAAACAGATACAGATACAGATACAGATACAGATACAGATACAAATACAGATACAGATACAGATACAGATACAGATACAGATACAGATACAGATACAGATACAGATACAGATACAGATACAGATACAGATACA
Organism: Drosophila borborema; assembly: GCA_030914335.1. Classification (NCBI taxonomy): domain Eukaryota; kingdom Metazoa; phylum Arthropoda; class Insecta; order Diptera; family Drosophilidae; genus Drosophila; species Drosophila borborema. The sequence continues at coordinate 480,826 of JAUESP010000303.1, forward strand.
GATACAGATACAGATACAGATACAGATACAGATACAGATACAGATAACAGATACAGATACAGATACAGATACAGATACAGATACAGATACAGATACAGATACAGATACAGATACAGATACAGATACAGATACAGATACAGATACAGATACAGATACAGATACAGATACAGATACAGATACAGATACGATACAGATACAGATACAGATACAGATACAGATACAGATACAGATACAGATACAGATACAGATACAGATACAGATACAGATACAGCATACAGCATACAGATACACGATACAGATACAGATACAGATACAGATACAGATACAGATACAGATACAGATACAGATACAGATACAGATACAGATACAGATACAGATACAGATACAGATACAGATACAGATACAGATACAGATACAGATACAGATACAGATACAGATACAGATACAGATACAGATACAGATACAGATACAGATACAGATACAGATACGATACAGATACAGATACAGATACAGATACAGATACAGATACAGATACGATACAGATACAGATACAGATACAGATACAGGATACAGATACAGATACAGATACAGATACAGATACAGATACAGATACAGATACAGATACAGATACAGATACAGATACAGATACAGATACAGATACAGATACAGATACAGATACAGATACAGATACAGATACAGATACAGATACAGATACAGATACAGATACAGATACAGATACAGATACAGATACAGATACAGATACAGATACAGATACAGATACAGATACAGATACAGATACAGATACAGATACAGTTACGTATGCTTTTAATACGGGTCCGAAGACTCCAAACAGTGACCCACGTCAAATCAATTTTCGCGCAATCATAAAACTGAGAGAAACAACAAAAGACAAGACTCATCGCTGTGCCAGTTACATAGGTGAGCTTTGTATATCTTGGATATGCGCCAACCAGTTACAAACCGGAACTGTCCGATATAGAGGATGAATTATGCCATTTTCAGAGAAGCGATCGAGTTTACTCTCTAAATATGCAACTCTCGCTCGCACTCGCACTTGCACTCTCACTCTCACAGTTGGCCCCGATTGTTTTGGCCTGGCTTTTGCTTTTGCTTTTGCTTTTGCTTTTGCTTTTGCATTATTCATCCGCGTCGAGGCATATTCAAAGTCTTCCTCTTGACCTTGGACTCAACACGGTTACAAACAAGAGCCGCAGCAGAAACAACAACAAACGGCAACTTGTCGCCGTGTTGGAAAGTAGAGCCAAAAGCGTGTGCCACAAAAGAAAGCCAAACCACTTTTACTTTCAAGCTCAGCCGGCGAACTGAGGCAATGTCGGCTTGGCCTGGCTAACTGGCTCAACTGCTCTTGGCCCCGTGCCTGCTGCTGCTGCTGCTGCTGCTGCTTTTAGCGCCAAAATGTGGTAGCGCTCTTTAGACCGAGCATGATGCGGCTAAAATTGATTTGGCTGATAACCTTTCAGTCTAGATTAACGGAAGTAGCAAGTGAGGAGATACATACATATACATATGTCTAATGCGCATATATGTCATATATTTCTCTGCACATATCTATAGATATTCGATATATACTCGACAAATCACTTTACGATATTACGATATTCGTCTTCCGTAACGTATTTTATTCTATAAATAGCGTTTTTAATTGTTATATGAAATATGAAACACAAAAATTTAACTTTACACTTAAACTTTGACTTTGCGATTCAAGTATTTAAGAATGCATGTTAGTTATATAAGTCTTATAAATTATACATGAATTAAATAGATTTTATTTTAAATTAAAATAAAAGTTGCCTATTATGCAAGTATTTCAGTTTTAGTATCTAAAATAACAAGTAAGCTAAATAATATTTAGATATATATTTTTATACTTAAATATCTTTTAGTCAAATAGTCTGAAATGCGCAACTACGAAAGAATAAAAAGAAAACCCGAACTTAGGTGTCTTGGACAAACAAACAATCGATTGCAACAACAGCAGCGTTGTCTTTGCCGACAAACAATCTATAGGGGATAACGATGAACAGGAAAAGTGAGATAGAATCAATGAGCGAGACGGAGAGAGAGAGAGAGAGAGAGAGAGAGAGAGAGAGAGAGAGAGAGAGAGAGAGAGAGAGAGGGAGAGAGCGAGACAGAGAGAGAGAAAGAGAGGGAAAGACAGATAGAGGGGGCAGAGAAGTGTAATTGAGACTGGATAACTGAAAGAGCACTATGTGTGTGTTTGTATGTGTTGCTGTGTGAGTTTGGGGCTCACACTTGTAACTGCATGCTAACATGTTTTCGAAAATATTTTTTTATTTATTTATTTATTAAACAAGCTGACAGAAACAACCAGCAAACTTGTTTATTGTGATTGTTTTTGTTGTTGCTGATTTTGCTGTTTGCATATATAATATATACACACTTTGGGCCACAAAATACACACACACACACACGCACACACACACATATACATATTCATCAACACGCATATGCATGTAGATATGTATATAGTCTACCTACATTCACAGAGAGCGCGAAATAAAGCAACACAATATTCATATATTTATACTTTTAGTTGACAGGCAGTTACATAATTTGTACCGTTATGCGAATGATATTAATTTGCATGCGACGTCGACCACAAATTAATTTCATATTTTAATCATTTGGCTTTACAACGGGTCGTCATTTGGAGTATCCCCCTCTCTCTAACACTCTACCTCTTCTCTCTCCTCTACACATGCTCCTCTCTTGCCTATACTCCCGTTGACTCCTTAGTGAGCCCGTGGCTCAAACAAAGCTTGTGTAGTCACGCTGCTGTAGTTCTTGTGGCTTGCAAAATCTTGCCTAAGTATTTGCTCAATTTTTTCCATTTCCTTACCAAGCGCCCCCCAGCAGCAGAAGCAGCAGCTGCAACAGTCGAGGTAGCGGAGGCAGTTTTCAGTTTTCCTTTCGCTTTCATTGACGCGTGAAGTGCCTCGGCGTAGGGCAGGAATCGTATGCAGCGCAAAACAACAACAGCAGGCGGCAACCAGATTATAAAGAAAACGATCAGAAGTCGAACATTAAATACTCTGAGCAACATTCGCGCGCTTATACGTGCGTTAAGAAGAAGGGCATTAGTTTTTTTTGCAGGGTTCAAGGTATCTCGTAGTTGAGCAGTCTTGATTAGAACCTGCTTACTTGTTTCTAAATAACATCTTCAATTGGGTGAAGTAAGCGTATTTATAACCTGAACCTATTGCGTTAAAGGTCTGTAACAGATAAGGGGCGTGGCATAAGCATATATATTCGAATGTGTAAACACGTCGGTCTCAGAAACTATTTATAGTTTGTTTCCGAAAATCTATACGTATTCCAGTTTAAGTTATAAAATTATATCTCGTTCATTCTTAGATCTTGAGTATCCAAATCTTCTACATATACATATAAAAAAAATTATTAAACTCAATTTTGATGTTTGTTGGATTTTGGATACCAACAGCAAATTCATCCCAATGAATTTTTTCAGCACGAGTATTTTACTAGAAATATTGCAGTTTGGAAGGAACAAGGAAAATAAGAGATTAAGGAAAGTACTTGGTGCAGTTCAGTTCAAATTAAATTAAATGTTTATAGATTTAGTTTCAGCTTAGTTTTATAGATAGTCGTGTGGTTACTGATTCAAGTTATATTTTATATTGTATGTAGCAAATACATGTTACTTATCAATAATTCATTTTCTTTATGATTCCTTTACTAAATAAAGTGTAAAAATATATATTAAATTATTATTAAATAAATGTATTAGTAATAATATTAAATCACTCTTAATAAACAGAACATGGTATATTAAAGAACTTGAGCGTAACAAACTAAATGACATTTTAGTATCTTCCCTTCATGAAGCGAAACAAAAAGCTTAGTTAATGTGCATTACGTTTACGTGATTCTGATCGATATCGCCAGCCAGCGGCAGTGAGCGTCTCCGTAGTCTATGAAGTCTCTATAGTTAATAGAGCTTTTGTTGCAGACATGATCAACGAAGCAGAAACAGCCTAAACAACTCTCCTCTGTCCCTCGATTTTTACTCAGCCACTTGCTCGTATTTTTTCGCCTTTTCTTTTTTGTATACCCTGAACCCATTGAAAATGGGAAAGCGGGGTATAATGTTTTCGTGAATATGTATGTAGCAGGCTGAATCCATAAAGTATATATGTATGTATATTGTCGATCAGGACGAATATCTGAACCAATACAGTCATGTCCGTCTGGGATTTCGTAAACTACAAAAGCTAGACTTAGTACGCCGTACGAGTTTATTTTATTTTTTCGATAGCTCATCACATTTTTATACCCTGAGCCCATTGAAAATGGGAAATCAGGGTATAATGGTTTTCTGAAAATGTATGTAACAGGCAGAAGAAGACTTGATCAGCATAAAAAAATAAGTTGATTGAACCCTGTCCGTCCGTCCGTCCGTATGAACGTCGAGATTTCGGAAACTACAAAAGCTAGAGAGCTGAAATTTCACATGAACACTCGTATGTTACCTACGCAGTACGAGTTTATTTTGTTTTTTCGATAACTCGTCCCATTTCCAAATTATCGATAAAAAATCGAAAATGAGTTTTCATTTTTTAGGTTTTTATACCCTGAACCCATTGAAAATGGGAATTCAGGGTATAATGGTTTTGTGAAACTGTATGTAACAGGCAGAAGGAGACGTCGCAGACCCCATAAAGTATAGTTATTCTTGATCAGCATAAAACAAGTAAGAAGGCTCTAGTCGAGACGGCTCGACTACGAGATACCCTGAACCCTGCAAAAAAAAGTGATACTCTTCTTCTTTACGCATTTATAAGCGCGCGCTCTGCTAACTGCGCAGTTGCTCCCGTGGCTTGGGGTGGGTTGGACTGAACTTTGGACGCTTATAACTCCATTTCTAGATGCACGATCTTCATGAAATTTTCAGGGTAGATAAAGGGTATATATATCTATCTATGTGCCAAATTGCAAGTATTTGAAATGCGTTTTTTTTTTTTTCAAATTGTGGGCGAAGGGGGCGTGGCATCCAAAATCTGAAAACTACAAAATCTGCGTATCCATAATATCTAACTAAATATATAAAGTCGAAGTCTCTAGCTAAAACGGTGTAGTAGTTATACCCAAAAAACCTAAAAAATTGAAACGAATTTTCGATTTTTTATCGATAATTTGGAAATGGGATGAGTTATCGAAAAAACAAACGTACTGCGTAGCTAACATACGAGTGTTCATGTGAAATTTCAGCTCTCTAGCTTTTGTAGTTTCCGAAATCTCGACGTTCATACGGAAGGACGGACGGACAGACGGACAGACGGACAGGGCTCAATCAACTTATTTTTTTATGCTGATCAAGAATATATATACTTTATAGGGTCTGCGACGTCTCCTTCTGCCTGTTACATACATTTCACAAAACCATTATACCCTGAATTCCCATTTTCAATGGGTTCAGGGTATAAAAATAAGTTGATCTAGCCCTGTCCGTCCGTCCGTCCGTCTGTCCGTCTGTCCGTCTGTATGAACGTCGAGATTTCGGAAACTACAAAAGCTAGAGAGCTGAAATTTCACATGAACACTCGTATGTTAGCTACGCAGTACGTTTGTTTTTTCGATAACTCATCCCATTTCCAAATTATCGATAAAAAATCGAAAATTCGTTTACATTTTTAAAGTTTTTTGGGTATAACTTCTACATCGTTTTAGCTAGAGACTTCAACTTTATATATTTAGATAGATATTATGGATACACAGATTTTGTAGTTTTCACATTTTGGATGCCACGCCCCCTCCACCCCCAATTTGAAAAAATTAAAATACTAGACTTACAATTTGGCACATGGATAGATATGGTATATGGTATATGGTATATGGTATATGGTATATGGTATATGGTATATGGTATATGGTATATGGTATATGGTATATGGTATATGGTATATGGTATATGGTATATGGTATATGGTATATGGTATATGGTATATGGTATATGGTATATGGTATATGGTATATGGTATATGGTATATGGTATATGGTATATGGTATATGGTATATGGTATATGGTATATGGTATATGGTATATGGTATATGGTATATGGTATATGGTATATGGTATATGGTATATGGTATATGGTATATGGTATATGGTATATGGTATATGGTATATGGTATATGGTATATGGTATATGGTAAATTCATGTGAGACCGAATCATTAAGGGGCCGATCGGGCACGAAGCCCAGCAGAAAATCAAACAATCCAAAGCGACAACAACAACATCCATATAAACCAACAGCAACAGCAACAGCAGCAGCAACAACAACATCATCAAACCATAATAATATTAATTCCAGTGTGTGCTTCCACGTTCGTTTGTAGTTGTATGAGAAACTGGGTCAGCGTGTCGTTTGTGCTCACACAGAAACACATACAGAAACACATACACAAACACACACACTCACACACATACAGACGAGAGCACAACAAATATATGCACACATGTAAGTTGCTGTTGCTGTTGCTGTTGCTGCCGGCGCACGATAGAAAGTGAAAACGAAGCAACAATAACAACAGCAACAACATGCACAACGACAGCGACTACGACAACAAAATGGCTATGAGACTATGACGAATGTACTGCAAGAAAATCACATAATCGCCGTCGACAGCAGCAGCAGCAGCAGCGGCAGCAACATCAACAGCAGGCAGTAACAGCGACGACTGAATTATAATTTAGGGAAAATTATGCACGCAGCACAGTAAATATAAATAAGTAAATATATGAAAATAAAAAATCGAGGCACAAATTAAGCACACGTCGTTTTTGTATACCAACACAATTTCTAAAAGTTAACATCGGGCAGCCGCTTCCGAAAAAAAAACGTTGCGCTGAATAGTATTCCTTAAAGTTACGGCTAAAGGAGATTAAATAACACTGAAGTCAATGGACATTCAATCGAATAGAAAAGTTTGCACTGCCGGATTCTTGGCGATACGATAGGAATAACTTAAGAGGCCTTTTTTCGTTATTTAACATATTAATATATGCATTAGTTATGCAAAGAAACGTAATTTGAAAACAAATATTTAATGAACGCACTACTGAACACTGTTATGAGAAAGTTAACAAAAATCTGCAATAGTAGCTCAGTGGCGAAGGGACTCTGCCAGAGAGTTGCTCTATGGAATGGGAATAGTCAGAATCAGCTTACTATTGGATTTAAAAAACAAAATAAAAATAATTTTCTTAATTTCGTTGAGAAATCATAAATTCTGTATAAGTCTTAGATATAACAAATACCCCAAGTTAACCTCTTGCAGAAAGCTATAAAATTGGTTTCGATGTGAAAACTGGCGCACGTTTTTGAATTGAGAGGCAATTGTTTTCGAAGTACTCATAAATTGATGATGAACAAAAATAAAAATAAATGACCAACAATTGAAATTACCTTAGGCTAACCTTGCCTACTCCTTCTCCTAGTCCTCTTAGTAGAAACTGCCTTACCGCCGTTGGCGCTAAAACGTGATCGGATAGTTGCCAGTTGGAATAGTACGAGGGAAGTTAGTTAGCTCGAGGAACATCGATTGCCAAAAGGCTTCAAGGCGCGCTTCAAAATCACCTCCAAATGCTTCTCATGCCGTCGTTAAAAAAAAACCACACCCAAAAAAAAAAATAATAATAATAAATAAATAATAATAATAATAATGTCATTAATAATAAAAATCTTAAAAATCTTAAAATGCGTTGTGCAGATTTACAGGCGCTGATTAGGTATGCAACGGGTGTGTGTGGGGGCAGAACGTCTGCTGCTGCCAGAGAAGCAGCTCGAAGCCAATATAGCGCTGGACTATCCATCAAGCTGCAAAAATCAACGAAGCGCTGCAAAAAAGCGCGCGATTACGAAAGCAAAACGAAGATACTCCAAGCCAAACTAAGCCAAGCCATGCCGAGTCGAGCCGAGCCGGGCCAAGACAAGCACAGCCAAGTGGGGTGGCCACCAAGTCAGATAGTCAGTCAGTCGGCCCACGGTATGCACCCCCTTTCCCTCTTCGCAGCTCCATTTGCTGCCTGTTTCCACTCGACACACATATTTGCTAGTAGCTGAGTTTTGTTTTGTTTAGCGCTTGGCCTGGGCCTGGGCCTGGTTATATCATCAGCGCTCTTACGTGCCAGCCAAATGGTCATCGGGGCTGGATCGACCGACTTAGGAGACCGCGTGCGCGTTTTTATGCATTTTCAAAGCGGGACACCAGCAACGGCAGCACCAACAACAACAACAACAACAACAACAACAACAACAACAACAACAACAACAACAACAACAGCACAGCAGCATTAAATGCTCGACTGGCCAACTGGTTGACTGGCAATTTGGCTGCTTGGCTTGTCCAGCCAACGAGTCGCACTCTGCGTCGTCGCTTTTGCCGTCTCATTCTGGCTGGTCATTCATTCAGTCGTTAGTCTCCCCTTTCGATCCATGGCCCGTCCGAGCGCTTGCATTTGAATAATGTTTGACCCAAATTCGAGTTTTGTGCGCGCGCGCCTTTTGGCTGACAAGAAAGAGTTAGTTACTAACAAAAGCCCAGCTGAAAAGTCAACAATGCCACCTTTTTTTCTCTCTCCACTTTTATTTTTCAATTTTTTTTCTTTGTACTTTTTTCACTCATTGTAATTCATTTGTTGCTGTCTAAATGCCATTTTTCTGCGTGAGAAAAGCTGTCAAAAAACATTTTGTTTGAGTGTTTCGCGCATTAAAATTGTTTTATCTCCATAAATGAACAACAAAAGTGAAAAATATAACTAAACAGCTTCAATTTATCTGTCAAATCGTCTAGCATTGACTAAAAGTATAGGATAGTGATGTCTGAGTCGTACTTCATATACGCCTATGTCCTCGAAGTTCTTAGATTGACAACATTAAGAAAAACGGCTCTGAGCGTTCTACTGTTAGATCAGACGTTTTTCATAAATTTATTACACATTCACTTCAGCACTTGCGATTACTATTCGGGAGAAACCAAATTATATTGAAATATTTTAATTTATGAGTAAAGTCGGAATGATTCACACCACTGACATCGAATCGTCCTCGAGCTTTCATGAAATACACGCATCTGAAGAAACTTAGTTCCTATCTCTGATGACTCATATTGAAAATCGGTCAATCGGAATTATGTTTTATGTTAATAAAATATTTGAACAACGGTAACCAATCAGTGAATAAATCAACGATCAACAGGTAAGTCAATCAGTAAGTCGGACTATCAATCGTCCAACCAAACTTAAGACCAACTTATCTGTCGATATATGATGCATTCAATCAATGCAGCCAATCGTCAGTCAATGATTTAGTCAATTAGTCAATCAGTTAGTTGTTCACTAGCTCAGTCCGGCTGTTTTTGGTGGAAACTTCTTCTTCACTCGTATTCTTAATATAATTATAAAAATGAATGTAAAAGTTACAATAATAAACGTCCACGACATCAATAATAAGGCAAGTTTTGACAACAGTGCGACCACATATTTTATGTTTAACTGACGCAAATGTAGCTTTAGCATCAAATTTGATAGGTACCACACCAAGTAACATAAAACATACTTCATCTTTCCGTGCCATAGAGAGACTAGAACAAAATTGGAAGTCCTGAAGACACCGTATGTTCTGTATGGGTCTGCAATAATTTTCGCAAATACATTATTTAATATTGTGCTAACTATGTAAAATTGCTGCCCTGCAAATTAATAATGCTTCCTCGTCCTTTGACGTCATGCTTATGCATCTAAATGCAAATAAATTGATCCAAATTGCCATATCTGGCGTGTGGATCGATAGAAATACATTGACAAAGAGAGCGTTTGCAGCCGAGAGTTTTGCTTGGGAGTCTCTTGCTTGGAAGCTTGGCCAATTTCGCATTACGCCTGAGATTGATGCCACAAATTGGTTCACATGGCATGACTCCACATTGAGAGACAACGGAGGTGTCAAGGGGGCGTGTGGCACGTATGGGGTTGTGGGGCTGGTGTCTGATGTCTGGTAGCTGGTGGCATCGTCAGCGCCACTGTTGTAATCCAACAAACTATAATTTCTGTTTTCTTGAGTGTTATTTTTTTGCTTTAGCTAATTTTGGTGCATTCTCGCATTGAAGTGCCCGTCGTGTGGCTAATTTCGTATGTTTTGTTATTATTGTATGCTCAGATTGCCACTTGTTGTTGCTATTGTTGCTTTTTTTCAGTGCAGGCTTGTTCCAATATATGTGTGTGCGGATTGTGTGTTAATTAACTTTGGCATCAGTCAGCGTCAGACAATGCACTTTTCGGTTGGCTTTTTGGCCAGGCTGAGACTGAGGCAGAGGTTGACGCTGAGAACAGCTACTGGTCACATTCTGTATATATATATATATATATATATACATATTAAATCTTTTTATTATTATTATTATGTTCATTCGTGGAAGCGAGTGCTCGTAATGTCGTCTTCAGCCTGGGCAAGCCGGTGGCTTTTATTGTTGTCGGTCTTTATTAGCCGTTGACATTTGTTTAACGCACGTCGCTTACAGTTAGACCCATTTAATTTGGAAGGCACTATTTAGTGCCGTTATGGCACATTTTCATGTTTTATACCAGCTATTCCCAAGAAAGACACTCTGCTCCAATTTCAATTTGTCGTGCGACAATTCCAAAACTTCAAGATGGCCAGAGCTACTAAAACGCACAGCTTAAGATAGTTTCAGTGTGTTGGCAATTGGCGCAGTTGCTGTACAAATCAATCAAATCAAATTGAATCGTAGCGCGCCAAATGGGAGTCAATTTGTCTAATGAGCTGTTGCCACAGGTAGCCGATTGGCCAAGTGAGTGGCCACTCAGCTGAGGTGCAAATAATCTCCACTCAATTGAATCGACTGGAACTCTATTCAATTGTCCAGGCGCTGCAATGGTTCGTATTTATAATGCGACTTGTTGCAAATGCTAATGCAGCAGCAGCAGCAGCAGCAGCAGCAGCAGCAGCAGCAGCAGCAATGGCAACAGCGATTGCCTGTTGCACCCACTGCTGATTAATTGAATAGACATAGATGCAGACTTTTGTATAGATAGATATCGATATATTTGAACGTAGGAAGGAGGCGTTCAAAATGCGCATTTAGATGAAGCCGATGAAGCCACAGACCCACCAAGTCGGAGACAAAGCTTGCAGCTTATCGACAACACGAGGCAAGTACATTCAACTCTTCTAAATTGATCAAAGCATAGATATCGGAGAGTATGTGCGTGTGAGACAGGGAGAGAACAATTATATTCGAAAGGATGACTACTATATACCCTTATAGACGGTTACCTGATTACTTTTATAGACATTAGAGTATATATTAATTGCATTATGAGATATGTGGGGAACAAACACCTCCATAGAAAAACTATCAGCGCAAAACTACATTTATCATGTGACGATTCCAACATCGAACGACAAACTCAAAGTATCTTCTGGACGGTACCAAATACATGGTTATATACTGATTATTTATGAGCCCTACCATTAAAGATTAGCTGCAGAGCCATATAGAAATGTGTGACTGCATGCCTTGCTTAACATCTTTTTATAGAGCGGCATGATTGAAGTTATTTGAATCAATTAACTGCAAACATATTCCGTTATATCAAGTGATATTCCACAAGAACGCGGTACATAATAAATCAATCAAGAAATATGACTAAACATAAGAACTTTGGTAGCTTCTGAATATCAGTTGGCAACTTAATAATTAATTTGGTAATAGATCAAAAAGAACAGATTTCTCATTTTCGTAGACATAAACTGAATTTCGAATTAAAAGCGGTTATAAAAAAGCAGTTTAGTATTTTTTAACTCCTCTTCAAGACGGACGATCTTCAGGAAACTTTCGTTTTTTTTTTTTCAAATTGGGGTAAAATGGGGCGTTGCATCCAAAATCTGAAAATTACAGAATCGTCGTAAATTAGAAGTCTCTAGCTCAAAGCTAATAATAAAATAAGCTTAAAAAACATTAAACAAGTAAGAAATCTGTAGTCGAGACTGCTCGACTACGAAATCCCCTGAGCCCTTCTTCGAACGATTCATATTCCAAGAATGCTTCGTTTTGATTCTCCACGCGTAAGAAACTATACATGCAAAAACACGAGCACACACACACGCTGATTTATGCGTGTAAGCATGTATGTGTGTAAGCATTGCAGGCGGCTTGCTGTCTCGCTGCTTTGCTGCTGCGTCGCATGGGTTTTGATGATTAATAATTCTGTTTCTAGATGGACAATCGTATTGATTTCTTCAGATTATGATTATGATATTCATATCTATATGCCAAACCAAACTGCATGTCTCTAGTATTTGAAATGCATTTTTTTCACATTTGGGGGTGGTGGGGCAAAGTGGGGACCGGAATCCAAAATCTGACAAAAACCGAAATTGTATTAAATTGGTATATATATATATATATGCAGAAGACTTGGAGACTCTAACTCTAAAGGTGAATTGGCTAGAATTTTATAACTGGTCCCCGATAAATTCATTTATCGATAACTTTGCAAATATACAAGTTATCGAATTTCTGAAACAAACTCGTACTGCGCGTGCAATATACGGACCTAACACAAAAAGAATGAACTCTCTAGCTTTTGTATCTTCGGAAATCGACGCGTTCATACATACGGACGGACGGACGGACGGACAGACGGACATGGCTATATCAACTTTTCTCATCACCCTGATCAAGAATATATATACTTTATGGGGTCTGCCACGCCTCCTTCTGCCTGTTACATACATTTAACAAAACCATTATACCCTGATTTCCCATTTTCAATGGGCTCAGGGTATAAAAAGTAAAGGAATTTGAAATTTTTTATCGATAGTAAGGGAATGATAATACAAAAAAAAACATTTTGTAGTTTACGAAATCTGCACGGACGGGCGGACGGGCGGACAGGGCTACAAAACTTATTTTTCGCGCTGATCAATAATATACATACTTATATACTTTATGGGATCTTTATGTAGGAGACGTCTTTTACATACATTTTCATGAAACCATTATACCTTGCATTCCAATTTTTAATGGGTTCAGGGAATAAAAAAATAAATAAAGTTATGTGACTGATAACATGGGCATATAAATAAGTTCTTAAAAATTGTTTGATATTACCATAGTCATAGTGGGAACGCGCTTTATTGTCAGCTATATATAATTAATTTAATAATAATTTAATAATTTTAGCTTTTTATTATTGCTTTATTATTATCAACAAATGCTTTAGTATTATTATTAGCCCTGATTTCAGTTTAATCTCGAATCAGTTAAATTTTACCTATGGACATTTGCCATAAACCCAAATGCAATCTATATAACAGTAATGTAGAGCTGCCAACAGCTGTCGACTCTCTGCTGTTGTGAAAATTGGCAACAACGCACACAGCTAACACCCAGCCTCAGAGGCGAACTGCACTTGAGTCACTTCCGCTGCACTTGCCGCCATCGAAGTTTGGCAACGTCGCAAGTGAACGTCTGCCTACCTAATAGACCTGTTTAGATATATGTATATATGCATATTATAGAAATTATTATATAAATATCATTTTTACACATGTTAACTAAATTTTGGAATTCTCCGTGCGGTCGCATCAATAACCAAATGTGGGTCTCTTTTGGGTTTCCTGACTGCAATTACATATACATATTGAGTACATGTATGCATGTCCTCTATCAGTTGTATCGTTGTTGTTGGGTTTTTTGTTCTATACAAACAATAAAAAATAAAAAAAAAATAAAATAAAATAAAACAAGTGAGCTGAAACCGCAAACAGAAAATACGAGTAATGCGAAAATTGACAAATAAATAAACATCAGAAAAACCAGAAAAACAAAAAAACAGCACCCAGATCAAGTCTAGTCAGCGTTGTCTAGTCGTAGTCCGATCTAAACTAGTCGAGGCGTTGCGGTCGTTGCAACCAGCAACAGCACTAGAGTGCATTGACGTTTATTTTGCATGTGAGTGCAACACTAGCACCAACAACACCAGCACCATTCGATGCCGCTGTTAAAGCTCAACCCATCACTGTTGGCTCCACTGTCGCCCCCTCAGCAGGCAGGTCCACACATGCATAGCCCAGGCAAGTCTTCTAGCCAAGCGAGTATCGTTTTTCTTTATTTCTGAAGAATCGGCAATCGCAGAAAACGAGATTTTTCTTTCGATTCGGCGTCGAGTACATTGCACTTCGAGTTGTAGCCACAGTTTCAGCTGGATTCGGTCAATGTGTTGGTTTACTCCAGCTGAGGATCGATGCTGAACACAGGTACGCTTCAGGCAGCCATGGCGATGTGCACAGTGGTAGCAACTATATCTGCACGCGAACAATTTGGTGTATATAAATAAATACGTAGTTAAATAAATAAATAAATAAATATAAAGGCAATATTTAAAGATACACGTGTTAAAATAAAATAAAATAAAAGCAAAAGAATTTATTATAGCTTTGCATTTTTTATTGAATTCAAACTCTATTTGGTACAAAATTTAAGACAGAGAGATACTCCGATTTAAATATACTCTATGGACTTTAGATATGTACATATTTTTATGTGGAGCTATACAAAGCATACATATGAATATGCATATATGAATATAAGAACATTTGATCGATTTGAAAACAATGGTTTGAAACCATGTTACTATGCTATGGCTCAAGTAAGTAAATTGACATTAAATTGTGGATCCATTGTGGATTCATTTTGAATCCGGCTAACTAAGCATTCTTAAATTATATACATATATGTTTAATACACACAAACATATATATGTATATGTGTTATAAAACTGAACAGTGTGGATGGATTATACCACTGTGCCTTGTTCGTCTCCGTTTTGGCACGTAGTTTGTTGCCTCGGCGCGGCGGTCGTTCGCTGTTGTCGTTGTTGCTGTTGTTGTTGCTGTTGTTGTTGCTGTTGTTGATGTTGTTGTTGTTTTCGTTATTGTCGTCTTGAAAACTGGGTCAATCGCTGCTTGGGCTGTTGTATACGTATTTATTTAGTTTTGTGTGTTGTCTTGCATCTCGTTGTCTGGTTCGACTGGATTTGGATGGACAACTGGTTAGAGGCTCGTGCGTCGGAGGGGAGTTCGGGAGAGACGGGAGCTAGACTTCAAATAGTGTAAATTGCAAACTTTTTATTGCCTTTGCATTTGCCTATTTCTTTGTACGACTCGGTTGACAGCTCAGCTCAACTTAGCTCGGCTGATGGCTGGCGGGTTCGGTTTATCGAGAGGAGTACAACTTCAGATTTGGCTAGACTCGGTTCTCAGAGCACTTCTCAAATTGTACTTCCGTTGCGTGTTGCCTTTCGGTGACCCGACCGGGCTTCAGCTTAGGTTTCGTTTAATTACAAGTGACATAACGGTTAAACGCCCTTTGGTCGGTATGGTCACAATGACAGGCCGCCCAGGCCCGCGTCTAGACGTAAGAACGTGTTGCTCTGCACAGAATGCCGGCCGGCTCATTCGGCCCAACCGGTTTCTTTATTTCTTCTTCTTGACTTCTGGCTTTGTTGTGGTTCTTCCTCTTCTATTTCCGCGTATGTTTGTGTTCTGTTCTCTCTCTCTCTCTCCTTCTCTCTTCTCTCTTCTTAACTGCACTGTGCGGGGCTTACTTCTATGTCACGAGACCGCTACCCGGCTCAATTTGTCGGTTGGAAAGCGGGTTGGCAGGGGCAGGGATTGGAAGGTCTTAAATGGGTTCAAGTTCTATAGAATTTTTGGCATACGCCTGAGATTTATTTAATGGAAAAGCTTATACGACTGTGAGATCGTCAGAAGATACACACATATATGTACATATGTACATATGTATTTATGTATTAAAAAAGTTTCAAATGTGCGGTTAGTTTTCAAGACTGGTTTAGTGTAAGTCATAAAGAAAAACAGTTAGGTAGAAAAAAAAGTCTCAAATTTAACAATAATATGCTTGACGGGATTTTAAATAATACGTGTATGCATGTTATAAAATTAAACCAATTTACAAAAATATATTCCAATTATATATATGTATGTATGTATGTATATGTTTTATGATTTATTCATATGTGTAAATGGTAAATGGAAATAAATCCATTATTTGATTCTAGTATACTGATAAATCGTCACAAATTTAAAATGTTCGACCAGTTAGCCAAAATATATAAGTTGGAAATAAAATTTCCCGTAATTAAAACCTAATTATTTGTGAAGAAAATATTTTATTTTTTTAAATAGTCAAAAGCTATCTGAGCTGGTCACACCAAAGCTTCTTTACTAAAAGCTTTTAACTCTGCATAAAGCTTGCTGGTAAAAAGACGCCATCTACTGGCAATATATGCAAGTAGTATAATCTGAATTAAATTCTATTGATGTGGCAACGCTTCGAGTACCGTGGTTGCAAACTTGACTAAGACAGTCAAAAATAATTCCCATGAAAATATAATAAATTAGTATAAAGAAATATTTCCTAATATACATATATACGACACTTGATTTGAGCAACTGAAGATATATTCATTTGGTTCAGTATGAAACATATTAGATTTTTTTTTGCAAATTGCATTTTTATTGAAAAGTTTTTGCAGCATATTATTATAAAATATTAAAGTTTGAGTTAATTACTTGGGTAATTTAAAGACTACGAGAGAGTTACAGCACAGGAATACAAGAGGAAATCTTATGGGCTTATGAATAATACAAATTTTCAGAGATTCGTATTTTTCTTTTTCTTTCATGTTTTGCTTTAAGTAGGATCGATCTTTGGGTCTTTCAATAATTAATCTTAGTATTATTGCCATTTAGTCCGAAACTTTTGCCTGTTCGTCAGTCTTCGGTGAAATTTGAATTAGTTTCTTCATTTATTTATTGAGAATTGTGCACTAAATTTATGATTTCGAATATAATTTTTAAGATTTGATATTTGAAATAAAAAACGTTACTAAACGTTGTAATTGTATATAAATATTTATGCATATAAAGTGTTGTAGAATCTTAAATTAGTGTACTGAAAGCAGATGTAATGAGTGTGGGGTATATGAAGAGTGAATGTAGAGTGAAAGAGTAGAAGAATAGAAGAAAATGGCTGCGAGAAATGCGATAAACGTGCCTCCGTGTAAAGTGTAGCGTAGAATGAACAATAATAGATAGAATGAAGAGAAAGAGTGAGTGAATAAGTAAGAGAGCGAAAGAGCGAGGGAGTGCGGAAGAGGTGAAGAAAATGAATAATTTTGGTAAAGTGAATTGTGAATGAATGCAGGAGAGAATGAGTCGCACATGATTGGGTGGAAAATGAGTGCTTTGGAGCATTTCCTGCTGATGGTGCTTCGATTGCTGTCAAACTACGCTTGACATTTCCTGTATAAATATGTATGTATGCGTGTGTGGGTGTGTGAGTGTGTGTCTCGATGTATGTGTGTATTGTTGTCGCGTCCTTAGAGTATGTGGCAGTGCTTGGCGCGCATTTGCTGGCGCATGGAGCGCAGTAAAGCGTGCTGGCCACCAAACAGTAGACGCTCACGCACGCACCTCATTCCTCTGGCCACACCATTAAATACAATCGCCCTCGACCTCCTCCTGGTTAACATCGGGATCGAACTCGTCGTCGGCGGTGGCCTCCTGGTACTGCTGGTACTCCGAGACCAGGTCGTTCATGTTGCTCTCCGCTTCAGTGAACTCCATCTCGTCCATGCCCTCGCCCGTGTACCAGTGGAGGAAGGCTTTGCGACGGAACATGGCGGAGAACTGCTCGGAGATGCGCTTGAACAGCTCCTGGATGGCGGTGGTGTTGCCAATGAAAGTCGAGGACATCTTCAGCCCCTTGGGCGGTATGTCGCAGACGGCGGTCTTCACATTGTTTGGGATCCATTCCACGAAGTATGAGCTGTTCTTGTTCTGCACCGCGAGCATTTGCTCGTCCACCTCCTTCATGGACATGCGTCCGCGGAAGACGGCAGCCACAGTCAGGTAGCGTCCGTGACGTGGATCGCACGCGGCCATCATGTTCTTGGCATCGAACATCTGTTGAGTAAGCTCCGGCACGGTCAGAGCGCGGTACTGCTGCGATCCGCGCGATGTGAGCGGCGCGAAGCCGGGCATGAAGAAGTGCAAGCGCGGGAATGGTACCATGTTCACAGCGAGCTTGCGCAGATCGGCGTTCAGCTGGCCGGGGAAGCGCAGGCAGGTAGTGACGCCGGACATGGTCAGCGAGACGAGATGGTTGAGGTCGCCGTAGCTCGGATTCGAAACCTTCAGTGTTCGGAAGCAGATGTCGTAGAGCGCCTCGTTGTCGATGCAGTACGTCTCATCTGTATTCTCCACCAACTGATGGATGGACAAAGTGGCGTTGTACGGCTCCACCACCGTGTCGGACACCTTTGGTGATGGCACCACCGAATAGGTGTTCATTATGCGATCCGGATACTCCTCGCGAATCTTTGATATGAGCAGGGTGCCCATGCCAGAGCCAGTGCCTCCGCCAAGCGAATGCGTTAGCTGAAAACCCTAAAAGCAAATGGAAATCTGTGACATCAGTTTGCTTCAATGCAATGAATAGGAGAATATTCCATAAAAAAAAAAAAACTAGGATGACCTAAATGTTTCAGATCGAAATCTATCATCTGGGTTTCGCGTGCTTTTCTTGCTTTGTCATTCAAAGGATTTGAATAGAGGAGCATACCTGAAGACAATCGCAATTCTCGCACTCCTTGCGAACCACATCGAGGACATTGTCTACCAGTTCGGCGCCCTCTGTATAATGTCCTTTGGCCCAGTTGTTACCGGCGCCTGATTGCCCAAACACGAAGTTGTCCGGACGAAAGAGCTGACCGTAGGGACCGGAACGCACCGACTCCATGGTGCCTGGCTCCAGATCCAGAAGGATGGCGCGCGGCACATACTTCCCGCCCGAGGAACGACTCACAGCTAAGGGAATGAAAATGTGAGTGAGTCAGCAGTCAACCGGAATAACAAGGCAAGGAGAAGAATACTTACCAGATGCTTCATTGTAATAGACGCTGACGCGTTCCAGCTGCAGATCGCTGTCGCCCACGTAGATTCCATTGCTGTCAATGCCGTGCTCTTCCGAAATGATCTCCCAGAACTATAATCGAATAGCAAGAGGTTATTTGGTATTCGCAGTGCTTTCATTGAACTTAAGATTAACGTGCCCCACTGTTCGCTCCAAACATGATCGCTTTAATAAAGCTGTCATTGTAAATAATCCCAAGTATACACAATGTCTGTGACACCTCGGGGTTTTATGGAAATAATTCTTACGAAATGATCATGTTTAAAACAATTTAATGACTTTGGCCTGTGCCACCATAAAAAAGACATAAGAGCCTGTGTAGCTATTTTTATGTGCGCCGTAAGGAGCTCAGATGTGCAGTCCCAGGGGAGAGTTCTCAAAAGTCGTGGGGAGTTCAGATCTTGCTTTTTGTTTTATAGGCTTGTAGATGAATGTACACATATGTATGTACATATAAAAATGTAGTAAAGGATGACCATCTATATACATACATACATAATATACGAATTTGGGATAGTCGAATTTATTTATAATTTATTTCGAAAACTGGATGAGCGAAGAGGAAATTGAATTTAAAGGAAATTGCGAGAGTGAGTGCGATGTAGAGAGAAAGGTATGTATGTTAATCTGCAGAAATTGACGATTGATTTATGTTATAGATAAATGTTTTCAGACCTAAATGAGCATTATTGTCGGACCTTTCGCCATCAGTTATCAGATACTGCACTTTTGATGTATAGCTGATAAGGTGTTTTGTTGCCAATGTTTATCTCTTGATAAACTGTGGAGAAATCTCATTATACGTTTATCTTTGACTGCAGTCAGTCATCTGTCAACCTTTTGACGTTTGTCAAATAGAATTACGAGTTCTGTGAGTGTATGTGTGTGTGTGTGTGAGAGATAGAGAGAGAGAGAGGGGGCGGGAGGGTGTGTGTGTATGTGTGAGCCCATCCAACCATGTCAGAGTTCATGTTGCCAGCCGCAGAAACCGCCCAGCATAAAAAAGTATACAAATTATTAGAAAGTGTCTATTTTTCATTTGGTTTTCTCTGTATTGCGACAATGTGACAACGAAGTAGGCGCAGCCGCAGCGCCATAAAGAATTTTATTTTCCTCGTTTTTTGTAGTTTTTTGGGTTTTCGGATTTAAAAAAAAGAGCGATGGGACAGCCTCGAAAGTGAGACACATCGTACACTTTTGGGGCTGAAAATTTATGTTTGGTTCAGCCGTCAGAGTCGGATATCTCCAACATGCCCTGATTTAGTGCTAAATTTAAAGAGAAGCAACTCACAGGCGACGCATGCAGTCAGAAATAGCTTTTCGACTTGACTTTTCTTTTGAAAATACATACATACATACATATGTATGTATATACGCATCCACAGAAGACATATGTACTTTTTTTTAGCTAAGTATATTTCGGTGCAGCGTGTCGCGGCATGGGACACTTCCAAGTTGAGTCTTTAATTCAGAATGCTTGCCGCATGACAAACGCTCCTGGGGTACAATGTGCAACGCAATGTGCAACCTTATGCAGTGAAAGTGTTAAAAATAGCTCTGATTGAGGCGTTGCGCATTGCCTGTGGGCACTGGCCAGAAAGCAACACAGATAGAAATGTATCTATCAGCTGCTGACTCTGGGGCTGCTGAGTCACAGATGAACTACAGGCCAACGACCCAGGCGGCAACTCGCAGTTACTAAATTAACCCAGCAGACGCCACTCGTAGACATCGACAACATCATTAGGAGTCAGCCGCTCGCTGGCTGGCCGGCCTGCTAGGCATGTAGGCATGTAGGCATGTAGGCATGTAGGCATGGAGTCATGCCAGGCAAATCAAATACATAGATACTTGCGCACACATGCATGTGTGTACATACATAGATACATTTTCATTAATGTTGCCTCGCGCTTGTCGTTTATTGCGGAAGCGCGCTGCAAATGTTTTGCTGCGTTTAACAAAAGTGAGTCTAAGATTTCGGTTGCTTTGACCAAAGACGGAGCGCATTACTGTCCATTAGCAAGCCGAGTCCATTTATGTAACGAATTTGGCCAGCCAAGCGCAACGCGTAAATCGTCCATGCAATGAGTTTCCAATACAAAAATTATAATTCGAATGCGATTCTAATTGTACGTCGATTGGAATGCACACCAAAATAAACAAATGGAACACAATGGAAATAATAAAAATGTTATCGCTTGAAGTGGTATCTTCTGCTCATTCCCAGCGCCTTTCCCCTTTCTCCTTTCCCAGTCCACAGTTTTCCTCTGCCAGCCCCATTCCCAATTCTTGAGCTATCTTCGGTAAGATTGTTGTCTGCAGCGCTTCCCTGTGGCACTTGAACTTGACGTGTGCCCCGCTGGCTGTGCAGAGGCCTTGCAGCGGGCACTAGGCACAACGATTCCGGCCACAGTTTACGGCTTGCCTCGGTCTAAGCCTTGGCAGCCAATGGCGTCCGCGCCTGCGTCAGCGCCAGCGTCTCCAGCGTGCTTTTGTTTATTTGAAAGGCAGACCAACTGCATGTACAATCTCCGCGAGATCATCAAATTTAATTGGAGTGTGTCCGTTGCAATTATGATGCTAGCAGCGTCGGCAGCAGCATCAAAAAGCCCAGTTTATATGCCGGACTAGAGGCTACAAGCAAACAACGAAATCATGCAACTCGCTTGAGGCAGCTTCAAAAGGGGCAACAACAAAAATAAATTAGCACACAAAACTGTTGAAGTGAAAAGCCGCTTTTCATATCTTCCACTCTTTCTCCTTTGGCTCTCTCTCTCTCTCTCTCTCACACACACACGCACACACACACTATCGCTCTCTTTCTGTCCCTCTCTGGTCGAGCGATCGCTTTACTTTCAACTGACTTTTCTAGACTCTTTTCTTGGTCTTCCTTTTTGATGCTGCTGTTGATAGTTGCGGGAAATTGCTTTTTTCGGTTAACAGCAATGATTGCTTGGGGAAATGAGCAGCCAGTGCGCAGTCCGGTCCAGCTGCGTAAATTGCTTTCAGCTGCGTCATACTCCTGGGCTGCCTCGAATTTGATACAATAAATTTGTGAGAACGAGAGGTGAGTCACTAAAGAGCTTTGGAGAATAGTCTTATCAGCGGCACGATCATGACCCGAAAGGCAGGAAAGCAATTATGAAGCACACAAAAGAAAATGTGGAAAATTTTTAGGTATAAAGTGTGATAAATTATCGCTGTCCACGAGGAAGAATGAGATCGCATTAGAAATCAAACACGAATCTAAAACAATTTCGAAATCATGCTGCTAATTTAATTACTATCATCTAACATTATCATCTCGGCTAACAATTTTAATATTTGTGGAGCCCAAATATAAAATATCTGCTCGAAATTGGAATGATATCAATAAAAAAAATAATAATATATATATGTATATATGTATGTACATATATGTATATTTGTCACATTGAAGTATGATTCAATTGAAACGTGATTAACGCTTTTAAATTTTCTTTAATGAATGCAAAACATATCCAAAAATGATCATGGTAAAAACTTATTTAGCTTAGATTATATTAGCTGAATTGTATATTTAAGTTCTAACAGCAACAGCAAGAGCGAAAATAAAAAAAAAAAAAAGTAAGAACGTTGCAGTTAGGCGAAACTAACTGCGATATACTTTGTTCCCATAGGTGCATCTTATTTATTTAATAAACATTTAATTAACAAAATATTTCGGCAATTAGAAAACGTACATGGCAAGCAACAAACGTTTTTCCTACACATACATACAGATTTACACATGTACACACTATACGAGTATACACACAATTTTCTATGTATGTATAATTTTTCGATCATTACTTTAGTTTTGTCAGAGACGCTCTAGCAATGCCTTATTTGGTTTTAGTTAACGAATGCCAGGTCAGGGCAGTAGCGCTGGTGGTAAGCGCTATGCAAGCTGTACTTAGGTGCGTGGGTTCGAGTCCCGCCGAAAACTTTTTTTTCAAAAATTATTTTTTTTTTTTCATTTTTTTTTATATTTGTATATTTATTATAAAATGGTTGCTTCCAATTGATAATAATTTATAAACATACGCATATGAATTGTGCGATTACATGTTGTTTTCAAAAGACCTAGGTTCGAATCCCGCTGGAAACTTTTTATTTATTAATCGAAAACTTATAAATTTTATTTTTTAAATTCATTAATATTATTATATTTATGTTAAAATGCTTTCTGCCATCATAGCAATTGCTACTAAGATATTATATGCATGAATTATGCAGTTGGCCACAACAAACTTCTTTGCCGATTTGCCACGCCCCCAAAGAGGCTGAAAAATTATTTTTGGGGCCTCGATAGAGGAGAATATTAGTAACTCAACCATCCAATTTTCAAGCTTCTAGCTCTAAAACTGTAGGAGATATACACTTTTGCGGTTTGATACGCCCTTTGTGGGCGTAGATATATCTACCATAGCTTATTGATCTTAGGTTGTCACCCCGAGTATACATTTTAAATTGCAACTTTCTAGCTCATCATCCAGTATGATAACTTAAATATGGGCGGAAGAGTTTTCCGATTTGCCACTCCCCTAGTTGGCGGATCGGGAAAATTGATACACTTTATAATTCGGGAGCATATATGAGTATATGTTACTATGTTCGGCGCTAATAGCGCCGAAAAATATTGCGTTCATACGGACAGACGGACAGACGGACAGACGGACGGACAGCAAGACGGACATTGCACAAACCCAATATACTTTCTTCCCTTTGGGAACAAAGTATAAAAAGAGAAGAGAATCTTAATTTATTGCGAAGTCGCTGCACTGTTTCGCTGGCTCCAGCTGTCTCCTGCTGCCACTTGCCACTTGCCACTTGGCACTTGCGACTTGCAACTTGCCACTGGGTGCAAGAAGCTAGAAGCTTTAGAGACTTCCAATTAGTTGTAAATGCTGTTGCGTCCATCGCAGAGCCACACCTCTTCGCCCAGCCTCGGCCCCCTTTGCGCATGCGATCAGCTGCCGACGCCCTCATTAAGTGTTGCATGTCTGTAGCTTTAGATGGCTGCCCCAGCGCTGCACATGCTGTCTTTCAGTCTGTGCCACTTGAAATCACTCGGGCATGAACTTTGGAGCCGCAGCCAGTCTGAAGTCTGAAGTCTGAAGACTTTAGTCTTGGAACCGTCTGCGGATCGCCTGCAGCTTTTGCACTGGCCATCGCTTTTCCGGCAGCCCTTGAAAAATATGCAAAAATTCATTTTCACATGTTGCCAGGCATTTGGGCATCAAAGAACACTGAGACAGACGCCTCGCCCCACATTGCCCAACCATCGGGCCTATCGCTCACCAGCTGTTTTGTCTTCTTTTTCAAGTCAGACGCGATAATAAATCTTTCAAAAGAAATACGAAAACAACAGAGGACGTCTTCAGTTTGTTGACTTTGCCAGTACATTGGCTGTGTGTACATACATACATAAATATGTATGTATATGCATGTACAAATAAGAAATTTATGAAATTATAATTTGTGCATATAATATATAGGCGCTTGCTGATTACTTAAAATGCATTTATCGTCTGCTTGCGGAAACTCGCAATGCATATGGGCCCCTATCCTGTAACTGTAGACGCCCACCAAAATGTGCTGCCGCAGAGCAATCCTTCAATGTGCCCTCGCAATCGCCCGAGCACCCTCCCCCTACACACACACACACACACGCACACACACAACCAGTTAACATATTGATTCTGAGTCATTTCCTTTGTGCACTTGTGCGGTTTGCCCGATGCCCGATTGCGATTCGAAACTCAAATTTAAACAGAAATGTGGGTATGGTTAGATGTACATATGTACATACATATGTACATATGTATGTACATACATATGTAGCTGCCCCATTGCCTGCTGCTCATTATTGTTGTTGCTCCTGGTTGGTTGTTTGATGTTTGTTGCTGTTGTTGTTGTTGTTGTTGCTGCTGTTGCTGTTGCTGTTGCCACACACTCGAAGTGTCCACTCAGCTGTTTTGATCATATGAATATGTATGTATATATGTATTTACGTATGAATAAGTACATATGTATGTACATGTATGTATGTATGAAGTACTCGAATCTCTTGGGTAATGCGAAACCAACGGTTCGGTTCGCTCAAATTACCAAGTCGGCTACGACGCGTCGTCTGCTTTAGATAAACAGTCTACGTTTCTCATTCATGGGTAAGTACACACACACACACACAGAGGCACACACATGTGCTTATATGTATGCATAAATAGAGACTATATATGTATGTACATATGTATATATATAGAGGTCCATAAAAAGCATTACTATGCCGAATTTCTGAGAACTAAAAACTGTTTAGCGTTAAATTAAGCGACACTGAAGCCCCAGCCCCTGTGCCCCACCTCCAACCCAGTTGGAGCCATTTCCCACAAAGCGCAAAAAACCTCAATTGAGTCATTTGGAGAATAAAAAGAAATGAAAATAATACAACAATAAATAACAACGTTTGCTTATCTTTGCGCTTGGATTTACTTTTATTTAATTGTGTTTATAGTTTAATCATCGCTTGATTAACGCTTATCCGCGCTCGCGCAGCGAGTGACACACTTTTCTCTATTCTGGTTGCGAATCGAGCCAGAGCATTGACATTGATTTTGCCCCTGCTGCACACACACACACACGCTGGAAATTGAAAAACCGGTTGCAAGTTGCCAAAAAATGCTAAAGTTACCGCAACAACAACAACAACTGCAGCAGTGGAATCAGAGGCAGACGCAGAGGCTCAAAAGTGCGTTGTGGCACGTTCGGTACTTGGGTGCCTGATCGCCCGACTGTGCCTCAATCGGTTGGATATATTGCTTAACTGACCGGCATTGCCACGATGTGAGCCAATCGAACAAATAATTGACGGCGGACAGCTAATTGTTCCACGTCCCTTTAATTGCAAGCATTGCAATTGATTAACTAGTTAGCTGCCGCGCAAGGCACTGATTAGCGAGGCAGTCGAATTGATTGGTCGTAACCATATGGTTATTCTGATCTGATCGATGTGTGCGAGCTGGGCTACATGGCCATATGGCCATGAGGACCACGCCCTGTCGAGTGCCGTTAGGCACATATGATTTGCATTCATATCGACATCTGTAGGCTATTAGAGACTTTCCGGCGATTTTCCGCCGATTTTAGTAACGGGAACTTGGTATTGGGCGCTAGGCTTTACGCTTTGGGGTAACAGCTCGAAAGTTGTTTCACTTGTGAGCTGAGCTCTTTTTCGCAAAGAAAGCATTTTAGAAAGTTTATTAAGCAAGTAGACTCTCATTAATCTTGAACTACGCTCAGTTTTCCTTATGACACCTTACAGCTACTCTACTCTTCAGAACACTACTCTACACTACACTACGCGGCTCTAGTGCTAGTTAGGTACACTCGAAAGCTACATGAGACTTATTCACATTAGAGATACATAAATGCATTCGATATTGCAAAGTTTTTTCTTCTATTCTATCTATAACTCAAATACAAATTTAAAATATTTCTCTAGTAAATTTTCATAATTTATTTCAATTAAAAAATCATCTTTTCATAAAATGAATCTTTTTAGCTCTCATGAATTAAAATGTTTCTCCCTCTTTGTGGCACCTAAATGGCATATTTGTGTGCACCTCGTGCGGTTGCTGCTGTTGCTGTTGCTGTTGCTAGAGGAAAGCCCAACAAAGCGAAAAGATACAAGCGCGATGATAATGCTAGGGGTTTTCGGCATCTGTAAAATGCAGCGGAAGAAAGGCGAGAAGGAGACCAGGCAGAAGGGGAAGAAGCGGGAAAAGCGTTTCAAAGAAACAATTGCAGTAATGCCCCATATTAGAGCGGCATAATTCCGGCTCATTTATTAAAGGGGCTGAGTCCGAACTCTCTCAGCTACTATAATCACAATGGAGCTTGGCTTGTAAGTTGCAACAAAGGGCATATCGAGTGCCTGACAAACCCAAACAAATTTCATTTTCTTCGCTACGTCGCTCATTTATTTTTTATTTGATTTAAGCTTTTTTTTTATTGTTTTGCTGTAGTTTTTATTCTTTTCTTTATGTTTATTCGCTAGCTGTGTTTTTTTTCTGCTTTAATTTTCTTTTGCTTTAATTGCGCTGAATCCGCTGTAAAAGGCGGTTTCGACGTCAACGCGTCGACTCTGAGCTGCGATCAATTTGGAAACTCATTGAAAAACGTTTTCGGGCAATGTGCATAAATTAGCTGCGCCTCGAAAAAAAAAAAATAATAATAAGCCCAAAATCAGAAAAAATAAAATGCAAACAAAACATACAAAAACAAAAAACGGCAAAAAATAAAAATAAAAAAATTAGCGAGACTTACCTTAGCGCCAATCTGGTTGCCGCACTGTCCGGCCTGCAGATGCACAATTTCTCTCATTTTGATTTATGAGGCTTTAATGTAACAATTCAAGAAATTCTTAAAGCGTGGGACGCAGCAAATCGCAGTGGGCGTGGCCGGGACAACTCCTTGCAAGTCAACTGAAGTCAACTGAACTGCGTGGAGCCTGGACCTCAAAAACTGAACCTAAATATGGATCTGTCGATCTTTCTTACGTCTGTGTAACCAGTGAGCGTGTTTCTGTTTGGTGGTGTGCACTGATTGCTCTCACTGTGCGAGCTCTGAAAGGGGGGGCCGGTGCAGAACGCGCTACTTAACCGCACAACGTACAAAACTCAACTGATCGCTGCGACTGCCTCAGAGTCAGGTCCCCAGCTGAAGTCCGCTGCCCAACCCAACGGACGTCGACGACAGCGACAGCTACAGCGACGTCGTTTTACTTCGGCTGACTGCGAGAAGTTGCGACTAGAGCGAGACGGCTGATCACATACTGGCATACACATACACACACACACACACACACACACACGCAGACTGCTGTTTAACTGTATACTCGTGCCTTGTTCTTTGCTTGGAAAGAGCAGAGAAGTTTTCATTTTTTGTTAGAAGTACATGGAGTGAAAAGTTTTTTTTGTTGCCTATGCTAAGTAAAATAAATAAAAATAATAATAATAATATAAAATTATAATTATGATAATTCTTTGGAGTCATAATTTATTGAATTTAATTTATGTAATTCTATTTTCTTTGAAACAACTAACATTGAATTGTTAATAATTTGCTAACGCCTTTATTTTATTACGATATTGAGATAAACCCAAAGAGTGGACTGAGACTATAGAAGCAGATAGAGAAAGACAAGGATAGAAAGAAAAAAGCAAGAGATTGAGGTAGAGAATGCTCAGAGGAATAACGCTTATCCACAAGTCTGAAATATAGATAGATTTTGAATTAGATTCTGTAAAAGTCCTTTCACATTGTTACATCATAGATGTAAAACGTCTCAACCGAATTCTTCATTATTCATTCGCTATGTTATCATATAGCTTTCGCTTCATTTATTAAAAAGCTTTACAAATATACCTAAATATCTTTAATCTGCCTTGGTAACAATATAAGCTGCGGGTAAGCTTGGATCTCTTTGCTAATCATAAGGGTAACTAACCAGTTTAGATAATTTAATTTTCTTCTGCATATTTATAATTATAATAATATATGTGAAAGATGGGTCTATGTTGAGTTAGAGGAGGAATGTAAAGATGATACGAAAGTCATTCACATGATTCAGTAATAACGACTTATATCGGCTAGAAAAGGTATTTTTGGGGTAATTTAGCTGAGCTTAACGAGCGGCGCTGACTTTTGCTTGTTTATTTATTATGGCAGCTCCAATCACTTGAACACGACATACATAACTATGCAACTATTTTGGTTTGTATACGGGCCTCCATCTATTTTCAAATGGATACTCGAGTATCTGTGTTTGCATCTTGTGCTTCTTGGCTCTGAGTGTGCGTGTGCCTATTAAGCTATTCCCTTCGCCTTTCCTTGTTTTCAGTTCACAGATTTTTATGCTGTCAACAGCAGCGTCTTTCGCGTTCTAATTTTATCAGCACAACATTCTCAGGTATCCCAAGTGCACACACGTACATGGTTTCCCTCTCTCTCTTCTCTCTCTATCTCACTCTTTCACTGTTTCCCTCTCTGGCCGTGTGCGCACTTCCACAAAAGTGTCACCTCAGTCATTAAGAGCACTGGGGGCTTCGAGATATCCACATGTCCACATATTCACATATCCACATATCCACATATCCACATATGCTTTTGCTTTTGCTTTTGCTTTTGCTTTTGCTTTCATTTGCCAGAGTCATCGAGAATGCATTCAACTTGCATCTATTTTTGGTTGCATTTCGGTTCGTTTAGTGGTACTCGACGTTCTGTCTATTTCTTTGGAAATCAATCAATGGCCCTCCGAGCATTTCAGATAGTTTTAGATAGTCGCAGTGCTTTCAAATTACTTTCGCTTGAAAGGCACTCACTGCCTTTGCGATTGCACTTTTCGAAGCTTTTCAAGTATTTTCCCTACTCAAGTCCCCAAGCTCACATCAGCTTAATTCGCAGGGCAGCGGCGATCGTTGGTGTTTGTTTGTGTGCGTGTGAGAGTGGCTTAATTTAAATGGACCACAAAATAACCTCGAATTTACGGGCATGAATAGTTATGAAGTGTTATACATTTATTCACAACAAGCATAGCAAACAAAACATTCCTCTAGTCAGTGCACCCTCGTTGAAGTCGACAGGCATTTCCTCGCCCAGGTCCTCGCTCAGGTCCATGTCCAGTCCTTGTCAGAACAAACAGCTCGAGCGTATTCAAAATATTTTGGCTGACAATTTTTGTTGGTCAAATAAAGGCGGACTGACGACATTTGTAAAACAGATGGAGTCATGGAAAGTTTGTATGGGGCATTATCTGAACAGTGGGTAAAAATATCAAAATTATATAATTGTTTACAAAAATTAAGCTTACCACCATGTGTTAGCCCCATCACCTATCACCTTCAGCTTACAGACTACAAACTCAACAGTTTTAAATGAATGTCTCACATAACATAACTATTATTATATAATAATATAAAGTATAAATAATAATTTATATAATCGCCCAATAATAATAATTAATATAAGACATACATATCTTAATTGTAACTGGAGAACCATTTAAGGTCCTACTCTAGATGTCAAATCCGATTTACAAGCTTATACTCAAAAGCTTTCAAGCATAGTTTCTGTGTTTCCTTAAAAGTATTTTTAAGATCAACAAATTGAAGCCTCGAAGCACAGTTTTAAAGCTGTTCATCCCCTTTTTTAGGATAAAACTCATGCCGGTAACGCTTGTGTCAACATGATTACAACAACGACAAAAAGGACAATAACAACAATAACTACACACACCAATACCGCTTGACGCCATGGGCCTGCCTCAACTTTTGCGTGTGGTCCAACCGAACGCCCACAGCTGGCTCGCCCACAAAATGTGTAAAACGTTTCAGAAAAAGTAACAAATGTTTTTTTAGGATTTGTGTTTTGGGAATTTCTGCAGTTGTGTAAATAAATGTAAACGCAAAGCACGCATAAACGCACACAAATACACGCTGATTATATGGCATATATATATATATATATATATATATATATATATATATATATATATATATATATATATACAGACAATAAGCCAAGCATAAAATAAAATTTCCCATCATATTTTTTTTTGTTTCCAAGTTTTTGCAAGCTATGTGATGCATTTGATGTAATGTGTGTGTATGTGAGCGTGGATGTGTGTGTGGGGTGACTTTTTTTTTTTTTTTTAGATTTTCAGCACTGCAACACTCCACACTAAGGTTCATTCGTTCAATTGGGCCTCTGGCAAATTTCAACATATTTAGCGGGCCCATCTTTAAATGTTAAATTTTTATGTCGGTTTAAATTAAAATTATTTGTTTTTTTTATTGCTCTATTCTGCATTAAAATGAAATTTGCATAATTGCAGAGAAGGTGGGGCCTTTTGTGGGTCTGGCAATTTTTGTATCCTTTGGCTGCATTTTAATTGAATTTGATTGATTTTTGCTGATGGAAAAATAATATTGTTGTAAAATCATAACAATTCCGTCGTCTGCCTGGGGCGCATTGAAATGGACGTGGTGCCCACACTGGAGCCATAATAAATAAAAATCGAGCACAGCCTAACAAAAGCAACACCTGTCCAATTCGTCTACACCAGTGAGAATGTGGTAAAGGGACAGGTGGGTCTGCCTCCATTATTCGCTGTGTGTGTGTGTGGCATACTTTGGGGCGCTTTGTTTGTGCAACAGCAAATCTGCCACAGGCAGCAGAGCTACGAATAGAAGAGCCTCCCTCGCATATATTAATTGAAGCCCATGGAAATGGCTAACAGATTGATCTCGCGCTTAAGTTCTATGAAAAGACTTCTATTTACCTAAATTAATGAATTCATTTATTTCACACCCGCAAAGGCTCACATTGTTGATTGCTGACTTGACAACTTCGGTCTAGTATGCCCAAAGGAATTTTTTTTATTTTTATTTTTTATTTATTTATTTATTGATGAAATTAATTGATTTCCATCCAAAGTTGAAGTATATGAAATTGTTCACGATTTGGATATATTCCTATTTAGGGCTTGGAGCTTGAAGCTGACTCCGATTATAATTCAGAAAAAAAAAATATCATTCAGCTCGGCCGAAAACTTCAGTCCTGTCGACGTATTTTTATCGCATTCTTCATACTCCATCTTATAAGAGTTGAGGGTTTTCCAGCTTTTATTGAGGTCATTTAATACAAAAGTCAAAATTGAATTCACGTTTTCTGCTCCTACTTTGCTAGCCATTTCCAACTCTGCGAATTGTAATCTAAAATTTATGCAACTCATTTTTCAGCGAGGGTTTTTTGCTGCTGCTGCGATGCCAAGCCAACAGCTGTTGCCTTTGGCTGGAGCAATAGTTTTTGCTGCCAATTAGTTGTTTTAATTGCGAGAAAAAAGCGTCAATTATGCAACAGTGGATGACATGCAACATGCAATACATGCAATACATGAAATACATGCAATACGCAACATGCAACTACACACTACAAGCAACAAGCTCCACATTAAATGGCTATTTAATTGATGCGCATACGCTGCGCGGACGACGCAGTTTGCTAAACGTTCGCTTGGGCTGAGCTATCAGCCTCCTGGCCCTGGCTTTCGGCTTTCGGCTTTATGTGTGCGCCGCAGTAATTTCAATAAATCTTGGCAATGCCCTAAAAAATATTAGCATAATAAAAGCGCGACAACAAAACAGAAGGGTCAATATTGGCAGACAGGACGACGATGCTGGGAAGGCGAGTCCTACGGGCTGTAGGCGAGCGCATTGGCACATTTACACACAGGGCGTGGCTGAATTTATGGCAGCAACAAGCGGCAGGCTATGCCTCGATACGGATATATAGTCAACGACCTAAATACGCATAATTCCGCTGAGGGGCCGTATTTGGGCTTTGGGTGGGCGTGGCAATGAGCAAAACGCGCGCACCCATCGATCAGCAATAAAAATTCAAATTTTGCCAAGGACGGCAGAAAAAAAAGTATATATGTATATATGTATATATATATACAAGTCAACAAAATGAGCAGCTGTCCTTTGGAAACACCCGAAGTGAAGAGTATTTTGGGATTACCGTAACTTTAGTATCACATGGATTTTTTATCTTGAATTTTAATAAAGGTAATTCAAAGCATTTTCCCTTTACATTTTCTCGATTTGATCTTCTAACGTTAGTTGAATAGTTTATAATAAATTTTAAATATTATTTATTCAAAGTGTTTCAGGTATTCTTATCACTTATCAATGCAATTTTGAGAGCGTATGTCTTAGTCTGTTTGGCCATCCAGATCCTTAGACTTTTCTTGTTGCTTCACATCGAATATTATGGAATATAGACAATACCGTTGCTAAGCTCACACACATACTTACCAATAAATAAATATATATATATATACAATAATATATAAATATATATGTGTATATATTTTTATACATTTCTTTTGTTTTATATATTGCAATACACTCAGCTCTGATACACATTTACATGCTTACATATATTTTGGAAATGCGATTTTTTTTGTTTTTTCTGTTCTGTGCGGCACAGCTCGTTTCACATTTTTGCCAATTGGCCAACAAGTGTTGCCAAATTGCGTTGCGGTTACTGGCCATAAATAACGGTACTTTTGTCATTTATACACATAAATTGCAGCAGACGCTGAAACGCGAAAAAAAAAAAAACGTCGGCAAGCCAATGCAGGCACTGGTCCACCGTTCCAACGCCCACATTTCCCACTACCCACGCTCAATCGCAGACCCCATCCGAGGTCCTGGGCATATTCTGCCGATGCTGTTGCTGCTTGGCTAAAAAACGTGGCCGTCGCTAGGCCTCGGCCTCATACAAACTCGGCCTACACTAACGACATCGCCGATGGTGACACAACGCAGCTGTCGTTTGCCATTTGGCAATAATTGTTTAATATGCGGGCGCATAAAGGCCGCCAAGGACTGGCCATAAAAAACAACAACAACAGCACCACAACCACCACCGGAAGTAAGAGCAGCAACAACAATATCGACAGCCAATGTGGGAGCAGCCA
Organism: Drosophila borborema; assembly: GCA_030914335.1. Classification (NCBI taxonomy): domain Eukaryota; kingdom Metazoa; phylum Arthropoda; class Insecta; order Diptera; family Drosophilidae; genus Drosophila; species Drosophila borborema. The sequence goes on from JAUESP010000303.1 coordinate 514,501, forward strand.
TAGTAAAGCACCAAATTCTGCCCAGGGCCAAAGTCGGACAAGCGAAGTCTAAGCAAGCCCAAAGCAAAGCTCAATGCCCAGGAGCAAGCTGTAGCGCACACGTGTGTCCAGTATGCGGTATTCAGTGTCCTGTTTCCGGTATCCTTTGCCCTGTGGTCGACTCGTGTGCCAGCTGTGGCTGGTTCCCTGCTAGCCGTCTGCTCAAACCAGTAGCCGCACCCTGGAGCCGAACTTTGTCGTCTGGGGCTGGATTGGCTAACAATCGAAACGAATTCTGAATGAATAGAATAAAATATATAGTGTACTTACAAAGGCGTCTTCCCATCTTGCTTATAAATTTTGGTTATGAAAATATTTTAGTCATGCTCCGAAAATGAAAATATACTGCTCCTTATCTCAGATCTCTATCTGAGATCTCTATTTATTATTTAAGAGTGAACGTAGCTGGATTTAATGACTTGCCTGGGCTACTGATACAAGTTCTTATGATATACATTTCATTTGATGATCACTTTTAAAAAAGTCGTTATTCAACACTATGGCAAGCACACACGTGTTCAGAGGAAACAAACTTTAATTGAAGTAGTTTGAGTGATTTGAACACAAACAATTAATCAAACCATATAGCGGTGGTGTACTGATATTACAGTGTCTCGGCCAAGACACGGTGACCGTGAAAAAGAAAAATTAGACAGAAATCTTGGTGATTCAAAAACATTTGCGAAGTGGGGCTCCGGCCGGCCGCCACAATTAAATCAGCTGACTGTCCCAGCTGCACTAAACAGTTGAGCAATTACAAGAACGCTCAAACTAACTGGTGCATGTCCACGATAACAGTTGGTGTAGTATACTTTTAGGGCTATACGAAATTAACACCATAAAACAACATAAAAAAAAACAATTATAACAATGGATGAGAATATTACCTCAGACTCTCGGCTTAGTAATAAGTCAATTGATCATGAGAAAATGCTCCTAATAGCAGGAAAACTACCCTCAGCGATTCGGTCTGAGTGTCGCTCAGAAATCCAGCGATCATCGCACACCACTAACCAAAGCAACTGCACAACAACAACAACAGTAACATTTACCAGTACCTCCAGCATCACCAATTATACAATGGCAACGACTACAATAAGTAGTACCTGCCCTACAATAAGTACAAATAACCCTATAGCAAACAATTCTAGCGCTGTCGAAAGATTGTTGAACGCACAAAATCGGCGGTCAAGTAAAAGGAAAAATGACAAGCCTATGTCACCTAATTCCAAGTCCAAACGAAAGAGTGATGCTCAAACTCTGCATGATCTCCCAACTACAAGCCGACAAGCAAATTCCAACAATAGATTTTCCACTCTCGACATGGACATCTCTAGCGATGAAGAGGAAGAGGAAGATACTATGCTTGCAGATACAGTCGTACACAATAATAACACAAATGAACATCATCACACACTAAATACTCAGCCAGAAGTATCCCCCAGTGATAAGCAGGATAAGAGACCTACAAAACCACCTCAAATTGTTCTCAATATAAGCAACTTAAATGACCTTTTTGAGCTTATAAGTGAAGTGACAAACCTGAATAACATTATTGTCAAAACTAATCAAGGAGAAACGGTAAGAATCTTCCCTAACGATAGTGACACCTACAGAGCTATTGTGGATCGATTGGAAGAAACTGGAATAGAATTCCACACATATCAAATGCAGTCAGAAAAGCCGCACAGAATAGTTGTAAGAGATCTACACAACAGTACTCTAAATAAAGATATCATTGCCGATTTTAAAAGGCTGGGATACGAAGTTCTTCATATCCATAATCCAAAATCAAGGACAAATAAAGACGAAAAACTTAATATTTTTTTCATTAATATTAAGCCTTGTAAAAATATTAATGACATTTACCAAGTTAAGACTCTTTGCCGCCAAAAAATCAGAATCGAAAGAATGCGAAAAACTAGTGAAATTGCACAATGTCGTCGATGCCAGGATTATGGACACACTGCCAAATACTGCCGCCGACAGCCCAATTGTGCCCGGTGTGGGGAAAACCATCAAACAATACAATGCATTCGTCCTCCAGATGCTCAGCCGAAATGCATACACTGCTCTGGCAGCCACATGGCCAGCTATAAAGGATGCGAATGGTATCAAGAATTTCTTCGCCGATCTATGGGACCTACTAGGAGGGAAAATAATTCAAATAGACCAAGACACGTGCCTTCGAATGCACAGAATCACGCTTTCTCTACCACACTGGCTACAGCGCATCAGCAATTTCCTATCTTGAGATCTGAACGTAAACAAAAGGTTATCAGACAGACAACACATCAACAGCCGCAACTAACTCAACATCAGCCATCGTTAGGCATCGGAAGCAATACAGAAGTCTCTTATGCTGCAATAGCAAAAAGAAATGCTTTAACAACACATCAAATTCCTCAGCAACAAGGTCTGCAACATAGCCCTTATGAATTCCAGGCAGTATTGCAACAACAGCAGGAACAGTTTCAGCAGTGGCAACAGCAGCTCTATCAACAACAACAACAGCAGTTTCTTGTGTGGTTGCAGCAGCAGCAACAAGAACAGCAGCAACATAACAGGCAAGTAAACCAACGTATTGAAAAGCTTGAGAGAATAGTACTTGATTTGACAAACATGATTAAGGATGGGGCTGGAGATAGACCAAATCTTCAGTTTGAAGCTAACGTTGCAGGTTCGCAATGAATCCACTAAAGGTTCTTATCTGGAATGCTAGCGGCATTTTACCAAAAGCAAAAGAAGTTGAGCTCTTCGTACACAACAACAGCGTCGATATTCTTCTTCTGACGGAGATCAGGATGAAGCGTGGAGAGACTATAAAAATATATGGGTATGCATGCTACCCAGCCTTCAGACCATCACGTAATAATAACAGCGTTGGCGGAGCGGCGGTATTGGTGAGGACCACTCTTCGCCACTTCCCTCAAAGAGTTATTGAGACTCGTAACATACAAATGGCATCAGTAAAAGTAGCTACGGCCCTGGGAGATGTGGAGTTCAGCGCCATATACTGCCCTCCAAGAGTCAGGATTGAGGAAATCCACTTCATCAACACACTCCGCGCATGCGGTCAAAGGTATTTAATTGGTGGTGACTGGAATGCCCGTCATTGGTTGTGGGGTGACACCTACAACTCACCTAGGGGACGCGAGCTAGCAGAAGCCATCTCAGTTACTGGCTCTAGGATCCTTGCTACTGGATCACCAACGAGGTACCCATATGTGCCTCACCACACACCCTCTTGTATAGACTTTGCCTTGTACCATGGAATAGCGGATTCTCGAGCAACCATAACCCAGAGCTGGGATCTAGACTCTGATCATCTGGCCCTTGTAATTAGTATTGACACAGAAGGCATAATTGCTAACACACGCCGTCCTCTAATCAACAAGCACACGGACCTGCTTGTTTTTAGGCAACACTTGGAGAGCTCAATTCAGCTGAACACCACGCTAAGCTCTGGTGAAGACATTGAGATGGCTGTCGATAGCTTCACTGACAGCATTTATTCGGCTGCTGCTGCCTCAACACCTTCTGAAACCCAGATAGGAACCACCTATGGAATTCGACTAACAAGAGAAGCCAGGGAGCTTCTGACCCAGAAAAGAAGGCTCCGAAGACGCGCAATCAGATCGCAGGACCCATGGGACCGAATATTATGGAACCGGGCAGCTAGGCAACTTCGAAATGTATTAAAGGAACTTAGAAGTAACTTCTTTGAGCAGAGACTGGCTTCCTATGATTATACAGTTGATGCTGGGTACTCGCTATGGAAGTGTACTAAGTCACTTAAGAGTCAACCGTTCAGACAGGTACCAATCCGATGTCCTAGCGGTGACCTCGCCAAGAACGAAGAAGAACAAGCTAACTCGTTTGCGAATCATTTAGAGACTAGGTTTAATCATTACGAATTTGCCACTGATGACCAGATCCAAGAAACTACTGATAGTCTGCAGATACCTCTTCAAATGTCCTTACCTATTAAGGCAGTTAGGGCTGAGGAAATTGCTGAAGTCATAAAGTCCATGCCGATGAAGAAAGCACCTGGTTATGACAGAGTGTGCAATGCAACTCTAAAAGCCCTACCTACTCGGGCGATCATCTATATGGCTCTAATATTCAATGCTATACTGAGGGTGCAGTTCTTCCCTAAACAGTGGAAAATGGCAACTATAATAATGATCCACAAGCCTGGAAAACCAGAGGATGACCCTGAGTCGTACCGGTCGTCATTGTCAAAAGTATGGGAGAAACTTATAGCCAATCGACTTGGTTGTATAATCAGGGAATGTCGCATATTACCGGAACACCAGTTTGGCTTTCGGGAGGGACATGGAACGGTGGAGCAGGTTCACAGACTAGCGAAACACATTCTACAGGCATTTGACGATCTGGAATACTGCAACCCGATATTTGTTGACATGCAGCAAGCATTCTTACGATCGTAGAAAATTTATGGTTAGAGTCAGGAGCATTTACTCGACTCCTTGCCAGATGAGAGCTGGAGTTCCACAGGGTAGCGTATTAGGGCCGCTGCTCTACTCAATATATACTGCAGATTTATCTGCTGGAGACTCCCAGCAAAGCTCTACTTGCTACATACGCAGACGACATCGCAGTGCTTTACAGCTCCAAAAGTCGCATCGAAGCTGCTATTGGAGTTGAAAACTATCTAAAGGCACTGGCTGATTGGTGCAAAAGGTGGAACTTAAAAATAAATCCACGGAAGACCACCAATCCATGTTTTACACTAAAAACACTCATCAACCATACTCCGCCTATACGAAGAGACGGAGTAATATTGGACCAACCATCACAGGCAAAGTACCTTGGCATCACTCTGGACAAGCGTTTAACATTTGGTCCTCACATTAAAGCTGCGACCAGGAGATGTGGGCATCGCATGCAACAGCTGAGGTGGCTGATCAACAGAAGAAGCACCATGTCACTAAGAGTGAAGAGAGCAGTCTACGTCCACTGTGTGGCTCCGATTTGGCTCTATGGTGTGCAGATTTGGGGAATAGCTGCAAAAAGTAACTATAAGCGCATACAGGTACTTCAGAACCGAGCTATACGGCAAATCACGAACTGCCCCTGGTATGTACGCGGCTCTACCCTGCACCATGATCTAAATCTACATACAGTAGAAGAACAGATCGCAAGACACACGAGCAGATATAGTGACAGACTGGTCAGGCACCGCAGCAGACTAGCGAGACAACTGCTCCCTATGAGACCACTAAGGCGACTAAAACGCTTGGGATTCGCCAAAAATATTAATTAATAAACACTAGTATAATTAAATTAAAAATTATTTAAATAGTTATAAGTCCTTCTGTATAAAACAAAAGGTTAGGTTATTATTTTAGTATATAAATGTGCTGTTAAGATACTACAATTGTAATGTATGGGTTCAACACTTAAATAAATAAAATAAAAAAAAAAAAAAAAACTTTTAAAAACTTCTTTGTATTGCTTTAGAATTATTTTGACTCTATAATGTAAAGATTCATTTTCTAATTAAGTATTTGGACTAAATTAATTATTTGTTAACCATTCATCCAAAGCCGAGCTAACAGATTTGTCAATATATCTAGCAATGACAGAAATAATTAATACTAATTTAAAAACTTCACTATTGGTTACTTTTCTCAAATTTGACTCGAGTTATTGTGCACAAGAGATCAGCTGCAGCTGCCTCTTTCAGTCGAGCCAACGAAAGGAAGTTTTAAACAAAAAACTACTAATAGCGCACCGAAATGCCAAACGAGCATTTTGCTTATTGGCAATTTCGATTGTATAGCCTGAAAGTATGCAACATATTTAGCTCACAAGTTGCTGGCATCGCTTGCGGCTCTGCTGGCGCTGACGTTGGCGTCGACGCAAGCGCATATGCTGACTGCAGTTAATTACAAAACTGTCAAATCCAAAAGGTGCCACGAATCAACGGGCCAACGAAAACGAATGAACCAGAGCCAAACAAACAAACAGCGTGAGCTTTATACGCGCACACAAACGCACACACACACACAACACAGGCGGTGGCATGCCAACAGCAGCCAGTCAGCCATTTCAAATACACTCACACACAAGTACACACACATCGGCAGCAAATAGGCAGATCAGCCAACAGCTGCCAGCGTATGCGAAAGCTCACAATAAAACACGAAAACAAACAAAACAAGAAGAAGGCTGTAGTCGGTGGTGCCCGACTAGGAGACACCCTCATTCTCGTCTAACCTGCAGCTTCAAATATACTCCGTATACTTCAAAATAGTTAAAAGGGCTGAAATAGTCCAACTTGAACATCTGCCAGATAACTTCCATCTCCATTGTCAAATCCATTTTTCATATTATTTGCAAGCCAGGCAACATCAGTTTATTCAGCCTCTTATATTTTTATCAATTTCTTCCGAAAATGGATAATGGAAAATCGAAGCTCTCTCTCTCTCTCTAAGCAGCATTTGTGTCGATGCTACGCACATAAGCAAGGCTACTGATCACTGAAAAATGCATTTCTAACAGCGTCGTTTGAAGCTTTAATGATTTATTGATTTGATTTTTTTTCCGGAACGTCGTAATAGCCGGTTGAAATGTGAAAAATATCGTGGATATAAGCGGATTGTCGGTAAAAGAAGATAGTACGTAGTAAGCAGAGTCCGTATCATATAAGTTTGTATGAGGACAAACCAAGACATCAAATCTTTGTCGCAATAACCGGACGGACACTATGAGCAGAGTCGTTATAAGCTGTTATATACATATATATTTATATATAACGTAATTCGTCACTCCTTATTCTGTCTATTACATACATTTTCAGAAATATATTATACCCTGATTTCATATTCTCATTGGGTTTAGGGTATAACAAAAGCAACCAAAGGCCACAGGCTGAGGCAGTTGCATTGTATGAGCTTTCTGATTTCTCTGGATGTACGTGAGCGTGTGTGTGTGTGGAATATAATTTTGCTGTATTGTTGTATTAAATGATGTCAACAACAGCCGCCCAGCTGAGCTCGACTCGCAGTCAGCGTCAACTTCGATGCCTGAGTCAAATCGAATTTAATTGCAATGCCGCACGTTGGCTTTTAATTAATTTTTACTGGGCAACTGCTGCTGCAGCTCTGCTCTGCTCTGCGGCTTCAGCTGCAACTGAAGCAAAGCCCAAACAATCCCTAATCCCTCTTTACGCCCACAACTAAGCAAAACCAACAGCAGCAAACAGCAGAGACGGCCGACATTCAGCAGTCGAAGCTCTGACAGGGCAACATCAAACGTCACGCACAGGTGCAATGTAATTAGCACGAACCGACAAAGCAACCAAGCTCTCGCCAGCAACAATAACAACAGTAGCAGCAACAGCAGCAGCAACAGCAATAACAGCAGCAGCAATAGCGTTGGCTGCGAAAAGGGCAAAGGGCAAAGCGACGGCTGGCAACGGCCGACTGGAAAGTGGGAGACTGGTAGACTGTTAGACTGGGCGGCACATAAAAACAGAAACAGGCAAAATCTTTAAGCCCAAATGCATATAAGCAACCAGCCAGGAGTGTAAGCTGCAGTATAACGAATGCGGAATACTCTTTCGGAAGTATTTAGTTTATTAAGAGCGGAAAACTGAACCAAAAAGCTGATCAACTTCTTTGGAAGCTCATTCTATTGATCGAAGTTTCATGTCAAGCTAAGTAATTGTAAATATGTATTTGTTTCCCTCATATACCCTGCAATTTTCCAAATGAATAGCAATCGAGATAGAATTGTTTTTTATTGCAGCGTGGCGAGGGAGAGAGCGAGGGCGATTTAATTAATTTTCGTTGTTGTATGATATTCATACATTAAGTCCTAGTCGGGCCAATTAATGGGAATTGAGGCATCTCTTTAAACATTCAAAACAGTAGGTTAAAAGTCTAACACATATAAAAGATATATATATAGCAAGAAAAAACGAATAAACTTTTTTAAATATTCTTGAATCGTCGTAATGTGTGCTGCAGTCTAAGTGTAATAGTTAATATACCCCTTAAATTGCTGTCTCGCATAAGTACAATTTCAATGAAGAGTTGCTGGAGCATGGAGCCCGTTTGGTCGTTGCTCGGCTCGCAGCGTTTTAATAGCTTTGAAATTCCAATGGCAGCTGTGGCGCCACCCAACGTTCGCCAGAACCCAACTCCCGAAATGAGCAGAAGAAATGGCGAGAAACGGAGGGAAAAATGAACGAAAAGGAGAAACGAATAGAGCGAATGAAAGAGGAGGGGAAACAGGCGATGGCGGTAGAATCGTCGAACATTTCGAAAAATTATTGAAGATTTTTTAATTTTTCTCCTTAAGCCCACGAAGCACGCGACGCTGCAAAGCAAGAACAACATCAATAACAGCTGTTGTTTTTTTTTTTATTGATATTAGCTATGCATGCACCCTGCGCGCAGCAACTGCCATTTTGTTTATGACGGCGACGATGCAACCAGCTGAGGAAGCACGCACCATGGGGCAAGGGAAGGACTGTTGCTGATGCTGTAGATGGTGTTGCTGTTGCTGTTGCTGTTGGTGTTGGTGTTGGTGTTGGTGCTGGTGTCAATGCCATACCACGTCGGTGACAAAACTCGCACCACTTGCCTTTTGTGGCATTAGCAGCTGCACCGGTGGGTGCAACGCCTTTCTCTTAGCTCTGTCATACCACGCTAGCTGCCAATGCAAGTTTATGCGCATTGTTGATGCTCACAATGGCAGAAATAAGGTTGTTGTTGTTGTTGCAACGATGTTTGTTCTTGTAGGTGGCACATTCGTGGATTATTGATAGGGTAATTTATAGCATTTTGGTAGTGGTAATAGCAGAGATAATATGGAGCAACTAGAGTATATAGATCCAGATCAGGTTGATGGATCATAACATATTAATTGAGACTAGATAATTTTTTGATGCGCCATGGAGGGAGAGGTATATAATACATAAGCTATTATCCAATCAACCCCATGACTAAATTTAGTATTATTCTTTGGGGGAGATGGTGGTGAACTCTTTAGGTTATTTGTCCAGGACAAAATTGAAAATAATTGTATACTTGTTCAATATAATATAACTATCGGTTTATATGACATATGAAAGCAGAGTTTGAGCTCTTCTTTGAGTAGCTCCGATAGACGCTTTAATCGTTGTGTCTCTTTGACACAACCTGAGAGAGCTGTTTTCTCTTTAAGTGCAACAAACTGAGCACAATCTTCAAATGGTGCGCAAAGCCATGATATAGTGTCTCTGTACATTTTATGAGAATTCCGAACTATAGCTGTGCCCGCTCTGCCACGCCCCTTCCCCCAGCTCAGCACGTAAGCAGCCCTTTTGGTAACCAATTTCATGGAAGTATGGCGGCTTTGGTTGGAATTTCTTCGTTTTTTATGATTGCCTGCCACAACTTTTTCGCCATCGATATTGGTGGTAGCGATGTTTGCGGCTGTGAGTTTGGCAGCGCTGCCTGCGGTTGCAACTCCAACGAGCAACAACAAAAGCAACAGCAACAGCAACAGCAACAGCAACTTCGACTGCAGCTGTTTTGCTGTTGTTGTTTGTATGGATTTTGCACATCGTTTATCTTAGAGGACGGCAAGCGTTGTTGGCTTTGCCGTCGCCGTTGTTGCGTAGCAGCTGGAGCTAGCGAACGGAAATGGCGTTAATGTTGCAACTGCAGCAGCAACAGCAGCAGCAACAGCCAAAACAGCCACAGCAGCTGCCAATGAGCGAGAACTTAATCTTGGGGATTTAACACTTTCGATATATCTTGGCCAGCGCTGTCTTGTGTGCTGCGGCTGTTAGTCGCTGCTCCACGATGCCGAGTGCCCACCATGTTGCAGTCACCGGAAATGTATTGGCAGCCATTATCGGTTCAGCTGCCATTTTTATGGGCAAGTTATGGGAATGAAACGCGCTCGGCTTTGGCTAATGTTCATCAGTCGTTTCTTTTAAGATTTAAAAAACCTTTGCAAGTAACTGCATGCATGCATAAATATGAGTAGGGTTGGGTACGAGCTAGGTTAAGCTTAAGTCTATGTGAGCGAATCGACATCGCCTGTGGACCCAGTCAAAGGCCTGCAGTACCTGCCAACAAAGACGCATACTGCTCCCTACTGAGCGGTCGATAGACCCCATCGCGATTCAGAAAGTAGATGGGATCCTTAATTAACTCCGGATTGTAACCTTCGGTTGCGAGCTCCCGCTTCTTAAGCTTGAAGGTGGCCGTGCGTGGTATCTCGTCCAAGAGCCGAATGAAGAGCGGCCGCGCATATGGCGGTAAGCTTCCTCGTATCCCAATGGAGAGATATTCCATGTCAACTTTTCTCAATGGATCCACAATCGCCGCCATCCCAGCCTTGCCCTCCACATGTGGTATCTGCAGTGGGAAATGAGATTTGTATTTCTAATGAAAACATATTTTAATTCTAGTCTAAATATCCGAAATGGCTACTGCCTTAGAAATGGAAAAGACTAGACTTGATCTGGTGTTCAAAACGACTTCCCTATTGTTGATATGCTCTGAAAATAGTTAAATAGAAAAACCTTTGATATAATGCATGTATTTGACTGCCCCCCCGTATTCATTTTGTTTGATTCAAATTATCTATCTGTTACATCTTGCCAGCTAGCCTTCAATTTTGTATACTCTGAACTCATTGAAAATAGGGTATGTGTAACATGTAGAAGGAGGCGTGGTAGACCCTGTAGTATATATATTTCTGATCAGGGTGACGAGCTGAGTCGATTTTCCGATACGTCTCTGTACTTCTGTTCATCTGCACGTCTGTCCGGCTGTCCGTATATCCCTGGACCTAACAAGAAAATCAAGTCTCTAGCTCCTATAGTAGAACTGACTATTTATAGATGGCATTTGGCTGCCCAAATTGAGTTTGCTTTACTTCTGATTGACGTACCTGCACCCCATAGACCACACAGTCACTGAGCCCAATGCAGTTGGTGATGATGGCCTCCACCTCTTGGGTGGCCACATTCTCCCCTCGCCAGCGGAAGGTGTCGCCGGTACGATCTTTAAAGTAAAAGTAACCCAATATATCACAAACAACCATGTCGCCAGAGTTGAAGTAGCAGTCGCCGGTGGTGAAAACTCCGCGCAGGAGCTTCTGCTCGGAAGCCGCCTTGTCGGCGTAGCCGTGAAACGCGCTGACAGCGCGCCGCGCATCCACTTGGCCCACCAGAAGGCCCACCTCGCCGGGTGCACAGCGTATGCAGTAGCCCTTGGAGTTACGCAGCGGCTCGCCTGTCAGCTCGTCGCAGCGGATTATCTGGACGGGATAGAGGGTGCGACCGAAGACAGGCACAAAGCCGATGGCGCCAATGCGATTGGTGATATTGATCAGGTTCGAGTTACCCTCGGTAGCGCCATATATCTCCCCGATATGAGGTATGCCGAAGCGGGATACGAACTGCGTCCAGATTTGCGGCCGTAGTCCATTGCCGTACATGAGGCGCAGCTGGTGCAAAGGCTCCTGAGGCGCGTGCTTGTAGTGCGTCGCAAGGAGGTAGCGACAAAGCTCCCCAATATACTGGGCCACAGTGCAGTTGTACTTGCTGCAATCGTTCCAGAAATTCGAGGCGGAGAACTTCTTGCGCAGCACAACGGTGCAGCCATTGAGCAGGGCATTGCCGATGCCCACGATTCCGCCAGCTGTATGATAGAGAGGCAGAGGATTGTAGACCACATCGTCGCGACTTAGTCGCAACATATAAAACGCGCCCGCTGACATGAACAGAAACCTCAGATTTGTTATGACCGCAGCCTTGGGCAGGCCCGTGGTGCCAGACGTATAGACATAGAGCAGCTTATCCCGAGCATTGCATTGCGTTTGCTGGCTGCGACTCAGTGGCAACGGTTCCTGTGTGGTCAGAGCGCTTCTGAGCTCGATAGCGCCTGGTAGCAGGGCAGGCTGGTCCCCATCCGTATACTGATAGATGGACAGCTCTAAAGGCGGCAATGACTGCAGCACATTGCTCAGCTCGCTGCCCACTATGAGGGCACAGGCCTTGGCAACGCGGATGCAGTGCAACAGAGAGTCGCCGCGCAAATTTGAGTTGATCAGCGCCGTAATAACGCCCAGCTGGCTGAGCCCCAGCCACAGTGAAGTATACTCTACGCATGTCTCCATGAGCAGCGCTACGCAGTCGCCGCGCTGCAGGCCGCGCTGCTGGAAGTAACCCGCCACCTGTTGGCTGAGCCGCAACGCCTGCCCGAAGTTCAGGTGACGCTCGCCCATCAGAAAGCATATTTTTTCTGGATGCTTGAGTGCCTGCTCCTCAAAGCACCGCGCTACGGTGTATCCCTTGTGATCCTTGCGAAGCAGATAAAAGTTAAGGGCAACAAAACGTTGAAATGCTCTGAAAAGTTAATGGACGTTAATTAATTCCAATTCGAATTTAATACTCATTTTCGCTAAATTAATCCTAATTTATAAATAAATAACAATTCAACAACAATACAACTTGCATGCAATTAATTTGTATATACCATTTGGTATTATATATAGTATCTAATCTAATCCGTGCGACAGCAACCCACTATCTGGCTGCCGCGAAAAACATGTACAAAGTTTCACTGAGTTACAATCACTATTTAACTTGACAGTCGGTTATTTTAGAATCAATTTTATATTTTTATAAGAAACTTGAAGCTCTAAAAATACTCACATTATATCCCTGTGGCAGGTCATAACCAATGCAAAAATATTTGTGGGATTGCGCAGCATTAGGGCCAAAAGGGCGCCCAAGGTAAGGCTGGCCAAGGCGCTCTCACAGCAGAAGAGCCCAAAGACAATGAATCCTACTAGCAGGATGCCCAATCGTGTGGCCAGTTTCTGTTTTAGATTGAGCTCAAGCAATATCTCCATTGCCTTTTCCTCCTCCTTAGAATCTCGATGCGTGTCACACTCGCTCACTTGTCAAAGATATATTTCATTATTAAAGAATATGTAAATATGTGAACTGGCAGCTTTACAAAATCTAACTCGATATCATCAGAGGAGACATACTCCTCTTCGCAACGCTCGACTGATACTGAGTGAGCTACCTGCGTTTCCCAACCACACTCACTCACTCTCTCACTCATTCGTTCCCTCATTCACACATTTTCATGGGTCTAGACAACCTTTTATCGGACCAGGCTGCCCTGATATGGTTTTATTGCCAAACATTACAGAAATGTGGGGGTCTATGTGCACAAAGATTAGCTAAAAAGCTCGAGATACTGCCAATGAGAGACCCACTGATTTCTAGGTGGTGTTCCCAATGACGGGTGAGAAGCTAATAAAAAACGGGCATGTGTTAAGTATGTGAGAGTTCTTGGTGTTAAAATATATAAGAACTACAGTGAACATTGCCTTTATCTTACAAAATATGATATGCAGATATCTTTATAATATTAATATAGCTCTGATATATATCAATTTCATGTAGGACAGATGCAGTCGAGCACTAATGATTACATATTTTTCAATCAGGAGTAAACTATTTAAAGTTCTCGCTTTACAAAATTTGGAGACATAATAGTTTCCTCATGATTCATTCTTTTTTTTCAGTTCCGAGTTGTCAACCCGAACCTATACCTCAAATTTGTTGTTCTTCCTATTGACCATGCATGTCTGTCCGTCAATTTGAACACAGCGATCTTATTAATATACCATTCCCATCGAAAATCAAAATATATATTCCCTATTGATGCTAATTGATAGTTTGATTTGTTTAGCTACATCTTGATTGAATACCACAACAGTTCTAAAGATCAGATATATTTTTGTATGTTTTGAGTTTTGCAAAATAAGAAAACTTCGGCAAATGCCCATTTGAAAATGGTTTTATCACATTAAGAACAGTCATCAGAGGAAAAGTCATTAAATAGTCAGATTTCCATATCAAAGCCAATCTGCAGTCTAAACGCAGTCGCTGCGTAGCCGCTGCGCCTATGGGCGTATGTAAAGAAGAAGCATACAATGGGTCAGAGTATCTTCAGTAAGGAAGAAGTCCAGCCTACCGCCCTTTTACCCAATTGATATATGGATGATATGTATGATCAGGGCCAGAGAACCCAATGACGGCACAGTCTTATATGGTGCTGAGCCAGTAGCGGACATAAGAACAGCTGATATCGCCGTCAGCTGGTAGCAGATATCGCTTATAAAATAAAACAATGAAACACTTTTCTAAATACAATACAAAAAGCAGCTGCGCATACATGTGCAGGTGCATTATGATAACATAGAACAATGGCTTAACAAAGGTGTTCATAAAACATGTAGATACGTATTCATATGTGCAATAACAAAGCACTTAGCTCGCATATAATGCCAACAGACTGTATCTCATTGATGCACATCATATGTTATAGATCTTTTTAATTATTTAATTAATAACATACAATAACACCCAAGGGTTCAAGGATATCAACTGACAGCAATAACGGCAACAGTCACAATAAAAGCAGCATCGAGTACGAACACAACCGTTAAAGCAACAGGCGCCTCTCAAAGTTCATTGCTACTGCGAAGACGCCTTATATGGCAGACCGCGCACAGTGGGCCTTATGCAAATGCTCGCGTAAGTAATGTATAGAGATTAGATTGTATAATAGAGAAATATATAAAGAACCCCGATTTAAGTACGATTATTGCTAGATTTACTTTGCGTCTGCTTCTCAATTTTAAATTAACTTTAATCAATCTAAAATATCAATCAAATTTTGAATTAATAGATATAAAGAAAAAAATTAGTAAATATATATGATGTGATATATATATATATATATATATATATATGATAGTTATTTATTAATTTTGTTCTACTATAATTTATTTATATATTTTTATAGTATACATTTTTCCCATTATTCGGAATTTACTGGGAATTTCGTGTAGTAATTTCGACTATTGCCCACAGTACGCCGCGCCGATTAACATGCGCGTCAAACATAGATATGAATGTGTTTTTTAATGTACATATAGTATGCATGAGGCAGAGTATGCGTACTTTGGCATCTATGCTAGGGGCTGGGACCTTGACTTATTTCGTATTCAAGGCACAAGTAAACACTAGGTTTCGTGTGCTACTTGTGTAAAGGCTTGGATTTGGATTTGGATTTGGCTAACTTGGCTCGTAACTGTATAACTGATTGATGATTACGTGGGCCTGACTTTGACTTTGGGTTTCAATTGCTGGCATTGTTGTGCATATTGAATCAGTCAGCTGTCACTCAGATGCCAATTCACTTTTCAGCTCTGGCCTGTAGGTTTTTACTTGCTTAGGTTCTTATTGCTATCATTTTTTTTTACACTATTCATCATTGACATACTTTTAGCACAATTCGCGTAACAGTGCCCACAATAACAACAATTACAGCGGCAACAACACACTCCGCCAACGAAATCACGACCGTCTAGTCAAATGCTAGAACTAACAACAACTGAGCGATCTCTAAGCGGGGCCAGCGTGTTGCCGGTTCTATTTATTTATCAGCCAGTCAAACCAGCTGACGAAGAGCAATGAGAGAGAGAGAGTATAAACTGATTGGGAGAGCTACAAATATGAATCTAGTAATCGGGTGAGACAGACTCTATAATACTCGTTCGCAAACTAAAAATTGAACAGACCAGAATATAAGTTATTAGATGAGGACTAAAACAAATGAATTTTATAGCTCTATAGCTGTAGCAGATTTAAAATATTATTTATCGAAAATATTAAATATTAGCTTTCATTTAGACCATATATGGTATATCCAGATTCACTATATCTTTAGACGACCTTAACTCTATAACCAGTACAACTATGAAGTCTTCAGCTTCAATAATGGCGAAAAGACGAACGTTCAAGTGGACGTATAGCATGACAGGCGTTTTAAAAACCAATATACTTCATATTTACTTCGTGAACGAGTATAATTAAAATTTGTGTTCTCTCTAGTGGCTCGACTGAACGTAACGTAAAGCATTCATATAAGTAATATATAAGAGTATATTGGTTTTGTCTGACTGTCCCTAAGTATAAGGAAACTTCATTTCCATTGGAAATGGAGCTAGCGACTTGAAATGTAAAACATATTTTTGTTTCTGCTGTTAATGTGAAGATGTTACGAATGGTCAGCGAGAGTCTACTGCAACATTTCCAAAATGTTGAATGAAATTAAAATATTTTGAGCCATGAAATGCCCAATGAATATATGCGTAATTTCTGTCCTTAATATTCAAAGTGAAACACATAAAATATATTTAGAGTGGAAGCTAAAGCAATAAAATATGTCGAATCTACTGTTGATTTTCGTCACAAAAAGCTTAAAGACTTGTGGCATTAAACTGAGCCACCTGAAAGTATGCAACTCGAAATTCCCATCAATTATTATTATTATTATTATTATTTATTTTTTTTTTTTTTAACTATATTATTATTATCTGTTTATTTTTAAACCATACGGGACTATTATTTTTATTATATTAAAATGGGAAATAAGGGTATAATGGTTTTGTTAAAAGTATGTAACAGGCAGAAGGAGACGTCGCAGACCCCACAAAATATATATATTCTTGATCAGCATAAAAAAATAAGTTGCTTGAGCGCTGTCAGTCTGACCGTCCGTCCGTCCGTCCGTCCGTCCGTCCGTCCGTCCGTCCGTCCGTCCGTCCGTCCGTCCGTCCGTATGAACGTCGAGATTTCGGAAACTACAAAAGCTAGAGAGCTGAAATTTCACATGAACACTCGTATGTTAGCTACGCAGTACGAGTTTATTTTGTTTTTTCGATAACTCATCCCATTTCCAAATTATTGATACAAAATCGAAAATTCGTTTACATATTTTAGGTTTATTGGGTATAACTTCACCTACGCGGAAGTAGCTAAACAACAACTGGTAGTTCAACATCAACAGCAGCAGCAGCAACATCAGCAGCCTAATGACAGGAGCCGCAGCCATCAAAGGGATCTACATCAGCCGATGGCCAGTAACAATATTGAAATTATTTTGCAATCGCTTAATGAAAGTATCAGCTCTCTCCGCTCGATCCAAGAGAAGCAGATGGAGCTAATGCTGATGATGCTGAAACAGCAACAACAACAGACACAGCAGCAGGGGCAAATACTTAATTTGCTCACTGCTCTCCAAGGACAGAAGACGCCATAATGATGCAGTCACGCATCCTTGTGTGGAACGCCGACGGTGTTGCCACTAAGCTGCACGAAGTTGAGTGCTTTGTGCAGCGACATGAGATAGATGTCTTACTGCTTAGTGACTCACACTGCAAAGGGCTACAACTACCTAAAATATTTGGTTTCGAAGCATACACTGCAAACGACCCGAGTACTGGCAATGCTAAAGGAGGAGCAGCTATCCTGATCAGATCTTCACTGGTCCACTTCCCGTTGACACCCATAGCCACAACCAAAGTACAACTTGCGTCAGCAGCAATTGAAACGGCACTTGGTCCTATTAATTTCGGAGCCATCTACTGTCCACCTAGGTTCACCAGGCTACATAGATTTTGCTCTGACTAAGGGAATGCTGAGCATTCATGCAGACATAAGATCGGTCGTTGAGCCGACCACCTACCCCTCATAATTACGCTGGATGCATCCGCATTATCTTATCCTAAAATGGAACGGCTAATCACCAGGAGCACTAACTTGGAATGGTTCCACGAGCACCTTGAGTCGACACTGCTCCTCAATATGGAAATGAGCACTGAAAGTGATATTGACGACGCCATCGATATGTTCACTTACTCTGTCCAAGCTGCAGCTAGAATGTCTTCTGTTACTGCGCCTAGGAGGCTTGCAGCCGACAGAATTCCGGTAACCAGAGAAATTCTGCTGCTTATTGCTGAGAAGAGGCGCATACGCGCTAGATGGATGAGGTCTCGTCACCCTTTGGATAAGGCTGAATGGAATAGAGCACGGAGTAGGCTTCGTCGAGCGCTTGTGGAACACAAATCAGCATGGTTTGATGATAGACTTGCCAATACTGGGTTTACTAGTGATGCAACGCACTCGCTATGGAAGGCCACGCGTGGCATTAAAAGACGCTGTGTAAGGAAAGCGCCTTTGGCCTCCAGAAACGGGGCATGGTGCCGAACTGACTTGGAGCAAGCAGAGGTGTTTGCAGACCATCTTGCCGAGCGCTTCCAGCCATTTAATCTGGCCAGCCTGCAACAGGTCAATGACACAAACGATCAGCTGACTCAAGCGCTTCAAATGGACCTGCCTATTCAGCCGTTCGACCCAAGTGAGATATCGGAAGTAATTGCTAGCCTAAACATGAAAAGAGCGCCTGGACACGACGTCATATGCAATGCTACTTTGAAGGCACTGCCAAATCATGCAGTCTGCTTCATAGCGTTGATATTTAATGCTATAGTCAGGCTACAATACTTCCCTCCTCAATGGAAGCTCGGAGTAATATCTATGATACACAAGCCAGGAAAGCCGGAATGTGAACCTTCCTCCTACAGACCGATAACTCTCCTCCCTTCGATATCTAAAGTGCTCGAAAAACTTATTGCTGGTCGATTGATTAAGATCATGGAAGCCCGAAGGATTATCCCTGATCACCAATTTGGATTTCGTGCTGGACACAGCACTGTGGAGCAGCTTCATCGAGTTGTTGGCCAAGTCTTATTAGCCTTTGATAACAACGAGTATTGCAACGCACTTTACTTGGACATCCGGGAGGCGTTCGATCGTGTATGGCATGCTGGATTACTACTAAAAGTTAAACGTACTTTCCCTGCCCCATACTTTGGTCTACTCAGGTCGTACCTTGAAGGTAGGCGATTCGCGGTACGCTTTCATACGGCGCTATCCACTCAGCATGACGTGGTAGCTGGTGTCCCTCAGGGCAGTGTCCTTGGCCCACTGCTATACTGCCTATACAGCCATGACATGCCGCTGCCGGATTACAGCCTTTACGGATCTTCCTCGCTGGCTACCTTTGCTGATGACGTGTGCATCACATATAGATCACGATGCGAATATGACGCTGCCGACGGCATCCAGGACTATTTGTCAAAATTTGCGGACTGGGCAAGGCGCTGGAACATTGAAATCAACAACGGAAAATCGTGCAATACTTGCTACACTTTAAAGCGAAAAACGCCACCAGCTGTGTTCTTGGAGGGGAATCCAGTACCACAAGCTAACGATTCAAAGTATCTTGGAGTGGTACTGGATCGCAGACTCACTTTCTCCAAGCACATAACCGCCATCACAATACGACTACGTGCGGCGGTGAAAAAGCATTACTGGCTTCTCAATTCGCACAGCAAGCTGACTCTTAAAAACAAAATAACGGTGTATAAACAAATACTAGCGCCAATGTGGAAATATGGCTGCCAAATCTGGGGTCTGGCTTGTGACAGTCAAATTAAACGAATACAGGTTGCTCAAAATAAAATCTTAAGACTGATTACCGGCTGCGAATGGTATGTCAGAAACTCCATATTGCACCGAGATCTGAAAATAACCACAATCTTTGATGAAATAAATCAACACTCGAGTCGGTACCATGACAGACTGTTGAGACACAGAAACCGACTAGCAAACATGCTTAACACACACCGAACTCCAAGGAGGATCAACCGTAGGCAACCACGAGACCTAATAAATAGGTATCGATATTAGGAATCTAATTAAAATTTTATTGCATACTTTTCAACAACGGTGCAGTCGCGTTTTTCTAGTGCTCCCGCAAAAAATAAATATTTACCCGAACGCCGCCACCAGAATACCTGGAAACGGCACAGACAATTTGTGCGTGGGTGCCCGCGCATCGTACCTTCATAGTGTACAATAAATCAATCAGAAGAAAATCACTATAGTGAAAAACAAAATTTTCGCCAGCGCACGTGCGCGTGTGTTTTGTTTTGGTTCTGCCAAAACAAAAACAAAAAAAACAAAAAACCTGCAGCCTACCTTTAGGCTGTAAATATTTTTGGTAAAAGGCATACTTTTAGGCCGTACCAAACTCTCAATTGTGTGTGACTGCACTTAAATAAATGATGCCTAACAATAGCAACAATCAAACTTCTACGTCACCAAACCAGCAAGCAAATATACAAGCAAGATTTGATGCGACTATTGCTAAAAGAATGGCATCCCAAACAGCTAAGTCTAACACTGCAAGCGCAGATCTCGCCGCTGCCCCTACAAAAGCGTCAGTAAACTTGCAAGAGCAATTTAAGCTGGTAATGGCCCAGAAAATGAACGCAACAGCCAAATTGGATGTAACAACAGTGCAAACTCCGAGGAACGTAAATACAAAACGGAAACTAGCAGGTACTTCTCCGCAGATCACCAAAAAGAAGATGCTGGAAGATCAACCTAGCACAAGCACTGCGGCAGCTGAAGCTATGTCTCAAAATCGTTTTGCCCTCCTACAAGCGGATGACGATACTGAAGAAATCGAAAAAATTTCAATGGACGATACAGTACCAATGGAGAAACCTACGCCACGCCCGCCCCCTATTTGATGTCCTAACATCAACTCGGTGGCTAACTTCCATTTGCTAATCGAGTAATGCATCAGCTAAAACTCGTATGATATAAAGGCAAGGCGAAACGACCTTGGCGTACTTACGCGAAACAGCGAAGATTATCGCGCTGTCGTGAAGCACTTCACAGAGCAAGGACTGGAGTTCCACTGCTACCAGTTAAAGGAGGATAAGCCTTACCGAGTGTGCCTTAAAGGTCTTCATCACAGCACAGATGCACAATGCATTAAAGAAGATCTCGAAAATAAGGGGCACACAGTTAAAAATGTGCACAACCCTGTTAGCCGCATCGACAAATCGCCGTTAAATATATTCTTTGTCGATGTGACCCAGGCACCAAACAACAAGCAAATTTTAGATTTGCGGGTTATTTGCAGACAGCGATGCACGGTTGAACTTCCACGCAAGTTCAACGACTTAACGCAATGCTATCGCTGTCAAGAATTTGGGCACACGCAGAGATACTGCCACAAAACACCCAGGTGTGTGAAATGCGCAGAGGATCACGACTCCAAACACTGCACTAGACCAAAAGACCAACCTCCAACTTGTGTCCACTGCAAAGAGCAACACCCGGCCAACTAAAGGTTGCTTCACGTACAAAAGGTTATTAAAATTGCAGGCTGCAGTACAAAGACACAACCCAGCAAAAGGCTTTAACGCTGCACCGCGCCGCTTCGAAGCAGCACAGACACAGTTCGTGAGCAACAATATGAACGCTACTGCGCCAGCGCACGGAATATCATACGCCCAAGCAGTTAGAGGAGTAAAATCCCAAGCTGACCCTTACAAGCCCGATGCGGGACTTATGCAGATTCTGCAACAGCAGCAGCGACAATTGGAAGCCATACATGAAGAGCTCAGAACAATGCGAGAGGTGCAAGCCCAACAAGCAACAATGATGACCAGCCTAATGGCTCTAATCACCAAGCTCAGCTCCAAATAATGGCCTTACGTATAGGAATTTGGAACGCTAATGGCTTGCGTAATAAGCAGTTTTTCTCCTACAAAAAAACATAGATGTAATGCTCATTGCAGAAAGTCACGAATGTCCGACATTTAAAATTCAAGGTTACGAACACTATCAGGCCTATGGTAAAGGAGCAAATTTGTTCGGCGGATCGTCGCTCCTCGTCCGCTCATCGCTCACACATTCACCTGTACCCCCAATATCCAACTCAACAATGCAAGTTTCTGCCATTCGACTATCCACGTCTATCGGAGAGTTAGAGATCGCATCGCTCTATTGCCCACCTAATGGTAGACTCTGCGAAAGAGATATAAGAGAACTTCTTGAACAGAGGCATGATAAGGCTATTATCGGAGGCGATTGGAATAGCTGGCATCCTTTTTGGGGCAGCAACAGCACTAACACACGAGGAGAAGCTACTTTCGAGGCCATACATGCACTGAGCTACAAAATACTTGCCACTGGGGCTCCAACTCGGTACCCACTTAATGGACATAACCCGTCAGCAATTGACTTTGCTGTTTATAAAGGTATCGCTGACCGTCAGATAGGCATAGAAGAGTGCTTCGAACTCTCTTCAGACCACCTTCCTCTTATAGTGACAGTGTACGTGCAGCCACAACCTTTCCCCACCAGACAGCAACTTCTACCGCCAGGCTCGGATCTAGGAGCTTTCAGACGGCACCTGAACACTTCGCTACATCCGGAAACGGAACTTAACACACCTGAAGATGTAGACTTTGCAGCAATCAGGTTGCAAGAAAAGATAATCGAAGCTGCACTCCTAGCTATCCCGCCTCGCCGTCGCAGACAAGAACGCGCTCAACACAACATCACTCTTCCGGCAGAGACACAAAATCTCCTCGCGTACAAAAGATGGGCAAGACGACGTTGGATAGTCTCAAGATCGTCAACAGATAAGGCGAGATACAATGAAGCTACCAGACAACTCAAAGCTGCTCTAACCGCATTTAAAAACAAAAGTATCAGCGATGCTCTGGAAAGAGCAGACTCCCCGTCCGATGCTGAATTCCACCTGTGGAGATTTACTAGGAACATCAAAAGGCAGCCAATGCGTCGTTACCCAATCCGCAGCACATCTGGTGCTTGGATAACGGGTGACGAGCCGCAAGCTGAAGCTTTTGCTCTCCACCTGCAGCAGCAGTTTACACCGCTGATTAGTGCCGAGCCAAGTGAGGTTGAAGAATCAGCCAACAATGTACTCTCTCCACTCCAAGCAGATGTTGGGATCAGGACGTGCACCAAGGAGGAAGTAGTAGACGGAATCAACCGTATAAAGAAAAACAAAGCGCCTGGACATGACCAAATCAACAGCAGAGTCCTGAGATCGCTGCCCGACTCGACTGTGGAGTACATCGTCATGCTTTTCAACGCAATATTTCGCATCCGACACTTTCCAGCTTGCTGGAAGCGCGCTGTGATTGTGATGATCCCCAAGCCAGGCAAACCTGTAGGTGAAATCAGCTCGTATAGGCCAATTAGTCTGTTGCCTGTACTCTCTAAAATATTCGAAAGAATATTTTTAGCTAGAGTACTGCCGTATCTCGAATGCAGGGAGATTGTGCCGAATCACCAGTTTGGTTTTAGGAGACAGCATGGAACACCGGAGCAGATACACAGGGTTGTACACCACATCCTCGGCGCCTTAGAAGAGAAGAAATACTGCTCTGCCGCGTTTCTAGATGTCAAGCAAGCTTTTGATCGCGTATGGCATCTAGGATTGCTGCAGAAAGCAAGGGCAGCCCTCCCGTCTTCTATTTTCATACTACTATCATCATATATCACAGATAGAAGTTTCCAAGTGGCTAAGGGACAGTCCATTTCATCGGCAAGACCCATTAAATCTGGAGTCCCTCAAGGTAGTGTACTGGGGCCTACATTGTACACATTATACACAGCTGACATGCCTCTTCCACTGGATAGTGAAGTGCTAATAGCAACTTATGCAGATGACACTGCTATCCTGTCGCGTTCCAATTCTGCAGAAGAAGCTTCCGAAAACCTCCAGAGATACCTCAACGTATTTGAGTGTTGGTCGAAGCGGTGGTGCATCACCATCAATGCACAGAAGTCTGCACATGTGAGCTTCACAATCAGAAGAGGAGACTGCCCGAGTGTAACTCTGGGGGAGCAACTACCGAGAGTAAACAAAGTGAAGTATCTCGGAGTTACTCTTGACAGGAAACTGACCTTCAAGGCGCACATCACGCAGGCAGTTAGCATTGCCAGAAATAAAATTAAAAAACTGGATTGGATGCTGCGACCCTCCAGCAAGTTGTCGCTTAGCAGCAAAGTTAAAATTTATAAAGCTATAGTCTCCCCAACATTAACATACGCTATCCCCATCTGGGGCACTGCAGCGAAAACGCACATTAAAAAAGTGCAGACTCTACAAAACAAGGCCTTACGGCGAATCACAGGTGCCAGTTGGTACGTTCGAAATTCAGTATTGCACAACGATCTCCACATGCCAACAATTGCCGAACTTATTGGACGTCACTCCTCCAGGTACGCGGACAGACTCCTAGCGCATCCTAACAGATTAGCTACTGACCTGGCACACAACACCAATAGGCGAAGGCTTAAAAGACTTCACCCCCTGGACCGCAGAGTATAAACGCAGTAACTTAATAATTAAATAATATTATTAAATTATATAAAATGTAAATACTGGCTTCT
Source organism: Drosophila borborema (assembly GCA_030914335.1). Taxonomy (NCBI): domain Eukaryota; kingdom Metazoa; phylum Arthropoda; class Insecta; order Diptera; family Drosophilidae; genus Drosophila; species Drosophila borborema. The sequence goes on from JAUESP010000303.1 coordinate 538,736, forward strand.
AGCCCATATATAGGTTAAGGTATAGCTATATCTGCGCTATAGAGTCACAGACAATAAGCTGTAATAAAGAAAATTATTAAAAAAAAAAAAAAAAAAAAAAAAAATTAAAATTTTAATTATTCATGTATTTATTATTGTAAGAAGAAGCAACAGCTAAACTTAAAGCTAGCCGGCGAGCCCATAAGGGCAAAATTTTTGAAGACAAAGCTCACAAAGGGATAATTGTAAAGTCCCGTATGGTTTAAAAATAAACAGATAATAATAATAAAAAAAAAAAAAAAAAAAAAAAAAAAAAAAAAAAAAAACTTGCGGCATTAAACTGAGCCACCTGAAAGTATGCAACTCGAAATTCCCATCAATTATTATTATTATTATTATTTTATTTATTTATTTTTTTTTTTTAAACTATATTATTATTATCTGTTTATTTTTAAACCATACGGGACTATTATTTTTATTATATTAAAATGGGAAATCAGGGTATAATGGTTTTGTTAAAAGTATGTAACAGGCAGAAGGGGGCGTGACAGACAACATAAAGTATATATATTCTTGATCTGGGTGACGAGAAAAGTTGATATAGCCATGTCCGTCTGTCCGTCCGTCCGTCTGTCCGTATGTTGAACGCGTCGATTTCCGAAGATACAAAAGCCGAAGTTCATTCTTTTTGTGTTAGGTCCGTATTTTGCACGCGCAGTACGAGTTTGTTTCAGAAATTCGATAGCTTGTATATTTCCAAAGTTATCGAGACACGAATTTATCGGGAACCAGTAATAAAATTCTATCTAATTCATCTTTAGAGTTAGAGTCTCCAAGTCTTCTGCATATATATATATATATATACCAATTTAATACAATTTCGGTTTTTGTCAGATTTTGGATTCCGGTCCCCACTTCGCCCCACCACCCACAAAAGTGAAATAAATGCATTTCAAATACTAGAGACATGCAGGTTGGTTTAGCATATAGATAAGAATATCATAATCATAATCTGAAGATATCAATACGATTGTCCATCTAGAAACATAATTATTAATTTTTTTTTTTTTAATTTTATTTATTTAAGTGTTGAACCCATACATTGCAATTGTAGTAACTTAACAACACATTTATATACTAAAATAATGACCTAACCTTTTGTTGTATACAGAAGGACTTATAACTATTTAAATAATTTTTAATTTAATTATACTAATGTTTAATTAATATTTTTGGCGAATCCCAAGCGTTTTAGTCGCCTTAGTGGTCTCATAGGGAGCAGTTGTCTCGCTAATCTGCTGCGGTGTCTGACCAGTCTGTCACTGTATCTGCTCGTGTGTCTAGCGATCTGTTCGTCTACTGTGTGTAGATTCAGATCTCTATGCAGGGTAGAGCCGCGCACATACCAGGGGCAGTTCGTAATTTGCCGCATAGCTTGGTTTTGATGGACCTGTATGCGCTTATAGTTACTTTTTGCAGCTATTCCCCAAATCTGCACACCATAGAGCCAAATCGGAGCCACACAGTGGACGTAGACTGCTCTCTTCACTCTTAGTGACATGGTGCTTCTTCTGTTGATCAGCCACCTCAGCTGTTGCATGCGATGCCCACATCTCCTGGCCGCAGCTTTAATGTGAGGACCAAATGTTAAACGCTTGTCCAGAGTGATGCCAAGGTACTTTGCCTGTGATGGTTGGTCCAATATTACTCCGTCTCTTCGTATAGGCGGAGTATGGTTGATGAGTGTTTTTAGTGTAAAACATGGATTGGTGGTCTTCCGTGGATTTATTTTTAAGTTCCACCTTTTGCACCAATCAGCCAGTGCCTTTAGATATTTTTCAACTCCAATAGCAGCTTCGATGCGACTTTTGGAGCTGTAAAGCACTGCGATGTCGTCTGCGTATGTAGCAAGTAGAGCTTTGCTGGGAGTCTCCAGCAGATAAATCTGCAGTATATATTGAGTAGAGCAGCGGCCCTAATACGCTACCCTGTGGAACTCCAGCTCTCATCTGGCAAGGAGTCGAGTAAATGCTCCTGACTCTAACCATAAATTTTCTACGATCGTAAGAATGCTTGCTGCATGTCAACAAATATCGGGTTGCAGTATTCCAGATCGTCAAATGCCTGTAGAATGTGTTTCGCTAGTCTGTGAACCTGCTCCACCGTTCCATGTCCCTCCCGAAAGCCAAACTGGTGTTCCGGTAATATGCGACATTCCCTGATTATACAACCAAGTCGATTGGCTATAAGTTTCTCCCATACTTTTGACAATGACGACCGGTACGACTCAGGGTCATCTACTGGTTTTCCAGGCTTGTGGATCATTATTATAGTTGCCATTTTCCACTGTTTAGGGAAGAACTGCACCCTCAGCATGGCATTGAATATTAGAGCCATATAGATGATCGCCCGAGTAGGTAGGGCTTTTAGAGTTGCATTGCACACTCTGTCATAACCAGGTGCTTTCTTCATCGACATGGACCTTATGACTTCAGCATATCCTCAGCCCTAACTGCCTTAATAGGTAAGGACATTTGAAGAGGTGTCTGCAGACTATCAGTAGTTTCTTGGATCTGGTCATCAGTGGCAAATTCGTAATGATTAAACCTAGTCTCTAAATGATTCGCAAACGAGTTAGCTTGTTCTTCTTCGTTCTTGGCGAGGTCACCGCTAGGACATCGGATTGGTACCTGTCTGAACGGTTGACTCTTAAGTGACTTAGTACACTTCCATAGCGAGTACCCAGCATCAACTGTATAATCATAGGAAGCCAGTTTCTGCTCGAAGAAGTTACTTCTAAGTTCCTTTAATACATTTCGTAGTTGCCTAGCAGCCCGGTTCCATAAAATTCGGTCCCATGGGTCCTGCGATCTGATTGCGAAGTCTTCTTTTCTGAGTCAGAAGACCCCAGCTCTGGGTTATGGTTGTTCGAGAATCCGCTATTCCATGGTACAAGGCAAAGTCTATACAAGAGGGTGTGTGGTGAGGCACATATGGGTACCTGGTTGGTGATCCAGTAGCAAGGATCCTAGAGCCAGTAACTGAGATGGCTTCTGCTAGCTCGCGTCCCCTAGGTGAGTTGTAGGTGTCTCCCCACAACCAATGACGGGCATTCCAGTCACCACCAACTAAATATCTTTGACCGCATGCGCGGAGTGTGTTGATGAAGTGGCTTTCCTCAATTCTGACTCTTGGAGGGCAGTATATGGCGCTGAACTCCGCATCTCCCAGGGCCGTAGCTACTTTTACTGATGCCATTTGTATGTTACGAGTCTCAATAACTCTTTGAGGGAAATGGCGAAGAGTGGTCCTCACCAATACCGCCGCTCCGCCAACGCTGTTATTATTACGTGATGGTCTGAAGGCTGGGTAGCATGCATACCCATATATCTTTATAGTCTCTCCACGCTTCATCCTGATCTCCGTCAGAAGAAGGATATCGACGCTGTTGTTGTGTACGAAGAGCTCAACTTCTTTTGCTTTTGATAAAATGCCGTTAGCATTCCAGATAAGAACCTTTAGTGGATTCATTGCGAACCTGCAACGTTAGCTTCAAACTGAAGATGTGGTCTATCTCCAGCCCAATCCTTAATCATGTTTGTCAAATCAAGTACTTTTCTCTCAAGCTTTTCAATACGTTGGTTTACTTGCCTGTTATGTTGCTGCTGCTCTTGTTGCTGCTGCTGCAACCACACAAGAAACTGCTGTTGTTGTTGTTGATAGAGCTGCTGTTGCCACTGCTGAAACTGTTCCTGCTGTTGTTGCAATACTGCCTGGAATTCAAAAGGGCTATATTGCAGATTATTCAAACATTGTTGCTGAGGTCCTGTGTAGATCCATCCTTGCAATGTGTTGTAAAAGCATTTCTTTTTGCTATTGCAGCATAAGAGACTTCTGTATTGCTTCCGATGCCTAACGATGGCTGATGTTGAGTTAGTTGCGGCTGTTGATGTGTTGTCTGTCTGATAACCTTTTGTTTACGATCAGATCTCAAGATGGGAAATTGCTGATGCGCTGTAGCCAGTGTGGTAGAGAAAGCGTGATTATGCTGTGCATTTGAAGGCACGTGTCTTGGTCTATTTTAATTATTTTCCCTCCTAGTAGGTCCCATAGATCGGCGAAGGAATTCTTGATACCATTCACATCCTTTATAGCTGGCCATGTGGCTGCCAGAGCAGTGTATGCATTTCGACTGAGCATCTGGAGGACGTGTGCATTGTATTGTTTGGTTGTTTTTCCCACATCGGGCACAATTTGGCTGTCGGCGGCAGTATTTGGCAGTGTGTCCATAATCCTGGCATCGACGACATTGTGCAATTTCACTAGTTTTTTGCATTCTTTCAATTCTGATTTTTTGACGACAAAGAGTCTTGACTTGATAAATATCGTTTATATTTTTACATGGCTTAATATTAATGAACAAAATTTTAAGTCTTTCATCTTTATTTGTTCTTGATTTTGGATAATGGATATGAAGAACTTCGTATCCCAGCCTTTTAAAATCGGCAATGATATCTTTATTTAGAGTACTGTTGTGTAGATCTCTTACAACTATTCTGTGCGGCTTTTCTGACTGCATTTGATATGTGTGGAATTCTATTCCAGTTTCTTCCAATCGATCCACAATGGCTCTGTAGGTGTCACTGTCGTTAGGGAAGATTCTTACCGTTTCTCCTTGATTAGTTTTGAGAATAACGTTATTCAGGTTTGTCACTTCACTTATAAGCTCAAAAAGGTCATTTAAGTTGCTTATATTGAGAACAATTTGAGTTGGTTTTGTTGGTCCCTTATCCTGTTTATCACTGGGGGATAATTCTGGCTGAGTATTAAGTGTTTGATGATGTTCATTTGCGTTATTATTGTGTACGACTGTATCTGCAAGCATAGTATCTACCTCTTCCTCTTCATAACTAGAGATGTCCATGTCGAGAGTGGAAATTGCTTGTCGGCTTGTAGTTGGGGGATCATGCAGAGTTTGAGCAGCACTCACTCGTTTAGACTTGGAATTAGGTGACATAGGCTTGTCATTTTTCCTTTTACTTGACCGCCGATTTTGTTCGTTCAACAATCTCTCGACTATTTGTATTTATTGTAGGGCAGGTACTACTTATTGTAGTAGTTGCCATTGTATAATTGGTGATGCTGGAGGTACTGGTAAATGTTACTGTTGTTGTTGTTGTGCAGTTGCTTTGGTTAGTGGTGTGCGATGATCGTTGGATTTCTGAGCGACACTCAGACCGAATCGCTGAAGGTAGTTTTCCTGCTATTAGGAGCATTTTCTCGTGATCAATTGACTTATTACTCATCCATTGTTATAGTTGTTTTTATACTCTGTTCCCTTAAAAAGGGAAAAAGAGTATATTGGGTTTGTGCAATGTCCGTCTTGCTGTCCGTCCATCTGTCCGTTTGTCCGTATGAACGCAATATTTTTCGGCGCTATTAGAGCTAGAGACTTGAAATTTTAAACATATACTCATATATGTTCCCGAATTATAAAGTGTTAAAATTTTCCCGATCCGCCCACTAGGGGCGTGGCAAATCGGAAAAGTCTTCCGCCCATAGTTAAGTTATCATACTAGATGATGAGCTAGAGAGTTGCAATTTGGAATGTATACTCGGGGTGGCAACCCAAGTTCAAAAAGCTATGGCGGATATATCTACGCCCACAGGGGGCGTGGCAAACCGCAAAAGCTTATATCTCCTACAGTTTTAGAGCTAGAAGCTTGAAAATTGGATGGTTGAGTTACTAATGTTCTCCTCTATCGATGCCCCAAAAATCCTCTTTTGGAGCGTGGCATATCGAAAAATACCCTGTAATTTTCGCATTTTTGGAATGTAAGCAAACCAAAAAATGTTAGCCTCGGCCCTTTCTAAGAACTGGCAAAAAATTATGCGTCTACGCCCACTGGGGGCGTGGCAAATCGGCAAAGAAGTTTGTTGTGGCCAACTGCATAATTCATGCATATAATAGCTTAGTACAAATTGCTAAGATGGCAAAAAGCATTTTAACATAAATATAATAATATTAATGAATTTAAAAATTTCGATTAATAAATAAAAAGTTTCCAGCGGGATTCGAACCTAGGTCTTTCGAAAACAACATGTAATCGTTGGCTAAACCTAAATAAATTCACAGCTGATCAGCTGACCAGCTGATCAGCAGCTTGTGACGTAACAAAACAATACAATCGCAATTCTTGAATATGTATATACACTTGGATGTGTATACACGTACACATACATACATACATATATGCATGCATAGAAAAACTGCCTGCCACACAGCGTCGCAAATCGGAAAGCATAAAGCAGTTTTAGTTTTTACTTAAATGCACAATTCATATGCTTATGTTTATAAATGATTATCAATTTGCAGCAAGCATTTTATAATAAATATACAAATATAAAAAAAATAATAAATAAATAATTTTTGAAAAAAAGCTTTCTGCGGGATTCGAATTCGAACCCACGCACCTAAGTATAGCTTGCATAGCGCTTACCACCAGCGCCACTGCCCTGACCTGGGTTTTGTTAACTAAAACCAAACAAGTAAGAAGGCTCTAGTCGAGACGGCTCGACTACGAGATACCCTGAACCCTGCAAAAAAATGAATGCTCTTCTTCTTTACGCACTTATAAGCGCGCGCTCTGCTAACTGCGCAGTTGCTGCTGTGGCTTGGGCGTGGGTTGGGGTGAACTTTGGACGCCTATATCCATTTCTAGATGAACGATCTTCATGAATTTAGAGTAGATTACGAGTATCTAAATCTATCAATGTGCCAAATTTCAAGTCTCTAGTATTTGAAATGCGTTTTTTTCCAAATTGTGGGCGAAGGGGGCGTGGCATCTAAAATCTGAAATTTACAATATCTGCGTATCCATAATATCTATCTAAATATATAAAGTTGAAGTCTCTAGCTAAAACGGTGTAGTAGTTATACCCAAAAAACCTAAAAAATTGAAATGAATTTTCGATTTTTTATCGATAATTTGGAAATGGAACGAGTTATCGAAAAAACAAAATAAACTCGTATTGCGTAGCTAACATACGAGTGTTCATGTGAAATTTCAGCTCTCTAGCTTTTGTAGTTTCCGAAATCTCGACGTTCATACGGACGGACGGACGGACGGACGGACGGACGGACGGACAGACGGACAGACGGACGGACAGACGGACAGGGCTCAATCAACTTATTTTTTTATGCTGATCAAGAATATATATACTTTATAGGGTCTGCGACGTCTCCTTCTGCCTGTTACATACATTTCACAAAACCATTATACCCTGAATTCCCATTTTCAATGGGTTCAGGGTATAATAAGGCATTGCTAGAGCGCTTTTGACAAAACTAAAGTAACCATCGAAAAATTCCCAATTCAGTCACAATTCTTAGAATATTCTGGCATCCAAACTTTTGTATGTATACATAGAAAATAGTGTACACTCGTATAGTGTGTACATGTGAAAATCTGTATGTATGTATATGTAGGAAAAACGTTTGTTGCTTGCCATGTACGTTTGCTAATTGCCGAAATATTTTGTTAATTAAATGTTTATTAAATAAATAAAATGCACCTATGGGAACAGAGTATATCGCAGTTAGTTTCGCCTAACTGTAACGTTCTTACTTGTTTATGTTGTTTTATGGTGTTAATTTCGTATAGCCCTAAAAGTATACTACACCAACTGTTATCGTGGACATGCACCAGTTAGTTTGAGCGTTCTTGTAATTGCTCAACTGTTTAGTGCAGCTGGGACAGTCAGCTGATTTGATTGTGGCGGCCGGCCGGAGCCCAACTTCACAAATGTTTTTGAATCACCAAGGTTTCTGTCTAATTTCTCTTTTTCACGGTCACCGTGTCTTGGCCGAGACACTGTAATATCAGTACACCACCGCTATATGGTTTGATTAATTGTTTGTGTTCAAATCACTCAAACTACTTCAATTAAAGTTTGTTTCCTCTGAACACGTGTGTGCCTGCCATAGTGTTGAATAACGACTATATAATTATTAATCATCAAAGTTTTCTCATCAAAATCCATGTGCCGCAGCAGCAAAGCAGCGAGACAGCAAGACGCTTGCAATGCTTACGCACATGCATACACACATACATGCTTAAAAGCGTAGATCAGCGTCTATGTGTGCGCCTGGTTTTGCATGTACAGTTTCTTATGCGCGCAGAAACGAATCGAATAATTCTTGAAATATTATTCGTTTGAAGAAGGGCTCAGGGGATTTCATAGTCGAGTAGTCTCGACTACAGCTTTCTTACTTGTTATTATTATTATTATTATTATAAATTTTTTTTTTTTTTTACAGTCAAATATTTTATTATTGCAGCTTATTGTCTGTGACTCTATAGCGCAGATATAACTAGACCTTAACCTATACATATGTATATGGGCTAGAAGCCAGTATTTACATATTTTATATAATTTATTTACATAATTTTTTAATTTTATTAAGTTAATGCAGACGTTTATATTCTGTGGACCAGGAGGTGAGTAACTCCGAGATACTTCACTTTGTTAACTTTCGGTATTTGCACCCCCAGAGTTACACTCGGGCAGTCTCCTCTTCTGATTGTGCAGACTTCTGTGCATTGATGGTGAGTCACCACCGCTTCGACCAACACTCAAATGCGGAGGTTTTCGGTAGCTTCTTATGCAGAATGGGATCGCGACAGGATAGCAGTCTCATCTGCATAAGTTGCTATTAGCACTTCATCATCTGCAGCTTCAAAGTCGTCCAGTGGAAGAGGCATGTCAGCTGTGTATAATGTGTACAATATCGGCCCCAGTACACTGCCTTGAGGGACTCCTGATTCAGCCTCGGACGGGGAGTCTGCTCGTTCCATCTAACGTCGTTTTGCCCATCTTTTGTACGCGAGGAGATTTCGTGCCTCTGATGTTGTGCTGAGCGCGTTCTTGTCTGCGTTTGGGAGGCGGGATAGCTAGGAGTGCAACTTCGATTATTTTTCTTGCAACCTGATTGCTGCAAAGTATACATCTTCAGGTGTGTTAAGCTTCGATTCCGGATGTAGCGAAGTGTTCAGGTGCCGCCTGAAAGCTCCTACATCCGAGCCTGGTGGCAGAAGTTGCTGTCTGGTTGGGAAAGGTTGTGGCTGCATGTGCACTGTCACTGTAAGAGGAAGGTGGTGTGAAGTCTATGCTTATCTGACGGCCAGTGTTGCCTTTATAAACAGCAAAGTAAATTTTTTTTTTATTTGACTCTATAGCGCATGCTTAAATTTACCTTAACTAAGGAGATGGCTTAATGCCTTTATTTTCTATTATATTCTACTTAATTTATATCACGGTTATCTAGGGGAGTCTTCTGGTTGTCGTGTTGACGTGTAGGTTTGCCGCTAGTTGGTTTGGGTGGACGGATAGTCTATCCGCGTACCTAGAGCTGTGTCGGCCAATGAGCTCTGCTATAGTCGGCATCTTGAGATCTGTATGGAGTGTTTCGTTCCTCCATTCGGCTCCGGTCCATTTTCTGAGTGCTTTGTTTTGTAAAATTTGCATTCTTTTAATGTGCGTTTGCGCAACAGATCCCCATAAAGGTATAGCGTATGTGAATACTGGTGCCACAATCGCGTTATAAATTTTCTTTTTGCTGTAGAGCGATAGTTTACTGTCGCTCCTTAGCATCCAGTTAAGTTTTTTTCAGTTTGAACTGGCACCTCTTCACCGTCTGGCTTATGTGAGCACCGTACGTTAGTCTCTTATCCAGTATGACTCCGAGGTGTCACACCTGCTCTAACGGGCCGAGTCGACGAAGTTGCTTGTCCTTTTATTACTTGATAGGTTCGTTCTGCTAGGTATGAAGCCAACATCTTAAAGGAGGAGCTGGGTAGAGCGTCTTTTATCTTCTTTAACAGGCCCAGATGCCAAACCCGGTCAAATGCCTGCTTGATATCTATAAATACTGCAGAACAGTATTCCTTTTCTTCAAACACCACTCGGTGTACTTGCTCTGGCGTGCCATGCTGTCTCCTAAAGCCAAATTGGTGATCTGGTATAGTGTTTCTCTCACTCAGCTCTTTCAGTACTCTACGCATAAATATTCTTTCGAATATTTTGGAGAGCACCGGTAGTAAGCTGATTGGTCTATAGGAAGTAATTTCCGTTTCGGGTTTGCCAGGTTTCGGGATCATGACTATTTCAGCACATTTCCAGCAAGGAAAGTGTTGAATGCGATGTATGGCGTTGCACAGCACTACGAAGTAGTCAATTGTTGAGTTTGGCAGAGCCTTAATTACTTTGCCATCTATACGATCGTGTCCTGGCGCTTTTATAATGTTCACCTTTTTCATAAGGTTGATGATTTCTGCCTTTGTGCATGGCTCGATTGCTAGGGATTCTGCGATAGGAGAGCTCACTATTGCTCGCATGTCTTCTAGTTCTGCTGGTGCAGTTGTTATCACTGTCGTGAATTGCTCCTCTAGGTGGTCAGCAAATGCCTCAGCTTGAGCTTCGTCTCCCATTAGCCACACTCCATTGGCATTGCGAATAGGATGACGACGTAGTGGCTGTCTTTTTATGTTGCGCGTATATCGCCAAAGCTGGAATTCTGCGCCGGCTGCATCCGCACGTTCTAGCGCCTCACTAATTTGCCTATTTTGCAACTATGTCAGGACTTCTTTGAGCTGTCTGGTGGCTTCGTTATATCTTCTCTTATTGTTTTCTGTCCGTGATCGGATCCATCGGCTCCTTGTCCATCTTTTATACTCAAGAAGACTTTGAGCATGCGGGGAGAGGGCTATATTGTAAGGAGAAGGACTTTGTGTTGCTCGAGAGGGTGGTGCGGCTAAGCACGCTGCTTCTTTTATCGCGTCAGCAGTGCGTAGCTCAATTTTTGGGTCCAGTGACGATTGCAGGGCAAGCTTAAATTTTGTCAGATCCGATCCTACAGGCAGGAGCCGTTGTCTGGTTGAAAAGAGCTGTGGCTGTGCATGAAGTGTAACAACTAGCGGCAGATGGTCAGATAACAACTCTAGGTAGTCTTCTATGACAAGTTGTCGGTCGCAAAGGCCTTTGTAAATTGCGAAGTCAATTGCAGACGGACATTGCCCGTTTATTGGGCAGCGTGTAGGGCCTCCAGTAGCCAGGATGGAATATTGACACCTTTGAATTGCATCAAATATTACCTCTCCGCGTTGGTTTGACCTACTGATTCCCTAAAATGGGTGCCATCCGTTCCAGTCTCCTCCAATTAGAATTTTGTTACTGCTTCGGCTTAGTTGACCTTGTTGACCGAACCCGGAGCGATGATCCACCGAAGCTGTTTGTTCCTCCGCCATGGGCCTGATAGTGCTCATGCCCTTTAATTTTAAGTGTCGGACATTCACGACTTTCTGCAATGAGCATTACATCTATGTTTTTTTGTAGGAGAAAAACTGCTTATTACGCAAGCCATTAGCGTTCCAAATTCCTATACGTAAGGCCATTATTTGGAGCTGAGCTTGGTGATTAGAGCCATTAGGCTGGTCATCATTGTTGCTTGTTGGGCTTGCACCTCTCGCATTGTTCTGAGCTCTTCATGTATGGCTTCCAATTGTCGCTGCTGCTGTTGCAGAATCTGCATAAGTCCCGCATCGGGCTTGTAAGGGTCAGCTTGGGATTTTACTCCTCTAACTGCTTGGGCGTATGATATTCCGTGCGCTGGCGCAGTAGCGTTCATATTGTTGCTCACGAACTGTGTCTGTGCTGCTTCGAAGCGGCGCGGTGCAGCGTTAAAGCCTTTTGCTGGGTTGTGTCTTTGTACTGCAGCCTGCAATTTTAATAACCTTTTGTACGTGAAGCAACCTTTAGTTGGCCGGGTGTTGCTCTTTGCAGTGGACACAAGTTGGAGATTGGTCTTTTGGTCTAGTGCAGTGTTTGGAGTCGTGATCCTCTGCGCATTTCACACACCTGGGTGTTTTGTGGCAGTATCTCTGCGTGTGCCCAAATTCTTGACAGCGATAGCATTGCGTTAAGTCGTTGAACTTGCGTGGAAGTTCAACCGTGCATCGCTGTCTGCAAATAACCCGCAAATCTAAAATTTGCTTGTTGTTTGGTGCCTGGGTCACATCGACAAAGAATATATTTAACGGCGATTTGTCGATGCGGCTAACAGGGTTGTGCACATTTTTAACTGTGTGCCCCTTATTTTCGAGATCTTCTTTAATGCATTGTGCATCTGTGCTGTGATGAAGACCTTTAAGGCACACTCGGTAAGGCTTATCCTCCTTTAACTGGTAGCAGTGGAACTCCAGTCCTTGCTCTGTGAAGTGCTTCACGACAGCGCGATAATCTTCGCTGTTTCGCGTAAGTACGCCAAGGTCGTTTCGCCTTGCCTTTATATCATACGAGTTTTAGCTGATGCATTACTCGATTAGCAAATGGAAGTTAGCCACCGAGTTGATGTTAGGACATCAAATAGGGGGCGGGCGTGGCGTAGGTTTCTCCATTGGTACTGTATCGTCCATTGAAATTTTTTCGATTTCTTCAGTATCGTCATCCGCTTTTAGGAGGGCGAAACGATTTTGAGACATAGCTTCAGCTGCCGCAGTGCTTGTGCTAGGTTGATCTTCCAGCATCTTGTTTTTGGTGATCTTTGAAGAAATACCTGCTAGTTTCCGTTTCGTATTTACGTTCCTCGCAGTTTGCACTGTTGTTACATCCAATTTGGCTGTTGCGTTCATTTTCTGGGCCATTTTTTTTTTTTTTTTTTTTTTTTTTTTTTTTTTTTTTTTTTGTTTATTTTATTTTATTGCAGCTTTTGTCTTGAACTCTACAGCGCATTTATAAGTGTACCTTAGTTATTGGAGTGGCTAAATGCCTTTATTGCTAAAGTCTAATTTAATTTAAATCAGTTCTGAGATCCAAGGGGTGTGATCTTTTCAGCCTTCTGCTTGTTGTATTGATAGTTAGATTTACTGCAAGTTGGTTTGGGTGGGCGGATAATCTGTCCGCGTACCTAGTGCTGTGTCGGCCAATGAGCTCAGCAATTGTCGGCATTTCAAGATCAGAGTGCAGTGTTTCATTTCTGACAAACCATTCGGCTCCGGTCCATGTCCTTAGTGCTTTGTTTTGTGTGGTTTGAACTTTTTTGATGTGAGTTCTTGCAGCAGACCCCCATAAAGGCATTGCATAGGTGAAGACAGGTGCCACTATTGCGTTGTATATATGCCTCTTACTGCGTAGTGACAGGGGGCTATCGCTTCTTAGCATCCAGTTAAGTTTTTTTAGCTTAAACTTGCACTTTTGATAGTCTCACTTATGTGCGGGCCATAGGTCAGTCTCTTATCCAGAGTAACTCCCAGGTACTTCACCTTGTTTGCTCATGGTATTGGAGCTCCTAGAGTCACTTCGGGGCAGACTCCCCTTCTGGTTGCAAATGTGATGTGCGTGGACTTTTGGGCATTGATTCCGATGCTCCAGCGAGTTAGCCATCGATTGAGATCATGCAAGTATACTTGCATTTGACTAGAAGCTTCTTCAGGCGACTTGTTGCGACTCAGTATGGCAGTATCATCTGCGCACGTCGCTATAAGCATGTCGCTGTTTCTGGGAGGCAACGGCATGTCAGCGGTGTAGAGAGTGTATAGCGTTGGGCCAAGCACGCTGCCTTGGGGCACCCCCGCTCTGACTGATCTACTCAATGATTTTGCCTGTCCTTTTAGAACCTTGAAGCTTCTTCCTGACAGATAGGACGCCAGCAGCTTGAAGTGGGAGATAGGTAAAGCTTTCCTGATTTTGTTAAGGAGACCCAGATGCCACACCCGGTCGAATGCCTGCTTAACATCGAGAAACACTGCGGAGCAGTATTCTTTGTTTTCGAACGCGCCGAGAATGTGGTTAACCACTCGATGCACTTGCTCTGGTGTACCGTGCTGTCTCCTGAATCCGAATTGGTGCTCTGGTATGGTGTTTCTTAGACTCAGCTCGTTCAGCACTCTTCGCAGCAGTATTTTTTCGAATACTTTGGAGAGTACCGGTAGCAAGCTGATGGGTCTGTAAAAAGCAATTTCCTTTTCGGGTTTTCCAGGTTTCAGAATCATTATCTCAGCACGTTTCCAGGAGGACGGAAAGTGCTGAATGCGAAGGATGGCGTTGCATAGTACTACGAAGTAGTCTATGGTTGATTCAGGCAGTGCCTTGAGTACTTTTCCATCTATTCGGTCGTGTCCCGGCGCCTTTTTTGCTTTTACAGCTTTCATAAGCTTGAGAACCTCTGCCTTTGTGCATGCTTCGATGGGGGTACCTTCTGGGATAGGAGAGTTCACAGTTCTTCTGATGCTCTCAAGGTCAGATGGCTCGGTTGTTAGCAGCGGCGAAAATTGCTCATAGAGGTGGTCAGCAAAAGCTTCGGCCTGCGCTTCATCTCCTGTGAGCCACTCACCCGTAGCGCTCTGAATGGGGTGACGACGCAGAGGCTGCCTTTTGATGTTACGCGTATATCGCCATAGCTGAAATTCCGCCCCAGCTGGAGTATCTGCTCGTTCAAGCGCCTCTCTAATACGCGTACATTGCATCTGAGCCAGGGCAACTTTAAGCTGTCTAGTGGCTTCGTTATATATGCTTATGTTGCTGGCTGTACGTGTTCTGATCCAACGGCTCCTTGTCCATCGTTTGTACTCAAGCAGATTTTGAACATGCGGGGTGAGAGGAATGCTGTAGTGCGAGTGCTTTTGATTGTGAGCAGCCGGTGCAGCTAGCAGCGCTGCCTCTACTATAGCATCTTGCATTCTATTTGCTGCATACTCAATGTCTTCTGGAGTTCTATTTCCGGGTGCAGTGAGGAGTGTAGAGTGAGCTTGAAAATTGCTAGATTCGACCCAGCGGGAAGAAGGCGTTGTCTGATCGGGAAAGGTTGTGGATGAGCGTGGACGGTGACTATCAGCGGTAGATGATCCGAGGACAGATCGAGACATTCTTCAATGCTCAAGAGTCTGTCGCCGATTCCTCTGTAGATAGCGAAGTCAATTGCAGAAGGATGGTGACTATTTGAAGGGTACCGTGTGGGGGCTCCCGTGGCCAGGATGGAGTACTGTGAGCTTTGAATCGCATCGAAAATTACCTCTCCACGTTGGTTCGCTCTGCTGCTACCCCAAAATGGGTGCCAACCGTTCCAGTCGCCTCCAATAAGCGTTTTTTGTTGTCTTCGGCTGATGAGCTGTACAATGTCTTGCACGCGAAGGTCTGCGTTTGGCGGACAGTATATCGATGCAATTTCAATCTCGCCAATTGATGTTGGAAGGCTAATGGCAGAGAATTGAAGTGTGGCGTCTGAGAATTGAGTCGCTGGTGTGTGTGCCAGAGTTGAGCGGATAAGCAATGAGGATCCTCCAAAGCTGTTTACTCCATCACCATGAGCATGATAGTGTTCGTATCCGAAGATTTTTAGCGTAGGGCATTCACGTGTTTCTGCAATTAGCATGACATCGATGTTTTTCCGTGATAGGAAGACGGCTAATTCTTGAGCTTTGCTGCTCAGGCCATTAGCGTTCCATATACCCACGCGAAGCGCCATTATTTGGAGCTGAGCTTGGTGATTAGAGCCATTAGGCTGGTCATCATTGTTGCTTGTTGGGCTTGCACCTCTCGCATTGCTCTGAGCTCCACGTGGATGGCTTCCAATTGTCGCTGCTGCTGTTGCAGAATCTGCATAAATCCCGCATCGGGCTTATAAGGGTCAACTTGGGATTTTACTCCTCTAACTACTTGGGCGTATGAAATTCCATTCTCTGGAATACTGTTGCTCAGGAACTGCGGCTGTGCTGCTTCGAAGCGGGACGCTGCAGAGCTAAAGCCTTTTGCCGGGTTGTGTCTTTGTGCTGGGGCCTGCAATTTTGATAGCCTTTTATAAATGAGGCAGCCTTTATAGTTGGCCGGGTGTTGCTCTTCACAGTGAACACAGATTGGAGGTTGATCCTTTGATCGAGTGCAGTCTTTGGAGTCGTGCTTCCCGGCGCATCTCACACACGCAGGGTCTTTGTGACAGTAACGCTTTGTGTGCCCAAATTCCTGGCAGCGATGGCACTGGGTCAGATCGTTGAATTTCTTCGGTAATTCGACAGTGCATTTTTGCCGAGCAACGATACGCAAATCGTGAATTTGCTTATTATTTGGGGCTTGTTCCACGTCTACAAAAAAGATATTTAGAGGGGTTTTATCGACTCTGCTACGCGGGTTGTAAATATTGGAAACTTTGTGACCCTTTAAGCCTAACTCTTTTTTTTATAATTTCAGGATCAGTGCTCGAATGGAGTCCTTTCAGACAAACTCTATAGGGCTTGTCTTCCTTTAATTGGTAGCAGTGAAATTTCAGGCCTCGAATGGTGAAATGTTTCACGACTGCACGGTAGTCATCACTACAGTTAGTGTGTATTGCAATATTATTCTTTTTAGGCTTGATGACGTAAGCTCTCGGATTTATAACTTGATCTATTAATTGTTGCAGGAATGCAATAGATCGAATCTCTGGGCACCAGATAGGAGGCGGTCGTGGATTCGGTTTCTCTGCTGGTATTTCAGTTGTTTCAGCTGGTGTTGTGACTGTTGACATTTCACAGTCTTCAATATCATCCTCGTCCAGTAATGCAAAGCGGTTTTGTTTTCCTGCTTCAGCTACGGATTCGCTAGCGCTTCGCTGATCAGACAGAGATGGTTTTTTTCTTATAGTTTTTGGTGATGTTTGCTGCTTCCGCTTTGGCCCGATTGGTCCTTGGACAAGTGCCAAATCAATTGGCCTTATCGATGAAAAATTTGCTATCTCCATTTTATTATTTGAGTGCTCATTCACGGCCCTCAAAAGCGCTTCGCCAAGAACATTTTTAAAACTCATACCGTTTTTGAGGCAATGTGCCGCCGGGCAGCGGAGCCCCACTTAAATTGTCCTTCTTGTTTTATTTATTTATTTATTTTGTTATTGTTTTTTTTTTTTTTTTTTTTTTTTTTGTTGTTAATATTTTGGAGAAAAATTTTTGAAAATTTTTTTGAAAAGTTACGATACGTTTACTCTGAACGAACATATACGTATGGGCCATGAACAGCTTAAATTGCTCTTGCAAGTTTGCTGACGCTTTTGTAGGGGACTTGGACTTAGCTGTTTGGGATGCCATTCTTTTAGCAATAGTCGCATCAAATCTTGCTTGTATATTTGCTTGCAGGTTTGGGGACGTAGAAGTTTGATTGTTGCTATTGTTGGGCATCATTTATTTAAGTGCAGTCACACACAGTTGAGAGTTTGGTACGGCCTAAAAGTATGCCTTTTACCAAAAATATTGGCAGCCTAAAAGTAGGCTGCAGGTTTTTTTGTTTTTGTTTTGGCAGAACCAAAACAAAACATACGCGCACGTGCGCTGGCGAAAATTTTGTTTTTCACTATAGTGATTTTCTTCTTTGATTTATTGTACACTATGAAGGTATGATGCGCGGGCACCCACGCACAAATTGTCTGTGCCATTTCCAGATATTCTGGTGGCGGCGTTCGGGTTAATATTTATTTTTTGCGGGAGCACTAGAAAAACGCGACTGCACACGGAACAGCTGTCTAACTAGCAAAGTCAATTGCTGACGGGTTATGTCCATTAAGTGGATACCGAGTTGGAGCCCCAGTTGCAAGTATTTTGTAGTTCAGTGCATGTATGGCCTCGAACGTAGTTTCTCCTCATGTATTCGTGCTGTTGCTGCCCCAAAACGGATGGCCTTATCATGCCTCTGTTCAAGGAGCTCTCTTATACCGCTTTCGCAGAGTCTACCATTAGGTGGGCAATAGAGCGATGCGATCTCTAACTCTCCGATAGACGTGGTCGAGTGCAGTCTTTGGAGTCGTGCTTCTCGGCGCATCTCACACACGTGGGGTCTCTGTGGTAGTAACGCTTTGTGTGCCCAAATTCCTGGCAGCGGTGGCATTGGGTCAGATCGTTGAATTTTTTCGGTAATTCAACAGTGCATCTTTGACGACCAACAATACGCAAATCGTGAATTTGCTTATTGTTTGTGGCTTGTTCCAAGTCTACGAAGAAGATATTTAGAGGGGTTTTATCGACACGGCTAGAAACTTTATGACCCTTTAAGCCTAACACTTTTTTATATCTTCTATATCTCTGTAGGGTTCAATTGGTAGCAGTGAAACTTTAGGCCTCGATTGGTGAGATGTTTCACTACAGCACGGTAGTCATCACTGCAGTTTGTGTGGACTGCAATATTATACTTTTTGGGCTTGAATATTATTATTTCTTGCAGAAATGCAATAGATCGAATCTCTGGGCACCAGATAGGAGGCGGTCGTGGTTTCGGTTTCTCTGCTGTTATTTTTTTTATACCCTGAACCCATTGAAAATGGGAATTCAGGGTATAATGGTTTTGTGAATATGTATGTAACAGGCAGAAGGAGACGTCCCAGACCCCATATAGTATATATATTCTGGATCAGTATAAAAAATAAGTTGATCTAGCCCTGTCAAAAGCTAGAGATCTGAAATTTCACATAAACACTCGTATGTTAGTTACGCAATAAGAGTTTAGTTTTTTTTTTTTTTTTTTTTTTTCGATAACTCATCCCATTTCCAAATTATCGATCAAAAATTCGTTTACATTTTTTAGGTATTTTGGACATAACTTCTACACCGTTTTAGCTATTATACATACGCAGATTTTATAATTTTGAGATTTTTGATGCTACGCCCCCTTCGCTGCCAATTTGAAAAAAAAAAAAACGCATTTAAAATACTAGACAAATTTGAAATTTGTCAAATATATACATTTAGATGCTATTAATATATTCTACGAGTTTCATAAAGATAGTCCATTTGGAAACGGAGTTATAAGCGTCTAAAGTATAGCCCAACCCACCCCCAAGCCACGGCAGCAACTGCGCGGTAAAGAAGAAGAGTAACACTTTTTTTTTGCAGGGTTCAGGGTATCTCGTAGTCGAGCCTTCTCGACTAGAGCCTTCTTACTTGTTTTAAATTGGTTTTGTGACTTAGCATTTCACAGTCTTCAATATCGCCCTCGTCCAGTATTGCAAAGCGGTTTTGTTTTGCTGCTTCAGCTACGGATTTGCTATTGCTTGGCTGATCAGACAGAGCTGTTCTTTGTAATCGATAGTAATAATCGTTGTTACTTAGTTCTCTAATAGAATGTGAATGGAATTGACGCTTTTATAGAATTATAATAAATACGCAATAAGATTAATTCTGTACCGCATTTATTATTTAAAAGTGATGAAAGATTGGCTATCGCCATTTCATTATTTGAGGGCTCATTGACAGCCCTCAAAAGCGCTGCGCCAAGAACTTTGTTAAGATCCACATCGGTTTGGTTACTAGCTACACCTAATGCTTTAAAGCTTCGTTCAGTTTGAACATTGCATTCACGTGCAGGCGATGTGCCGCCGGGCAGCGGAGCCCTACTTAAATTGTCTGCAACAACTTTTAACGACGCGTCGTTAGCGTCGCGACGCTTCAACTTTCGTCAGACTCACGGTGGCTTGAGAAGCTACCAATATAGTTTGAGCCACCTTTGTGGACCTCTTGTTTTGGAAATATTTTGATTTATTTATTTATTTATTTTTTTTTTTATATTTTGGAAAACATTTTTTTGAAAAGTTACGACATGTTCACTCTGAGATTTCCTCAGAAAATATTCTTAAATTATTATATGTTCTAGAAAATTAAATGACTTGATAGCTAGAAGCCATAATTAGCGATTTGTAAATATTGATGTAAATTTGTAAATATAATAGATAATTAATAAATAAATTAATTAATTTAATTGGCTTAAAAGACTTCACCCCCTGGACCTCAGAATATAAACGTCTGCATTAACTTACAATTAAATAATTATGTAAATAAATAAAATATGTAAATACTGACTTCTTGCCCATATATAGGTTAAGGTATAGTTATATGCGCTATAGAAACAGACAATAAGCTGCAATAATAAAATAATTTAAAAAAAAAAAACAAAAAATTGTAGTAGTGAAAGTAATAGCAAAATCTACCATTAAAAGTTAGCCGGCGAGCCAAAAATGGCAGAACTTATGGAATACGAAGTCCGTATGACTTTACAAATAAACAGAAAAAACAAGTAAGAACGTTGCAGTTAGGCGCAACTAACTGCGATATACTTTGTTCCCATAGGTGCATCTTATTTATTTAATAAACATTTAATTAACGAAATATTTCGGCAATTAGAAAACGTACATGGCAAGCAACAAACGTTTTTCCCACACATACATACAGATTTACATATGTACACACTATACGAGTATACACACAATTTTCTATGTATGCATGCAAAAGTTTGCATGCCAGAATATTCTAAGAATTGTGACTGAATTGGGAATTTTTCGATCATTACTTTAGTTTTGTCAGAGACGCTCTAGCAATGCCTTATTTGGTTTTAGTTAACACTGCTCATATTAGGTCAGTGGCGCTGATGGTAAGCGCTATGTAAGCTATACTTGGCTGAGTGGGTTCGAATCCCGCAAAAAACTTTTTTTATTTCAAAAATTATTATTTTTTAATTTTTGTTTTTATATTTGTATATTTATTACAAAATGCTTGCCTCCAATTGATAATAATTTATAAACATACGCATATGAATTGTGCATTTAAGCTAAAACTAAAACAACTTTTCCGATTTGCCACGCTGCTTGCTTGGCAAGCAGATTTTATATGCATGCATATATGTATGTATGTATGTACACAGACGTTTGTATTTGTGTATACACATCCAAGTGTGTATACATATTGCAAGAAGTGCGATTGTATTGTTTTGTTTTGTCACAAGCTGCTGATCAGCTGGTCAGCTGATCAGCTGTGAATTTATTTAGGTTTAGCCAACGATTACATGTTGTTTTCAAAAGACCTTGGCGAAAACTTATAAATTTTATTTTTTTAAATTCATTAATATCATTAAATTTATGTTAAAATGCTTTCTGCCATCTTAGCAATTGCTAATAAGCTATTATATGCATGAATTTTGCAGTTGGCCACAACAAACTTCTTTGCCGATTTGCCACGCCCCCAGTGGGCGTAGACGCAGTTCTTAGAAAGAGTCGAGGCTAACATACCTGCAAAATTTGGTTGCTTACATTCCAAAAATGCGAAAATTACAGGGTATTTTTCGATATGCCCCGCCCCCAAAGAGACGGAAAAAATATATTTTGATCATCGATATAGGAGAACATTAGTAACTTAACCATCCAATTTTCAAGCTTCTAGCTCCAAAACTGTAGGAGATATACACTTTTGCTGTTTGCCACGCCCCCTGTGGGCGTAGATATATCCACCATAGCTTATTAGTCTTGGGTTGTCAACCCGAGTATAAATGCAAAATTTCAAGTCTCTAGTGTCAATAGTGTTCAAAATATAGCACAATTTGAAAAATTACGATATATTCAGGTCCGATTTGCCACGCCCCCAATGGGCGTAGACATAAAACTTTTTGATCGATCTTCTTAGAATCATAACATTAGCTCACATGCAAAATTTCAGAGTTCTAGATTTAACGGTGTAGAATATGCGTATTTCCTGATTTGCCACGCCCCCAATGGGCGTAGATATATCCGCCATAGCTTTTTGAACTTGGGTTGTCACCCCGAGTATACATTTCAAAGTGCAACTCTCTAGCTCATCATCTAGTATGATAACTTGACTATGGGCGGAAGAGTTTGACGATTTGCCACGCCCCTAGTGGGCGGATCGGTTAAATTTGTACACTTTATAATTCGGGAGCATATATGAGTATATGTTTAAAATTTCAAGTCTCTAGCTCTAATAGCGCCGAAAAATATTGCGTTCATACGGACAGACGGACGGACAGCAAGACGGACATTGCACAAACCCAATATACTTTTTCCCCTTCGGGAACAAAGTATAAAAACATTATTTAATTATTCGTAAAATTGATGAAATTCTTTATATGGGTTCATTTTCCATGTACCAAAGGTATATCAATTAATATCCGAGTATATACTCTGTTCGCACTATGAAGAAAAACTCAAAGTACAAAAACTTCTTATTTTTTAATTAAATACGGCTAAAATACAAAGGTAAACAATAAAACAAGAAGAAAATTCCAATGCCAAAATAAATTAACATAAAGCTGGTCGTAGGCAGACGCCGTCGTCGTTTCATTCATTCGCAGCAGCTGCGCAGCAACGTCGACGCGTCGTCAGCGGGGCGTAGCTGTCAGAAGCCGGCAGGCAAACATATAAAAAATATATGTGCATACTTTCAGGCGGCGCGTATAAAAAATGTGCGCACACTTTTTGGCAGCTTTTTGAGTTATAGACGGTGAGCGAGAGCAGTCCATGTATGTGTGAACTGTTAGAGTGATTGTGTGTGTGTGTGTCTGTAATTGACACATGTTACGTGCACAAAAGCTGGCAAGGGCAACGGGAACGGAGAACGGCGAACGGCGAACGGAGAACGGCGAACGGAGAACGGAAACGGGGACGCGCACGGCAAGAGGTATTGCGCCCCGTTCCGCCCAGCCAAATCGTTATTATCGACAATGCCGCCGCCAAAAACACACATTCTCTCACACATACACGCAGTCATACGGGGCACGCACATGTTATTCACTGCTTCTGCTGCTGCACAGCCTTCAAATGCAGGCAACCTCAGTCAACTTTGTTTCTTGCCGGCAAAAACAAAAGCACACGCACACATACAATAGAGAGTCAGAATGGGATAGAGAGAGCAAGTGAGCGTGAGCGAGAGCAAGCCACTTGCTTGCTGATAACGTTAGCGTCAGCTGTGCGCCACTTTCGTGGGCCGTGGTGGGCCGAGGTGGGCCGCAAAGGGGCCACGGAACACGTGAGACCCGGACTGGAGTCGTGCGCAGGCAAGCGTCAAACGTTTGTACCTAGTCCCATTGGCCCCAGGCGACAACATACTGTCTCTCCTCTCGTTCCTTCTCTGTCCCTCTCTCTCCGTCACTCTCGCTCTCTGTCTCTCTCACTCGCTCGCCAACCTAGTTGCTGCTGTGTTTGGCATTTGTTTGTGTTGTCAACAAAAGTTTCTTTGAAATCAGTAACAGATGTCGATTGAAATGGCACAATTGCTGCCCGCGTCGCTGTCGAAGCTGGCAGCGACGGCGACAGCATAAGCGACTCACTGAGCAGCTGGCGGCTGCTGCTGCTGCTGCTGCTGCTGCTGCTGTGTTGTTGGATACTGCTGGGAGCTGCCACTGCTGCTGGCTGGTGACTGCTGACTGGTGACTGGTGGCTGGTAGCTGCTACTTATGATGAATATTTTTATGTCAGACACAGTCGAGGCGCCGCCAAATCCCACTTCTTTTGCCAGACATCGCATATTGTGCGCTAGTTGCTAGCATTTTAATTAAAATTTTCGTTCAACTTCCAGGTTTTAATGGTAATGCAATTTGTCCAATCGGAACCAAAGACAGCAAAAGGCCAAAAACAGGCGCCAACTGAACTTTTCCGTTTAGTTGACCTAAATGATTACATTGAGCGGATATTTAGCACTAGATTGGCATTGTGTGGGTTTTAGGCGCAGTTGAATACTAATTCGTAATATAATGCAAATTTTGTATTTTAGACAAAATAAATAAATATATATATTTCATGGATATATCATTTGTCCCGCCTTCAATCAATCTCAAGCAGACTCCGCAGTGGCTTGACTACTCTGATAAACTCAAATACTGCTAGATACAGATTGTCATCTCGGATTACTTAATAAATAAAATCATTAAAAAAAAGAATAATAATAACAAGTAAGAAGGCTCTAGTCGAGACGGCTCGACTACGAGATACCCTGAACCCTGTAAAGAAAATGATACTCTTCTTCTTTACGCACTTATAAGCGCGCGCTCTGCTAACTGCGCAGTTGCTGGCGTGGCTTGGGGGTGGGTTGGGCTGAACTTTGGACGCTTATAACTCCATTTCTAGATGCATGATCTTAATAAAATTTTAAGAGTAGATTTAGAGTATCTATATCTATCTATTTGCCAAATTGCAAGTCTCTAGTATTTTAAATGCGTTTTTTGCAAATTGTGGGCGAGGGGGGCGTGGCATCAAAAATCTGAAAACTCTAAAATCTGCGTATTCATAATCTCTATCTAAATATGTAAAGTTGAAGTCTCTAGCTGAAACGGTGTAGAAGTTATACCCTAAAAACCTAAATGTAAACGAATTTTCAATTTTTTATCGATAATTTGGAAATGGGATGAGTTATCGAAAAAACAAAATAAACTTGTATTGCGTAGCTAACATACGAGTGTTCATGTGAAATTTCAGCTCTCTAGCTTTTGTAGTTTCCGAAATCTCGACGTTCATACAGACGGACAGACGGACAGACGGACGGACGGACAGACGGACGGACAGACGGACAGGGCTAGATCAACTTATTTTTTTATGCTGATCAAGAATATATATACTTTATGGGGTCTGCGACGTCTCCTTCTGCCTGTTACATACATTTTCACAAAACCATTATACCCTGAATTCCCATTTTCAATGGGTTCAGGGTATAAAAACAGATTTCCTGAATGAAAGGTTTGTAAAATATGAATACAGCGTATAATGGGTTTATTAACTGTATATAACAGGCATAAGGAGGCGTGGTCGACATCATAGAGTATATATCTTCTTGATCAGGCGACGAATTGATTCAGTAATTTATTTAAATATATTATAAATAATTTTATTTGTATTCCATATATATAAACATATATTTTAAGATATGTAAGGAATTACTTAACATTCTTTGTCAAAAGCTTCACTTTATTGAAGTGACGATTAGAATTGTGCTGATCTATAACAGAATAAGTATGAGGCCAGTATCCAACTAAATTTTTAGAAGCATATTTACAATATAGAAAATGTTTAAATTTTAGAAACAATTAAAATATATATATATATATATATATATATATATATATATACAGCGTGCTATCTTATAGCATATAAGATACTTGTGGCACAGGGTATTCAAATGCAGTGCCTCGTTTGAGCAGCGTTCCCTTTTCCTTAGAGGGGAAGCTGCTGTCATTGCCGTCGACAACATGTCCATGTCTGTGGCTGGCTGAGCTGTGGCTGCTGGCGATAACAAACGATAACTGCATGTTAAATAGAAGCTAACGAATGGGCAGTAAGTAGATGTGCAGGGACGTGCACAAGAGATTGGGCACAGAGTGGGGGTTTTCAGCCAGAAACAAACAAAACGTCAGCACATGCTGGCTAGAAGCAAGCACCAGGAAGCTCCTGCCAGTTGCCAGTTGCCTGTTGACTGGTTGGCTGGTTGGCTGGTTGGCTGCTTGGCTGGTTGGCTGGTTAGCTGGACGTGCATCTATTTGAATATGCGCCCGCCTGTCGCTCTGTGGCACTAGCTGGCTTTAGAAAATCACTCAGGTAGCAAAATGCCACCACCATTATCATCATCATCATCATCATCATCATCATCATCATCATCATCATCATAATGGGTTTGCCACGTACTCAAACCAAATCCCAACTCGGCGTCCAGTAAAGGGTAGCAAAAAAGCGCACAGCAGTTGCAGACAAAAGTAAAGTTAAGGCAAGCTGATCCTGAAGTGTCTATGTGTGTGTGTGTATGTGTGTGACAGCCACAAGCCATGTACACATGTGTGAGTATGTCTGTGTGCAACAAATGCTGTGCATGCCCCTAGGCGAAGCGAGGCACTAACGAGCTTTTGCTTGCTTGCAATGCGACAGCAGCAGGTGTGCCAAGCACACAGATATACATACATACACCCAGACACACACACATACACCCGCACATGGCGCAACTGAGTGACGATAATTGAAATTTCATCACAGTAGTTTGTGGTTTTGTATCTCACACACCGAAGCTCCCTTCAACCCCACAACTAAACACACACACATACACATACACACACGCACACACACATACACACACGCAGCACGCGCACACAGAGAGAGACACACACGTTCACTAATGCGAAATTCATGGCTGATGCAGTTTTGTGTTGCCTGCTTTTAGGCTGCTCGAGAAATCGCATCGAATCGAAATCGATTCGATTGGAGCCAAATCGTTTCGAAAAGAGGTTTTGGTTTAAAACACTTTATTTCTTGGGTTTCTTTTTAGCCTTCCTTTGTGTGGGTTGTAACATTTAGTTAAGGTATTTTCATGCATTTTCTTTTGGTTTCCATTTGCTTGTTTATATTTAAAGTATAGTTAAATACGTGTTTTAGAAATACAATAAATACTAATTAATAATTTAAATACATACAGATTTTTATAATCAATAAATTATCCATAATGATAGTAATAATAATTATTATTTATTATATCATATTATTTAATAAAAACTACTATGTTCAGTTTAAGTATTCTTTCGTTTTCTTCAACCTCCCCTCGCTGTTTCGGTCCTAAGTACTACTTACAGCTTTGATTTCCTAAACAAATTACAGTTGTATTTAAGAGCTTCCATTAATATAGTTTTGCATATTTTTAATAGTTTAATTTCAATGTTGTGCAAATGCTTGAAATTTTATTTTTATTTATTTTATTTTTTTTGTTATCCTTTGCTATAATTTAAGTGCTCTCACAATTTGAAAATCAATGAACTTAGCGTGCATTTTCGGCGCGATAGCTACTTGAAACACTTCCATTCTTCTTATAATTTAAAGAAAAATGGTTAGGCCATTAGAATTTATTATTTTAACTTTTATCATATTTTAATGTACTGCAAAAAGTGTTAGGATCAAATTACATATCTATCTCGTTTACTTGAAGTTTATTTATGTGTGCATTTAAGAACTATTTGGATAATGCTGACAATGTCTCTTTCCCCTTTCCTTTCCTTTCCTCTCATTTCCTTTCTCTTCCCTTTCCCGTTTTTGTTTCTGTTTTCGTTTTTGGTTAAGGTTTACGTTAGTTAAACTCCATAATTATATATGTAGATTATAATTATAGCGTATTCGAGCCCGATCGTTAATTTGACTAGCACAAGTATTTCTTCTTGGGTTTCATCATGCGAATGCGTCATTTGGAGCCAAGGCCATTGGGCACCAACGCACTGGGTGCGCCAGTGGTGACGGGAGCCCCACCTCCAGCGACGCCAACGCCCCCAGAGCCACCAGCCGTGCCGCCAGCCACAGCCGTCTCCCGCACGCCGGCAGCAGCCGCCTGTAGATGCACCGCAGCCGCTGCAACCGCTGCTGCAGCTGTGGGCGTGGGTGGGGATCTGGTGGCCATGGCGCTGCGCATGCCGCTGGCACTGGCCGAGTGCAAGTGTTTGGCGCTCAGCTCGCTCGCCCGTGAGTTGCCGCACACCTGTAAACCGATCCGAAGAGCACTTCGATTAGCTATACATCGTTTCTAGCTGCTACAGCTGCCGCCGAACTCACCTGGTGATGACTATCCCAGTCCCTGTACTGGCATGAAGCACTGCAGTAGCGGGCCATGTTGCAGCCGGAGCAGGTTTCCGTGGCCTTGCGACCGCAGTTCCAGCATTGCTGCTGCAAGTTGTTGCCCTACAAGGATAAAAACTAGCTTTGTTTAAAAATAATGATATATGAAGCAATTAAAATTAAAATTTTAAATGTATATTTGAACTCGAATGCCATTTCACTTGTCTCAATGGATTTGACCTTAAAGGAACTCACATTCTGTGCGCTGGTTATGGAAGGCGACTTGTTGTCCAGGTCGCGGTCTCCACTGGAATGGCGGCTCATCTCCATGAAGAACTTTTCCATGCGCAGTCGCTCCTGAGTCATAATCTCAGCAGCACGCGTCTCTGCAGCGACCACTGCTCTCTGTATCTCGATGACCGCCTGCCGCTTGACCTGCCACGGGATAGAAACGAGATAAATATAAAACTGAGTGGGGAGTGGCCACATAGCCATGTCGCTGACTCACCTGTGTGACTGCATCCTCGGCATTGCGCTTGAACTCGGCAACTTTCTCCTCGGTTTGGCGACGCAGCTCGACCATGGCGGCGGGTGTCAGGTCTTGGCTACTGTTGCTGCCATGCTGCGGCTCAATGCCGCGCTGTTGCAGGATGGTAATGGCCCGCTTGGTTTTGTCGACCATGGCCGAGATGCAGTTGAGCATGGTGTGTATGTTCTTCCACTCCTCCTCGCCGCCGGGAGCAGGTGCTCCCGCGGCTGGAGCATTGCCCCCACGAGCAACCTGGGGCAGCGTGTGCCTGCTGGCTCCCTGCCCTGACTCGCCCTGGCGCAAATCACGCTCGTCGCGCTGCATGAAGCCCGCAGCGGCCACCTCGCCGGCGGCCGTTGCAGCACTGTAGTCGAAGGCGAGCACCGAGTGGACTGCTGCCGGGTGCATGGCCAGGCGCTTGCTAGGTGGCGCGTAGGATGTGCCGGCATTGGGCATATATTCGGCCCATTCCTGGAGACCATTGTGCGCGCTGTGCTCCATTATGGAGTCCGAGGAGCGGCGCTTGAACAGCGCTCCTCCGTTGCCGTTGGCTGCCGCCGGCGCCTCCAGCTGCACAAATATGTCCGCGAACTCGGCGTTGCCTACGCCATGTGGCGTTAGCTCCATCACTGCCGGCTCATTGCTGGTCACGTACTGCATCGCCGACTGGTTGGTGGCGCGAGCCAGGGCCAGAATCTCGCGCTGCATCAGAGCCACGCTGTTCTTTAGCAGTGGCATCACATACGGCCGAAGCGGCAGGTTGATGGCCTCCTGCAGGGCCAGCCGGAACTCTTCCAGTGATATGTTGCTGCTGGCCAGCGACAGCACTAAGGTGCGCACTCGCTCGCTCACCTCCGGCTGTCCAAGCTCCTGGGAGAACTGCACCAGAGCGCCCAAGAACTTCCGCAGCTTGGACAGCAGTCGCGCCTGTTCCACATGAGCAGCAGCTGCAGCTGCGGCGGCCGCAGCAGCCGCTATAGAGGCCGCGTGTTGCGAGCCCGGCGTAGGTGATGTGGCCGAGCTGGCGCTCCCGTTTACCACGGGCGAGGAGCTTGCGTTGCGCTGCGGTCGCTGGTGATGGTGCAGCTGCTGGGGCGGTGAGTGGGGAGAGCGCGGGGCAGCTACAAGGCTGCGCGCCAGCGCTGGAGGGGATTCTGGCGGCGTGCGACAGAGACGGTCTCTTTCTCGCTCTCGCTCTCGCTCTCGCTCCCGCTCCCTTTCACGCTCCCGCTCTCGACTGCCATTGGGCGTGAGCTGCTGACTGCTGACTGTGTTGCTGCCGGTGATGGGCATGTCTTTGCTGCTGCTGCTGCTACTGGTGCTGCCGGCCGAGGAGGAGTTGCTGGTGGTGGTGGAGCTCTTGTCGCCGTTGCTGCTGCTGCTGTTGCTGCTGCCGTTGCTGCTGTTTGCTGTTTGTGTGATTAAAAGGGAAAAGGAAGCAGGCAGCTCGTTAGTTAGTTCACAATAAGCAATGAAGAGAAACAAGACTCCACACATGCTGAGACACACGCGCACACAGAGCAACACACAGGATGTGCAGGCGAAGCGCATTACAAATGCATTAGGAGCCGCTGTAGGCGCTGATGCAGTTCGGATGCTCGAAGCTCGGAGCTCGGAGCTCGGAGCTCGGATGCGGCAACACCAGCTCTGCCACAAAATATGTATATACTTCTGTTGACCGCAAACATGCTACAGCACTTGTCTGTCCCATCACCAGGGGACACCGCACTGGCATTAACAAATTTGTTTGAACATGGGAAATAAATTAGCAAACATTTTTGGGTGCCATTTGCCAGGCAACAAGCGCCCATGAGCCCAGCCAAGCAAGCAAATCAAGCGACACGCACTAATTGGAGGCCACCGGAAGACAAGTTGCAGTGCGAGGGGAAAGGGGGCGCAGCCTTGATGGCCAGCTGGGTGCAACGTGCCTGGACCTGATCCTACTGCCAAAGCGTCGCATTCGGCTGTAGCTCAAAATTGAAAAGCTTAACGCAAAAGCCGCAGCGCAGAGTTGTACGGCTTGATGTCGGAACTGAGCGGGGGGATTGGGGATTGGGGATTGGGGCGTGCTACACGAAGCAGTCGGCCACAGGCGACAAATGAAAACGTATGCGTTTTCGTTCAGCAACAAAGAAGGATAGCGGAACACAGACAAATTTTCAATAAAATAAAATATCATGCTAATACTGTGTCTTATCTAGATTTGTTTTGGGTTTATCCTGATTATCAATATATTGATTCGAACATGACTTAATATTACTTAATATTAATATTCTTAACCGAGGTAATATGAAAAGTACATGTTTCAGCAGACTTTTTAAAGCGTACGTAAAACGTATGCAAACTTTATATGCGAGCTCAAGCCAAGAAGATTCCAATTGTCTTTGATCAGGTGACTATAGCCGACCCCTGATGGCAATGAAGGCAGACTGAGGCAAGGTTGATATACATCTCATTAATATATAACATATAAATTTCATTTATTTCTATTATCCATGGCTCAACATCTCTCGCTTGCAATACACCTCTTAGCAAGTTTTCAAACAGCAATTCATTTTGCAAATGTATTGTCGCCTGTTTCGCATTGGCTACCAAACACACACATACTTTGTTTGTACAAGCTAATGGAAATTGTTTATGTGTGTGTGTATGGGAGTGTGTGGCTGGCGTGAGTGCAAATGTTGCGACTGCTACTGCTACTGCTACTGCTGTGGCTGCTGCTGCTGCTGTTGACGATGACGATGACGATGAGGACGTTCATGGCAGCCAGTCGATGCTGTAGCTCTGCTGTGGCTGCTGCTGCTATAGTTTGCTTTTGTGATAATGATTGTGGATACAGCTGCAACTGGCTGTGTTTTCACAGCCATTCAGGCACGCCAATCGAAGGGACACAAACACACTCACATAGAAAGACAGAGAGAGATAGAGAGATAGAGAGAGAGAGAGAGAGAGAGAGAGAGAGAGAGAGAGAGAGAGAGAGAGAGAGAGAGAGAGAGAGAGAAAGAGAGAAAGAGTGGGCTAGGAGGCATCACTCAGCTAAGTTGGCGGCGGCTTATCAAACGCCAAACATAGACAATGATGGATCACATGATGCCGCCACCGGGCCCTGTAATTGGCTTCTATGCAAAAGGCAAAAAAAGTGTAGAGTATTAACAAAAAATAAAAGGACTGACTGTGTATCTGTCTCACAGAGTCGGATATCTCACAGCTATCTAACTGGTGGTGTACAATTGTAAAATATTGCAGTTGGTTGAGGCTTAAAAGTTTGTTAGGGCCGCAAAACCGCAAGTGACCCAAAGCTGTTCCCCAAGGGCCAAATGGATGGGGGCGTGGGGGATGGGGCGGTTAGCTGACCAGCTGTGACTGGGCACGAAAAATGTTTCGGCCACGCAAAACTATTTACGAAAATTTTGTGTTGACAATTCACATATTTTCTAAAACATAATGTTGGCAATTTTCCGTTTGTGTGTGTGTGAGCATGGCAATGCGGCATTGTGGGAGCCTCAACGGCTGGTGCAACATCAGCATCATGAGTGAGTTCCAAGAGCAGCAGCCATCGATTTAAGGTTACGTATACGCAGCGTGGGCTAATGGTAGTATATATGTGTGTATATGTGTGCGAGTGTGCGTGGATGCTGGTATGTATGAGTGTACGGGCAACAGAATTTGCACAGCTGCGACCCATAGATTGCAGTCGAGCGCACAAAACGAAATGTTGGCAAGTTTAGCTAGTGTTGTTGCTGTTGCTGTTGCCGAGGCTGCTGCTGCTGCTGCTGCTGCTGCTGGCATAGTCATTTGGGAAAACAATCATTCTGGCAAATATTCATCATGCGCTGTTTGTGATTATCATCATCATCAGCAGGCGGTAGCAGACCATAATGAAGTTGCTGCTGCTGCGGCTGTTGCTGCTGTTTCTGTTGCTGTTGCTATTGTGGGCGTCTCTGCAACACAGCAAACATTTGTTAAACAAAACTTTTTTAAGAGCTTCAGTTTTGAATGCTAATTAGAGTGCAGGGTTTCATAGAATTTAAGCGCCTTAAATGCAGAGCATACACACACGCACACACACACTTTATAGCTCTGGGAATTGGCGCAGCTAGTGAGACAGGTACCCACAGCCACAACAACCAAAACGGAAAAAGCGACACCAACAATAGGATCAACAATCAGAGGAGAGCACACAATCCATCAGACTTTTTTCCTCATATGCTGGCTGTTGTTGTTCCTGTTGCTGTTGGTGCTCCTGTTGCTGGGATTGTCAACAGCCGGTGTTATTTCTTAAACTCGTGTCCAAACGGCAAAAAAAAAAAATAAATAAAAAACGAAACTACAAATGTAAAATCTTCAGGCTACTGCCAAGTGCTTAAAAGTATCTGTGACTAACATTTGTTTGTAATTTCATATAATTCACCCATAAGAATACGAATATTAGTTGTATTTTTTATGAACCGTATAAGTTTGGCACATATGTAGTTACAGGGTGTCAAGAAATGCTTTTATACCCCCTCATACGGGAATGACAGTATATTGATGTGTGTAAAATTCGTCGTTTCGTCGTTTTGTCCGCCTGTCTGACTGTTCGACTGTAAGCATCGCAATACTTTCCATGGTAAGCGTAAGCAATCGGCGAATTCCATTTCTGGTATGACAAAAACGCTATTACCTAAGCTAGTCTCGAGACTTACAATTTTGACTATCTAGTCTTTGCATCTGTGTATTTTGACCGAATCCACACAAGAAGTGACGACAATAGGGGATTTATTAGACTCATTCACGAAGTGAATATCCGTCTTGCTGTCCGTCCGTCCCTCCGTATGAATGCAAAATTTTTAAGCGCTATTGAAGCTAGAGCCTTAAAATTCAGACCAAATACTCTACATGCTCCCGAATTATAAAGTGTAAAAATTTTCCCGAACCGTCTACTAGGGGCGTGGCAAATCGGAAAATGCATGTGCCCGTGAGCCAGTGATCATATTAGTTGATGAGTTGCAATTTGGAATGTATACTCGCGGTAACAACCCAAGTTCAAAAAGCTATGGCGGATATATCTATGCCCATTAGGGGCTTGGCAAATCGCGTAAAACGTATCTTCTACAGAGATAAAGCTAGAACGCTGAAATGTGGCATGTGAGCTAATGCTATGATTCTATGATTCCATGAACAAGTTGTATATCTACGCCCATGATTCTTCAAATTGTTCTATATTTTGGATATAGAATATATTTACTTTATGGGGTCTGCGACGTCTCAATCTGCCTATTAGATACATTTTCACAAAACCATTATACCCTGAATTCCCATTTTCAATGGGTTCAGGGTATAAAAATAGGTATGAAGAACCTCAAACAATCAAAAACAACTAACATCGAGAGACTCTGTTCCAGTAGGTGCCGTTTATTTATTTAATATCCATTTAATAAACGAAATATTTCGGCAATTAGCAAACGTACATGGCAAGCAACAAACGTTTTTCTATACGTATGTACATGCATTCAGATTTGCATATGTATGTAAACACTATACGAGTATACAAACGATTTTCTATGCATGCATACAAAAGTTTGCATGCTAAAATTTCTATGACTTGTGAATTTACTTTAGTTTTGTCAAAAGGCGCTATAGCAGTGTCTTATTTGGGTTTAGTTAACGAAGCTCAAAGCAAGGCAGTGGCGCTGCTGGTAAGTGCTATGCAAGTGCGTGGGTTCGAATCCCGCAGAAGACTTTGTGTACTATTTCTTATACTGTTTCGAGCTTTGGCTGCAAAGAAATTTTGGTTTGCTGTTGCTAATTGTTCTTCCTAGCCTTAACATAAACAGCCAAATACCCCCGCACCATCATTCACACACTCACACTCACACTCACACTCAAAAACACACACACCCACGCACCCACGCACACGCAGCTGCTGCGATTCACACCATCAATCGTCGGAGCTGTCGCTTGGCTGCACTTGTGCTCCCAATCCCAACTCACGACTCCCAATTAAACACCCCAATGTCTGCCAGAGCCACAGACACAGACATATTCACAGGTCTCATACGCATTTCCCTCGCCCACTGTTGGCACGTGTGTTGTCCACATGCCACTCACCTTTAAACCGTCGACTAATTGCAGCCGCAGTTGCTGCTGTGTTGGCTGCCGCCGCTGCTGCTGATGAGGACGCTGACGATGACGCGGATGAGGCAGCTGTTGATGTAGCCACTGAGACCGCTGCTGCCGCTGCCGTTGCGGCCGCATCGTAGGCGTCCTTGTCGGTAATCTCCTCCTTAATTATCGCTTTGCCGTCGAGCGCCATCTGGAAATAGTCGCAAATTAGTTAAGAAACTTAAACGCTCTGACGTTGCCGCTGCCCCCAACGGCAACAGCAACAGCAATGACAATGACAATGACAATGAAAATGACAACAACAACCATAGTAAAAAGCACCACAGTTTGTAATTATAAACAAGAGAAACCTGTACAGGTTCCCATGCGTCTACGAAAACATCAAGTGACAAAGTTCTCACATTATGATTTCAAATTATTTGATTTCAATTTGATTAAATTGTTCTCTGACATGCAAATTGGGCTCACCAAACCCAAGGTCCTTGTCGGGCCCTGCCAGTCGCAGGAGCACTGCCAACATGTGTGTGTGTGAGCGTTCTCGGGCCTGGGAGGGAGCCTCATTAGGGGCAGCTGCAGCTCGGGCATTTCCAGCGCATACCAAATTATTTGGTGAGCCCCAATCAACAATTTGCATCTAGCTATTGGAATTGCTAATGCTCGAGGTAGGTATTAATTCAGATTGCGAAACGTATAAATAGGATATAGCCTCAAATTCGGTTTATTGCCCATTGTATGGGCAAATCAAATACAAGTCGAGGCTTATAAAACATTTACTTACACGAACCTCTGATAATATACATATGAATATATGTGGGATTTCAGAAAAAGGCATCCCTGACATATGAGCGGCGCAACTACTTGTAGCAATCATAAGCTGAACTAGTTATCGTGAACGATAACTAATTAGAATAGAATAAGAATTAATAAAAAGAGTCGAATAGCAGTATACTTGGGTAAAAGCAGCAAATTGAGGTGAACGGCTCACTCGGTCTTTTTTGTGATAGCTCACTTTTTGATAGGTCATGAGTCGATAGTGATCGCAAGGAACTTGAAGAAACTGAAAAGTGAGCCATACGAGCGAGTGAGCAAAAATGAGCCAGAGATCCAAAATGCGCCATATTCATTTTAGTTCCCTCGCTCATGAGCTACCCAAGTCTAGATAGCAGCAGCCCTACAAGACACTCGTTGTGAAGAGTCGCTAAAAAAAATATGAGAAACCAAATTCGCGCTAAAATAATTTAATAACTAGAGTGTAACTAGAACTAATTCCATAATATTAAGAACAATCGAATATAATAAAGTTGTAGAATTAAATTAAGATAAACTTAATCATGTTTATAGAAACACCTTTTGCAACACTGCAGTCGATGAATGTTTGATAATGCAACACATACATACAATGTATGTATGTATATACACACATACACACGGGCACCCTGCTGTCCGCAAGGCAGGCAAGAATATGGCCGGAACTTGCCGCCGATTTAAGCAACCACAGCCGCAACCCCACCTACGGCGACCTATGGCGCTATGGCCCACGCGCCCTTGAGCTCTTGCCCAGCTTTTGGTGGAGCACTCACCATGTGTAGCAGCACATTTCATTCGATGTCTGGTTGCCCATGGATCGACCCATGTCGGCTGGGCATGAGCTAATTTGTTGATTTTTATCACTAAAATATGTAAATACCTGGCCGGGCTGTGGGAGTTTGTGCAGCTTGTCGGCTGCATAAACAAAAGCGCCAGAGAAGCGAGATAGAATACACGAAAACAAGAACAACATAAAAAAAAAATCTGCTCATTTTCATTCATGTTTTCGATCAATCTACGAGAGCCACGCCTCCTGCCCCCAATCGAGCGCCAATTCAGTCTGAGGTGTAAAAACGAAATTTTTTCTTTTCTTTTGGGATGTTTTAAGTCAATCGTCGCACTAGGAAAAATTTACACTACCGAGGGGTTATCACAGACAGATCTCTAAGAGCAAAAGAGAGACAGAGAGAAGGAGGAGGAAAGCCGGTGCGAGAGAGAGAGGGAGAGAGAGAGTGCAAACTGGCGGGCAGCT
Organism: Drosophila borborema; assembly: GCA_030914335.1. Lineage (NCBI taxonomy): Eukaryota > Metazoa > Arthropoda > Insecta > Diptera > Drosophilidae > Drosophila > Drosophila borborema. The sequence continues at coordinate 574,772 of JAUESP010000303.1, forward strand.
GTTTCGCATCAGGCAAATTATTTAAAATTCTATCAAAAACAAACACTTGACACGCAGCTGCCGCTTGCCAAAGTGCCGACAAAAGAAGAGCAAGTAGGCCGGAAGGCGGAAGGCGGAGGGCGGAAGGCGGGGGTGGGATTGATCCAACCGGCATATGGCGTCTATAACACTTGTCAACTGTTTGGCTAGGCGAGTCGAAACTAACCAAACGAAACATGCGTGACAGACGGCAACAACAAGTGTTTCGAGTGTACGCCAGGTAAGTGGGCGTTGCGAGGAGGTGGGCCAAGGTGGTTATGGAGTGGGCTGACTCACTTAATAGGTTGGCTGGCTGGCTGACTGGCTGGCAGCAGCTGTTGGCAAGGCATAGGACCCGGCTATGACGAATGAATCAAATGTCAGCAGCAGCCGTGTCGTAGTCGTCGTCGACGTCGTCTCTCAAGCAGCTGTCGCCTGTCGGCGCCATCAGGCGGCCAAAGCTTCAAATTGTGCTGCTGCTCCTTCCCCTTCCCTCACACACACTCGCACTCACACTCACACTCACACTCACACTCACACTCACACTCACACTCCCATTCACACACACACACACAGCATGCCTCACTACACCTACGCTTGGGTCCCAGCCACTTCAAAGCGCCTGGGCTTGAGCTTCAGTTTGAGCAAAATGGAAAATGTCGCCCGCAGAACTTTTGCCACAAAACTTGCACAGTGCGGAGAACGGAGCACGGAGCTGGGGCAAAGACTGGGGCTGGCTGGCAGCTGCTGGCGCTGATTCTGACGCTGGCGTTGGCAACCGGCTGCTGGCGAAATTGTTAAAAGAAAAAGTAATTATTTAAACGGCTGCGAGGCGAGGCCGCTTTCGGGCTACTGGACGTATGAGGGGTGTGGCAACTATTAGGCAAGCAATTCGCCAAAGCAATGACAAATTAAAAGAAAAAAAAAATAAGAAATAGAGCAAGGAGTAGAAGCAGCAGCAGCAGCAGTAGCAGCTCGCACATAATTTTCAATTAGGCGCAACACAAATCAAAAAAAATTCAACGACATTCATTTAATTCATATAAAAAGGCCAGCGTAGCCATGTGGCTGGACAGCAAAGCAGTATATACTTTTATCCCTTTTGCTAACAACAACACAGGGACCCAGCAACAGCAACAGCAACAGCAACAGCAACAGCAGCCACAGCAACATCAGCGATGAAAAGGCCCGCCAACTGTAATAATAACAGCAAGAGCAACAACAATAATTCGAGCTGCTATGAAGGGTTGATAACGCTGGGCTGGGGCTGTGGCCGGCTTTTGGGCGGAGGATGAAATCTGGGTCTGGGTCTAGGAGTGCGTCCTGGAGCTGGCGCTGGTGCGGGGCTTGGGACTCGTCGGTTGAAATCACAGCACAGCTGCATGTGCTTTAGCTGTAAGCTGCTTGTTCACGTACAAGCACTGCGTGTGTGTGGCAATGACAGCCACGTGGACGAGTCCAGTTCACACACACACACACACACACACACACACAGAGTCCGGCTTTGTATGTGGCTCTGCGGCCAGCGTCATTATGCACAAGTGGCGCCCGCCGCCAACGCCGCCCGAAAGAGATTACTGGCGACGACACCTGTGCAACAGTAACAGCAGCAGCTACAACAGCAGCAACAGCAACAACAGCATCAAACACATTCAGACAAAGGACGTGCACACACTCGCACGTATTTCGGTGTGTGTGTTTGAGCTTCGCAGTGAAAAGTTTTTGCAACTTGCTGCGTCAGCTGCTTCATTACACATGAAGCTAAAAAAGTGAACGAAATATGTCGGAAGAGAACATGCCGAGCATAATTGCATCTCGCAATAGCGTAAAATTGCTCAAATTTCTATTTCTATATATAATTGTAATCATGCGAATGCATAAATTGTTGGCTTTGTCGAGGCCTCATATATGATAAAGACAAAGATATAGTAAAGCTGATGATCAAATCATTAAATCTACGTGTGATATTAACCTGCTTAGAGACGATGTCTAAGGCAACAATTTTGATTATTAACGAGTAGTTTGATGGCGTTTTGCGGAAAGATGTTGAATCGCTTCCGTGTATTTAGTATTCTTATTAAGATATTTGTTCATCCTAATTGTAATATGATTTCCCAAATAAAGGGTACAAACTTTTTAAGCTACTCTCGCAGACGTGTGTGTGTGTGTTTGTGCAAGTGACTGCAACGGGCCGCAGTATCAGTGTTATTTTAAATTACACATCAGACAAACAGACAGCCAGCAACAACAGCAGCACCGCACGTGTGTGTCTCTGCTGCTTGCTTCGCTTCCCTCTGGCATTTTCTCTCTGTGTGTGTGTGTGTGTGTGTGTGTGTGTGTGTGTGTGTGTGTGTGTGTGTGTGTGTGTGTGTGTGTGTGTGTGTAGGGCATAATAAGATAATGGCGTGACAGAGCAACCAACAACAGCTACAAAAAAAGACAGCAGCATCAGCAACAGCAGCAGCAGGAAAAACAGTTGAGCGAGTGTCGCGCGTAATCGGCTTTATGGTTTGTTTTATTTCCGATATGAACTGTTTTATATCCCGCCTGGCCTTTAACTAGCCAGCCAGAGAATCGGCGAGTCTGTGAGTTTGTTGCAGCTGCACCTAGAACATTTGGCATCCGTGGCACACGACTCTTGCCACATGTTGCCACCAATTCAATTATGCAGCTGCAGCGGTTGCTCATGTTGATGTTGAAGTGGCTGTTGCTGTTGCTGTTGCTCTTGTTGTTGCTGTTGCAGTTGCAGTTGCTGGCAATTGAAGATTTTTCCAATTGTTTCTGTTGTTGTGCTTATCTGATTGGAAAAGCGTTTTCTGCTAGAGCGCAGCACGTGCTGCTGCTTCCAGTCGTTGTTGTTGCTGGTGCAGCCTCCGCTGCTGCTGTTGATTGCCTGCGCAGCCAAGTTGTCTGCAACAGTCGTGCGGAGGAGTGGGTCGAGGAGCGGGCCACGACACATGTTGGCACGTGCCACTGACGCTGCTGAAGTTGATGCCGTGGCAGGACTGCGGCCGACAGTTGCTGCGGTGCTATAGCTGCTGCCATTTTCAATTAAAAATTGCGACTGACAACAGGCGCTGCAGCTGTCGGAACACCTGTGAAATGCTATGCCGTCTTATAAATATATATTTATATATATGTGTGTGTGTGCAGTTCCAAAGGCAAATTTTGGTTTCTTTATTCGACACATGCAAAAATCGATGCATGTTGCTGCGACGCCAGCAACACATGCCAGCAACAGCGTCAACAGCTTGAGGCAGTAACAGCAAAAATCTGTTGCCGGCACTTGAGCTGCAGCTCAAACAACTGTGTCATGACAAGTAACAAGGCGCAGCAGAGAAAGGAGCTAGGGGAGAGAACTGGAGAGAATGAGAAAAAGAAAGAAAAAGAGAGAGAGAGAGAGAGAGAGAGAGAGAACCAGATATACTTAAACTGACAGCTGTTGCCACTTGGCGGGCGCAGTTTTTCAGTTGCTGCTATTGCTTTAGCTGCTGTTGTTGCTCCCTTGTACATTGCCCCGTTGCCTCGTTGCCCGGCATCAAGCGTTTCATCTGGCGCAAGAAATATTGCGGCAGCTGCGACGTTGTCGTCCTCGTCGTTGTTGGCCGACGCCCCTTTAGCCCATGGGGCTATGTGTGTATGTGTGACAAGGTCAGCGCTGTGTCTGGAAATTGAGGCAGTTGCTGCTGCAAATTCAATTCAAATGTTTTTGGCCCAAAGCAAACAGCAGCAGCAGCAGCAGCAGCATCACACTCAAGCAGACAATTTGGGCGCTTGCCAGCGAATGGCAGAGGCAAAGGCGAAAGCAAACGTAAAGGCAAAGGCAAAGGCCATGGGACAAGCAAAGCGCGTGGGGGAAGCGAGGGGGTATAATGCCAGCGATGCTGTATCTGCGCTGGACATGCCGTTAGTCCCGGCATTTTCTTTCTGTAGTTCCTATTTTTTGCTTTTTATACCCTGAACACATTGAAAATGGGAAATCAGGGTATAATGGTTTTGTTAAATGTATGTAACAGGCAGAACGAGACGTCGCAGATCCCATAAAGTATATATATTCTTGATCAGGGCGACGAGAAAAGTTCATCTAGCCCTGTCCGTCCGTCCGTCCGTCCGTCTGTCCGTCTGTCCGTCCATATGAACGTCGAAATTTCGGAAACTACAAAAGCTAGAGAGCTGAAATTTTACATGAATATTCGTATGTTAGTTACGCAGTACGAGTTTGTTATCGATGAAAAATCGAAAATTCGTTTCAGTTTTTTACGTTTTTTTGGGCATAACTATACCGTTTCGGATTCGCATAAATATATTTGGATAGATATTATAGATACACAGATTTTGTAACTTTTAGATTTTGGATGCCACTCCCCCTTTGCCTTCAATTTGAAAAAAACGCATTTCAAATACTAGAGACTTGCAGTTTGGCAAATAGATAAATTTAGATACTCTTAATTTACTCTGGAAATTTCATAAGGATTGTCCATCCAGATATGGAGTTATAAGAGTCCAATTTCAGCTCAACCCACCCCCAAGCCACGGCAGCAACTGCGTAGTAAAGAAGAAGAGTATCACTTTTTTTGCAGGGTTCAGGGTGTCTCGTAGTCGAGCCGTCTCGACTAGAGCCTTCTTACTTGTTTCGTTTGGAATTTAGAGAGTGTTTAAAACATAAGAGGCGACAGTTGGGGCTAAAGGATTGCCAGTTAGTCGAGGGGCGTGGCTGGTTGGCGGGGGAAGACAGCCAAAAGAAGAGATGTTGAAAATGGCAGCAACATTATGAAGAAGACGAATGAAATGTGCACTTAGTATGACGCTCTTTGCATCTGTTGAAAGACGACAGCAAATGGAACATCTTCACTGCTGGCTGCCTTAGCTCCCTGCAGCTTCTAGCAGCTGCAAATGAATAGATAACAGCAAGGATATTCTATACTATTCAATTTAAAGCAACAGCTTGAGTCAAAGGTCCAACAGTTAAATACCTTCCTATCAAATAAAATAATGATTTTTGTGCACAGATATCTGCACAGATATATATATATATATATATATATATATATATATCACTCAAATTGTATCCAAACTAAATACTACGCTGAATCAATGCCCCGAAAATGTTAGTCTCAGTATTACTATGAGATGCTTTTGTGAGCTTGGCGGTTCGTTTTTTTTTTTCGTTGTTCTTCTACGCATCGCAAAATAATTTCAGGACATTTTTTCGTTTTTGGCCCCAGAGCATTTTTGTGGTTTCCTTTGCTGTTTCGTCGTCTTTTTAATAAGCTGCCACTTGCAGCAGCCACAAAAGGGAAACAGAACGGCTTGAGGTGTGTATACTCGACTAGCAGATCTCCTGAACACGGTACTTAAACTATTTATGTTTGTTTTTTTTTTTTTTTTTTTCGATAATTATGGATAATAAGAATACGGAATGATTTATAGAAAAAAAAAAAAAAATAACGCAGATAATCTCGTACTAATCTTCCCCCATAACTGCAAACCTTTAACTGATCTAGATTATGAGATTGCGGTTGGAAAGACGGATATGCGGACAGGTGGACAGACGGGCAGACGAGCATGGCTACATCGACTCAGGTTGTTGTCCTGATCATGCATTTGTACAATTCCAATATGATCCCACTTTCAATGAGCTCACTGGCTGAGCTGGCAGCGATTTCCGAAGATATAAGAGCTAGAGAATTAATTCTTTTTGTTCATATATTGCACGCGCAGTACGAGTTTGTTTCAGAAATTTTACAACTTGTATCATTCCAGAGTTATCAATAAAACCATTCATCGAGAATCAGAGTTTCTGAGTTAGCGTTTTGGATTCCGGTCCCCAATTCGGCCCCACACCCCTAATGTGTAAAAAACACACACAAAAACACACACACATACCTGCATACAAGCCTATATCAGCATGCATAGACAATGGTGTTTGTGCGTGTTTGGGCATCTATAGTTTGTTACGCTTGCAGAAACGAGTCAACTAATTCGTGGAACATTATTGGTTCTTCGGAGGGTCCAGGGGATCTCGTAGTCGAGCAGTCTTGAATATGGCTTTCCTACTTGTTTCATTTACGAATGTTATATATCACATACACACACACACACACATTCACAGAGCTTGATATTTTTAGCACTTTGTTTGGATTTGAGAGATGAAATTCTGTTGCTAATATGGCTGTTATTGCAGTGCTAATAAGTAAATTGACTTATATCCGGTTGCCATTGTCATTTGTCGTGTTGTCTCAGCTGTTTAGCCAGCAAACGAAATGGCGTCTCATTAGTCAATGTCGCCTAGGCAGCCACATGGGCGTCAGCCGGGGCGTGTCGCCTAATTGCCAAGGTGTGAAAATGCCGCCGCCGCCGCCGCCGCCGCCGCCGTCGACAACTTTATTTTATTTCCTTTTTGGCAGGGTGGTGCTTGGGTGGTTGTATAAAGTTTACACGGCTAATGATTGATTGAGGGCTTGATGGATTGCTGGGCAGGGATTTTTTGGTGTAGCTTTTGTTTTTTGTTTGGCTGTTGTACAGAGCATATGCCACATGTGGCGGCCACGGTTAAGCAGCAACAACGGCAGCAGCGGCAACAGCTGCGCCTGTCAGGTGCATTTCACTCGGCTGGCCTATTACCTTAATCACTTTGGCCTTTTCAGTGCGCTGTCAATGGGCAGCGCACTCAGTGCGCTTGCCTTTGGGCCCTAATCAGCTCGTCAATAGGCCAATTTAACAGTCCAGCCAGCTAGCCAACTAACGAACTGCCCATCAACTGCGTAATTCAATATGAAAATTGCACAGCCCTGATTAGGACCTCCAATTGGTGGCTCTGTTGGCACAACAACTCTCTACGCTACTCGTCGGGGCGTAATTTATTTGCATACTTCTGTTTCACAGCGCTCGACAACATATTGTTTATAGAGCTGCAAGCTGAACAAATAACTGGCGGCCTATGCTGAGCCAATCAGCCAATACTCTAACAATGCGACGTATTGAAAGAAAGCAATACTTTAATACCATTCAATCAGCGATTCTGTTCACGCACATCCTTAAAGCTTACTTCGAGCAGAATATTGATTACAATTAAGTACACCTATGTTTTATAAGATTATCGAAGTAAGCATGTTCTTGAAGATTCCATAGAGATATACAAAAGATTTGATATTCTTAAGTACATAAGTATATACTTGTCATTCATTTTGTAGAGGAGTGCGTATCATTGTGCATTATTTAATGATATTCAGAGTTCTACTTTAGTTTCGGTAGGTTATATAGTGCCCATTTGGAGACTTGTCAGTTCTCAATAATCCGCATCGTCACAAGCCTTTCGCAATTGCTAGTTTACCCAGCCGCAGGGTAATGGAGCAGAGCTCAAGCTGCTATGATGTTTGTACAGGTGTCAGTGTCCCAATGACAGCCATCACCCGGGCAGACGATTCAAGCAAAAAGACGAAGACGCAGCTGCCTCGGCGACTGGACAGGCTCTCTCGCTCTCGCACCTTGGCAGAGACACGGACACATACAGACACAGCCATAGACACAGACACAGACACAGACACACACTTCCGCACCAGTGCAGATCATTTGGCAGGCTCTCTGCTGCAGCTGCCGCGTAGTCAAGGCCAGGCTGGTACGCTGTGAAGCAACCAGGTAAGTTGCCACTGGCTCATGCAACCAGCAGGCAGGCAAGCTGGCAGGCTGTAAGGCAGCTGCAGCAGCTGTTCATGCAGCAGTCCCAGCTGTGAGTCGAATGGGAAAATTGGCTAGAAGCCGCACTTAAATTGAACGTAAATATTCGGCCAGCTGCAAGGTGTCGCCTTTTCCGTCAGATCTTTGGCACGTGCGAGCCTAACTTACTTAACTTGAATTTAACAACTTAACGGATGCATAAAATATATTGTGAAACCAAAGGTTAATAATAATAAACGAGAGTACTCTTTTATTGGCTACGAAATATAATATTCATCGACTTTTTAATGTGCGCTTAGAATCTGTTTTGTAATTGAAGCTAAATGATATATACCCAAATATAAATAGCCCCACTTAAGCAATCATTTCATATTCCCTGATTGTATTTTTTGTATGCTTGAACTAAGTTGTATGGTTGCTAAGAAACATCTTAGATTTATCATATTGGATCAAAATAGATGTTGAGTTTTTTCTCTTGCTGTTATTTTATCTTTTTGCACACATTTATGGCTCAATTGCCTAACGTTCATATATTGAATGGCTCAGGTCTTTTAGCAGATCAGTGATTTCTTAAAATTTGGAATATCATTCAATATAATTTCTTCAGAAATGTCTATTCGAATTTTATAATAATAAACATTATTATTATTATTTGATAAGGCATAGCCTCGAGTGAAAATCTTCAAGTGATCGAAATAAGGCTATCATGTGGATTGATTCAATTGATGGCCTTCTGATCATCAGACTTTGACAGATCAGGCGTGTGAAATGTATATTATTATTTCCTATGCGGTGTTTGAGATGTTTTATTTGGAATCGGTCCTCGACGCTGGCATGATAAGAGGCTGGTAACGGTAGCCGTTGGATCCGTTGTCAGCCAGCTGCAATTACTTGCAGTCAAGATTCAAGATTCCCCGATGCCCAGAAACAGACCATGGCCATCAGAAACAGACGGCGGTTAAAGTCACTGGCAGCCTCCTTCACATAATTCGCCTATGCGAATATTCTCTCGCACACACACCACGTGACAGCCGGCAAAAAATTGGGGAAATACTCGTAATTTATAATTTCGCACGTGAAACTGACAAAACCAATTCGTTGGTGAGCATTTCCTTCTAGTGGCAATGCAAAATTGTGGCGCTCTTGGAATACACACATACACATGCAGATAAATATACGTTGGCAAATTTGTAGCTTTGTCTTTGGGCCAAGTATTTGCGCAAATAAAAAACAGATGCGTCGTATTTGAGATATTTTTAACGAGCGAACTGCACAGCTGCCCAGATTCCAGATATATACATACGTATTCGAATAACCATATCGAGGGAGTATTGCCTGGGGCAGCTGGCTCTATCGCGGCATGGACAATCAACATGTGTTGCGGTCGAGTAGGTAGAAGGGGCACAAGCACACATAAAACAGATGCGCATCTCTCAGATACTTTACATGTGGCTCATTGACTTACCATTTTGGCTGTTTTGTTGTTGGCTGTTCTTTAGATTTGGCGAATTATTGGCCACTGTGTATGATTCAATGCTTTGGTTTATTATGCTTACTGCTTACTGGTGTGCTGCACTCAAGCGTTTTGTTGCATTGTTTGCGTATCTTTGGGATACTTTCGCCGTTGACACCCACTATAAATCGCGCGCGCGTCTTGCTTGTGACGGGGCGTAATTGACTATCAACGAATGTGAAACAAATCGTGTGCCGCGTCAATGAATTCAATTGCACATATTTCTATTATTTATTTTCCATTTTTTTTATTGTTGTTATTGTTGCTGCTCTTGACGACGCGACGCGAGCAACAACAGTTGTTGGCGAGAGCGAAAACGTAGATGCGACTCTTGTACCGGCATGTCGGGCCACTGCCAAGCGACTGAAATAACGCACTGGGGATAGCGTCTATGGAATGCCGAATCCCGAAACCTGAGAGAAACGCTGCGTCTCTGACTCTGTTGCGTTGCGACTGCCGCTGTTGCTTCTACTGCGTGACGTCCACTCAGTTGAAAGTTGAATTTGTTTGTGAGCGCCGCTTCAGTCCCAACTTGCTCAGGTAGGCAGCACATGTTTCGGTTTCATCGTTCGTTTGTTTCTTCGTGCTATTGGCTCGGCACAGTTGCTCGGCTGCTTGGCTGTTCGGCAATTTGGTAGTTCGGCTGCTCGGCGTTCGCCTGCAGTTTGCAAGGCGCCGGCGCAGTTGCTGTTCGCGTCAGAAACAGCTGTTCAACTGCTCACATTAACCCCAACCTTATGCCGTTTGGTTTATCACAGGGCCATGCGCGGAAACAACAGCAACAACATCAACAACATCAACAACTGCCTGCCCAGACATCGTCGCAGTCTGCACATCTTCTTCTCCTTCGCTTTGCTTCGCATGGCAGCAGCCGGCATTTGGCCCCGCTGGGCTATTAACATCAGCTGCTGTCGCTGTCGCTGTCGCAGTCGCAGTCGCAGTCGCAGCCTCCCTTCCTCACCGTTGTCGTGCTGCCGTTGTTGGTGGCAGCTGAAAAATTCCATTTTGGCAGCTTGCTCGTCATCCGATATTTCTCATTTCTTGTTGTTGTTGTTGTTGTTGTTGTTGTTGTTGGTGCTGTTGCTGTTACTGCTGCTGCTGCTGTTTCGTTTTATTTTCGCTGAAATGTGTTTCACTTGGCCTGAAATTCCAGTTGGCATTGCCTTTCCAACTGCGTGCCGATATTTAAATAAATTGCCAACCAATTGTGCACACCCCCAGACACAGCCACAGACACAGACACAGACGAGAGTCAGATGTAACAGTCCGCTAACCCCACGCCAGTTGTCGTGCATTTGAAAAGCATTGAAATGGCCCCTTATGCGCGTGTTCACACCATGTCAAATGCTCATCTCCACATACAAGCATGGCACATAAACTATAGAACCAAACCACCCCCCCAAAGCCTCAGTCCTCCCCACCACCCCGCAGTCTGTGGTAAGTCCGCAGCGCAGCACACAAGCTGAGCCTCGAAATGAGCGAGCAAATTAAAGGCGATTTTGCTTTTGGTACAGGGGATTTGGGCTCGTCTTCTTTCACAGCTGCGTTGGATTATGTGCGACATGGGAATGCGCTTACAATCTTGAATAGACCAAGCTAAATGAGGGTGCGACTACTGGCTGTATGGGTGTTGTGTGAAAATAAATCCTCTAAGGACAATTTTCAGCCAAGAATCTAAACAAAACTGTTTACATAACTGTTTATGTTTGATTCTCAATAATAATATAAAATATATGTAAAATTGATTACATAATATAAATTTGATATAAGCTAAAAACAACAAGAGTACTCTAGTCGGGACTGCTCGACGGGGGGATCCCCTGAATCTTTCAAAGAACTGATATTCCTCCTCTTGCATACATAACACGCTTCACATGCGTACATGGACTGTCTTACTCTGGTGTCATCTGACAAATTATCGAATCGTGCTGGGCTTTTCCACAACAATTACTCAACTTTATAGACTATCTAGGTTTATATCGATTCACCTAAATTTGCCTTCATTTGCCGTTACATTTCAATATCACAACAATGGCTATCAAAGTTGACCATCAGAACTTGTGCAGAAGCAGCTACTGCAATAAGTGGCCATTCATCTTACGTCTGCCTGGCCACAGCGCAGCCCACCCCCGGACTACCGCAGTCCCGACCAGTTGCACAGAGCTCGCCTCAAGTGAAAACCGAGAAGCCCTTACCACAAGTTTGGTGGCACAAATCTACGTAGTACGTAACTGCCAACGGCTGCGACGACTGGCAACGGCAGTGAAGCTCTCTGCTTCCGTCTGCGTCTACATCGAGTACGTGTCCGTCTCCGTCTCTATCTCCATCTCCGTCTTCATCTTCGTTTCCATTTTTGGCTCCATCTGTGTCTCCAGATATTTCTACGGCTCCAGCTTTGCCACTTGGTAGCAGTTGGCCATGGCAGCGTCGTCGACGTGGGCATCAGGCGGCAAATAATGTAAAACGCCATTAGGCGAGATTTTCTCATACAAACAACAATTGGGCATTGGCACACAGTGCGGCAGCTGACGTTGTCGATGTGTCTGGGCGGGGCAGTGGGTGTTGGATAGAATACTTTTCTGCTACTGCTGTTTTTTTTTTTTGTTTTTGTTTTCTTTCTTTTTATTTGCGCATTTTGCACAAGCTGCGAGGGGGTTGGGCTTCATCTCACCCAAACGAAAACAATTTGGGCAGCAAGTGGCAACATTTGTTGCTGCCGCTGCTGCGACAAATTGAATGAAATCACGGCAATTTGGCTGGCATACAAACAAAACTACAGCTGTGACCACACCGAGTATTCACCAAAGAGAAACCACGAGGCAGAAAATACAAAAAAGAGAGAGAGAGAGAGAGAGAGAGAGAGAGAGAGAGAGAGAGAGAGAGAGAGAGAGAGGATAGGCCGTGTGGTCAGTACTGCAAATGTTGATACATAATTGAATTATTAATTTTTATTTTAAATAACAAGGTATGACTGACATTCAGCGATTGCTGTTTCCGCCCCTGTGCAAGAGCGACCTCGTGCTGGGCGCATTTATCTGACTGCGGCGTGTATCGTGACGATAAAGAAGTTGTTTACTCAGCGCCAATTCAGCAGCAAACCGAGCCAACCAAGCTCCAGCCCGAAAAAACACCCCCAGCGCTCAGCCACCCATTCGAGTGCGCGACCCCCATTAGGCCAGCAGGTCAAAATGAAGCTGTTTGCCCTGACTCTCTATGTGTGGGTGTCTGCCACGCGATATTGACTGACTTTTGAAAATAAGCTGCGGGAGTGGGACATTGCCAACTGGCAACTGAGTGCGAGCAGATAACACATCCTTCGCAATCCCACTCCAAGTGAGGCGTCACTAAGAATGACGAGCGGCCAGAGCTTGGGCGCCAATTTGTTTATGGCCACAAGACTTCAGCACACTAACGTATATACACTTACACACACACACGCACACATACATACACACTCACACACATAGAAACACAAGCACGCCGTTGTGTTGGTGGCCACCACCTGTGGCATCCCCAAAGTAGTTACTCAGCGTCATCGTCGACGTCATCGTCTTATTACGTCAGTCTCAATTGCTCATAACATGTAATAAAATTTGAAAGCCCGTTGGATCGATAGGATATCAAAAGTGGAGGCAATTATATCGAAATTGTTTATGGAAAATAGCATTAGGGCAATCATTTGTAAGGATTGTTAAGTGTAATCTTTTATAAAGACCGTTGCACAATACTTACTCACTGACAAAGTGCTTCCTGATCCATTCTCCATTTCGCCACGCCCTCCAATTGGTTCTTAAATTATTGAGTTTATAGCTGTAAATCTATACAGTTGTTAACGAATTGTCATAGCTAAAGCCGCCATATCTTTTTATACCAGCAAGATAATTTATTATAAATAATTTTAAGTTATTAACACATATTAATAATATTTTTTATTTGCTTCCAAAATATTGAGTAGTTTAGTAAATTTATTTGTTTTTATCGATCGAACGTGGCTTTCGATTTGAACTGATGACAACAAATAAATTAGAATACAACGAACGTTATTCATAAAAGGAAAATGCATCGCGTAAAATAAAGTTCTGGGATTTCTGTGCTTTTCTCTTATTGACAGCTCACATTCTATCAAGGGAAATCTTTCCGTAAGAAAGGGCGAAAGTAAATTCCATTCATAATAACAACCTCATATTTCAGTTATGATGTCATTTAAACTAGTTAAAATGTATTTATTTTTGAATTGAGAGGATCTTCCTTCGGAAAAAATTGATATGTATGTGAAATTGGAATACACTTGATTAATATCGCGAATAAGACTCAAAACAAAAATATAAACTGTTTGTTATACTTATTAATGGGTGAATATATTCGTGTGCATTTTGTTATATAAAATAATTTTGTAATTAGTTTGTTGACTTGACATTGACTTGGGGATAATAAAACCTATTTTTCGCGGTCGAAGGTGACATCGAAATATACGGTGAAACAGACGAAAAAACTTACCGTATAATTAATTGCATCGTTCTTTTACATTTTTATACCCTGAACCCATTGAAAATGGGAATTCAGGGTATAATGGTTTTGTGAAAATGTATGTAACAGGCAGAAGGAGACGTCGCAGACCCCATAAAGTATATATATTCTTGATCAGCATCGAAAAATATGTTGATCTAGCCCTGTCCGTCTGTCCGTCCGTCTGTCCGTCTGTCCGTCTGTCCGTCCGTCCGTCTGTCCGTCCGTCCGTCCGTATGAACGTCGAGATTTCGGAAACTACAAAAGCTAGAGAGCTGAAATTTCACATGAAAAGTATATTGGGTTTATGCAATGTCCGTCTTGCTGTCCGTCCGTCCGTCCGTCTGTCCGTATGAACGCAATATTTTTCGGCGCTATTAGAGCTAGAGACTTGAAATTTTAAACATATACTCATATATGCTCCCGAATTATAAAGTGTAAACATTTTCCCGATCCGCCCACTAGGGGCGTGGCAAATCGGAAAACTCTTCCGCCCATAGTTAAGTTATCATACTAGATGATGAGCTAGAGAGTTGCAATTTGAAATGTATACTCGGGGTGACAACCCAAGTTCAAAAAGCTATGGCGGATATATCTACGCCCATTGGGGGCGTGGCAAATCGGGAAAAACGTATCTTCTCATGCGAGTTAATGTTATGATTCTAAGAAGATCTATTAAAAAGTTATATGTCTACGCCCATTGGGGGCGTGGCAAATCGGACCTGAATATATAGTGATTTTTCAAATTGTGCTATATTTTGAACACTATTGACACTAGAGACTTGAAATTTTGCATGTATACTCGGGTTGACAACCCAAGACTAATAAGCTATGGTAGATATATCTACGCCCCCAGGGGGCGTGGCAAACCGCAAAAGTTTATATCTCCTACAGTTTTAGAGCTAGAAGCTTGAAAATTGGATGGTTGAGTTACTAATGTTCTCCTCTATCGATGCCCCAAAAATAATTTTTCAGTCTCTTTGGGGGCGTGGCATATCGAAAAATACCCTGTAATTTTCGCATTTTTGGAATGTAAGCAACCAAATTTTGCAGGCATGTTAGCCCCGGCCCTTTCTAAGAATTATGCGTCTACGCCCCCTGGGGGCGTGGCAAATCGGGAAAGAAGTTTGTTGTGGCCAACTGCAGAATTCATGCATACAATAGCTTAGTAGCAATTGCTAAGATGGCAGAAAGCATTTTAACATAAATATAATAATACTAATGAATTTAAAAAATAAAATTTATAAGTTTTCGATTAATAAATAACAAGTTGCTAGCGGGATTTGAACCCAGGTCTTTTGAAAATAACATGTAATCGTTAGCTAAACCTAAATAAATTCACAGCTGATCAGCTGGTCAGCTGATCAGCAGCTTGTGACAAAACTAAACAATACAATCGCAATTCTTGCAATATGTATACACACTTGGATGTGTAAACACAAAAACAAACATCTGTGTACATACATATGTACATACATATATGCATGCATAGAAAAACTGCTTGCCAAGCAGTGTGGCGAATCGGAAAAGTTGTTTTAGTTTTTGCTTAAATGCACAATTCATATGCGTATGTTTATAAATTATTATCAATTGGCAGCAAGCATTTTATAATGAATATACAAATATAAAAAAAATGTAAAAAAAAAATATATTTTTTAAAGGAAAGTTTTCTGCGGGATTCGAACCCACGCACCTAAGTATAGCTTGCATAGCGCTTGCCACCAGCACCACTGCCCTAAAACCAAATAAGGCATTGCTAGAGCGTCTCTGACAAAACTAAAGTAACGATCGAAAAATTCCCAATTCAGTCACAATTCTTAGAATATTCTGGCATGTAAACTTTTGTATGCATACATAGAAAATTGTGTGTATACTCGTATAGTGTGTACATGTGTAAATCTGTATGTATGTGTAGGAAAAACGTTGTTGCTTGCCATGTACGTTTTCTAATTGCCGAAATATTTCGGTAATTAAATGTTTATTAAATAAATAAGATGCACCTATGGGAACAAAGTATATCGCAGTTAGTTGCGCCTTACTGCAACGTTCTTACTTGTTTATATTATAATGACGTTTTTATACTTTAAATAAAACAAGTGCTTTGAATATAAAAGATTGGTTGTTAGGTTTTTCATAGACATATGAATGCCGTTATCGTAATCTTTAAGTCTTATGAAATGGACGCGCTCAAACATACGGACAGATGGACATGACTATATCAACTCAGCTCGTCGCCCTGATCAAGAATAGATATACTTTATAGGGTCGGCCACGCCTCCTTCTGCCTGTTACATACATTCAACAAAGTCGAATTGGTCTTTATCAGAGATTTGTCCATGACCACTTGGCTTCGACTAATGAAGACTAGAGAAGTTCTAAGGAATTATCAGACTGATATGAACTGGGAAATACAGTCTAACTATGAATGACAGCTAATTTTTAAAGAATGATTCACGCTTCCACAAATTTAATCAGAAAAACCGTTGGAGTCGGACGTAACCGATGCGATACTCTGCTCCCATTTCGGGTTTTAGCAATAGAATCGCTTCTTCAGCGCAGTTATATACCCAGTACCGATAAGTAAAAAAAGTTCCCGCTTTGGGAACACACTATAGCAAGTAATGGGGAGTCACTTGACTCTCAAAAGGCCCATAATTCAATACAATTATCTTTGCGATTTTATTATTACACAGAGAGAAAAAAAATGGTGTTCGCATATTAAACTGAAGCGATGTCAAATATTTGATTTCATAACCAAACTGTAAATAAAAGCTTTGTTTTTTGATAAATGTAAAAAACAAGCTTATAAACTTTATTAACATAACGAGAATTAAAATAGTTCTAACATATAAGTAGAAAGAAAATTGACTATTAAGTACGGTCTAATTGGAAGTGCCTCGCTTGACTCATATTGTCGTCATCATAAAGAAGATGTATGGTATGAAGAGGTCTGCTACACTTTCTTATGCTTACATTTTCACATTCAACATGTAAAATGTTATAAATAAAATAATTTAAAGAAATTAAAATAATAATTTTTTTTTAGTGTATTTTGCTTTATCTTATCTTATCTTATATAATAACCGATAACAAAGGTAATATGTTTAGTATTTATTATGATTGTTTTAGTAACGTGGGCCAGTTGCAAAACGAATTCGGCATCGATTGGTGACCTTATCAGTTGAAATGAAAAGGAAAGTATGTATAGTACTGATCCTGTTGGGTTGTGCACTGAATGCCGTTCAGTCGCAAACAACGGGGATCTCTAAAACTACAGAGATTACAGAAACCACAGAGACTACAGACACCACAGGGATCCCAGGGACTACTACTAAGTTCCCATTCTTTATGTGCACTAGGTATGCGGGCACTGAATTCGATCTGAAAGGCGTAAGTTAAGGCATCCCATTTGCAGGTGTGACCATTTATGACTCTTTCCCGTGCACAGCTTTCCGGCCTGTGGTTTGAGACGGCACGCGGCTTTAACGTGGATAAGATGGAATGCCTGAACTACACACTGGCCGACAGCCCCAACGATAAGAATATGTTAGAGCTGCAAGTCGAGTATGTGGATGCCGCCAATAGCAAATGGGAAAGCGTCAAAGAATCCAGATCGTTGAACTGGGATGAAAATGCTAAGAATGGCGTATTCACATGGAAAATCGGGGAGGACAGCACCGTAAACGCCACTTATAAGCTGGTTGAAACCGATTATACATCATACGCCATCTTCTGCGGTTACAAAGGCTTAGCATACACACCGCTCACTAAGGTGTGGACACGCAATCGTCATTTGACCGACGAACAGAGGAACTTCATCCAGAACAAGTTCAAGGAAATGGTTCAACTTCAATATCTGAACTGGGTAACGCAATCAGAGGAAAAGTGCAACAACTCTGCCATGGCACTAGTTGGAGGACATCTTTTGGCATTGGCTCTTGCGCTTGTCGCAGGTGTTAGATATATTTAAATATTGCATAATATCCATAGTTCAACAGTATTTCAAAATATTTCAAATATAATTTTAGTAAGATGGATCTTATTTTGTTCCATTTATTATATATTTTCTGTATATAACTTAGTATAATCAATTCGAATAAGTTTTATTTATTCATCGAAAAATTGCTTGTGTTTTAACTTATTATCCTTATTATTACTGTAGTATTATAATCACCCGGAAATGCTAAACTGGGAGATACGGGAGATGGACTGAGAACATTATCAGTAATCTAAAACTGTGGCTAGAAATCACGACAAATAAGATGGCGAAAAGTGCCTTATTTACTCCGGCAAGTTTACTGGTCAGATCAGAGTATATTGCAAAAGTTGAACAGAATGAGACTATCACTACAGTCGAAAGACAATAATTAAACATAAAAGAGTCGGGACTGCTCAACTAGGAGATGATCCCCAACCCTGCAAAAAACTGATATTATTCGATACGAGTATTATGTGAAATTTCAAATTTCTAGACGGACGGACGAATGGACAGACGACTATGGTTATATCTACTCAGTACGTCGCCTTGATCAAGAATATATATATCGATTTTTCAAAAAGGCTCATATAGTTTTGTTAACTTAATAGAGGAGGTATGTTTGAGTTTCTAACTGTAAAACTGTAGAAGACATACGCTTTTCAGATTTGCAAATGCCTAGGGCATGGTCACATTTCAGATAATCCTTAGAAAGAGCCTCCAAAGCATAAGTGTCAGGCTTTGCGGATTGCGCGTTGAATCTGTCATCATATCAATTTTTTTTTTGGGACGTCGATGGAGCAGGCCAACAGTATTTAGTTTGTGTTTTTACAACGTGACGTCGCGACGTCGATACGAGCTTGTTGATCTACAGACATACAGATCGAAAGTCGAGTCTGAGTCAATCGTTGTCCTGATAATGAAGCATTATAAGTAAGTAAATATTGAAGATTCTATTTGATGTTATACAACGCAATTATTATAATTACAAGTTCAGTAATTCATCGATTACGTCGATGACGAGGGCAATAGCGCGCCTCAACTTAGCGTAACAAGTGGCCAAGGAATAGTGACTCTTTGTTGCATGGCTCAGCGGTGGGCCTGTCCAAGAAGACGCGCAAAAATTGTCACCGTCAAAGGCAGAAGCATCCTTCAACCAGGAGACGGGCACAATTGGACACGCTGTTTGTTGTGTTTCTTTAAGTAACGAGGGAACTGTTGTCAGGGGATGACAAGAACGCCGCCGTTGCTGCTGCCTCCTCTGTTACTGCCACTGACGGAAACTGAATTGCGGACAAAACAAAGTCGATGACGTGGCCGAGACCGGGCAAATTTTCTCAACTCTTCACAGGAACAGCTTAGAAGCGGACAGCATTTATATTTCTTCGCTTAATAAGAGCCGTCAGACACATTTCGTGTTATTCGCTTTCATTTCAATCAACTGAATTACTGAAGAAAATATAGTTACGATTATTAAATTAAAAACGCAAATAAATATTAATTTGTATGATTATAAAGAAATCCGAATAATAAATATGACTTAATCATATGATCATAGGTATGTTTAAATAATGAATAATAAGAGTATTCTAAAATAGTTGATTACATCAATCGATCGTTAAGGACCTCAGCGTTATTTCGTTTTATTTGCTTATTGATATATTTGGTTGATATAACCGATATTTCTATCTTTCAAATAAAAACTCGTAATATCTCCAATATAATTTATTTATGATTTCCATTACAGATTTCCCTGTTTTCCGTGTCTTAAAAAACAATATATTATAACAGTAAAGGGGATTGGAATGGCTCGGATAAGTGGATGTCAATTTTAGAAAACTTTCTTTGTTCCCCTGCTCAGCTGCAATATCGAAGCTGTCACGTGTTTTGCAATATTCAAAGGCAACTCACAAACAGCTAGCTGTGCCGTGCAAAATCAACTGCCATTTGCGATAGACAGACGCTTGGGTTACCCACAGACAGCGGCCAAAGCAAGTTGGCCAAAGAGCAAACAGGCAACAAATGTTCTTTTCGTTGTTGTTGCTGTTGTTGTTATGGATCGGCGAGTTGTGCCGCACAGAAACAAAAACTTGTGGCAGCATTAACAACAAAAAGCCAAAACTAAAATGCAAGGACAACAAAAAACGTTTAAGAAGGATGCGGATGTGTGTAAGGGAGGGAGGGAGTGTGTGAGGATTGAGCAACAGCTTGAGGTACAACAACAGCAGCAGCAGTACCAGTAGCAGCAGCAGCAATGGCAACTGGCAGCAGCAGCAGCAAGAGTAACCGTTATTAAAGATTTTGAATACCTAATTATGAAAATGTCAGACGCAAATGTTTTTTTGGGGAGTAAAGCACATAAGCAAAGCATGAGTAGAGTGAAATGAAGAGAGAGAGAGAGAGAGAGAGAGACAGAGAGAGAGAGAGAGAGAGAGAGAGGAGAAGAGAGAGAGAGAGAGAGAGAGGAGAAGAGAGAGAGAGAGAGAGAAAGAGCGAGTCGCTGCTTTTGTATGGGTCGTCGGCTGCCGTTGCTTACTTATTGTTGTTGCTTTAACTATTATTGCGGCTAACAGCAGCAACAACAACAGCGAATTGTGTTTGTGATGTGCCTGGCAGCCAAAACGTTTCACTTCTCTTTGCTTCTGGAGCAGTAGCAGCGGCAGTTGTTGCTCTGCAGTAGCAGCAAGAGCAGCAGCAGCAACGGCAGCAGCAGCAAAATATGAAAAATTTCATTTTCATGTCACTCAATTGAATTTCCATTCAAGTTTTTCTTTTATTTTCCGCTTCTGCTGCTGTTTTCCTTTTGCCTGTGACTGACGACGAAGGCAGCCACTGCGCCGCTCTTTTGCCATTTCATATTTTTGCCACGTATGTTGTGTATGGATGTGTCTTTGTGTGTGTGTGTGTGTGTGTGTGGTGTTTTGCATGTGTTTTGTATTTTTGGCTTTTCCAACTAAATTAATTGCCTACGGAATCGTAGTTAGTTGCCAGCGACCATTGTTGTTGGTGTTGAAAGCTCAAATACAAATACGAATACAAAATGCCAGCAACTCACAAACACCAACACAAACACAAACACAAACAGAAACACGAACACACATAGCCATGCCCACAGTCTCACCTACACACATGCGACTTTCTGACAATGGCAAGCCAATAGTCCTTTTGCGAGTTTATGGCAAAAATAAATAAATTTGGGTTTATCTCAATGGCATACAAGTCATTTGCAGCAGAGTTTTTTCTGCTTTACATATGCTACGATTCGCTTACTCTTCCACTGCTACCCATTGCTCGCTGCTCCAATTTCTCTCCTAGTGGCTTCTCGGAAGGTGACAGTCAATTCGTAACCAACAGGCAGGCGGGCGGTGTGAATATGTGAACAATTGAAGCATGTCGAATGGATCCGTGTAACTGGACAGGGACACGAACATTAAGTCAGGGCCTGAGATTAGCATTCTATTCTGAGGCTGCTTCCATTGATGAATTGAGCAAATATGTGTTGAAGGGGCCAAAGCAAAGATCTGAGCATTCCGGCAGGTATACCAGGCTATATAAATGTATGAATGCAGATATAATGTTATCAAGACAGCCATCATTGCAGATCCCAAGAGCAATCATATGAACTTGTGATTGCCAATTAAAATATTCGCGCATAATAACAATTTATTGCAGAGTTAACTTGAAAAGGGATCCGATATTTCGCAAAATACTAATGAAACCTTTTATAGATTATAATAAACTATCAATATGTATATATATATATTTATATATACTTAGGTAAACAATGTCATCATTTATGTTTCAGATAACATTTTACCGCTTTGCTCATGCCGAAATTACTGTTAGCTGACATAGCTCTAGCAAACTCAATTTCAGACTTTTCAGGCGTTTCCCAAATACACTCACACTCCCACTCTCACTCACATTCACACATACACGGTAACTGTACTGCTGTTGCTGTGTTTTGGTGTGGCTTTTGTTTAGCTGCTGCCAACTGCAGCGACTGCTGCAATGCTGCTGGCTTCTTTCAGCTCGCTTTTCAGTTTAAGCACATTTATTTTGCACAATTTAAATATAAATTTCACAAAAAATACTGACCAGCCGCTCGGCATTGGTGCCTGCTGCTGACAAGCTGACAGTCCTTACCCCAGGCCCTGGTTTTCCCTACTCCGTTCACGCCACTGCTGACTGTCGACATTTGCAGTTGTCATGCTTTTGCTTGAGTAATTAAATATAATTTTCTTTTGCGTTTTACACGGTCAACAACAATGACAGTTGCTGCTGCTCAGTCAGCTATCAAATGCAGCGCCTGATGTCAGACAGCGGGTTGAGGGGCTCAATTGTTGCTGCTGGTGCTCCTGCTGCTGCTCCTGCTGTGGCTGCTGCTGATGTCGCTATAGCTTTGCCATCATATAGATATATGCGTAAGCGGGCCTTTAAGGCAGTGCGCATACGCCATGTACATCGAGTCGTCAATAAATTTGGGCAAATATTTGACAAGGTTTTTTACAAGCCATAAATAGTGTGTGCGAATGTGTGTGTGTGTGTGTGTGTGTGTGTGTGTGGGCAGCTGCAGAAACACCGACAGCAACATCAGTAGCACTCGCATCAATTTTTTGTAGCATGTTGCCAAACATGGCCAAAGCTAGGGCCACGAGACCCACTCCCCACAGCTGCGGTGGCCACTTAAATGCCGTTATGTTGTCGGGTCACGCACGGCGCCATGTTCCATGCCATTCCTTGTCATGGGAAGGGAGCAACAGCAACTTTATTGGCGCAGCAATTATGCGTAGCTAATATTACGGCGTGTGTTTGTGCTTGTGTTTTTAATTCACTTATTTTACATAACTACACGCAGATTTGTTAAGAGCGGCGCATGATGCTTGCGCAGTCGCCAGCTATAAATTTGCTCAGCTCATCTTCAGCGGCGTTCGGTTCTGCAGACCTCTACTACCATGAGTGTTAGCTAGATGTCGCTTATTGAACATGTTTATGTGTCTCTGTGTGTGTGAGGGTGAGGGTGTTCCAATCGACATCGACAGCTTAGCGATTTATGAATGTTAAAATAATTAATGCGTTCATTTATTTTGAAACGTGTTTCGGCATTTAAATGAATTCGCAAAAGTCGTTGCCACAGGCGCATTAACCCATTGAGGACAAGAAAAACAACTAAGAGTGCTCTCGACTAGAGTATCCCCTGAACTCTTTACGCATGCTTAAGTGCGCACTTTGTTAACTGCGTAGCTCAAGCTTGATGTCCAATATTTTGGATGCTTCGAAATCCATTTCTAGATTAACTCTCTTCATGAAACTTTCGGAACGTAATAATAGCATTCAATATACACATTGAATCAGATCTCTAGTACTTGAAAAAGGGTTTTTAAACTCTGTTCCCAAAGAGGGAGAAAGAGTCTATTGGTTTTGTGCAATGTCCGTCTTGCTGTCCGTCCGTCTGTCCGGATGCAATATTTTTCGGCGCTATTAGACCTAGAGACTTGAAATTTGAAACATATACTCATATATGCTCCCGAATTATAAAGTGTAAAAATTTTCCCGATCCGCCCAATAGGGGCGTGGCAAATCGGAAAAATTCTTGCACCCATAGGCCAGTAATCATACTAGTTGATGAGCTAGAGAATTGCAATATATACTCGCGGTGATAACCCAAGTTCAAAAAGCTATGGCGGATATATCTACGCCCATTGGGAGCGTAGCAAATAGGCATGGTAGTTTATGTTATGATTCTATGAAGATCGATCAAAAAGTTATATGTCTGCGCCCATTGTAGGCGTGGCAAATCGGTCCTGAATATATGTTGATTTTTCAAATTGTGCTATATTTTGAACACTATTGACTTGAAATTTTTCATGTTTACTCGGGTTGGCAACCCAAGATCAATAAGCTATGGTAGATATATTTACGCCCACAGGGGGCGTGGCAAACAGCAAAAGCTTATATATCTTACAGTTTTAGAGCTAGAAGCCTGAAATTTGGATGGTTCAGTTATTAATGTCCTCCTCTATCGATGACCCAAAAATAAATTTTCTGCTTCTTTGGGGGCCTGGCATATCGAAAAATACCCTGTAATTTTCGCATTTTTGGAGTGTAAGCAACCAACTTTTGTAATTACGTTACCCCCGGCACTTTCTAGGAGCTGGGTAAGGGGGCGGCAAAGAAGTTTGTTGTGGCCAACTGCGTAATTCTTGCATACAAACAGCTTAGTAGTAATTGCTAAGATGGCAGATAAATATAAAAATATTAATGAATTTAAAAAATAAAATTTATAAGTTTTCGATTAATAAACAAAAAGTTTCCAGCGGGATTTGAACCCAGGTATTTTAAAACAACAAGTAATCGTTAGCTAAAACTACAAACCCCCTATTCATTCGCAATTCTTATAATATTATAGCATGCAGCCTTTTGTATGTAAGCATAGAAAATAAATTCTTAGTTGCCATGTACGTTTTCTGTTTGCCGAAATATTTCGTTTATTAAATGTTTATTAAATAAATAAACGGCACCTACGAGTCTCCCGCAGTTAGTTGTACCTCACTGCAACATTCTTACTTGCTTTTTACACCCTGACCTCATTGAAAATGAGAAATCAGGGTATAATGGTTTTGTTAAATGTATGTAACACGCAGAAGAAGGCGTGGCAGACCCCATAAAGTATATATATTCTTGATCGGGGTGACGAGAAAAGTTGATATAGCCATGTCCGTCTGTCCGTCCGTTAATACGTCCCAATGTATGAACGCGTCGATTTCTGAAGATACAAAAGTTAGAGAGTTCATTCTTTTTGTGTTAGGTTCGTATAATGCACACGCAGTACGAGTTTGTTTTAGAAATTCCCTAACTCGTATATTTCCAAAGTTATCGATAAAACACTTTATCGGGAACCAGTTATAAAATTATATCTAATTCATCTTTCGAGATAGAGTTCTCCAAGTCTTCTGCATATATATAGATGCTAATTTATTACAATTTCGGTTTTTGTCAGATTTTGGATTCCAAATTCGCCCCGCACCCCCAAATGTGTAAAAAATGCATTTCAAATACTAGAGACATGCACTTTAGTTAAGCATATATGTAGATATAAATATTATATATCATGTGGCGCAGCAACAAAGGCAGGGAGACAGCAAGCCGCCTGCAAAGCTTACACACATACATGCTTACAAGCATAGATCTGCGTGTGTGTGTGCTCGTGTTTTTGCATGTATAGTTTCTTACGCGTGGAGAATCGAAACGAAGCCATCTTGGAATATGATTCGTTCGAAGAAGGTCTCAGGGGATTTCGTAGTCGAGCAGTCTCGACTACAGCTTTCTTACTTTTTTTTTTTTTTTTTTTTTTTTTTTTTTGCAAATTTGGGTGAAAATTACAAAATTTCCATGTACGGGCGGACGTACGGGTGGACGGACGGATGGAGCTATATCGATTAAGCTCAAAATCTTGATCAAGAATATATGTATATACTTTATGGGGTCTGTCACGCTTACTTCTGCCTGTTACATACATATTTACAAAACTAATACCCTGATTTCCCATTTTGGTTACACAATTCCATCTCCAAGAAGATCTATTCATCAAATAAGTTCCCATAGCATTGTCCATATTATGCGTACATAGGTATGTGACTTTGAGTGTATGCATGTACTGTTATTTACACAGAAACAAAACGTGGAATTCTTGGAATATATCAGTCTCGAGCTTTCTTACTTGTTTTTTTTTTTTTTTTTTTTTTTTTTTTTTTTTTTTTTTTTTTTTTGTTTAAGTTGTATTTGAATAAATCTTGTCAATTTTTTTGATACTTTAGATTTTTCAATCTTTCTGTATGTCTAAGTTTGTTCTACAGTTTATGATGCAATATAATATATATATTAAAAGCAACGGAAAAGGTGTTATATACTTAATAGAAAGCGCTACAGATTTCTATATATGTAGATGTATATACATATAAATGTGTGATAAATATGTATACGTACCCTGTTGCTAAATACAAATAGGCTTCCAACTATTTTGATTAGGTGCTTGTCACTGCTAAAAGTTTGGAGTATGATTGCCTTTGACAATGGTAGTTATATAATAAATATATCAAAAGCTTAAAGATACGGAAAATTAGTGTTAGTAAAGGGTTAAACTGGTCGAACGAGTGCATTTGTGTGAACTCTAGCGATGTGCCAAATGGCAAATGTATTTTTCAGCAACAACAACATTCGAGCAAACAGCACAAACAATGTTGACAGCAACAGCAAAACATAACAGAGGAAAGGCAGAAAAATGAAGAGAGAAACCAAATATGTTAAGCGCCATTTAAGCGGCGTCGTCCTGATGCCTGCTGCCTGCTGCATGAGATAATACCCAGCTCTGAGCTGATGTGTGTTTGTATATTTTTCTAAAAATTTGCACGCATTTCATTGTTGTTGTTTGTTTGTTTGTCGCACATGTGTGCGGTTCCCATCAGTAGCGCTCCAAAAAGTATGCAAAGCAAAAAAGCAGCGGACGCCACAGACGCACACCCACTTATGTATACTGGTGTGAGTGTGCTAGAGTGTGAGAAATGTGGGAAATGTAAACGGAATTGTTTTGCTTGCTCAGCGTGTGTGCGTGTGTGTGTATGCGTGTGTGTGTGTATGTGGCGAAGGGATAATGACAAGCTAGAGAGGAAGCCCGCAAACTCCCACACACACACACACACACACACACACACACACACACACACAACACATACACAGACACAAACACGCACGCACACACATATGCGCTGTGCATTGGCAGGCGCAAGGTGATGACGTAGACGCTGACGTCGACTGCGCTGCGTTGCGTGTCTTATCTACAATGCGGGAAAACACGCACGGAACTGAAGCAGGCGGGTTGACAACAACAACGAATGGAAAGCTGATTCCTGATGGCCCTTTTGCACTAAAAACAGGATGTGAGTGTGGGTGACTGTTTAGTTGAAGGAATCACAAAGGTTTTTGCATTTGTGGTAGGAAGAAGTGTTATGTGCCATCGGCATTGTCCTTACCGCCTGGGTGTTTGGTGTTTGCCGTCGCAAATTAACAGAATGCCGAAAGTGTGCATTGTAAATGTGCTTAATAAGACAGATAATGCATGACTCCACCCCTATTGACACACACACACACACACACACACACATACACAAACAGACACTCAAACAATTATCCCCCTCTGTCTGCACTCTGTCTCCAAGGGCTTCAGCCTGTTGATTTGACCCCTCTGAGTGGTTCAATGAACAGCCAATTGGCCATTCGAGTTAGCAGTAATCAGTGAAAATAATCTCAACAATTCAAGAATTAGACACATGTCTTTTGGAACTATAAATGAATGCGAATGGATTCCTTAAGGGTTCTAAAGACTAACCAGAAATAGTACAGTAAATGATAAGACAGTCTAACAAGGCTAACATGTGAGAAGGCTCTACTACGAGATAACCTGAATCTTGCAAAAAAAAAAAAAAAAAAAAAAAAAAAAAAAAAAAAAAAAAAACAAGTAAGAAGGCTCTAGTCGAGACGGCTCGACTACGAGATACCCTGAACCCTGCAAAAAAAGTGATACTATTCTTCTTTACGCACTTATAAGCGCGTGCTTTGCTAACGTTCACACGGACGGACGCACGGACGGACGGACGGACGGACGGACAGACGGACAGACGGACAGGGCTCAATCAACTTATTTTATTATGCTGATCAAGAATATATATACTTTATGGGGTCTGCGACGTCTCCTTCTAATGTGCTGATTTGCTAAATTCAATGGGTTCAGGGTATTAAAAAAAAAAAAACACACCAATTTTCTTCTTCTTTAAGCATGATAAGCGAGGCGCATCTGCTAACCGCGCAGCTGCTTTGCCGCGATCGTTGGGGGTGGTTGGGCTATACTTTGGACGGCCTTATAAAACCTATTCTAGATGGACGATCTTCATGAAACTATGGGATATATATTGGCATGAAAATGTGCTGATTTGCTAAATTGCAACTGTCTAGTATTTGAAAAGCGTTCTTTTTTCAAATTGCGGGCGAAGGGGGCGTGGCATCCTAAATCTGAATAAATAAAATAAAACTGCGTATTTTTAATATCTATTAAATATTGAAGCCTCTAGCTCAAACAATGTAGAAGTTATGCTAAAAAAAAAACGCAAAAAAGTAAACGATTTTTAGAGAGAAAAAAAAAAAACAAAATAAACTCGTACTGCCACTAACCCAATACATGGTTAGTGGTACTGCGTAACTAATATACTAGTATTCATGTACAATTTTAGCTATCTAGCTTTTGTAGTTTCCGAAATCTCGCGTCCACTCTTATCAACTTATTTGTTTGTGCTGATTGAGAATGTATATACTTTGTGAGGTCTGAGACGTCTTCTTCTGTCTGTTACATACATTTTCACAATGGGTTCGGGATTAATAAGTCTAAAAAATTTGAACTCGATGTACGTTGGCGGTTTTTTTTAATAAGTTTATCGGGTTATCAGCTGACATTCCATTAATGTTCTACTCATTTTGGCACTGTAAGTCTATTTTACTCATTTTGGCACCATCAGTACATATTCATTTATTTGCTGTTGGATTAACAGCAACTGCTACGTTACAGCAGTGCTGTTATGCTGCTCAACTGGTACTGCTAAATATTTAAGTACCGTTTCTCAACACTATTTTAATTCAAAATGCGTACATATGTATATATAATGCAAAATATGTACATATACGTTTGGATTTAAAGACAATGTGTTTTGCTTTTATTCAACATTTATTTTAAAGTAATTGAATTTAAATAGAAAAACATTACTGTGACACTTTAAGCATAATAAAAAAATGTATTTATGCATGAATATAGCTCTTTAAAATAATTGCACTTTATTTACTTATTGAGAACTAATGGAAAATACGTCTAATATATATATTTTACCTCATATAACAGGCGAAAGATGTAACCAACTCAATTAGGCGGCTCACTTTCACAACGGCCACGCCTACTGTAAAAGACGACAGCCACGACGATGGCGACGATGATGCGACTAATTTAATGACTATTGTTGATTGACTCAGTTAGGATGTGACAGAAAGGGTTGCTGTTGCTTATATATGGGAGTGTGAGTGTGTCTGTGTGGGTATGCGACAGAGACAGGGTCAGGTAGAATATGCTGCTAACTTAGTTTAAGTACTAATTATCACATAGTAAGCTTATTGTGTAGACGGTGAAATTTGCACTGATTTGCGCTTTGACTTCGTAGTTGACTCGACCTTTACCGGACCGAGAGGCTGCTTAGCCGTAACCCAGCAGGTACTTGGGTAGATAGGTAATGGATGTGATCAGGCTATAGCTGTGGGTATAAGAGCAAACGCACAAACCAAAAGAGTTTGCGTAGTCTCGTAATGTTATCAAAATTTATTTTTACGCTGATTTTACAGTATACGCACCAGCAACCAGTTTAGTCAGTGCTTTAATATTATTATATACTTATTTATAGATATTGTTATTGTTAGATATTTACAGAGTTTACTGTGTTTGTATGACCTCAACCGAATACACCATAAACCACATCAGCGAAACCCAACTCATTAGAATCTCTGACTTCCGGCTCCTCGGTGCTCCTCCCAGTGCTGCCATTGAAATATTCCAAAGCAGAGAGAATGAGTACATATACCATTATATAGTATTGTGTATATAACAATTACAGTGCGATATAAATACACCAACAATGAACACCAAATACCCGACAATGATTAGGCAATCATCGAATGATCATTGAGCCAACACAAAGATGAGCAAACAGGTAGAAAACTACATTAGCGATACATACGAATTGGTAAGTCCTCGATAGAACCACGATTTCCATGACTTAGAGGAGCCCTCATCGATTTTCGACTCGACATCCGCACAGAAGTGTCGACGATCGTGTGATCGTCCACTTTTGCAGTCGCACAACATGCGCTTCTTGCACTCCGCATCGCACGTGGGGCGTGCGGGTGAGTTTTTCCAGTAATTTCTGAATAAAATGCATATGTTTATATATGAGGATGATCAACAATCTTTATACTTACTTATAGTACATTTCGAATAGCTCTTGATTGTCGGTCAGATCATTGAGCAGCTTGTCCCAGTCGCTGGGTCGCAGCGCCTTCATATTGTATGCAGCCCTGGCCGTATATAGCTTATACCAGATCGGATAGCCGTAGAGATTTGCCTCCTTCAAATTCATTATCCACGACTCATGATCGATGACGAGACGGGTCGTTGTATCGTGATCACCATCCACCTAGAAATTACATTTATAAAATATATATTAATACATAATACATTTTAAATTATTTTGGGGAATCTGCGTCTTCACTCCTAGGTTTGTTCAAGCCAAAGTAATCTATAAATCTAGTAACAAAATACATAAAACCTCAATTATTTCAGCTGAATTCATATGATTTCAAACTAGATCTTTTCGTTAAGTGTGTATATTCCTATCTAAAATGACTTACATAATATATGCGATATCCCGGATTTAGATCATAGTAGGGCGATACGGAGGGTCCTATGTAAGCAATGCTGTTGGAGTGCGCTATTGAAAAAAAAAAATCAGAAAAAATTTCTTTAAATTCAATGTTGATCAACCGGATCAAAGCTTTACTTTTAAATGTTATTCAATCCAAAAATTTGTTAAAATATGTGTAGTGATATGATATGTGATATGAGACGGAAAGTATTGATTAAAAAAACTAAATAAACATACTCAAATCATGTGGATCGTAGAACATTTCAAACTCATCGAAATGGGTGTGGCCATAGAACTGGGCGGTGATGGTGCTCTCATAGCGTGAGATGATTTTATAGAAATTTCGCGACCAGACCTTCAGGCAGTCTGAATGACCCGGAGGAATGTGTCCAATTACATGGACCTTCTCATTGGAGAACTCGGCGCTCTGCAGCTCATAGATAAACCTGAAAAGAATGTGAGATTGGAAGTCAAATCAAATAGGTTTCCCAAATGGTAATCTATGGCTAGAACTAACCATTGCAACTCAGTTGCGGGATCTGTAGAATTGAGAAGCAGCCACCAGTTCTTGTTGTTGCAGTAGTTCATGTTGAGCGAAATGATGCGGAAGCCGGGACGTACTAGAACAGAGTAGAAGGCGCCACGACGAACCGTGTGAGAGACGCTCTGCGGTAGCCAACGACGCCATTGGACGTCGAGCTCGTCATAGAGCCAGTTGATGGAGATATCGACCTGGTTGACATACGGAGGGGGGAAACTGTTGACGGGCGCGCTCTCGTGATTGCCCAAGGCCGGAAAGATCGGCACCCCGGGGAACTTCTCGGTCATTTGCTTGACCGTCTCCTTGATGATCTCTAGATTCTCCTGTTTTGTCTGGTTCCACACGTCGTGCGGTGGCAAGTCACCTGTCCAGAGTATGTAGTCAATGTCCTTGTGGGTGTCGGCTATGTGAGCGAGCATGTTGTCCACCGTCCGCTTTGGCGTATCGCATTTCCGATAATCCCCCCACTTTCCGGCTGCTGCATTAGGACTGGCAGGTCGCCCGCTGCTCAAGCGGCAGCACAGCGGCTCATTGCAGTCCGCATTAGCGCCCTCGACGTAGTGCGGATCGTAGTGGGTATCGGAGATGTGCAGCACTTTGAAGAAGGGCGCTGCTTCCAGCGGCACGGGCAGCTCAGAAAGCCTCGGCGGCTTGGGCACCGGCGGAAATATTACCTCCCACTCGTGATACGGATTATAGACATCGCCGCACCCATCGCCTATAATAAAGCTGCACAGCTCATCAGGGCCGAGATTGACGCGCTGCAGCACGTAGATGACCTCGCTGCCAAAGAGCTGGGCCACTCCCTCACAGACACGTGGGCTCTGAATGCTCAGATTCGTGCAGTATTGGGCTATCATTTTCATGAGCTCCGCATCTGTCTTGCCGGACTTTATATAGTGCTGGAGTAGACCAGCCCCAGCCTTGCACGCCGTGCAGGAAACCTTGGACAGCACGCTGTTCTCGATCTCAAAGGCAACCTGCTTCAGATTGAACAACTTCAGCGCCTTATCTACAAACGGCGGATAGGTGAGTCCATCTCCAGCTGCCGCATCGTACCACAGCATTCGCGCAGAGCTGCGATTCTGGCGCAGAGCACGCAATCGTTCAAGAAACTCTTCATCGCTATCGGCGGCTCGGTGCTGGTGCGATTCGCATGGTATTTGAACTCCACGTGGGGCACCACGCTGCGCGGCTGCACCTCAACTTTCCAGTCGTCCAGTTGCGGCTGCGTCCAATTAATGGGCGCCCGCGCATTTGTGTAAAGAAAAGGTAGAGCTGTCCCAAGGGCGCATGAAGGTTAAAAGGTTTTCTGATTCGACCAAGCTCTTACTCTACTTACCATCGCTCGCCGCAAGTCCAGCCACAGCAAGTGCCGCCATGAGCCAGCAGATATGCCGGCTCGGCCTGTGCCACATCTGCTGTGACATTGTCTGTGTCATAACTGTGGCACCGACTCCACTAGCACCTCCAGCGGGCCGCTGCGTCTCCACTTGACCTACAAAACCCCAATCAAAAGGAAATATGAACAGTCATTATTATGTTTAACTGGTTTAATGTCTCAAGTACTTATAAATATATGCACAATTATAAAATTACATATAAGCACGATGGGGTAGATACATGTATACAAGAAATGATAGAGTATATATGTATATGTATAATTCTTATGTCAATTTACGTTTTACAGAGTCTGGAACAGCGGTTGGGTCCATTTATCTGTACAATATTTGGTTTCCCAGCATAATAACGAATTTTAGGTAGTTCGTATTGTACAAAAGTTAACCAACAAAATTATCATTTGGGATTAAAATACTAAAAACATGTTTGGAAAAAAGCAAAAACAAGTTTGTTGAAGCCTTGCAAATTGAGTGAAAGGCAAAGGAATATAAGAATCGATGAACTATATTTGACTACTTAACATACGAAAACTACAGACGCAAATATATATTATATATATTTATTTATTTATTGTCGACAATAACATTCAAAAGTTAAATTGCTAGTTTGAAGAATATTGAGAATCATTACAAGAGTAGTATAATAAATAAATAAATAAAAAAAAAAAATTATAAATAAATAAAAGATTTCGGAAGATGCTCAAATTGTGATTAGAACTGGCAATTAAGACTTCGCCTCTCATCACTACTTTCAGATCACACGCAGCAACTTGGCTTATCAAGTTTTTGTATAGAAGAGATTTTGAATATTCATGCGCATTTCAATAATAAATAATTTATAACAAATAACAAAAAATTTTCTGATAAGAATGAAACGCCTCTAATGATTGTAAGAAATATTACAAATCAAATGGCATAGATTTAAAAAAAAGAAGCATGTTTTCGTGTTTGTTATGCGGGACATGATTAGGCCGCTGTACGACATTTTTTTAAATCAAAAAGTCTTGGCAAATAGTCAAAACAATTAAAAGTAAAATAAATGATAATAAAGTTGTAAGAAAGATCTTGTACGATCGACCGATCTTCGTTTTGATACACTCCATAGTCTACTATCTATGCAAGGCTATATAAGATATGCATGTATGCACATATGTATGTATTTAAACAGGAAGAACTAGTAAAAAAGCTCTAGTGTTCTGCTCATTCGTTTTTGCATGCGTAACAAACGATACATGCACAAACACACACAGACACACCCACACACACTGATATACGCATATGCATATAGGAACTTATTCGATGAATAAATCTTCTTGTAGAAGGACATTTGTGATCAAACTTTGATATTCCGATCATGACATTCAAATGTATGTATATGCCAAGCCAAACCGTGTGTCTCTAGTAATTGAAATGGGGAGGATAGGGATGAATTGAAAGCCTAAATCTGACAAAAATCAAAACTGTAATAAATTATTATCTATGTAAATTTAAAAACGAGATTGTTCATGACAACGAAATTCAAAATTTGAAGACTTTATCCCCCAATATGTAGGATATATAATTAACTAGCTTAAATCACATCTTTTTATACCCTGAACCCATTGAAAATGAAAATCGGAATTCACGGTAAAATCGTTATGTGAAAATGTATGTAACAGGCAAAAGAAGACGTCGACGAACACATAAAGTATATATATTCTTAATCAGCGCGAAAAAAGAAGTTATCGGTCTATCCGTCCGTCCGTATGAAATTTTTCATGAATACTCGTATGTAAGTTACGTAGTACGAATTTATTTATTTTTTTTTTAATGCAATTTCTTTATTGTCGATAAAAAATCGAAAATTCGTTTACGTTTTTGTACGTTTTTTGAGCGTAACTTTTACACCGTTTCAAATTTGTATATTTAGATAGATGTTATAGATACGAAGTTTCTGTAATTCAGATTTTAGATGCCTCGCCCCTTCGCCCTCAATTTGAAAAAAAAGCATTTTAAATTCTGGATACTTGCAATTTGGCTATAATATTAGTTTAAAGTTTATAGTTGAGCGTGCATAAAGAAGAAGAGTATTAGTTATTTTGCAGGGTTCAGGGTATCTCTTGATCGAGCAGTCTCGACCAAGACTTTCAGACTTGTTATAGCTCTCGTCTCTATCTCTAATAATCTCTGGGATCGGTTAGGTCATCGACCTGATCAAGATATGTATACTTTCTGTCTATTAAAAAACTCATAATACCCTCGTTTCTCATTCTCAATAGATTCAGGGTATAGAAAATAAAAACAAAAGTCGCAAATAAATCATGTTAGTTACACACAAAGTGCAGGAATGGCTGTTGCAGTTGCAATTGAACTTGTCTCTAATGGCCATCAAGAGTTGACATCATCCATACACACACAGACACATAAATACACTCTTACGCACACACACACCGACACAGACATGGAGACACTGCTGACTGCCGTATTGTGGGTGCTTAAACAGAGTTGACATTTTACAGTTACCGACTTTTTAAGTGCTGTCAAACTCGGGATGTATGTACGTGCAGCCCCCAACATGAAATGTTAATAAAAAGTGAACTTTAATTTATTCTAATTGGATGTCGAATACAGTAAGACTGTATGTGATTAATGCAAATAAAACCCGTGCTCAATATATTTATTGTGTGAGAATGAAAATTGATAGTTTGTTTACAACTCTGCCTTTGATAAACAAAAGTATATTCGAATTCTGGGTAATTAGGAACTACTTTGTGTGTCAATAGGTGCCATGTTTACGTTAATGAGAAGAGCCCATAATACAGTGTCGGCGATGATTAGACTATTTTATTGATTTATTGATTCATTTATTCAACATTGTAAACTTATTGACGTTCTTTGTACACTATAGCGAGCCTGGTTTAATCTGGTTTAATAAATATATTAATTAATTAATTGAATAACATTTTTGACTTCAACAAAAATCACCTTCTTCATGAATAGGCCCCTAATAAAGCAAGTCTTTTCATGTCGCTAACAAAACAGTCTAAGTAATGATGAACTATTTGTCATCTGGCTACAGTTTTGTGCTATTATAAGAAATTGTTCCTTACATTACGTTTATTTCATTGAAATCTTATTTTAGATTCTAATGCTTTCTTATTAAAAAATATTTGTTGTTTCATCAAGTTGACCCTTACGCATATATAATATTTACCAATATCGCCACAATTACATTAAAAATTGATCTTGATCTTAGATCTTTTAGCTTTGTAAACGAGTATACAATTCACTGATAACTATTCTTATTTTTAAAACAAAGTAATCTTTAAAACTTAATTTAAAACATTTATTTCCATGATTTAACTTGTATCACACATTATTCGTTTGTTGTGAATTTGCGGTTAACCTTAAGATATTTATGTGTGCCCATTATGCATATATTCAATGTAGTTACCGATAACTGGGGCCATGGTGGGGTTTCGGTCGAGGGGGTCAGAAACGTCGAATGGTTGGCGGGCTACTCAATGCCACACAGCATTTGCGCAGCTCGCATGGTAATTGCTAATTGGTGGCTCATCGCAGTAACGCTATGCCTAACGGACTGACAAAGACAGAAAGAGACACAGAGAGATAGAGAGAGAGGGAGCAGGAGGCGTGGCAAAGAGGTGAAAGAGGCGCGCTGGTACATTGCCCCCTCACACACGAAGCCTCACAGACTCTCAGGCATGCAGAGTCGCAGTGAAATCGTCAACGAGATGGCGTGTATTAAGAAATAAGTAAGTAGGGTTTGTTCGCAAAGAAAAAGAAGAAAATTAAAAGATAAACAACAACAAAGAGTTACAAAAAATTAACCGTATCTTTTATTGTTGTAAATTGTAAACTGTGTTTTCTGCTTTTCATGTTGTGATTTCGATTTATGCGAAAATCGAAAGTATATATGGGCAAAACAAAGCCACAACCATGCTCAGTGGAGACTGAGAAAAACGTAAAACTTCCACAAACAAAAAACAAAAAAAAATAATAATAATAATAAAAAAAACAGTTTGAATTTTGTTTTTTTGAGCAAGGTTAGGGCTTTCATTAGTAGGGTAAACAAAGTGCAAATCTTGAACTCTTATTGACATATAGGATTGTATGTATAAAGGTTGGTTTCATTCCTCTCTATCTCTTGCTCCATTCCTCTCCTTCTCCTATTTTCATTAATGATTCAAAGCACGCGACTTTGAGGCACAGGTAATTACTCAAAAAATCCCAAAGCGCCCACAAAGACCCTCAAAGAGGCCGTAACGCAATCAAATAACTTGCGCGCCTCATAAAAAATAAATAACCATCACAGAAACTTTCACTTTCTTTAGAAATTATATTTCTTATAAAATATGTTTTGGAGAAATGTGCTAAATACCGAATACAACCCAGTTCCAGTCTCTCGATTATGCAGCCGCCTTATCTTTATTATTTTTGTTACTATTAAATAACGGTGCAGTCGTCACGCTGCTTCTCGAAGCATTTTCTTGTTTTATAATTATGAAGAGCCAGCGAAAAGGAAAGTGACTTCAATGGAGTGAGGATGCATAACTTAATGTGTCTTTTCCTTAACTAAAAATGTCTTCTTTCACATAAGCTTAATTTACACATATTATGAAATCGGATGCATGCACTACATGTGTGAAGAATGCGTACGATTAGAGTTTATTTTCGAAAATCATCTACAACAATTCATTTATTGCTTGGTTTATTCAGTAAAAATACCACTCTCAGTATATAAACGAAAATTGATTTTATGAAGTTATTCATTCGTTCAAAAAATATGTTCAAGTGCTTCATTTACGATTGTTTGTTCGCTCCAATAAGAGAGATAAATAACAAAAAAAAAAAAAAACAAGTAAGAAGGCTCTAGTCGAGACGGCTCGACTACGAGATACCCTGAACCCTTCAAAAAAAGTGATACTCTTCTTCTTTACGCTCTTATAAGCGCACGCTCTGCTAACTGCGCAGTTGCTGCCGTGGCTTGGGGGTGGGTTGGGCTGAACTTTGGACGCTTATAACTCCATTTCTAGATGCATGATCTTTATGAAATTTTAAGAGTAGATTAAGAGTATCTATATCTATCTATTTGCCAAATTGCGAGTCTCTAGTATTTGAAATGTGTTTTTTGCAAATTGTGGGCGAGGGTGCGTGGCATCAAAAATCTGAAAACTACAAAATCTGCGTATTTATAATATCTATCTAAATATATAAAGTTGAAGTCTCTGGCTGAAACAATGTAGAAGTTATACCATAAAAACCTAAAAAATGTAAACGAATTTTCGATTTTTTATCGATAATTTGGAAATGGGATGAGTTATCGAAAAAACAAAATAAACTTGTATTGCGTAGCTAACATACGAGTGTTCATGTGAAATTTCAGCTCTCTAGCTTTTGTAGTTTCCGAAATCTCGACGTTCATACAGACGGACAGACGGACAGACGGACAGACGGACGGACGGACGGACGGACAGACGGACGGACAGACGGACAGGGCTAGATCAACTTATTTTTTTATGCTGATCAAGAATATATATACTTTATGGGGTCTGCGACGTCTCCTTCTGCCTGTTACATACATTTTCACAAAACCATTATACCCTGAATTCCCATTTTCAATGGGTTCAGGGTATAAAAAGAGAGGATGACAGAAAACATCCGTCGAAGATTATATTGCAAATATAAGCTAAATGCCAGTTGATATTTCAAATGAAACTCAATCACAATTTCATTTGCTTCAATCAAAAGAATTTAGTTCCAAATGAACAAAAATCCAAGTTGGGTAAAATATATTATCATCAATATATAATAAATAATACATCCCATAGAGAATGAATGCGGTGTGTTATTTTTTTGTAATCTGTTTCTATTCTATTTCCTACTGAGTAAGCTTGCATCTAGGAAGTTTTTTAAAGGTGTGAGATGACAACAATCTAACGTGTCAGTAATACATAAAAGCTTGCAAATGAGTCGTATAATGAGGGCAAACGACTACAGATTGGTCTCCATTGCATTTACGTCACGTATCGTAGCCTGTTTGCTCTACTCACTCTGCACTTTACAGTATCATAAATCGGGCAACATCCTCTGATAATGTGTTGAGATTTTTTAATGGAATACGTCTGTTTAGGTGGGTGGTGATCCCAAACAACTGCAAAAAATATAGTATAAGTCGACGCCTATGGGTATGTCAGATGCTAGAGCTGCAGAAGTACTGCAGATTATTTCGTGATCTGCTTACCAACAAAGATTATAATGAGTATTATTCAGTCGGTTGTGCCCCACAGCAGCATGCTTACATGTCATTTATATGCTTGATTTCAGTTAGCATTAGCTAATTATGCATGCGGCCACTGAACGAGAACTAACACACGACTGATAGAAAGAGAAACAGAAACGGAAAAATGAAAACAGAAAATAAATCGAGACAGACAGCAACTGACCGAAATGCCAAATGCGGCTAAAACAAATGAAAGCGCTGCGTAACCAGGCCCAAAGACGTCTTGCGTATGCTTTGTACGCTGAATGACAAACGGCAATTGGCCATTGGAGTACACAAGTGCGAGGGAGAGGGCGCGAGGAAGCTTTAGAATGTCAAGCCAAACAATACGGTTGTTTGACAGCCAAAGAAGAGAAGAAAAGTGAAACAGCTGCAGCAACAGCTCCGATGCAGACTACGACGCATCAGCTGCCGTTAACGTCGACGTCGGCACACCGTAATTCAGATTTCGCAAGGCGACGCGACGCCAACGCTGAAAAGTTTCGGCACGACAGTTGCGCATGCGTGTAGATGCGGCGACAAGTATTGGTCAAGTGAAATGCGGGAACGTGTTTTTGGTCTTTATTACATTTTTTTTTTACATATTTGGATCATTTTGAGTTGTTTTTTGTTTTCCAGCACTGACAAAATATGTATCAAACGCAACTGGTTTGAGTTTCTATTGGGGCCTAGGCTTACAGAAGTGGTTTACTTAAGCTGAGTATTTTTTTACCTGGCACAAATTGAATTGAATTAAATTTGATTGCTTAATGCTGTGAACGTTCGTTGAGTTTTATTCTTGTTCCTCGGGATTGGTTTTTCTTCCCTTCTTTCCGTGGCTAGCCCCGCTTGGGTATTTATAAACTGGTGTACGCCATAATTCGCGAATCTCTTTTGTCGTCTGGCCTCATTTATTTACATTTACATTTACATTTACATTTCGCTTTGTTTGATTTTGTATTATATTTTATTTTTGTATTTTCTCACTAATTTTCGTACACTTTTTGCAGCGCTGAAAAAACGAACGACGAACGCCGATTAAAGAAGACACCGACCCGTTCGCTGTCGCTATTATTGTTGTTATTGTTGCTGTTGATTTCACCCGATTGGCTGCCTTTTATCTGTTAACGGTCTAAGCGCGCGATGTCCGACACAGCCATCAATTCAACCAAACTGCTCAGACCGAGACACCATCAACAACTGAGCACGAAAACTGATGCAGCTTTTGAGTCAAGCTTGCGAGCACCACAAACAGCTGTTCGCCGCGACAGAGCGACGAGAGAGATAGAGAGGGAGAGAGAGCTTTTATTATGCTCATTGAATTGAATTCACAATAGAAGCGTGATAAAGCGTTTCGCAGCTTCTGTTCGCTTCAGCAATTTTGGACATTAATTAGAGTGATGTTATCTAAAAACAAGTCCAGAGCCCCATTGTTCTAAAACGGAAATTGTATTAAATATCACATTTGTATGCACATTCAATTATATCAATTAATTATTTATATTGAGAGTATAATTATGAAGAGCTCAGCTTGACTCCTGTGCAATAAGAACCAAGCAGAAGTCATCTGCAGAATCTAAAAGTTTTTTTTTTAGTTTACTTTTTACCCTCTAACGCTCAAAAGTGTCTTCAGAAATTTATTCTATTTTTTAATGAAGAAAACGATTCGTTTTTTTGTTATTCATTTATTTTAGTCGTTTGTAAATCATACCAAAATACTTCGAAAAGAGCTTTAAAATATCTTCAAAGATTTTAAAGCTACTTTTTATTTTCATTAACAATTAAAATTCGATAATAAAAACAAGACGGCTCGACTACGAGATATCTATCTATATAAATATCTAAATATATAAATCTCTAGCTCGAACGGTGACGAAGTTATGCCCAAAAAACGTAAGAAATGGAAACGATTTTTTATCGGTACTTTATAAATGGGATGACATCGAAAAAAACAAAGCAAAATCGTACTGCGTAACTAACATACGAGTATTCGACGTTCATACGGATGAACGGTCGGACGGACGGACAGACTGACAGGACTAGATCAACTTATTCTTTTATGTTGATCAAGAATATATATACTTTATGGGGTCTGCGACGTCTCCTTCTGTCTGTTACGTACATTTTCACAAAACCATTATACCCTGAATTCCCGTTTTCAGGATATAAACAGTGATAAGTGGCTTGAAACACTTTTGGAGCTCCAAGCTACTTTTTTTGTCAGCAGCTAATTCACAGCTGCTAGCAATTTTGTGTGTATTCTATGGCTTTTCTTACTAGAAACTAACATATTAATACATATATATATATATATATATATATATATATATATATATATATATAATTTGCCTGTTTATCGAAATATTTTTTTCAGCGTAAATAAAATTTATAGTATTCTATCTTTTACAAATTTAAATATTGTTTCCCGCAATCCAGAATGCAGATTAGAGCTTTTTATCAATGGAACTAACGGTTTACTTCCCACACAGCTATACTGAGCTTATGCCAAGTTTTCTTAATATTGTATTGTAATATTGTAATATAATATTGTAATATTCCCTTTCATATAGAGTAAGTATTCTATATATAAATTCATGCTGATGACGCTTTTGCTGACATTGAGGCATGGTAAGTAAGAAAGGAATGTATCTCTTACAGTTTTCAGCTAGAAACTTGGTCACTATAGAGCTCATTATATTATGTGTATGGTAAATAGGATAAGCCCACATCAAAAGTCTATTGAAAAGTTACTGGGGCTCTATAATAACTGTAAAATTTAGTTTTCTTAGAACAGTTAAATTTAATATGGAGCACATTCAACTTCTTTATAGATATAAGTTAATTAAGGCACTCCAAAATTCTTCATTTATTTATCCATTTCATTGTGGTTCCTAGGATTATAAATATAATAAGGTTAAATCGCCGCAGAGATGAGTAGAACCTTCCCAGCAAACATTAGACTTATTGTTTAACTGCCATCATTAGCTTTATTTACCTTTATATTTATAATAATTGATTTTTATATTCCTTATACACAGCACAGCTTGCACTTCACGTTTTCACTTTTACGAATGACAAAATTTGAACATTTCGACAGGTGCTTCATAAAAAATATTATTTAATTAAGATAACTATCGCGTTTGGATCATTCCAGAGAACAGAATGTGATTGCATAGCAACATTGCAGTGATCATATTTTAATCAACTGCATGTTCAATAGACGATCGCTTTTCATTTAGTTTTTGTATTTTCACCCAATCATATTTCTTTCGATCGCTCATGAGAATAATCAGTATTCAACCATCAAGGAGACTCAAAAAATACTCCTCAAGACGATTTCGGTTAAAACAGTCTGCCAAATGCTTGCTGGGTTACAACAGGAGGTAGGCACGGGCCGGGCTTTTATTGGGTTGGAAAATCGAATTTCGGGTTGGGGTGAGTTACGCCGCTCAACCCGCTTTACCCGAAATAATTTGGAAGTATGACAACACATTTTTCTGTTCAAATTTTAAAATTTACATTTACAATAATTTGTTATCTCTATTATTATTGCCATTTACCATTTACAAAGAAAACGAAATAGACAAAGGCAAGAAAAATGTTGCGCGCTAAAACTAATGATAGTGAAGAATGGTTTGAATTTACATTAGCAATTACATAAACAAAACTAGAGGTGCAAAGAGGTATAAGTGCTAATGACGCTCGAAAGAAGTTAATTGAATATGCGGTTGGAAAAAGCAGAGAGTGCAAAACTTTTGAGAACATAGACTATGATGGCAAACGTTTGGCTTATGCATCCAAGTGCAAGCTGGTGTTTGCTTTTAGCGCAAAGGACAGCTCCACATTACTCGGAACAAATGCGCTTTTATTGCTCCATCTAATCACTCAACATTTAATTTTGCATTAGAGTCATTAGAGATTGATGATCTAGCTTAAGCAACTTGCATTGCTACAGCAAAAGACTTGCTGCTCTTAAATTCACCTTATGGTAAAAATTATTTAATTTTTGTACATTCAATTTTGTATACCCTGAAACCATTGAAAATGGGAAGTCTGGGTATAATGGTTTTGTGAAAATGAATGTAACAGGCAGAAAGAGTCGACGCAGACCCCACAACCTATATATATTCTTGATCAGCACAAAAAAATAAGTTGATATTGCCGTCCGTCCGTATGAACGCCGAGGTTTCGGAAACTACAAAAAACATGAGAGCTGCAATTTCACTTGAATACGTTTGTTAGTTAAGCAATACGAGTTTTATTTGTTTTTTTCTTTTTTCGAAATTATCGATACATTTACGTTTTTGAGCATAACTTCTACACCATTTGAGCTATAGACTTCGAATATATATATATTTAGATAGACATTATGGATACGCAGATATAGGATTCCATACCCCCAATATGAAATAAACGCATTTCAAATACTAGAGACTTGTAATTTGGCAAATGGACACATTGAGATGAATTAATATATTCTG
Source organism: Drosophila borborema (assembly GCA_030914335.1). Taxonomy (NCBI): domain Eukaryota; kingdom Metazoa; phylum Arthropoda; class Insecta; order Diptera; family Drosophilidae; genus Drosophila; species Drosophila borborema. Next base: position 617,655 of record JAUESP010000303.1, read on the forward strand.
AAAGTTTCATGAAAGTTTCCTTATAGAAATGGAGCTATAAGCGTCCACAGTTCAGCACAGCTCATCCTCAAGCTACGGCAGCAACTGCGCGGTTACCAGAGCGCGTGCTCATACGTTCGTAAAGAAGAAGCGTATTAAATTAAATTAAATTAAGTTAATTTACTTATTAAATTGTGCCCTTTTTCCCATGGGCATTCGGCCCATGCCCACCTCTATTTGTGACTCTCTGATCAGGTGTATTTTAGGTAATGCCTCATAAATATTTTCCAAGAATTAAAAGCACTGTCATCATCATATATATCATTCAAACTCATGAATAGGATAATATTGCCCGATTCCCCTAATACAAATAAACGTGTATTTAAGGTTCTTTATCGGTAGCTTTATTTAAAATTTATTACAATTTTCAAAACACGAGCTCTCGTTGAGGCATATCAGTAAAATGAATGAAAGACCCAATGACCCCTCGGGCTGTGAACAGCAGTTCATGGCCTGGTTTCATATATGTATAGTAATCAACAGCAAAATTACCATCAGTGCATATTTGATTTACGACGCAGTTGCTTCAGCGGAAAGATTTGATTGACACTGTCGCTTGCAGCGAACGTCCTTCGGAGATGCTGAGATCATTGAAGGTGTTGTTAGGCTGGCTGCTGGCAGCGGAAGGCAACTCTATGATAGACACGGGCTCTTTAGCTTTGGGTGCTGTCTGTCTTGATCTCAGTTGGCAGCGCCAGGTGACGCGCAGGCCACAGCACAGAGCAGGCGTGGACTGTTTTGCCGATTCGCTTGGCATGGATGCATCCGACTCCAAGTTTGAAGTACGTCCGCAGCAGAAGAGCCAGTTGAGCATTAGCTTGAGCTGCGACAGCACTCGTAGCGTTTGGGGCAGAAAGGTGTAAAAGAGCGGATTCAAGGCGCAGCTGGTCAGATTGAGCAGCCCGAAACTGAAGTAGAATAACCAGGACGTTGGCGAAGAGAACGACCCATACACGCGCATTGTCAGAAAGATCCACGCGGGCAGGCGCAGGCAGATAAAAGCGCCCATCATTAGCAGCACGACCCTCACCATGCGGCGATGCCGCGCCACACGTGCTACAGCCGCGGGGGTCAGTTTTGTTTGTTGCTGCGGTTGCATCGGCTGCTGCATTATCTTTATTTGCGTGGCGCTCGAATGAAAGCTGTATGCCACATTGAAAGCATTCATTAGGGCGTAGGCGGTCTCCCGGTTACCCAGCGGATAGTCAAGCCACAGCTGCTGCTGCTGCTGCTGCTGCCCCTGCTTTTTCAAGCTGCGCAGCTGATGACGTCGCTGCCACAGCTGCTGCGCTATCGTCACATGAAGAAAGATAAAGGCCACAATACAGGGCACGAAGACGAGGCTGAGCGAAACTCCGTTATAGACGCCGATTTGAGTCTGCGAACACGTACAAATATAAATGAAAGTGAATCAATTGATTGGCCCGATTAGATAGGAAACACATGTCAACAGCATGAAATGCTAGTGAGCAATTCAGATAACGAAAACATGTCAATGGACGGACGGGACTGTCACTATTAATTAGGCCAGCGCTATAATCCTATCTATTTAATACTGACTAGCTGAACAATTCATTGAGTGGCAGACTTTTGATTTATTCAACTATGAGAAAAACTGTCAAACATCCTTTATGTCGACATGTTGAGTCCGTTTCAGCGAATCTCCGTGCAATTGAATTGTATGCAAAACGTTTCCTTTGAATGTTCTGTTATATTGTGTCAGAAGTCTGCTGGTTTAAAATGAGTCGCACAAGAAGGCGGAAATGTTTCTAGTTAATATTAATAATTAGGTCATATTCTAAGAATATCTATATATGTATACATATATGCGAAAATTGCAGTTTCAGTTTCGTAGTGCTCGTCCTTAAAGTGTTTTACTCACTATTAAGAATTGTGCTGGCTCCCTGCATTCTAGCGCATAGTTTGATCAGCTAAGTACTTCTCACTCACCCTTCTGCCGACGCACATCATCACCTGCTTTATTTCACTCACTATCAGATCGTCTGTGGTTTGTATATAGACACGGATCGGCTTGTAGATAAAGAAGAGAGGCACAGCCACGCCCATGCACGCTAGCCAAATGCCACTGATGCAGAGAGCGCAGAATACCCAGCGAGGATTCCAAATGCCGACATTTGCGCGCCTTATTGACATATATCTATCCAGCGCAATCGCCACGAGCATAAAGCTGCTGCACAACACTGTTGTGGTGTTGACGAACGGCACAAAGTTGCACATAAAGGAGCCAAGTATCTGAAACAATCAAATTTAGCACAGGTGTCGAAAAGTTGTCTACATGAGCTAAGGATCGCACCCAGAACTCAAGGTAGTCAGCAGTGAAGAATGCCATATTGGAGGTGGTGAAGTTGATACAGTAGATGAGATCGCTGCAGGCTAGCGAGATAAGACAGGCGCGAAAGAAGGGCCTCAAATTTCGGCTCGAATTCACAAACAACGCGCTGATGTTGCCCACGAAGGTGCAGATGAAGAGCACCGACACCAAAAAGGTGAATATATAACGTGGTGTGCTATGTATTTGACAGAGATCACTTGCATTCAGCAGCGGATGGAATTCGTCCGATGTGTCAATAATTAGCATTCGCGATGCCATTTAAGCCTCCGCCCGAGAGTATGCAACACAAAACTTTCAGCTGCTCGGGCGTCAATCTGAACTAATATTTGGAGACTGAGGAGAACTCAAATACTTTCTTGCTTGTTGCACCTGCCACCTGCTACTAGTCTGTTTTCCACGTTTGGTTAATGATTATCGCCAGCTATCTTTGACTCTTATCTTTCGCTTAGCAGCGCATTTGATTGCTATCGGCTGTCGGAAAGGTTTGCATCGCTGAAACCCACACGCGAGCGACTGCCCACAGTGATATTGCGTTGGATGTCAAATTAGTGTATGTGTATGGTATAATATATATATATATATATATATAATATACGTATATCTGTGGAGCATTTGCTCGGTTCACATCATAACTAATTGAGCAATCAGACTGATAACATCGTAAATCAAGTAGCAGTGGTCAACAGCTGCTAGAATAAATAAGACTTACATTTTATTTTCATGATTCTTATAATTGTCGAATACAAAATAGAAATATTATTTATTCAAAGCACTAGTGTGTAAATATGTTTTAGTGGGGTACGATAAGATAGTCTACTGTGAAGAAGAGGTTTTTCAACAAAAAAAAAAAAAACTTGACAAAAAAATTAAATAAATAAATAACATAATAGATAACTTCGGAGTCTTAAGAATTACTAAAAATAAAAACGATTTAGTTAAATATGTGTAAGAATCGATATATCAAATTTCTCAGTATTGGAGAATAAACAGACGGATAGACAGCAATACATATTATTAGCATTGAAATTGGCTCAATACTCAATATATCTCAGAGGTTTTCCTGTTTTCTATACATATTAGTCATAATAAATATTAAGCTTTATCGAATAGAGTGAAGCAGTTGTTACTCTAATAACTACTGTACTACTACTTTTAGCCACATTTCTTTCGAAGCGTTTCTCTTACATCCACGTCTATGTAAAATCGTAGATCAATCGCATGATAGGAGTTGCTGACTATCTTCAGGTTATACATATAACGCCCCTTCGGTATTGGTATAGTAGTAAACATTTTGTCGGTCAGTACAAAGTCCTTTATAATGATATCATGCTGAATGAGAAGAGAAACAACGTACATATATAATAATTCAACACAAAAATATCAATCAATTTATTTACTTACATGGTAGGGACAACTGTGATTTAAATTGGAGAAGGGTAAAATGGCCTTATGAAATAAATTGTAGATTAGAAACCGATTCGGGTTCTTTAAGAAGCAGCAAAAGTCGAACGATATGTTCTGGAAAAAAGGCTTATATCCGCTTATATCTTTCCATACGCCGAAAGTCACCATCCAGTTTGGGTCTGGTGGCTGGTGCACTTTGAAATACACACTGGCACTGAGGACTCCGCCTGCCATTTCTTTTAGATCACACTCTTTTATGTCGAACTTAGTCCGATTTAATAGTTTGCATTTCATACTGGAGATACGTGTATATCCATGAGATATCATCAGGAAACTGACAATCAAATAAAATACTTTAAGCAACATAATGGTCGTACTGTCAAGCTAATACTACTGCTGGAACTGTGGAAAACGCATTGACTCCACAGTCTACTTATATATTAATTATATAGTTTAACAACAAAAAATAAAAATTCTGCGTTGATCATGTGGAAAAATGGTGTCTTAATGGACCAAAGCCAATTGCTCGATTAAACTATGTAGAAGGATCGCTGCGATATTCCATACTGACAAGCATGGGTGACTTTGACTCGGCCACTCGAAAATTTCTTCTTTTTTCCATCGTGCAGATGGCGTCATACGCACGAAAGCTGCCCGATATCTTATTTGTATACCCTAGAGTGGTTGGTGCTGTTGAAGAGCCGATGAATATGGTCGAGTCATTTTAAATACTTTTTTTTGTAGCTGTCAACATTGTGAACATAATATGTGGGACTTACCTCCATAGAATAGAGTGCGGATCGGCCGAGACTTTCTTTGGGATTGCGAACTTTAAATAAAGTCTTTATCTGTATATCAGAGCTACTTACATATCTAGCTCGACATAATTTAATGAATAGCATATTGAAATTTGATTTTGACTGATTTATTTATTCATACAATATGATTCGCGAGTATTTTGAATATGCATTGGCCAATTGTATTACTACATAGCACATTTTATTGTCCACATTTGTTGTTTAGGTTGCTTTATAAATGTTATCTTAGGATGAGTTTGTGTTTCGCTTAAGCCGCTTCAAAAAATACAACGCTGTCCATGCATAACTAGCGTACATCTATAGCTATTGTTTGTCTATATGGATACTTTCATTTATTTATGCTTACCTAAATTATAATTAGTGTAAACTGAACTTAATAGCGAAAGCTTATGCGTAAGTCTAAGCTAAATTGAGAGAAGATTGCAAAGATTAATTGTTAAACAATCAACAGACACAATCGTAAACAATTACACAAAAACAAAAATATAATAATAAAAATGGTTTCATATGTAACCAAACAAATTATAGAAAAAAGTCTAAATACTTGGAATTTGTTAGCACAAACGCGTCCCCAGACACGCACACTCACACACACTCATTGCAACGTTTGCCTAAATTATAGTCTTTTAAGCTTATCGCAAAACCCGCATAGTTATAGTATAGTATGGTATTGCATAATTGAATTTAGTTTAGTTTAGTGAATTAGGTAGCTTTACAACGACGGATAGTTTTTCATATTTGTTTCTCCATATATAGCGATAGGCGCACTGCGCACTCCAAAGCCAAAGCTAGTCGTACTCTGGCTGCTCCTGGGAGTCGAGCTCCAGGCACTGGCTGCCCGTATGTACTTTTAACGCCTGATAGGGCAGCGGCTTGCCTATGCTTAGGTTGGCGGTAACATAGATCAAGTAGCTGTCGCCGGGCGTCAGACTGAGAATCGTCTCTGTCTCTAACTTGTCCGCATTGCTGCAATTGAGAGGAAACTAAAAGTTTCTGCAATTCAACTGTTGTCCCGCTGCTCACCTAGGTAGCTTCTCGCGGCAGCGTATGTACTTGAAGTTCTTGTGCTGCGTTATCCGCAACGCTCCAAAGTCCATGCAATAGTTTGTGAACTCAGCACCGCTGCGCTGCGGCAGACTAAAAACAATCACACAGTAGCTGTCGCAAGAGAATACAGATAATGAACTATAAGATGTAAAATATTGCAATATAATCTGGAATATGATAATAAGACTAGCTAACTAACAAGCCTCAATCTGTAAGCTGTCCTATACCTATCCTTAGTCACAGATAAATATATTCTGCAGATTTCAGAAGCCCATGAAAAATGCTTTAAGCAGGAAGAAAAATTAAAAAACAATTGAAGTAAAACAGATTAGCTTCACACCAAAGCTGCGAGGAATCGGGGTCTTCTTCCAGGCGAATGTGATGTGAAAGCAAATTCAAGGCAGCAACTGCACAACCGGCAGGAGGCGTTGATGCCGAGTACCTTAATTATATATATTCTGATCAGGGTTTGTTTGACATAAGAGAAAAAAATATAATTACTTTAAATAAATGATACCATTACCTGATTTATTTATTAAGCTACTTACAAAATACTTACTGTATTAAGAAGCTATTCTAAATTATTTCTACTCGTAGCTCCACCTACCTCAAGGCCCGCTCGTCTGGCGATCCGTGCCATGCAATTGTTACGCTCGTGCAGCGCGTTCGAACATTAAATACCGTTATGTTATCTGGCAGCTCCGGCAAGTCACGAAACAGGCGTTCCGTGCTGAGAGCCAGCTGTAAGGTACGGAACAGTAGAAAGAAACTCAACACTTTGATACCTTTGAGAACTTTTACTTACGCGCACTTTCTGAGCTCGCAGCGTCTCGTCCACGTCGTTGGGCTCGAAGCGCATCAGATAACGTTCGCCGGGCTGCACGCCCTCCAGCTTAATGTAGGTGGGCGAGTAGATGTTTCCCACGTTGGCCACCTGTCGATGCTGGCGCAGTAGCTTCACTCGGATCGCACTGCCGGTGCATGGCAACAACAGATAGCGCATAAAGCTGGGTGGGGGCGAGGTAGCTGGCACCTTGTAGCTGTACACTTGAACGCCATGCAGTCCGCCGATCTTGAGTAGTGCCAATGCATGCTGTCGCAGTTCCGTTGGGTGAGTGCGGTTGAAGTGCACCTGGATGCTGCCCAGGCCCAGCGTCAGGTTCTGCAGTCGCTGGTGCACGCCGAACAGCTGCAGTCTATAGCTGCTGTTCGGTTGCAGGCCACGCAGCTGCTGCTGCGTCCGAGCTCCAGTGCAGACAATGTGCAACCTGTGCTGCGGATTCAGGTGACGAGCTCGCTTCGGTGACCTTGACCACACTAGGTCCAAGGTATTGCTGCCGCTTGAACACGAACCCGAAGAGGTACGCGAATGCTGCTGCTGCCGTATGTAGACGTAGGCGGCTTCGCAGAAGCTGCTGAAGTCCTTGGAACTGACGGAGCTGTCGACACGTTGAACGACCAGACAGTAGTGCATGGCATGGTAATCAAATTTACTAAGCAGATTGCAAAACAAAAGAGCATTAGCTTTTAGAAATGAGATTTACATTTCTGTTATGATTATCTTATGGGCTAACTGTAATTTCAGTGCCATTTCATTGCTGATAGCTTCCGTCTCAAAAAAGAGACATCTCTAAACAAGTTTTCATCACTCGGCATTAATTATAATATTTAATTGAAGAAATGCAATCTCCCAAAAGAGAAAACTGTAAATATATATAAATACTGAATATGTATGTATATGTACTCACTGCAGAGTGATGAAAACTTACAGATGAAGCTTTTAAGAGAGGAGAGGATTACATTAACTCAACTGTACAATTTTATGTTTTCCTTTTTTTTCGATTTAAAAACAAGAAATAAATTTCCTGCTGCAGAATCCTCATTCAGGGTGACAGCTCGAAAATAATGAAAATGAATTTGGCAAATGAATGAACAAGGCGCACATTCATTTTGTCTATTTGAAATTAAGGCTGCTTGGCCCCCATGGGTGCAGATAAACCATTTTGATCTGTTAAGGCGAGTATGAATTCCAAACTTTGACTCTTACTTTAACAGGCTTGCAGCAATATCGAAAATGGATTTTCAATCCTTAGCAATTACATTTTCGTTGAAATGATTTCTGTGTATTCAATAGAAGAGGCCACTCAGCCAGTAACTCAATAAAAATAAATGAATTTCAACTTTATAATACGTGTATAAAATTTGTGGTTAGTTACATTTCTTTTGGCTATTTTGGGCTGTCAAATAGCTTCAATATCGGCTAAATAGTTTGCATTCATGCAGGCAGATGGACGAACGTCATGACCTTGCACAAAACCTATATACTCACTTCCCTTCCCTTGAATGAGTTTGTTACATGTGTTAGAAATGTTTATGAAAATGTAATCAATAAATAGTGGGATCATATCTATTATTGAATTTCAACTATATAGGGATATTGTGCTCATCCTCCTTCTCCTTAACTACAGTTTAATTATTTATTAGAAAAACGTAGGGCCCCCATACTTGACCCACCTGCGCTCCCATTTGATGATCAGCTGACGCTTGCGCACACGATTATGGGTACGGATGGCGATGCAATTTGTTTGATTGAGCAGGGGCCACGACTGATGTGGATGTTTGGCCTGAGCCTCCAGTTTGAGGGCACCTGCCTGGCGTGCTTGCACGAAGATATCGTATTGGCCGCGCAGGGCGCAGGGCAGGACCAGCCGGCCCACGGAGGGGCCCTTGTTGGGCGCGGCGAGGCGCAGCACGTTTGCTGGCAATCCAAATGTGGAAAGCGGGGTGTGAAAATCTGGCGAATGGATGATGGGAAGATGGAAGCTTACCTGTCTGATTGTAGTAAAGCTGACGTGCCACGGGCATTGAGAAGAGAATCGTCAGGGGCGTTGAGTTATTTAGTTGCAGCACAAATCTGTAAAACAAGAGACAATACGAATGAGTGAAGTGGTGCCGAGTGGTGCAGAGCGGTGCGGAATGGGGCGGAGTAAGTGAGCTGTTGACGCCCTTTGTCAAAAATCATGACATTAAATTATCGCACGCAATTTGTCTCGCATGCGTCCGAGCGAGTGAGTCAGCGCCTTTGGCAGCTGGCGCTGCAACAAAGTTGCCGTCGAAACATGGAACTTGCTTCACGACGTGCACTTACTCGTATAGAATTATATACAATGTATTTGTATTATATATGTATATATGTATTTTCCACTTAGGCTCCCTCTACAGCCCATGCCTTGACCAGCTGATATGCCAAAATCTTAGCTTTGTAATTAAATGCGAAATTTATGAGCAATACTTCTAACGACACCAGACCAAGACAAATGTGATATACTGAAGGGACAATGGTCGAAAAGGAAGCGCTGTCAGCTCTATTGCAGTCAAGTGACTCATGGACTTGGCTCATGGCCGGACATCTCAAGTTTTATGAGCAGCTACTGTCAGATAACACCATTTGCCAATAGAGCCACGCCCACGCGTCCACCTACACGGTCCACACAATGACCGGACTGCTCGGCCATTTGATGGAGTGTTTTAATGCACTCCATTGTTGGCTGCCATTTTCGGATGGCGCCGCGGCGACTGCACAAATATTTGCTTTAATTTAAGCCTTGCATGTTTCAGCCGCAGTTGCAGTAGCAGTTGCTGTTGCAGGCCTTTCATGTTGTCATTACAATTACTGTCGTTGTTATTGTTGCTGGCTGTCGATGACAGCAGTCAATTATATAACACAAACATCATGTTGCGAAATATAAATCCTTCCCAGGTCTGGTCGAATTCGGAATGCTTTAATCTAATGGGGAGTATGACGTTCTCCTCTAAGTTCTGCTTCAACCAATCAATTCAATTGGATTGGATATTATAATACAAATAATAATAAAAATTATTATTGAACTATAATGTAGGGAACTATGATAAGCTATATCATTTGATAAAGATAAGCATATTATGCACATATCAAATGAAGAAAGAAGCGATCAGGTGCTACCGACTGAAAATACTCATTCACATCTTAAAATACTTTTTTTTATGAAGACTCCGTTATTAATTTGTTTAATTTTGATTTCATAACTAAAAAAAATGGATATGACTAAGATTCTTATTTCAAGCAGTCATGGACTATGGAATGTTTAGAGTTTTTCCGGTATGTCTGAGTGCCAAAGATTTCTAGCTCACACATTTTAGAACACATTGTTTTCGTGGAGTTCATCACGTTTACTGCTTTATCGGCGAAATGGAATGCGTTCAGTTGGACGAGAGGCAGACAATGGCCGAACCAATATACTCTTTCACTTCCATGTAAAATTGTATCATTGTAGGGCACATGAATGTCGGCACAGCCGCTGCACGTCAGCCCACAACAAACAAACCACCATGCGAAGAGTTGGCTTGGCTCAGTTGGTTGTCCATTCGTCAGGCAGACGTACACAGAATGCGGCCAAATTTTCTGAAACTAGCGCAACGGCGACTGCTGCTGCTGCTGTGGCTGATGCAGCTGCCAATTGGTGGTCGTGGCATTGTAAATCCATTGAATGAGTCAGCCAATATGGTTATCTATATGCTGCCAGCGAAGGATGTGGGCCCGCACACTTGGCAGGTGGGCGTCGAGTGCTTGGACAGCTTTTCGCAAATCTTCTTCTATCGGAATCCGCTCGAGCGTTTCACGCGCTCCTACAATCTGATGCTTACAAATGTTTTCAACATGTCCCTGCCCGCGGCTCTCATCCAGCAAGGCTTCAGCAAGCGCATCAACGAGGTCATCAGCGATCCGGAGCCGCAGCCCGAGAGGCAGTTCTTCCAGCTGCGCGTCATCTCGGATCACTTTAAAACCAATAAGTTTTTCGGAGAGCTACTGCTGGCTGACAACTATGTCATTGTCGTAGACAGCGTGGAACGGCTGCACAAGCTTATGAGCCACCATGTCAGCAAGAGTCGTTCGTGGAATCCTGGCGCTCGCTTCCTGGTGCTCTTCAACAATGTCCAGATGTGGGAAAAGCCCTGGACCGTCGCCTCGAAGATCTTCAATGATCTGATGAGCAACTTCTACGTGCATCGCGTAGCTCTCATCTTCTCCGACTCCCCCACGAACTACAACCTCCTGGTTAACGACTACTACAGCAATGTCGATTGTCGCGTGCTTAGCGTGCAGAGCGTGGGCCAGTGCAGGGACGGTCAGTTGTATCCTTCAGTCCATGCCGTCCATGTTGCCATGTCGGACTACATAAGCGGCTTCAGCCCGAGGAACTGCACCTTCTTCGTTTGCGCTTCCATTGCGGCGCCCTTCGTCGAGGAGGACTGCATCGTGGGCATCGAGATGCGAATTTTGGGCTTTATGCGCAATCGCTTGCAGTTCTTGGTAGGTAACGCACGCTATATATAGAAGCACTCCTGGCATACAGACTGACCGATGGGGATGAGTATAGAAAATTTCTCATTCGATTGCAGGTAAATCAAACCTGCACTCGAGACACCCGAGGCGAAGTGGATGAGGAGGGCAAATGGAATGGTCTGCTCGGCAAATTGGAGGACGGCGAATGCGACTTTATCATGGGTGGTTTCTACCCGGACAACGAGGTGGTGGGCATCTTTTGGGGCAGTGACAGCTACTTACAGGATGCACACACCTGGTTCACCAAGGTGGCGGACCGACGACCTGCCTGGCAGGCCATGGTCGGCATCTTTAAACCCTACACCTGGATCTGCTTTCTGCTGGTGCTGCTGCTGAGCTGGGTCTGCTGGTACACACTGGTCTCGCTCTTACCAGAGCCGCATTACTTCCAACCGCTCAGCTTGACGGGTATCAATGCATTGGCGGTGTCCATATGTATTGCAGTGCAAGAGCGACCTGTCTGCGAGGCGACGCGTGTCTTCTTCGTGATGCTGACGCTGTACGGAATCAATGTGGTGGCGATATACACCTCAAAGATGATATCCACGTTCCAAGACCCGGGACATCTGCACCAGATAGACAATCTGCAGGAGCTGGTGGCTGCCGGCATACCCTTTGGCGGCGAAGAAGAGAGCCGCGATTGGTTCGAGAATGAGGACGACATGTGGATATTCAAGGCCTACAACTCCTCCAAGGAATTCAGGCCGCGCACTCAAAACCTGAAGTTCGTGGAGCAGGGCAAGCGCTGCATACTGAGCAGTCGAATGTACATCATGCAGAACCTGTACGCGGACGACATCTACGCCTTTCCCCAGAACGTCTTCATCAGCCCCATGCAGCTGATCATGAAGGCTGGCTTTCCTTTCATCTACGAGATGAACATGATCATTCGCTACATGCGCGATGTGGGCATCATAGAGAAGATCGACTCGGACTTCCGATACAACAACACCTATCTAAATCGCATTTCGAAGATGCGTCCGGACTTCGCGGCCACCGTCATCGTCTTGACAACGGAACATCTAAAGGGTCCGTTTGGCATCCTAATTGTGGGCATTTGCAGCGCCACTCTGACATTTCTCGGCGAGCTGATCTACGGCTATCGAGCCCGCAGACGTCGACAGCAGCAGGGCAGGCGGCGCGGCAAGTGGCATAAGGAACGGCGGCAGCTGCTCAGGGCGGTGGCTCCAGTGGTGCGTTTTACGCCCGTTAAGCGACGCAAAGTCCTGTAAATAGCCCGGGCAGAAAAAACAAGCCAACTAGCTAAGCCATAAAAATTGACTCAATTCACATAAATTTGCAATTGAAGGAAGGCAGCGGAGCAACTACAACGACGACTTCGTCAATGTGGATGTGCTTCTTGGAGTCGTCGTTGTCTTTTTTGTGGCGCAGTTTTTGTTGTTGCTGTTGTTGTTGTCTTCCTTGTCTGGTCTGGTCGCGTCTTGTAGTTGTAGTTTTCACGCGAAATACTTAAAATCAGCGACAAAATGCTATTTTTGCAACTATCAAAAGCGACGGCATGAAAAACAAGGAGACAGTCAGGCAGGCACTCAGTTGGTCTGTCGGTCTTCGGTCTGGACTCCCCTCCTGCTCCCGGATGCCAGCTGCCAGCTGCCGGCTTTCTGCTTTTAGTTCGCCAAATCCCAGCAACCAACTGGCTGCTCCCTCTCCGCATAAATTGACAATCAGCTTTGAATGAATTTCTGCTAGAGCAAATAAACTGCGCGCTCAACTGTCGCTGATAATATTGTTATAAGTAGCATATTTACCCAGTCTTGGCCCAGCCAAAACTAGCTTTCAAAATAAAGTTCGTAAAATACTGCTGACAAAATAATGAAAACTATAAAAACTAAAGACCAAAACTTTTCGCTTACAACTTTGCCACTTCACGATTTTTAAATCAAACGCACATCAGATTAGAAATTTTGCAAAAGCATAAAAATAAAAAAATATAATAAAAAAAAAAACAGAATGAAATTAGTTTACGCAACATGAACAAGCAATCAGTATAAAAGTTAAAGCATTCAAAGAACTATTGCTTAAGTAATTTCAAATAATAAATATTTTGAGTTTGAAAATATTTCCTCTCTTGCGACTTTTCATTAAACTAATTCACTAATACAAAAATAATTCGAAAATTAGTTTAAATTTGTTTGTCAATATGAATTCCAATTAAGAAAAGTGAAACGAACGAGGCTCAATCAGAATACATTTACATTCAATAATAATTTTCTGTTAAACGAAGAATTATTATATGGATATGGATCCAAGCTTTAGGTATTGATATTGATATTGATCAAACCTGAGATCGCAACAAGAAGTCATTACTATCTAGTATTTACTTCAGCTATGTACACATATGTATGTATGTATATATTTCTGAGGTCTTTCAAATTTAGAATGCGAAAAATAAACTTATTAAACTGCGAGCGGAAAAATTATTGAAATTACGCATAGATTTTAGTTTGTGTGAATGATTCAAGCAATGCGCTTCGTCCGAACTCTGAAATAAACATTCACATTCACAATCACATTCACATTCACATTCACATTCACATCCACATTCACAATCGCACTCGCGTTTGCATTCACATTCACTCGATTGCTCACAGAACACTCACAAAATGGGCACAGCACGCACTTAGTGAATGCGTGTGTGTGTGTGTGACTGTAGTGTAGTGTGTTCATTTGCTTTTTGGTGAAATTTTAGACTATTGAACTATGGCGTTCCGAGCAGCGTCTGATGGGCTGACTAAGCGACTAACTGCGTCTGTCTCGCCAGGCTGCGACGCCCAACTGTCTGTCTATCGCGGATTGTTGCGGATGCAGTTGACGTTGCAGTTGCACTTGCAGTAGCTGCTACAGCTACGCATACATTCGCGACAAGTCTTGGGCTAAAAATAAGAAACTATAAGTCTTTTTGTGGCAAGACGAAAAGTCGTCAAATGAAGGTCTGCGCAGTGCGCAGTGCGCAGTTCGCTGGATGAAAATTATGCAGCGTGTTTTTATGATCAAAACAATTTTCGTTGCTGTTGTTGTTGCTATTTTATTGTTGCTTCTTTGATATGCTTACAAATAAATAGTTTCACGCCATAAAGCAACCCACAGGGGGAAGCTTTGGCCATAAAAGTTGTTTACAACGCTTGAGCCTGCGGCGCACATAAAAATGCACCAACAACATAAAGAACAACAGCAACAACAGCTACAGCTACAGCAACAGCTACAGCTACAGCAACACATTAACAACAAATTTGTTGTTTTGCAGTTTGTTTTGATTTTCGGGCCACTGGCAAATTGTGCGTATGTGCTACAGGTGGTCAGTGGTCCGTAATCACGTGGCCCAGTCGCAGTTCCCAATTCTCAGTTCGAGTTTCCCTTATACACATACATACACATACACATACACAGGCACACATATATATATATATATATATATATATATATATATATATATATATATATATACATATATCGAATTAAGTCATTAAATTAATATTTATGATTTGTTGGCACAGAGGCAACTAAAGTTGCGCCTTGATTGCGCCTGCGCAGGAGCCAGCATCTAGCTCGTGAGACAGGGAGTGAGAGAAAGGGAGAGAGAGAGAGAGTGAGATCGTTTAATTCTTGCCAAACTCTTAATGACTGCACGCGCTATTAATTTGTAGTACACACTTCGCTCCTTTTCACACGCTCCGTGAGCAACGAGAGAAACACGAGATGCGACACTGGATCCAACAGGCAACAGCCACTAGCCGTTGCCGGCCGCCATCGTAGCACTTCCAAGAGCACTTGGAGTTCTGCTCCAGCAGCTCTTGGAACTGTGAGAGCTTGTCCCGCGACAATAAAGCCCAGAGAACAGTCTCACATAGAGCAGCGACTGCGAGCGCAAACATTAATTTGAATGCTTGACATTCTATGCCAGCAGTGATCAAAGTTATTCGAACACTGCGCACAGCCGACAGCCAAGCACCATTTCAGCAAACACACAACGAACTATACCAAAAGAAAAACACATAAGACTGTTGCAGTCGGATGCTACTGACTGCATAATACACATTCACCACCCAAAAACGGTAAAAACAGTTCGCATGAAATGAGCAAAGAGTCACAAGCAAAGTTCCAAAACTATGCACGGTATGACGAATTGAGATAATTAGTGACATTTTTCGTTACCAACTGCACAACTTTATTAACGGTTATTAACGCACACGCCACGCCCTGTGTAGGCGACAACATACAATTATTTGCCTAACTTTAGCAGGAGCCTACACTAACGTAAATGTTAGATTGTGGAATCAGTCTTCATATATTGTACAATGTATTTCAAAAACGGGCATATATCAGTATATTTACTAAATTTCAAGTCTCTATGGAAGAACTAGCAAACAACACGATGGATAGTGCACAAAACTGATATTCTCTTCCAACGCCTTCTCACGTTCCTTAACGAAATAAAAGCCAAAAATGTTTTTGGACAGTTGAGAGGCAATATTTAATTTCAATATAGATTTTAGAATACCCTATGTAAACCAACTAAAAGTGCATAAATAATATGTAATAGTTGCTATTGTCTCCTTGATTTCATTTAATCAATACGAAGCTGTTTACTGGACAAAATAAGATTATAGGTTTGGTTTATTACTATTGTTCTGAGAATTTTAATTATAATATTTCATTAATAAGATATAACTTTGCAATAACTTAAACCAGTAAGAACGCCTGGTATTCAAAAAATTCCTCTTGTTGTGCTTAGTAACTGGCTGACGACTATGTTCATAAGCCCAACGACACATTAGAGTATATACATCGAGAAGACAAAATGCCTGCCAAGCGCGTGCTAAGCGAAAACGTGACAGCTTTTCTTGACCCAGGCGCAGACTCAGGCTCAGGCCCAGGCCCAAACAGGGGCAAAATATAAGCAAATATTCAGGCTCTAGGCGGAAGTGCCCGACTAGAAGATACCGTGCTGCACGAACAGTCTGTATGTTAGACAGGCTGTTCAGTCTGCATTTCTAAGCATAATATATACATGAAACACGAAATTCACCTATTTATTAGGCAGTCAAAGACAAGTCCAACACTGCCTTTCGAGCTGACAATTCAAACACAATTCTGCCGCAGTGGTGCTTCTATTAATAGGATGCATTTTGAAGTATATATAGAGAAGCGAGAGCTTGACGCTGATTACCAGTTGCCAATTGAACTACAATTGAAAACTATTCGTCAATCACTTCTGCGCGAATATCCTATGTAAAATGAAATTTTTTTCAAATAATGGATACATTGGAATTGAACTTAAATTAATTTGATTTTGCGAAACTTGAGTCGATTTCCAGAGTCAATGAAATCTGAGTTATTTGTTACATACGTTTCAACAAAATCATCATATCCCAAATCCCACTTTTCAATGTGTTCATGTCGTATGAAAAAACAGCCAAAATAACAAAGAATTATGAAAAAGTTACTCATACGCCACGTGCAACACGGCCGCAGCTGCGGCCTAGAAGAAGCACACACACAAATACAAACACGCACACACACTACTTGGAGAAGCAAGCCGAAGTGGAAGAAAAGCCAGCACAGATACTCACACGCACGCACACACTGCTAATATTTATGGCAACTGTAAAAATCTGGCGCTGGTTTTTGTTTGGCCAGCCACACGTCGTGGTTATAAATTATTTTTGTTGGTTTCTGTATTTTTCTTCCGCTAAATTCCCACATACCCGGTACCCGTCCCCACTCTGAATGTGTCCTGTTCGTCCCTTAGATGGCTGGCGCATTTCGTTATTGTTTGGACATCATTTGATTTGTGTGACAGGCGGCGTCGCCAGCGCACTTAGGCACATTACTCAAATTATGGGAACACACGGATATTTGGATACTTGGCGAAGATATTCCGTCTGCAACCACTAGAGCTGATGGACTTACCGCTTCTTCTGCCGCTGCTCGAGTGCGATGTGGATGGGCACATCTACATAGAGATCCTCGACGTCATCGATGCTACCCAGCATCTTATCGAAGGCCAGACGCTGCGGGCAGCTGGACGGCGACGGGACATACGAGTCCTGGCTAATGCGATTGCTGGTCAGCGGCGTATGCGCAATCTCAGCACTCAGCTGAACAAAGCACTGCAGGAGCTGCAGCACCACTACTTCAACAAGCACAAGTCCTGACTGCCGTCGCATTTTAGTACACTGGCTTCTGTTATTTGATAGTTTAGCGCTCAAGTTTTACGGACGTTAACGGTTCGCAATCGCCCTAAATTGAATTAGTTAAGAAATTTACTCGTTAGTTACAATTTTCAGTTGAGGTTTCAGTTTCCGTGAATGTGAATGTGGTCGTGTTTCTTTCTAAATTTCAGTGCACTAAAACAAGCAAAAGTTATATGCATAAAGAATCAGTAAATTAAACAGTGAAAGCTTACCCAACTTTTAAAATATTTACGTCATTTATTTCTTGCTATATTTTATTTTTTTTTTAATTACTATTGCATAATATATTCAATTGCATATACATAATTTAGCACTACAAGTAGATCTGTCGAGTAGCACAAACTCTCTCTACAGGAATTCCTCAATAAGAAAATCCCAAGAAATTCCTTTTGCAAATATATATACAAACTTGTTCGAAAAATAACAGAATGAAGATGAGTTGTATATTTTTATTTTGATTTAAATGTACAAAGAAACAAATCAATTTGAATTTACGCTTTAAAAAAAAATTAGGCGTTACAACTTTATTATTTAATTTGAAAGTCCATTTAGTTTAATTTGCGATTCGCACTATCTATTCTCTTTATATATATCTAATTTATAAGTCTGTAACATAAACTCTATTTAAAGGGAATAATATAAAGTTCTGAATATATGATAATTTATAGAGAAAATTTCCTATACTTCCTTCGGATTAGCCCATCTATTTAGTTTTAAGCTGATCCTTAAATTTAAGTGCTGCCCCAAATGAACTCTAGCTATAAATCATTCACTTTGACTTTGCTTATCCCTCACAACAATGGTTTATTTTTTATCCAGCTGTTTTAACTCTTCTGCTTGGTCACTTCGACAACTTTCGGACCCCTCATCAGCAGAGCTTGACAAACCCACTGCCAAATCCCGCACTTGATGCTGTGCTTCTTCTTCTTCTTCTTTCGACAATTAAGGCCTGTCAAACCTTTGACACACGCCGCCCTTGCCGTTGCCTTTGCCGTGACAACTTCTTTAGCTAGCACAAAAAAAAAAAAAGGAAATCATTTTTAGCAACGCAGCGCGGCAGCTTTTCAAGTGTTTGGCTTTCCTTTCAATTTATTGGAGGGGCCAGCCAATTAATATTTTGGCTGCACTGAATCGATTCTTGGAACTGTTAGATTGCCTAATTGCGGGCCACACGCCTACAACACAACATCTTCTACGTCGGGTTATGTTTTGGGGGAATTCAAGTTCTGGGAATTTGCGGGAAGCGCAGCAAATGGGCAACGCTACCATAAAGGGGGCCTGGTCTCTCAAGCAGGGGTTGCCACCTGTTGTTTCCGTGCTGAGCAATTAACGACACATGCCTCCCGTAAACGCAAGAATACACAGTCACAGAGCACACGCGCACTCATACATACACACACTCACTTTGCTACAGCTTGGTGTTGGCACTTTTTTGAGCGCGCATCGTTTGTCTCGTATTTTCCGTTTGCTATTTATTTGTATTTGCAAAACGGTATTGCAAAGCTTTGCGTCTGCTTTTGCTATACACAAACGCAAGGACACACTCAGACACGTACACGCACTAGAAAGCTCAGTCACGCGCGTAGTTCGGAAGCTGAAGCTGATGCTTCCGTCTGCTTTGACGAGCAAACTCAAAATGAGAGTCGCGCGCAAAGCAAACGAAAATCCGAGCGCATCTGACGCCAGCTGCGCTGTCAACGACGACAGCGTGCGCTGCGACAGCGGGCAGCATTGCCGAAGATGCCGCCCCAATCGCACGAAGACATTAACCGAAGTGGCCAGCTGCGCTTCAAGCAGGCGCACACATGCATGCACGCTACTTCTGCATATGTATTTGTGTGCTTGTCTGTTTATATATAGCTTCTTATGTTTTTTTTTTTCTTGCCTTTGCCTTAATTAATGTGCCTGCTTCGGGGGCTGCCCCATTGATGAGGCTGCCAACTTCGACTCATGCCTTTCCCATCTCCCTACTGCTCAACTGCGCTCTTCTACCCCATCAACCGTTCTTTGCTGCTGCTGCTTTTGCTGTTTTTCTTTTTTTTTTTTTTCTTCTTTTTGTTATTGTCGAACCAACGGGTGTTTTTATTTTTTTTTTTATTTTTGATTTTTAATTTTATTTTCATTGAAATCAGCAACAACAAGTGAAACATAAAATGCGTTTCTTTTATGCATGGCACGTGACTTTCAATCAAAAACAAAATAAAACAAAAACCGAGCGCCACTCAGCCGCAACAGCTTCAGCTCTGAGTCAAATGTAATCCGAGTGGTGCCAAGAAAAAACACGGAAGACATACATATGTATGTACATTTGATTCAGTCGCTCGCTCAGCTACAAAGTGCAGGCGCTCAGCCGCTGCCTTGTCCACGCCTGCTGTTAGACGCGCCTTCTGAGCTCTCGATTTCAATGCACTTGCAGATCGTGTCCATGCCTCAGTTTCACTTTCAGCCACAACCATTCCCTCAGCCACTCTCCTCTCGCCATTCTATGCTCTTTACTCCTTATTCCACAAATCAAAAATCAACAGATTGTGAAATTCACACACGGCTCTTGAGTTCTGCATTTTGCTGATAGCGACGATTTAGGTACATGTGTTTTAAGGCCATTCTGAGTTGTTATAGTTTTTTTTTATACCCTGAACCCATTGAAAATGGGAATTCAGGGTATAATGGTTTTGTGAAATGTATGTAACAGGCAGAAGGAGACGTCGCAGACCCTATAAAGTATATATATTCTTGATCAGCATAACAAAATAAGTTGATTGAGCCCTGTCTGTCTGTCCGTCCGTCCGTCCGTCCGTATGAACGTCGAGATTTCGGAAACTACAAAAGCTAGAGAGCTGAAATTTCTCATGAACACTCGTATGTTACCTACGCAATACGAGTTTATTTTGTTTTTTTGATAACTCGTCCCATTTCCAAATTATCGATAAAAAATCGAAAATTCGTTTCCATTTTTTTGGTTTTTTGGGTATAACTACTACACCGTTTTAGCTAGAGACTTCAACTTTATATATTTAAATAGATATTATGGATACGCAGATTTTGTAGCTTTCAAATTTTGGATGCCATGCCCCTTCGCCCACAATTTGGAAAAAAACGCATTTTAAATACTAGAGACTTGCAATTTGGCACATAGATAGATTCATATATCCTTAACCTACTCTGAAAATTTCATGAAGATCGTCCATCTAGAAATGGTTATAAGTTATAAGCGTCCAAAGTTCAGCCCAACCCAAGTCGCGGCAGCAACTGCGCAGTTAGCAGAGCGCGCGCCTCCAAGTGCGTAAAGAAGAAGAGTATCAGTTTTTTTTTCAGGGTTCAGGGTATCTCGTAGTCGAGCCGTCTCGACTAGAGCCTTCTTACTTGTATGTATGAAAGCGTCGATTTCCGAAGATACAAAAGCTAGAGAGTTCATTCTTTTTATGGTAGGTTCGTATATTGCACGCGCAGTACGAGTTTATATCAGAAATTCGATAACTTGTATATTTGCAAAGTTATCGATAATCGAAATTATCGGGAACCAGCTATAAAATTCTAGCTAATTCATCTTTAGAGTTAGAGTCTCCGAGTCTTCTGCATATATATAGATACCAATTTAATACAATTTCGGTTTTTGTCAGATTTTGGATTCCGGTCCCCACTTCGCCCCACCACCCCCAAATGTGAAAAAAAAATGCATTTCAAATACTAGAGACATGCAGTTTGGTTTAGCATATAGATATGAATATCATAATCATAACCTGAAGATATCAATACGATTGTCCATCTAGAAACAGAATTATTAATCATCAAAGTTTTTTCATCAGACGCTTGCAATGCTTACACACATGCATACACACATACAGGCGTACAAGCATAGAACAGCGTGTGTTCATGTTTTTGCATGTATAGTTTCTTACGCGTAGAGAATCGAAGCGAAGCATTCTTGGAACATAAATCGTTCGAAGAAGGGCTCAGGGGATTTCGTAGTCGAGCAGTCTCGACTACAGCTTTCTTACTTGTTTCATATTAACATTGAGGAGAATTAAAATATGACAATTTTATAATTTTATTCAGTCGTGAACCCTTTGAATGTCTTTAAAAACAAATTTTGTTTAGAATTGAGTTTATGTTCATGTGCAGTTGTAATCCAAATCTATATACATATGTATCTATAATATTTTGAAGATTGATTACAATACACTCTTAAAGATTACCTATATTCTCCTAATATTATAATAGAAAATTAATAAATAAAAAAAGTCTCTTGCTGAGTAATAACTAAATGAAAAAATTAAATAATAAATGAACAATTTTTTACTTTGACGAAATAGTTAATTCATTTTGAATCAGACACATCAAAAGAGATCTAAAATAATAATATTATGCTATATTATATAGTTGATATAAATTACACAGTTATAGGGAGCTAAGCGTAAGCGTGTTAGCATTTTAGTATAATTAATCAAATATATCAATATAGATGGTATATGTACTTTTGAAAGAGTATCTGAGTATTTAGCTGACTATTTATGGATGTACTTGGCTCGGATATTCCGTGCGTTATTTAATAGCATATATTGTTACGTTATGTATTTAGTATTGTTTTCGCCATGTGCTTACAGAATGCTGACGTTGACTTAGAATCAAGTCAGTCCGTCTGTTCGTCTGTCCGTCCGTCCGTTTGTCTGGCAGTCTAGGGCCTGTCGGTCTTTTGGTCTGTCTGAGTAGCCAAGTAGCCAAGTAGCCAAGCAGGCTGTGCAATTTATTGTTGTCTGTTGTCTCGTCGGGGTGTTCCCGGAATTCTGACAACGCCAAAAAGCTGTTACGTATGCGCTGCGGTGGGCAGGAAATGAACTTTTTTGGAGCCTGGTTGCAGCTCGTAGCTGCGAATTAACAGCAAATTAGTTAGAAAAGCAGTGAAAAATGTAAGTGACTTAATCAGCGACATAGCCCCGCCAGACACGAAATGAGCCAACATCGCTTAAACCAACAACAGTGGACTACAGTACCTACGTTGAAGAGGGAGGGCCAAGCGAGAAAGGGTCAACCTTGGAGGCGCCCCGAAACCGCATAACTCAAGGGCCACGCAGAAAGCAGACAGAGCCAACTAGGTCCCCGTTCCGGCTAGTACCAGTCAGGCAGCGAGGAGAGCCCTACCAAGCCAGCCTCATGCATAATGCAAGGCGCTGCTCGGCCTTTCAGCCCCGACTTTGGCTCTGGTGGTGGCCCAAGCGGCGCTGCGTTGCATTTTTCAACAATTTAATTATTGACAAAAAGGTGGAATGACTGCCTGACTGCCTGACGGAATAAGTGTTTGTGTGTGTGTATTTGTTGTCTCTTAACTCTTCTCATTTATACGGGAAAGTTGGGGTGGCAATAGCACTACGAATGAAATATTTTTTTAAACGATATCATGATATATACAAGGCGCACTTGTGGCTAATCCAATAATTTGTGAAATACTAAAAATGTCTCTTTTAAAAAACAATCTCTTTTCAGGTTTATCCCCTAACTGCTCACATTGTATTATAATATTTCTCACTATTTTAATTGTTGCTTCTAGTAGTTCAATGAATCCTTCACACCACCGCTATTTCAAGTCCAATTTCATTCTCGTCAAGTTCGACTTCTGCTGCTTCTGCATCTCTGGGCTGCTTTCCTGCTGCTACTCCTGCTACTCTACCGCTTTACTTTTTCGTCGCTTCCAACTTATTGGTACAACATTTTTGCCTCACACTCGCACTTCATCAACGCGAAATGATTGGCATGCCAACGTCAATGACTGCAACAGCAACTGGAGCAGCAGAGGGAGCAGCAGAGGGAGCAGCAGAGGGAGCAGCAGAGGGAGCAGCAGAGGGAGCAGCAGCGGGAGCAGCAGAGGGAGCATGCTGACTGCTGGCTGCAGCGGCGACAGCCTCCGACATGTGTAAAAGAATCGTTTAAAATAAATGACAGCCGCGCCCCTCTATGCGCTACTCTCTCTCCCTCTCTTGCTAACTCTCGCCGTCGCTTTTACGCTCTAGCTGTCTCTTCAGTTTGCCTGCATAATTACCACAGAGCCGAAGCACACGGCAGATCACAATAATCAATACGGCGATGTAGTATGCCACAACAGCCTGGCCGAGTTTTTATACTTTTTGATTCTGGTCTTTGTATGCCGTCCTCTCTTTATACCCTGTAGACCAAAGGCACAAGAGATTTTTAGCTAAGATTATAAGTAAAATTAGATGAACATGTCTAGGAACCAAGAAAAGGTAACCTAAGTGTAAACTAAACAAATTGAATTTAATTATGTATCTATTTATTATTAAAAAACTAAAATAATAAATCATGATAACTTCAGAGGGCTATAGAAAAGAATGTGTAAAAATAAAAAATAAATACACTAAATATGTTCACTTATCCATATAATATTGGGAAGGTCGAGAAAAGAATCCACTCAGTGTATCAATTAAAGTGTAATAATCAACTCGTAATTCTGTTATTTGATTCGAAATTCACTCAGTAAGTGAAGGATATCTTCAAGTCGAACATTATTAATTAAAGCACTTTTACTTGTTTTGTTTTTGCCTCTCGGTGAGTGTGTGTGGTCCAGTGCTTCACATGTTTTCGGTTGCTTCCTTTGAACTGAGCCCTGAGCCCACCTCCCAGCTCCCAGCTCTCAGCTTCCAGTTACCATGTCCACATTCTCAGCTGGCAGGCGTACCTAGATTATTTGTTTACACGCATCCATTGAGCGATGCAAATCCATCATTCATCACTATGCGAATGTACTAAGCATATGTCCAAACGGCGGGGATAGCGGAGTCTTTAGCGCATTGCAACACCTTCTTGGCCGAAAGAGCGCCCCAGGCTACAAATAAGTGTTGCACGCATGCTATGGCTGACTGGCAGCACCTGGCCACGTCACAGGCCTAGACGACAACTGTTGCGGCCTACCCGATTGTTCCCATTCTCTCCGCCCTGCTCAACTGGCTGGCTGACTGACAGCTGGGCGTGGCACAGGCAATGAGCAATGTCGAAATTGGGCGAAAAACTTTAGCTTCGTCCTGCTAAGCGACTTTATCCTTGGTCCCTGGTTCCTTGACTCCTTGGCTCCTTGGCCCTTTGGCTCCTTCGCAAGCCAAGAGGATGAACATAGAAGAAAGGGAGGGAAATTGTCAACTTGGCACGCATTTTATTAAATGAAAGAATGTTTTCAGCTGAAGCAAGTGGGGAAAGTGAGCAGGGCTCAGCTGCTGTCAAACTTACGCCAAGCAAATCGAAAGAGCACGCACACACATACAGATACCCGAGGAGGGATACAAAGTCGACAAAGTGAAAATTTTTTAATTGCATTTTTGCCAACTGTCGCTGCGGATTATTGGCAATGGCAAAACGATTCATTCCGCTGCATATTGCAGCGGAAAATGTTATGCGCTTTGCGCAACAAGAAACTTACATTAGGCAGGAATCTGGAAACAATAGATGAAATCGAAGAAGTCGAGAAGGCGGGACAGACATCTTGTATTTGGAGATCGAACTATTATAAGGGATGGAAGGATATCATATATGTACGAATACTTATGTTAATGAGCAACTACTGTAGAAACATCTGCTAAAAAGCAATCAAATGATCAGCTCGCATGCAAAGTATTTAAATTATTACTTTTTTGTCTTTAACTGGAATTGGAACATTTTTTAAGTATGAAACTTTATGCCTCTATTTATACCCTGAACCCATTGAATATGGGAAATTTGGTAAAATGTTTGTTTCTTGATCAGCGCGACGAGCTGATTCGATATATGTAGTTATGTCAGTCAGTTCGACAGTCCGTCCGATTATCTGTCCGTCCGTATGTATGAACGCATCGATCTCAGCAACTATACGAGCTAGAGAATTATTTTTTTTATACCCTGAACCCATTGAAAATGGGAATTCAGGGTATAATGGTTTTGTGAAAATGTATGTAACAGGCAGAAGGAGACGTCGCAGACCCTATAAAGTATATATATTCTTGATCAGCATAAAAAAATAAGTTGATCTAGCCCTGTCCGTCTGTCCGTCCGTCTGTCCGTCTGTCCGTCCGTCCGTCCGTCCGTCCGTCCGTATGAACGTCGAGATTTCAGAAACTACAAAAGCTAGAGAGCTGAAATTTCACATGAACACTCGTACGAGTTTATTTTGTTTTTTTGATAACTCGTCCCATTTCCAAATTCCAAATAATCGACAATTCGTTTCAATTTTTTAGGTTTTTTGGGTATAACTTCAGCTAAAGAGTTTAACTTTATATAATTAGATAGATATTATGAATACGCAGATTTTGTAGTTTTTGGATTTTGGATGCCAAATAATTATAAGCGTCCAAAGTTCTGACCAACCCACCCCCAAGCCACGCAGTTGCTGCCGCAGTTAGCAGAGCGCGCGCTCATAAGTGCTTAATGAAGAAGAATATTAGTTTTTTTGCAGGGTTCAGGGTATCCTGTAGCCGAGCAGTCTCGACTAGAGCCTTCTTACTTGTTTTAACAAGTCCTGTTTAACAAGTCCTTGTATATCATCATCATTTAACAAAACGTATTTCATATATTAGAAATGTTATATTGGGTTTGGAAAATACATATACAGTGGGCAAAAAAAGTTTAAGTAAACTGCATAAATTAGTATTATTTCTATTTCCAGCCGACCAAAAAATGTTAAATTTGGACTCCCAAAAAGAATCCGGCTCGTTTAGGTACTCTTGAGCGAATTCTAGTCGCTTTTTCTGATTGACCTCAGAAATCAACGGTTTCCTTCGAGGGGCTCGTGCGTTGTATCATTCCTTGTGCAGCACATTTCGCACGGATTATGGATGAACGCTAACTCCAGAGGTGGGAAATAGTTCCTCCTGTATTTTGGGTGCCGACTTTTTTGGATCGCTCCTTACTGTGCTGAGAATTTGTCACTTATCTCTGACACTTAATTTTGAAGACCGACCCGATCTGGGCTGAACCCCAAGGCTAGCTGTTTCCCCGTACGATTTTAATGTTGATTAAACACTAGTGGGTGGTCGGACAATCACTCTGTCAATTTCTGCCAATTTGGGATACACCTTTACCCTCTAAGTATACCTTTTTAATTAATTAATTAATTAATTGCCCACTGTATGTAAGTGCCATGATCACATTCTAAAAAGTTTATATAGAAAGTCTATCGACATTATTGAACAATCAAGTTCCGTGTGTTGCGTTGATTGTTATGTATGTAGAAATGAGACGTAGAACTCATGGAAGATTAATTCTTTGAAGTTCAAGAGCTTTCTTGGTTGTTTTGACATCCTTCTATTGATATAATTACACAGGTATTTTAACATTGACATGCTCTTTCTTTGCGTCATTATAACTTTTTTAATACAAAATTCACAATTTGTTGATATTAATATTAATCAATGTTGTATGAAAATATAAACAGTGAAACAGAAGTGAAATTGAATTTAAACTATACTTAAATAATTCAACATATAATACATAACTTATAAGCATTCAAAATAATTAATACGAATTTGTGTTTTTGTTTGATGTGGAAATAATTTCTACGCAGACCCTTGCAAAGCGCAGTTTACTGTCCCCCTCTCACATTTAGTGTTTCCAGTAACACTCTTGTATCATGCAAGCAATATATTCAGATTAGTTTCTTGAGTCGAAACCAGAAGGGAATGCTATTGAAATATAGTTTCACTTTTCTTTTCAAACTAACTGCATGAGCGACAAACATGCATAAGTAAATACCTTATATATATATTTATTAATTTATTTATTGATGTATTTATTTATACAAATTCATATACGTATTTATTTATATATGTAGCAGTGTGTGTCTGCCCAACAACAATTTTAGCTGTATTATTTTTTGGCAATTCGTTTTTTTGTTGTTGTTGACGCCGCCTCCGCTACAACCGCTTGTTTGCTGTTTTTTTCTTCTTATTATTTTTTTTTTTTTTTTGTTTTTTTTTTTTTTTTTTTGTTTAAATGGTTCAGCTTGTCATGCGATGAAAGAGCTTTTGTATCTGTATTCCTGAATGCTTGTGGCCTGTCTGTGTGTGTGTGAGTTGTGAGCTGTTACGCGTCGCCACCCAGAAGCTCAAGTTTATAAGAGCCTACATATTCCATCATCATCATCATCATCGGCGGCAACATTATCATCCTGCTCCTCACCAGTTTGTTGTTATTGTTGTTGCCCAACTTGATGTGCGCTTTCAATAAGTTGTTGCAGCCACGCAACAGCAGCAGCAACTAACAAGGGATAGCGATCATGAGGCAGTCATTATGATGTTGCTGCTGATGATGATGATGATGATGATTGTGATAATGATGGTGATCGATTCTGTTGCCAAAACCAATGCCGAATGGCAATAGTCAACACCAACAGCAATAACAACAAGTAAGAACGTTGCAGTCGGGCGTAACCGATTGCAGAATTCTCATTCACTCAAACGCTGTCATATACATATATCCCCGATTTCATCCTAATTTAGAATTTGTGCACACATTCGGCGTTTATTCTATGAATATAGAAAAAGTTTATTTTAAAACACATGGTCAAGAATATATATATTTTATGGGGTTGGAAACGCCTCCTTTTTCCTGGTACACACATTTTCACAAAAGTATTATATCCTTAAATCCCATTTTCAATGGGTTCAGGGTATAAAAATTAATATCTCGGCCATCTTTAGAGCTAGAGTCTTCAATATATAAATATATATATATTAATTTGATACAACTGCGATTTTTATCTGATTTTGGATACCAAGTTTTAATTGGGCTTGGGCTCTCAACCCGATTATATAAATTTAAAGTCTGCTCAAAATATAGCAGAATTTTTAAAATCAGTAAATGTTTGGCTCCGTTTTGCTACACCCCCAGTAGGAATATAGATATAGTTTATATATATATTTTAATAGGAATATAGATATAGTCATCGATATTCATAGAATCAAAATATTAGCCCAGCTTTTTACTGTAGATGATACCATTTTACTCGATTTGCGATGCCCTCAGTGGGTGTCAATATATCCGCCATATAATTTTGAAGTTAGGTGGATCATGAAAATTCTTACGACCAAAATCTCAAATCTATAGCTTGAATAGTGTCGAGGATATGGCATTCATATTGACAGACGCTCGGACAGCTAGAAGGACATTGCCAATCCAAAACAAATATACTCATTTCACTTAGCGAATGAATACAAAAAAAAAACAACATTTGAGACGGCAACGTTTGATTTGTTTGGCCTGCTACGCAGCCCATTAAAAGTACAATGACCAGAAAATAACGTTATTAAGCGAGCGCCTTGGCATGCAGAAAAACCCAAAAACTTCGGAATCAAAACAAAGCAACCAAGGCACGCACACACAGATCACAACCAGACGTGAACACCCAGTGTCCAGGTTCCGGTATATGAGAAACGAGAATGAGAACGAGAACGAGAACGAGGAGGAGATTGAGATGGTTAGAGAACCCAGTTTCGACTCCCAATTCATGCTCGAAGCACGATCGAAAGCGAAAACGTTGGAGGTCCGCTGCATAAACAAACTCACAGCAAGAGCAACAGCAGTAGGCAAGAAGAAGATGTCAGAGGAAGCAAGTACTTGACTGAGAGTTACCCTGCAAATGATCATTTAATTATTGAAGAAATTTGGCCAAAGCAGTATATACTTAATAAAAATAAATGAAAGATGTCAACTTGGAGATACTCAAACCTATTCCCCAAAAATTGTATATGCTTTATGGCAATTAAGAATCAATATCTTGGCAAGTAACAAGAAATACTGAAGACACAGTTTTCAACTCTTTATAAACTTGAAATTGATTTTCAACTTAACAATTTCAAAAGGCATAAATATTGTTTTGTGCTTTTATTATTTCATACCCAATATATCAAATATGTATTCGATCAAAATTGTTTATAAGGAAAAGTTGCAGCGATCTAAAACATATAATCAATATTACCATTCAGGCAACTCCTTAGGGTATAACTATAAAAACATTCAGTAACAATTTTCATTTCACTCTTTTTGATTGCTGGACTAACTGTTTATCACATGAATCCCGGCTAATTGGTTGACTCTTTTGAGTTGGGTTAGTTTTGATTAGAAGGCAGCATGACTACAGCAACAATAGCATTTGCTGCAGCTGTCCGGCAAACAAGTAAAATTACATAGTTGAACAGTGTTGAAACGTCCAATAGGACGACGGGTCGTCAGGGCAATTGTCAATGGCTTTGTAGCAATGCTGCTGCTGCAGCCACTCGGATCGGTGGCCCCAATTACAGTGGCCCAAAAGGCGGCCAACTGCAAAATAGTTCTCTGTGACTGTGGCTTAAAATTGATTGAAATTATCTGCTTTGAGCTTTGGCATGTCAACTGTGAGTATGTGTATGTGAAAGTATCCCTATGTCTGTGTGCCAGTGTGTGTGTGTGTGCGTGAGTATCTGAGTGTGTGTATGCAACACACATATAATGGGTTAAACGAGCCAATGTGTCGTCGATTTCGCTTGCCAAGTGGATTACGCTTGTTACTTAATTGGATTTGGGTTAAGCCATAAAATTACAGCCAACATAGCGAACAATAACAATAAACTTGCACTTAAAATCCATGTGTTTTATTGTTTGTGTACAAAATAATCAAACAAATGCCATGCAGAGAGCACGAGATACATAAATAGTGGATCAAATCCCTTTGGTCGAGGTTCTCAAAAAATATTATTCAGATTTCCTACCATATAATTATTTATGGTAACAACTTAAAATTGAGTTGCCTAAAAAATGCCTGCTGAAAACATTTTGTGTTTTTTTTTTTTTTTTGTTTTTTTTTTTTTTAACGAAAACCTTCAGCTTTTATTCATATATTTAAGTAATATTTGTATATTTATGTTAAAATGTTTTCTGCCATCTTAGCAATTACTTCTAAGCCATTGTATGCATGAATTATGCAGTTGGCCACAACAAACTTCTTTGCCGATTTGCCACGCCCCCAATGGGCGTAGATATATTCGCCATATCTTTTTGAACTTGGGTGCTCATCGCAAACCGAGATATAATTTGCTGAAATATGTTTATATCGATAACTTTGGAACGATAATATCAAACACAAAAAGAATATCAAACACAAAAAGAATCAAGTCTCTGAAATCGACGCGTTCAAACATAAGAACGGACATGGCTATATTGACTGAGCTCGTTACCCTTATACTTCGATTTCCCATTTTCAATGGGTTTAGGGTATTATTATATAAAATAACTCTAACGAGATATAATTTTATAACTATATATATATAAATCAGAAAAATGCTTCTAATCGATAAGATTGCAATAATAATTGGGAATAGTTTTCGATTTTCCGAAACAAACTCGATTCGCGCGCAATATCCGGACTTAGCACAAAAAGAATGGAGCCTTTAGCTTTTGTGTCTTCTGGTCAGGAGTGTATACACTGTATGGAATCTGCCTGTTACATACATTTAACAAGACTATAATACCCTGATTTTCTATTTTCAATGGCTTCAGGCTATACAAATAGATTCATACGAAAGATAAACAAATGGAGCTTGAATACGTAAATGTATCGTCTTTCTGTTGAAAGGTTAAAGATTCATCTTCTTATTGATAAGTTATCAGCAGCATTGCAACTTATCATTGAAATACTTTGTTAATTGGAGAAGCTGGACATAACAAGAGCATTGACATAATCACAGTGATTCATATACATATGTTAGTTTAAATATTCATACATATTTTATACACTCAATGAAGCTATTCAGTGAAAGGAAAAATATCGTAGTAGTAGGCGATTAGGCATATTCCTAAAATAAAAACCCACATATCCGATACAAGACCCACACGCAATTTGCTAGTCAAATGGGTGTCAACTGTACGTGCGAGCTGACAATTGCGCGTGAATTATAAATAAATAAATAAATATTTTAAGATGAATACCGAAATAAACATCTACTTGTGGCCAAATTTAGTGTCACATACCACAGACAGGCAATAATGTGTGCAATTACTGGGGCGCACGTTTCGTGGCAGATCTGGTTTATGTAGTATATACTTATGTAGTATATATTATATCTACTATAAACAATGACCACTAAGCATTAATTCATGTGAAAATAGTATTTTAAACAGCTGGCAAGACGCCAGCAAAAAGTACGTCTATAATAATTTAGATTAATTGATGCGGATTTGTTATGATATTTCGTACACAGACCCACACATACATATATATATATACATGAAATAGCAAAACATAAATCTGTATATTCAGTTATTTCCGGATCATACGAATATTTGTCGATGTATGTAAATAAATGCGGATTATTGACATAGCTGCCTCTATACAATGCTTAAAATAACAAAAATATGATTAAGCGAAAGTGAAGTCAAAAGAAATCTTATTTATCTTATTTGAGAAAATTCCTTTTCAAATGATTCACTTACTTATGCCATCATTGAAGATTTTTAATAAGTGTACAACATAGCTTATTAAAATAAGTGTCACGAGATGTCGAGATTATAAGATAAAACAAGTAAGAAAGCTGTAGTCGAGACTGCTCGACTACGAAATCCCCTGAGCCCTTCTTCGAACGAATAATATTCCAAGAATGCTTCGTTTCGATTTACGATTCATGCGTAAGAAACTATAAGAAACTATACATGCAAAAACACGAGCACACACACACGCTGATCTAAGGTTGTAAGCATGTATGCTCACAGTAGAGCTGGGAAATGCATCGAGGGCTCCATCGATGGTATCGATGGAACTTGTGAATTACGATAGATCGATGGAAATTTTTCGATTTCGATATATCGAGCTTGTTGTGAGCGTGGTGATGGCAATAAGATAAATTGCAATCTTTTTGTTATTAATTGCAATTTTACAATTTTCAACAGTTAAAAAGTAAGGTACATAATAGATAATAGCAATGAAAAAGTTCTTACAGTCCTCTCGTATTTTACCCGGATATAATTGTAGGCCCTTGTGAATGTTTAAGTATACATATTTACATATGCATGTATTAGAAAATATTCATGTATAGCAGCAAATTCTGCCGAATCAGAAAGAACGTTTAGCAAAGCAAGAGCGATTGCTTCGGACCGAAGGTCAAGTTTAAAGCCACCTATAGTCAGCATATTGGTATTTATGAACAAAAACCAATGGCTAATAATAATCAATAGACTTGGTCTGGAGATCTTTTCTTTCAAGCACAAGTGATTATCATAGATATACGTAGATATATTGAAGTTATATATTTTTTATTTATTTTTGTTTGCACGGAAATCCTATGTTTTCTCTGAAAAGTTATAAAATTACTTTAAAATCTTAATTACCCATTTTGAATTTTATTCGTGGGGCTTAAAATTCATAGATATGAATATCATATTCATCTCTTCAGATTATGTATATGATATTCATATCTATATGCTAAACCAAACTGCATGTCTCTAGTATTTGAAATGTTTTTTTTTTTTTTTTAATTTGGGAGTGTGCGGGCGAATTGGGGACCGGAATCCAAAATCTGACAAAATTTGAAATTGTATTAAATTAGTATCTATATATATGCAGATGACTTGGAGGCTCTAACTCTAAAGATGAATTAACTATGATTTTATATTCTCGAATTATTCAATTATCGATAACTCTGGAAGTATGCAAGCTATCGGATTTCTGAAACAAACTCGTTCTGCGCGTGCAATATACGGACCTAGCACAAAAAGAATGAACTCAAAGGACGGACGGACAGATGGACAGGGCTCAATCAACTTATTTTTTTCTGCTTATCAATAATATATATACTTTATGGGGTCTGCGACGTTTCCTTATGCCTGTTACATACATTTTCACAAAACCATTGTTGGGCCCAGCAATCAGCCCTTTATAAGAACTAAGAGCAGCAGTTCGCCAAACCTATTAGCATCTAAGAGAATTTTGTAAAGAGATTGCGCTCTCCTTTTTAACGTTCATTCGTTCTCCCACGCAGCGGTCATATTTATGTGTGCATATTTACTCTCACTTGTTAACAAGAAACGTTTTCTGTAACATACATATATATGCAAACTCGCATCTAATAAACAATTAAGACTTGCTAATCAAATTCTGTTTTTAATCTAAAGCTATACGAAAAATCTCTATAGCTCAACAACCATTATACCCTGAATTCCCATTTTCAATGGGTTCAGGGTATAAGAATAATCATATTTATAAGTAGCTTCTAGTTTACTGCTTGCCTAATTAGCAATGATTATGATTTAAAGGCTAAAAGTGAAAAGCTACCTTCAAGAGGAGCCCCAACCCTATAAGAATTGCCGCCTTCTTTACAGTTTGTCATTTGACATTCAAAGCACAGCTAAAAGCTCCAGCTTGAAATTTTGACATGCTATTCACATTTCTAGCATGTCTCGCCTCAACTGGAGTCGAGACTCAACTTTCAACTGCATTTACTATCGTTATTGTTGGCACGGCTACTGTGGTTCATGTTGCTATTGTTGTTGTTGTCGCTGCTGTTGCTTTTGCTGTTGCCGTTGTCCCTTGCAACATGTTGGCATTGCCGTCGCCATCGTTGACATCGCTGCCTTTCCATCTGTCACATTTTCTTGTACGACAAGTGTCATTTTATAAATATACGAGAATACACACGCATACGCACGCATACAGGCAGCTACATTTCGGGTTGATTTATATGTATTTCTCTATAAGGTAGAGAAATATCTTCGACTTATCCTTCAACAACAGTTTTGTTCAATTAGAATTCCTACATTAACTTATACAGCATTTCTGTTTGAAAGGAAATTCTTTTATACTGTTATGTGAGATCTTTTCTAAAATAAAGATGGACTGCAGTATACCTAAGTGTATTAATATACAACAGATTAAATCTTACGACTCCGATAGTAATTCCATGCAATTTTTGCCTAATCTATTTAATACATTTTTGGTCTTTCTTAAACTGGTTTAAGAAGAAACTGGTTTTGGAAGATGATTTTTCAATAGCTTCTATGAGGAAGGTTCACAGTAAAAAGTGTTTCCAGCTATCAGCTTTTATATATATTAACTATTTTCTTTAAAATTCGAATTGGTTTGCACTCAGTAAAATTAGTTCTAGATTATGTAGTTTATTAGCACCACACATGAAAAAGAAGCCGAATTTAAGGTAAGCTATTACTATATATATAGGAATGCTGAAGCCTAAGGGCATGGTGACTTCGGCATAGCATCTAATATGTTTTTTGTCTTTCCTTCTATTCTATTTCTATTTACATTTCAACTTCTACTTCTACTCCTATTTCCCTTCTTTTTTCTTTTTTTGCTCCGTACCAACATATTTCACTGCATAATTTCATAGTTTTGGTCGTAACGCATGGAAACGACAACCGAAACGCCCACAATGGGAGCAGCGAACTAAAAACTTGACATGGGGACATCCGCAGCCGTCTAACTGACAGTTGTCGTTGTCTTCTGACGTATTCTGCTCCTTTTTGTTGTTGGTGTAGCTCTGGGGGCACTGCCTTGTTATCATTTTTTAATAACATTGTTGCGCAGAGCAACGCATTTGCATAAAACACAAACCGAGCGATACCGCAGCTAGCATGAGTAACAGCAACAGCAAAGGCTGCGACGGCCAACACGTGGTATGAGTAATTTTTTCTTAAGCGCAAGACAATGGCACGCACGTCCATTAAGTGTGAGTGACTGGGTGAGTGTGCGTGTTGTGTGAAATAAAACAATTTTCATACAAATTCCGTGCATTTGCATAAATTTCATGAGATGTCGTCAGAGCTAGTGCCACGCCACGCTGATCCTGTCAGGACGCGAAACAACTGACAGCATCAGCAGCAACTGCAGCAGAAGTAGCAACAGCAACAGCAACAGCTAACGAAGGCATTAAAGCGCGACATTTGGCCAAGTGCATGAGCCGTGCTTGGTATAAAAAACTTTTGTGGACAAATTTTTTGTCGGGTATGGCAGTAATCATAAAATTTCATTGCATATAAAACAAAAACTAAAGGCTTTCAAAAAAAAAAAAAAAAAAAAAAAACTTTAGAGACATACATACACATATAGTGGAGATGACTGTGCGTGATTGCAGCATAAATGACGCTTTACATGACGTTGTTGCTCCTCTTTGTCGTTGTCGCTCCCTGAACTGCTGACAATCTGGTTATGGGAGCTGCGCCTGCGCCGCAAACTTTTCCGTTTGCCATTTGCCGCCTCAATAGTTTGTAACGACCTCTAACCTCGCCTCCTGCCTCCTGCCTCCATCTTCTCCATCTGCCCATTTTGGCAATGGCCAACGGCTTTATTGAGGTTTTGTTTAAGCTTTTAGCGTACTTTTCTTTTCCCAGTGTAAAGTTGTATATATATGTATACGAATGTGTGTGTGTGTGGGATTGTGTGTCCGTATGTTTGCCCGGCAGCATTTTTGCAATTAGGCAACAGTTTCGTTTCTATTTTTTTGTTTTTTTTTTTTTTTCTTTCGATTTGGTAAATGCAATGGAACTTTTCAGTTTCGGCTACAGTTGCAGAGTTTTCATTGCTAACAGCGTTCGACACATACAAAAATGCTGCGTAATTGAGACTGATTGTGGATGAGCGGGCGAAAGAGAGATTGGGAAATTTGAAATTGAGGAGGTTGATGCCAGTGTGAGACATGGGCCATTGCGAGCCGCTTGAAGCTGCTTTATGGAAAAGTTGAGTCCTGTGCGGCATTAGAAGTGAATTCTCCACACACACACACACACATACTCAACCACTTACACATAAATGTATGTATGAAGTGTGTTCGGCTATGTGCGACTTTGCGATATGATAGAGTGGACAATATCTTATAATAAGTTACTTAACAGCATGTTCATATTAGTGCATTAGAGAATTCGTTGAAACATTTACTTTACACATTTGTATGTCAGTAAAATACTTTTGAAGACATTCCTCTTCAAAAATATTACTTGAAAAGACAAATTTGCCCCATCAAAGTATTTTAATAAACACAATCTTGTAAATCGAAGTTATTGATAGCAACTTACCAATTATATTTTCTAGATATTCTATTAAATACTATGAAATATATATAGCTGTTTTTTATGATCTGAACACATCGAAAATGGCAAAGCAAGGTTTTGTGAAAATGTATGTAACAGACATAAGAAGGCGTGGCAGACTCTATAAATTTTAAATAAATATTCTTGATCGGTAATTAGCTGATCAGTACGATCTCAAAAATCATTGAAGATAGTGATTTACAATTTTAGGCCTAAATCATGAATTTTTTTCTTCAGATAACTCATCTCATATTCATTTATCGATAATAATCGATGGCTTGATTTTGTTTTATAGGCGTAATTTGACTACTGTTTGAGCTGAAGATTTCCTATTTACTACGTAGGTCCATATAAAAATAAACACAAAATGTCATCCCCTTAACCCAAAACATATTTGAAATTCACATTCTGATTTCGATATACATTCCCCATTTAAATTTATTAAACAAATAAATTCCCATACTGCATTTGGTATTCAAGTTCTGTGTTTTGGTCGACTATTCAAATGCAATCTCAATAATGAAATATTATGGTTGCATCAACATAAAATTATTATTAACATTGCCATTAATATTTTAACCACTTCAATGTTAACATTGAAATGTGCAACGAAGTTTGCATTCAGACGCTCCACAAATGCTGCTGAAAAGCTCAGAATTAAATTCTACTAATTGACATGGACATCCTATAGGCGACTAACAAGCTGTCTACAATTATCTGAATGCAAAATGTTCTGCACTTTATTTATTTAACACCCATGAGCTGGGTAGAAGACCAAAGGGCAAGCCCATCAATATAATGGCGTGCCACATTTTCAAACGTATTTATTTGGCAAACAGCTACGAAAGGCAGATGAACAGGAAGTTATTCAACAAATACAAAGTCTAGATATAAAGATAAACTAAGACGAACTTATCGACGGCTTTGCTGCGTATACCCTGATGAAAGCAGGGGAAACGGTCTGAAATATGTTTGGACCAAAGTAATCGGCAGGCATACAAAAACCTGCGTGAGAAAAGAGAAAATAAATAAATAAAGGCCTGGACTGTCGGGTTGTCGGAGTGTCGAGCGTCGGACTGTCGAGTTATCGGACTGCCAAGCTGCCGGACTGCTGAACTCACGAATAACATACAAAAATGTTGGCCACGTTGACAGCTTAACGTACAAAATTAATGTGACAATCTAGCTAAATGCGTGTGTGTGGGTCAGACATAAATATGCGAGTGTATAGCATACATATGTATTTGCGCATTGAGGCAGATAAACATGTTGCCAAAATGACCAACGAAACGAGGAGGAGGGGTGCAGTAGCAGCACCACCAAGACAAACAGTTGCCAAACTGTTCGACATTAATTACGCACAGAAATATTAGTGCACAACAAAAACACAGCGAAAATAAAAACAAATACAGCATCAGCAGCAACAGCAACAACCGTTAAGGCTCAAACTCATTAAATGGGTCTGGCCAGCAAATTTGGCGGCACAGCATTGCGTATGCGTGATGCGATCTAATGCTCAGAGATATTCCACCAAACAAACATTAAAAGTTTTTATTGCCGAAGCTCCACTTTTTCTCTCTATATCTCTCTCTCTCTCTCTCTCCTCTTCCCTTTTTCTATTTCCTTCTCTCCTATTTAATGGACGTGCCCTCGTACCCTTGGCGACTATCTTATCGTGCAGACAACAAAAAGCATTAAATTACTTTATAATCCGTTTATAGCTCCGGCCGGAAGTGGCCGAGACAAACAAACACACACACGCCAGGCAACAAGAAAAGGACATCTCAGCACGTTTTGTGCACACATTGGAGCCAGCTCAACAACATAATCAAATCAAAGATTATGTTGAAACATTGAAATTGCGTACAGAGCCGACATACAACATTCACACGCACAGAAATGCTCACGCACACTAGTACAAAATTACAAATGCACACACATAGACATATAGACACTCAACTGATGAGATGAGTGCCCTCTCCTCACTTAACTCAGTAACCTGCCACTAAAGCACTGCAAAAACAGAAGAAGTTATAATTTAGTTGCGACGACTGCAAGACTGACACATACCCTGTAGTATGAAAGCCACCTGTCCATGGCACATCGATATATATGTATATATGTTCAAAATGCATAAACTAAATAAATATGCTTAGATAAGTGACAGTAAATTGTACTATAATTTATAGTTTATATAAATTAAATGAAAGTTGAATAATAACAAATATTGTACATGTGAATTTTATTAGATTTATTTCAAATTAATTACAAATTAATTTTATTTCAAATTAATTACAAATTAATTTTATTTCAAATTAATTACAAATTAATTTTATTTCAAATCATTACAAATTAATTTTAATTCAAATTAATTTAAAATATTATTATTATATTATATAAATAATCTTATCCAGATAGCTCGACTAGGATATCCTGTAAGCCCCGCAAAGAAGTGAACTTCAGAACGGAACGAAAGATTTCATTTTTTTTTTGCAATTTACTGCGCCCCAAGAAGTATAATTCATAATAAGTCAGCATTATTCGTTCAATTTAAAAATTTCAACACACCTCACGACGTATATAATATATTTTTGTTTCATCGATGGTCCGTTTTGTCGTAGATACTATATCTTCTCCTAGCTGCTGCTTCTTGCATTGGTATCATTCGCTTCCACCTTACATCTGTATTTAAAGTGTCAGCTCATATTTCGTTGCAGCATAGTTGAAATGCAATTAATGGGTTTCCAATTTCTAGTATTGATAGGATTCAACTCAACTACAGTGTCTGTTTCCAAGAGCATAACTCTTATCGGACCTCCCACATGCCTCTAAGACTTACATCGATATAGATTTGCGCCAGGAAGCTCCTACTCGAGCAATGCTTAGTGTTCACTTGCTCTTTCGGCTCTTATGAACGCTTTCCCTCATTAAAACAGATTGTTCTGGATTTTTGTGTCTTTTTTGCTTTGAATCGTCCTTCTTTCCTTTAATTTTTCTAGATTCCATATAGGATGTTTTCTGCATCTTATACTTGCCAGGAGTTGAGTGTCCAAGGACACCCAGTATTTGAAGATCCGCGTTGCTTTCAATACTACAGCCACTTTCTTACAACAACCCTCATCCGACGCGAAGATTTACGAATTACTGTACTGGTCGGTTGCCGAAACTATATCTAGTAGAGCAAAGGATTGATGTTTGGCGGTGTGACAACCTAAAATACCAAGGAAACGGATTGCTATTGGGAGTCGTAGTCTACAAATCGTAGACGAGCAACATCAAGCTATGCCTTGTTTTTGTAACCCCCACAATGAACAATAATTTTAAATTTCAAAAGCTTTAAGCATTTAGGAATAAGAATTTTTGGCTCCGATTTTAAATTTAAGACATATGGGCTCAGATTTTATAGATCATCATTTCATATATATTCATTCATATATATTCAACCCCGCTGCCTTCTGTCGCATTCACAGGGTATTAAAGAACTGTAGCATTGCATGAGGCGCCGCTCGACTGCCGCCAAACAATTACACACATAAAGCAAAATGCGCTACAATTTTGAGCTACAACCGCTCAACGTAACAACGTAACAAGCACGCCTCCTGCCACGCCCCGCAGCAGGAATCATAACAGCAATTTCTGTAGGAGCAGCAGTCGATGCAGCGCCAGCTAACGTAAACAGGCAAAAGTCTTTCGTTCATTCACAAGCAGCTGCCAAGGGCGCACGCAAGGTGGCTTGCTTGTTAGCACTCACTGTACGTCTGACATGCGCACTGCTTGACGTCAGCCGCTCTCTCCGCAGTCTGGCAACGCTACTCCGTTTTGGCAGCATAAGCTGGACAAGTACGTAGCTCTGCTATCAGTTGGCTGGCTGCCCTCGGCTCGTAAACGTCGCGACAGTTTCACCTTTTTGCACTGTGTAGCCGACTGTGTGTGTCTGTGGAGAACGACTTAAGCGTAAGCGTAAGCGCATGAGGGTGTATGTGTGCGAGTGTGTGTGTGAACTTGTGCGTACGGGCGCCAAGTTGTTGTGTGCTTAACAACCAACACAGCTCCATTGAACCACCTGCCACAGTGCGCTGCTATTTTCAGAGGCAGATAAAAAAAACAAATATGTACACACAAAATGAAAGAATCGGAAACTTCCGGCTGACGATTTGCATATAAAAAAAACAGAGAATTGTCGGAAATTCTGTTTAAGCAGCAACAACAACAGTCGCTGTAAACAAGCAAAAACATTTCGCAAATCAACACCGCGCGCAGGAAAGTAGGCAACAGTTTTTTGTTGCGCACCATGGAAATGGACGTCAATCGCCAGACACGCCACAATGCCAACCTAATGACCATATCCGCCCGATGTTGTGCCAACAACAATGCAACAATAGAAACAACGACTCCAACAGAAGTTGAAACGCCTGCAGCGAGCGGCTGTTGCGGCATCTTAAGTCGTTTGTTCTGCGTGAGCCGCCACAAGGCAACACAGTCGGTAGCAGGCACTGAGTGCAGCCATGACGAGCCGTTGTTCATGCAACGCAAGACGCTGACAACACAGCCGGCAGCGCAGCGACGTCGACGTACGCCACAGGAAATCTATTTCGAGAGTCGCGGCAAGTCCTGCAAGAAACTGTTGAAATTCAATGGCCATTCCAATAAGGTAAGTGCCACAAAAAGCAGCTGTAACTGAATGAATGTGTATCTGTGTGTGTCGGTATGACAAGCCAAAAGATAGACGTCATGCGTGTTGGTAAGCCTATGAATGCCATTTGCACGAGGCTAAATACAGCGCGGATTGATTTTCCTCGCATGGCAATAGGATTATATTGAAATTCAATAAGAATTACGCATGTTGCTACTTAGTAGAACATTAGAAAACACATGAGCATTTCATGCTGTTTGTTAATGTACTCGAAACATATCGAAAAATATAATATCTTATGAGGTAAGTCATAGGACAAGGATGCATGAAACTGAATTAGAGCTCAACAATCACTAGTGTATTAAAACTTGTACCATTATTCAGCAACAATACTCATTATTGGCATCCACAAAGTAAAGTATTTCAGGCACTAAAGTATTTTTATTTCTGCTGACTTTAATATGAATATATATTAGTTAATATGAATACAGATTAGTTACGTTAACATATAATAATTACACAATTTAATGATTTACATAAACTAATTTAATTTCAAATAGAACAGATATTATCACCTTTTTTCTTTACTAAACTTTGTATAATCAATTCAGTTTCAAAGAGTTGCCTTTGAAGCACTTTGTCGACTACTAGAACCAACGCTTCTTAACACAGTGAACAGTCAAACCGACACACAAGTGATTTCAGTTCACAAATTTCACATATGTGCTTAGGTGTGTGCGCGCCATTGTTAGAAAATTTGGAAAATTTGTAGCTATAGCTGTAGCTATAACGAGTCGTGCTGAATTGAGTTGATTGTTGGCCTTTTGTTTGTGGCGCCCGTAAAGGTGCACACATTCATAGTCACCCATATAGGACACACACACACATAGAAATACTTATAGTAATACTCATATTCAAGCTCAGCCTGTAGTCTGAACACTTTGCATAAATCATTTGATATTGTGGCTGGGTCGCAATGCGCTTATGAAATATTTCATTTTGTTTAAAGCAACTTAAAGCTGGTTCAGTGCTGCTTCAGACTACATGCCAGAATCCACACAAAGCTACTTTCTCTATGCTCACATGTACTAATTAAAAACGTGCAAAAAAGCAAGCCAATCAAACAGGTCGATGCACAACAATGGCCTACCCGAAATCGCATATTCGCAATATATAAATGCATGTGCGTGTGTGTGTCTGCGTGTGTGTGAGTCTGTGAGAGGGTGTGTGTGTGCTGCAGGATACACTGCCATGTGCTGGCTGTCCAACCCAGCACTAGGCACGCATTGAAGCGCAAGCAACAGGATGAATTTGTTAAACAACATGAACGTGAAGCTGGAGGAACTGTTCGAGCTTGCCAAGAGCCTAGCCTGGCCTGGTTAGGGCTTCAAACAGGACTGCCTTCAACGTGAAAAGTGAAAAATGAAAAACTCATTCGCCCTATCAAGTGACATCATCAATTTCAGTCTATTTTGCACTGACCATGCGAACGCTGCTTCTGCAGATATTCCACAGAAAAGGAAGAGAAAGAAACGAAACACCAGAGCACATTGGCTATTGCACCAGACTGAATCGCACTTTGCATGAACTATTGTCGAAAAAAAAAATAAAACAGCTAAGAGGGTCAGTCGTGATACATACAGTTACATTGTATGTATTTGAAAATAAAATATCATCATCTCTGCTCTCGCAGTTCCCTTTCTGAATTGCCAAAAATAGGTATAAATTGAAGAAAGCAAGGAAAATTCTTACAAGCCTTATTTAAAGTTTTCAGCTAGCTCGACCAAATACAATAAATACATTGAAATTGACTAGCAGATAAAAATTTAGCCTAATTTGCAAGGGAAAAAATAACTGATCGAGTTTTACTTTGTATGCACTTTATACTCATGACTCAATTTACCA
This sequence comes from Drosophila borborema, assembly GCA_030914335.1. Lineage (NCBI taxonomy): Eukaryota > Metazoa > Arthropoda > Insecta > Diptera > Drosophilidae > Drosophila > Drosophila borborema. The sequence continues at coordinate 660,490 of JAUESP010000303.1, forward strand.
TGGAATTCACTGGATATGCTGAACAGGGAGACCGGACTACCAGACCACCCAGATATATAGTACAAAGGAACACATTTGACTTTAGTCAATGTAATTAATTGTCTTGCGAGTCATGGAGCATGTGATTAAATACTAATAGTGCATATCATTGCAGATTTATCATTGCAAGCAGTCCTATAAGTTATTTGCATGAATTTAGTGAAGACTGAAGCTACGATAGCGGTACTACCTAGGATCAATTTTAATTCTCTTAATACAATTAATGTTATATATTAAATTATTAATGTGCTTTAAAGGACGCAATCCTTGACTCTAATGATTTGCTTAACATGAATTTAGCTCCGAACTCGTTGTAAAAACTTCCATTGAGTTCAATCGCGTTAAGGCTGAAAGTTCTTAAAGTTTTGTTTGGATCTAATTAAGTCTTAAGAGCTTCTTTCCCTGGCAGTTTTTCAACTGTTCGTAGTTTATAGCAAGAGCCTGGGGTACACCACCAGCCAGGAGTCTAAATGGACAGGAATATCTGTGACTTAACCCCTCGCTCAGCGCTTCATTTACACCTCAGACCACTCATCGATTTTATAATGAAGCTATAGAGCAGATAAAAGCCAAATGTTTGTTTTATTCCAACTGGCTGCAGGATGGGTGGAGCGTGCGCAACCGTTTACAACCACCGAAAAAACCTACCCCCGATACATTTTGGGATTATATTGCATTACGGAAATTTGGGGGAGACGTTTGTGTTACCTTCAAAAGCGCCCTAATATCATTACTTTTATGTCATCAACGGAGCTCCATGGACGGTCGCCGTGAAATGCATTCGCTTCCCAAGATGCCAAGGCCTCGTGGATGACAGACAGCTGGGGCTGTGCACCAAATGTGTGGCTTGGTGCAACTTGATTGCGAAGCAAATTCAATTTATTAGCAAAACAAAGAACTCGAAAATCGGACAAGGGAACGGGGCTTCTGCTAATCAGCTTGAAATATGCTTATGCAAATTAAGATACTCCAAAAGAAAATTTCATTTCTTCCCTTTATTTGATTTTAATAATAAATATGCCGGGTAAGATATAATTGCGTCAGACATTCTTTGAGTATAACAATACAGATAAAAGGTGCTGAGAATTGGAAATACCACAATATTAATATGCGAGAGTGCTAACCATGATCACAGCGAACTCATATAAGCTCATTTAATATTACTTTTATTAAAGGCTAGATATTAGATTTTACAAAATATATATTTACATATATTATACTTGTTCACTTTTTCTTCATTGATGTCCGCGGATATATAATGAATCAATATTAAAACTCGGGATCTTACAGCAATGATATGATTTACAAAGCTTTCTACTACTATATATTGCTTTTTTTATCATATTAAATAGTCAACATTTGCGGAATGCCTAAGCTTTTATTATCGATTTTTAAATTTGTATTTTGTGTTCTGTATATTTTACATTATCCGCTTTAATGTAATAAATAATTGAACGTTCAATTCGAATTCTGCTTCTAATTCTGAGGACAGGCTTGAAGAAGATATATTAAATTTAATGAATAGGGCATATGTGCTCACCGATGCTCGAATGCTGTTGTAAGCTTGCGAAAACGTTGCTGTAATTGGGAAAAGCTGCTGCTGTTCTATTACAAATACTCAACTGAAATGGAATATTTCGGACTATCTGCCGACCCTTGCCTGTATTTTTAAATAGAAGCAAGGGAAGAAATTTTGTATTTACCTGGTAAAAAGCATTTGTGTTTAATTGTAGTAAACAAACTTAAACTATGAAAAAGAATGTGGAAAGCGGCTTAAATGCTTCAGTTCTTTTCAGAGTTTATCAGAGTGCGGGAAGAACTTTCTCTACTCACTGATTGCTAAACAGTCTTGGCCAAGTTTGTGCTCGAAAAAAATCATCATATGCCAACATAAGTGACCCGCCGCGTGCATAACAGACTAGTTGGTCCAAGTCCTTCGTCCTTTCATCGTCCATAATTATGCTGTAGCCGGTTGCTGAGCTGCTGGTCGCCAGTCGCCAGTCGCCAGTGGCCGGGCACAAGGCTCAAATGCAAATGCAAATCAAGACTCTGCCCGGCAACAAAAGCCGTGAGAGCTCAAACAAAAAAGGGTATTATAAAATGGACAGCTCTCGTCTGCAAGCGGAAGTGACTGGCCCATCTGTCTGTCTTCCTGTCCAGCTCTCTCTCTCTCTCTCTCTGTCTCTATCTATCCCTGTGGCTATCTCTCTCTCTCTCTCTCTCTCTCTCTCTCTCTCTCTCTCTCTCTCTCTCTCTCTCTCTCTCTCTTTAAAACTGTCGCCTCTGTCAGCTGCAGTAACAGCGTGTGTGCTTTGAGGGGGCTTTGAGCTTCGTATACGAGCTGTATACGAGTATTTTCATACCCGTTCCAAATGTGGGTTTACTGAGACGATATATGCATATATTTTACTATATCAAATGAGAGTGAGCGCGAAATTTTTAAGCGAACTATTTACTGAAAATTAAAGATTTAGAACTCGAATAGTTAATTAAAAATTTTTTATAAGGGGAAATATAAATTACTAATAAATCAATGTCAATCCAGCAAGATACAAGCCCAGTGAAGGTATCGCACGCTCGACTACTCTACTGAACTTTTAATTTCTGTCACAAAATCTTTTGCAAAGCAAGTAAAAATGATACAGTCGGGCTTCATTTACGTTCCAAACGCAGTCATATCCATTTTTCGATTTGCCACGCACGCCAATGAAGTATAATATATCATATTTATGCAAACCAATAGAGGCAGTCAACAAAATATAGTCATTAAATTTTAATTTTCACGGTCCACTACTGAAAAATTCATTTTTGATCCGATTGGTCAAGCCTCCAGTTGACGTAGAGATGTCAGACAGCAAGACGGATATTGCGCAAAACCAATATACTCTTTTCACTTCGTGAATGAGTATAAACAGTAACAAAAAACTCGCATCAACATTGCAACGTTGTAATTGCCAACGGGCAATGAAGAGCCCGGTGAACCCTATCGCACAGCTGAAGTTGCAAACAGTTGGCTGCTGCCACATGTCCTGCAGCTCGCTTAAATCCCTCAGCCTAGACTGTTAGTGTGCTTTAACAGTGTGAGCTGTGCAACATTTAGAGCACACGACTAATGTGTTTTGGCCGCCGCTGATCAGGCAACTACTACAAATGCCAGCATCCAGCCCCGACCCTAATGAGCCTCGCCATTAAATATGATCAGCTAGCTGCCATCATCGAAGCTGACTATTCGTATTCATTACAATCAGGCCTGATTAAGTTGGGCGAAAGTTAAACTTTCGCCTGCGACAAAAACTCAATTCAAGAGTGAATTTATTCGAACGCCATCGTCGTATGCCCCAACAGAAGCAGTCATACACAAAAAATAGAGTAAAAAAAAAAAATAAAAAAAGGTCATAAGAATGAACCGTTAATCCAAGTAGTTGAAGCAATAGACTCCAAGCCCTTTGCCCAACCAGATGAAGCGTTGGCCTTTCTTTTTTGGGAACTGACCCCGCACTCTGGCGCGATGCTGGCAAGTGTTGACGATGACAAGGGTGCTTTGCCGCCTCACTGACTAAATAAAATTGGAATTTATTATCATGATTTGTAGTCAGAAGAAGAAGAAGAAGCAGCAGCAGCAGCAGCAGCATCAGCAACGGAGGCAGCGACAGCAGATAAAAGAGATAGAAGCAGTCAAAATGGCAGCTTCGCTCCAACTGCGACTCTTGGCCCGTTTACCAACACTGACTCATTGGCTGCCTCCAGTGCAAGCCAGAAAGCCAGAAGACGCCGACAAGTAGCCACACTTTTGGATTTATGCAGCACGGCACTGATTTAAGAGGCAGAGCCAGTTTAAACCACGCCTACAGCACTTTGTTTGCCCGAAATGGCTTAACTATGCATTTCAGCTAGTTTATTAGAGCTTAAAACTCCCCCAATAGCACCAGCACCAGCAGCAGAAGCAGCAGCAGCAGCAGCAACTAAGGCGATTTACGACAGGCCGCGTAGTGTATGCGTAATGCGTCGTTCGCAAATTCTTAAATAGATAGCGATTACTGAACTGCTGAGTGGCAACTTTTATGATTGGGCGGCATGGCATGGTGGAGCCGTAGCTGCAGCCCCAATGCCAGACTATGAGCTGGCAACTTAATAATTCAAAAGAAAATATGCACCAGCCCCAAAATATCCGAATTGCATGTGCTACACAGTAAAAAAAATATATAACTTCAATATATCTACGTATATCTATAATAATCACTTGTGCTTGAAAGAAAATAACTTATTTTTGATAACTTAACCTATTGAATAATGTCAACAAGAATCACTTATTGTGTAAGAAAAATAATAAATAAAAACAAAATAAATTTATAAATGACAACAATTTTGGAGATCTCCAAACTAAGTCTATTGATTATTATTAGCCATTGGTTTTTGTTCATAAATACCAATATGCTGACTATAGGTGGCTTTAAACTTGACCTTCGGTCCGAAGCAATCGCTCTTGCTTTGCTAAACGTTCTTTCTGATTCGGCAGAATTTGCTGCTATACATGAATATTTTCTAATACATGCATATGTAAATATGTATACTTAAACATTCACAAGGGCCTACAATTATATCCGGGTAAAATACGAGAGGACTGTAAGAACTTTTTCATTGCTATTATCTATTATGTACCTTACTTTTTAACTGTTGAAAATTGTAAAATTGCAATTAATAACAAAAAGATTGCAATTTATTCTTATTGCCATCACCACGCTCACAACAAGTTCGATATATCGAAATCGAAAAATTTCCATCGATCTATCGTAATTCACAAGATCCATCGATACCATCGATGGAGCCCTCGATGCATTTCCCAGCTCTACTACACAGAGAGCTTAAAATACGCAACTGCTCTCAAAGAAACTTTTATTGAGTAGTGTGAAACGAACTTCAAAAGCAAATGTTCTGCTTGGGATAAGAAATATTTGACAATATCGGAGGAAGATCAAAAGCATTTAAGCACGTTAGGCGAAATATCAATCAACCATAATGTATAAAGGTTTTGGTCAAAGAGGCTGCCTAAGAATATGAGGCAGCAAGAGATTTTCAATTTTTATGTCGAATTCCCAAAAGGCAATGCAGGTCAAGTCGGCCCTAAATCGTGTGCTCTATGACAACGCCACGCGTATATATATATACTTTATGGGGTCTGCCACGCCTCCTTCTGCCAGTTACATACATTTAACAAAACCATTATACCCTGATTTCCAATTTTCAATGGACTCAGGGTATAAAAATCGAGAATATTTCTTTGACATATGTAGCTCAAAAGTAAATGTTGTCAATTAAAACCTAAACCTCTTTATAAGTCACCTCTTGAAATCAATGCAGTCACAATTGATGTAGTTCAAGTCTGACTCAATCATCGATCCGTATATTAGTCCTCATCAGGTGAGAAACCGCTGTGGCTGGGTCCGGTATGACTGAAGAAGCACAAAACTATTCTCCGACCAACGAGGCATGCTGCAAGTGCATTTCCATCAACGCTCGTTGTGCTTGTCGCCCAAAGGGATTACCAAGGCGGGCCACTAACACCTGCACTTGCAGCACTGCACTAAAATGACCCAATATACCGACAAACGGCAGGTGCGAAAAAAAATCGCTTCCAGTTGAAGAGCTGAGAGCAAAGTGCAGGCGCTGTGAAGCCAGCGCCTACTCGCATGACCCGCCCACAGGCCACGCCTATTCAAGTGCGTTGCCAAAGAGCCTTGTTAAAGAGAACAATTTTAGCATTTTGCATAAGAAAGAAGTAAATAAGTAAGTGAGAGCTTTTACTTTAGAAGGAAAACTAGAAATTTGTAGCTGTCAATTCTGCGAAATTTTTCTCATTTTCATGCCGTTTGCATTTTAAATGAATGTTGTGCTTGAGTAGGATGTGTGTAAGGAAGTGTGTAAGGATATATGTATGTGAGGGCGTGGGAGCACGCACACAATTCCATTTTACCTGTCGGCTCAATGTGCCATTGTTGCTGCTGCTTTTAGACAATGTACGAAGGATATACATAAATAAAGCATGCTACTTTTTTGTTCCTTTTTTGGATGAGCTGTGTAGCTTGTTGGTGGACGAGACAGTACCTCCCGCCTCCCGCCTCCTGCTCCCCGTCTCCCGCACACTACCTTCTGCACTCGGCTGCCGTGACAAATTGCGTTAAGGCCACGTTAAGCTGCAGGCAAAAGGACGCTCACAAGGACTCAGCTGCCTGCAGTTTGCTGTCCCACTGCTGGCCTAATGCAGTTAATTATTGCAGCATTTATTAGGCATTTGCCCAGAATGCTTGCCAAAATTATAACTGACAGACGCTGCAAAGTACGCTCCACTCTTTATTTCAGCCCAGTTCTGACATAGACAACAATTTGATGAGCCACACAGCTGTCGCTTGATTAGCTTCGGATGTGTGTGTGTGTGTTTGAGTGTGTGAGTGTGTGGGTGTGTGGGTGCAATTTCGATGGCACATATGCTGTCAACAAAATTTTTGGCTCTTGCTGAGATTTTAGCCTGGCACCGGATTTTGATGGCAAACAAGATTTGTCTGGACCCAACCAGCTGTGCTCTGTGCTCTCATTTTGTCTTTGCCAAAAAAAAAAATAATAATAATAATAAATAAATAAATAAAGAAATAAAACTAAAAACAAAGTCAAAATGAAAATCAAAATAGGAAAAAAAAAAAAAGAAAAATTTAAAAGAGATTTGTGCCAAAATTAAAAGCAATTTCCTTGCCAGACGCAAGACCAAAAAAAAAAGGAGCTCAATTTCCTAGCGCCAGTTTAATTCAATTTATTTTATGCCCATGTATGGGCGCTTGTGCGTCTGTAGATCCTGAGCTAATTCAATGAACTAGACAACAAAATAACTTGAATTTTATGTAGCAGATAAAGCCCTGCGTATTTGCTCTGGCCTCATAAAACCGCCTGCCTTTAAAATTTCTTGATTCACCACAGCCGAGCTCCCGCTAGGCCATGTTGGCAAACGGGTATGGGCAGCTCTTGCAAATTTGACGGCTTGACGGGAGGAAGTCGAAGTTAGTCGACCCGCATGCATACACACACACGCGCGAACACACACATACATATACACATAGGCATGCCAGCAACTCGTGATATTTGATGGATGGTATCGTAGATATGTTAACGTGCTGGCAGGCAACGGATTCGCGGAATGGCGACGTATTCAGCGACTTGGCAGCATGCCTTTGATATACGAGACACAATGGGCCTGAACAGAATTGAAAATCAGTCTGGGACAATACGCTCAAAGGGGGAGCTCTTCAAGAAAGTAAAAAGAATGAGACGCACAATAAAAAGTGTGATGCAATGAATTCTGATACAAGATAAGTCTATTAAGGGATTACATATATACATAAGATATATTTTAAAATTTGTAACTTAAAAAAAAAAAAAAAAAAAGAATAAAAATCAAGTAAGAAGGCTCTATTCGAGACTGATGCGCACGTATAAGTTGGGTTGGGCTATACTTTGCACGATTATAATTCTAGACGCGATCATGTCTAGACGGACGATCGTCATGAAACTTTCAAAATATATTAATATCAATAAAATGTGTTTAATGTGAATTGCCGAATTGCAAGTCTCTAAAATTGGAAAAAAACGAAGTCACGCTAAAAAACGTAAAAAATAAGTAAAAGAATTTTCGATTTCGAATATCAAAAATAAGGAAATGGTATGAGCTATCGAAAAAAACTGAAACTCTTAGTGCGTAATACGGACGGACGGATGAGCAAAAAAAATAAAATATAAATGAAAAAATTATTATATTGTGTCTTTTAAAAAATAATAAAATAATATATATGTATATATATATAAATGAATATCTATTATTTTTCTGGAAATCATAGAAAATTCAATTAAATTATCAATTAATTATAATTTTTCAAGCTTGCCGACTTTCCACAGTGCAATGGGTTAAGCAGTCTGCTGCTGCTGCCGCCTTTAAAGCAGTCTGAAATAAAATGATTTTATGTTAGGCACTGTTGGCAATGAAACACGAGTGCGAGGGACGGGCGGCGTGAGTGAGGGGGATCAGTTGAGGGGCTTTTATATGGCGCCATATAAATACGGGGAGCCCATACTTCAGGCGCCGCATTACGTTTATGGCTGGCTAAATTAAACACAAGAAGGCAGCGCCGCCAAACTGGCAGCCAGTTGAATGGACTAAGTGTGTGTGAGTGTGTGTGAGTGTATGTGAGGGTGTGTGCGAGACGGAAGCAAGCGGGAACTTGGTGCTGGCTGGAGGGAAATTGCTACAAGTTGCTTTATTTTATGCGCATATTTGCGCATATTACTCATACGCCGGGCTGGCATACATCTTCATTTAAGCAAACGTCTTCGACTTTGGCTTCGTTTCCTCGTGCTCCCTCGGAGGGTCTTCACGCTTGGTTTGCTGGCGCGCAAGGAGTCGTATATTTTTATTTTATTAAATTTTCATTTCATTTGGGCTGCTAACATGTTGCATACTGTTCCAAGTTTCCACATTTGCCGCTTTAAATGAAGAGCGGGGAGTGGTAAATGAAGCCGGCTGTCATTAACATTGATTAAAACAACAACCATTTGAAAAACTGATTCCTTGACTGGCTGCCACAAGACTTCGACACAGATGCTTTGGTGTTTCATTTCCGCGGCTGATTTATGCGAGCAGCTCGAACTCCCAGTGCTATTAAAGAATGAATACGCTTTGAATAAATGTGAATGTAGGAAGCTATCTTCTACCTTCTGGCATCCTTATTCACATTTGCAAACTGCGAAAATACACACTGCGCGTCTCCTAAGCTGTTTATCGCCATCCGGCGGAGGCGCAAGAGGAGACTGCTCCCAGTGGAGGTCAGGCCTTGCTGTGCCCTGCCCGACTGTGACCTGTGCTCAGCCTTTTCAGCAGCCTAGCGTATCGGCAAATGGGTTATTGATGAGCTATTTTGCAATACGCTTGAGAACTTGCCATTGAGTTCGCATAAGTTACAAAGCGCGCCAATTTTCAAGCTGCTGCGGCTCGGAACACCAAAAAGAGAGAATGAAGAGGGAATGAGAGAGACAGAGAGAGAGAGAGAGAGAGAGAGAGTGAGCGGGACAGCGAGAGACAGAGAGAGAAAGAGACAACGAGTCTCGGGCTGAATGTGTGAAGGGAAGCGTGACTGGGGTTTGACTGAGAGTACAGAGCACAGAAACAACTTGTGGCAGCCTAATGAGAATTTTAACTTTGAATCGTACAAAAGCAGCCCTAAGCTCAACTGCGCCTGATCTAACCTCAGTGACTAAGCTTGCTTTTGTGTTTATTTTAATTCCCTGAACCCATTGAAAATGGGAATTCAGGGTATAATGATTTTGTGAAAATGTATGTAACAGGCAGAAGGAGACGTCGCTGACCCCACAAAGTATATATTCTTGATCAGCAGAAAAAAATAAGTTGATTGAGCCCTGTCCATCTGTCCGTCCGTCCGTCCGTATGAACGTCGAGATTTTGGAAACTACAAAAGCTAGAGAGCTGAACGCTCGTATGATAGTTACGCATTACGAATTTATTTTGTTTTTTTCAATAACCCATCCCATTTCAAAATGATCGATAAGAAATCGAAAGTTCGTTTGCAGAGCGCGCTAATAAGTGCGTAAAGAAGAAGAGTATCACTTTTTTTTTGCAGGGTTGAGGGTATCTTTTAGTCGAGCCGTCTTGACTAGAGCCTTCTTATTTGTTATTATTGTAATCCTACAATTTCATCTTATTTTGGAGTCATTTATGTCAATTGAGTATAGCAGAAGAACATTGATTCACATTGATAGTCCATTCAAAATAATATAGTTCTTAGTCAACTCTAAGCTCTACTTCTGCAACTCGACAACTGGAGTAATTGAATTTGTTAACGTTAATTTGTTACTTACTACAACTTTTAGTATGATTAACTTACTAATCTTACTTATGCTTTAATTCAAGAATCGTACAAAATGTTGACTTTACTGCAAAGTTTTCACTGCTTAACTCTCACTGCTTACGATTTGAACGAGTGTTGCTAACAAAAACTATAACTCTCAACTTATCTAAACAGCTATCTGCTGAGCCACGGATCTGCTCCATAAAGTTTAGTTGCTCTTGGCTTATCCTGTCAGCCGTTTTAGTGCCCCTTTAATGCCAACAGCGTGCACCACGCTCCTTAGATGCCTTTCATTCTCATACTCATCCGCATAACTTTCGACTGCTTCTTCAATCCCCTATATATGAATATACATATAAATATATATATATTTATTACATATGTGTGCGATGCCTGCAGCTCAAATTTCATTAGCGCCGCTTTAAAATTGTGGCACATGCGTGGCACATCGTCTCGTTCGCGACTTCAGCTCAGTCACATGAATGTGCTTAATCTTTTACACGGCAGCCCGCCGAGGAAGCTACTCGTTAGTGCGTATGTGTGTTTGTGTGTGTGTGTGTGTGTGTGTGTGTGTATGTGAGTGTGTGCAGCACAGTGGATACGCATTGTTTGGCATAGAATATGATACCATTTTATGTATTATGGTATGCATTTATCCTGAAATCAATTCATCCCTAACTTGCTGGGAATTGACGAAATGGACCTAACAATGTGATTTATTTTAGTCTTAGCGTATTGCACGTACAAATTATATTATTTGTGAATAATTAATCAACTATTCAATATGACTTTCTAAAAAAAAAATAAATTGATAAATATTATTTTGTGTTTTACATTCTTTTTTTTTTCTAAATAACATTTTTATAATACATTTATTTGACAATTTTAGTTATGTATTATTATAATTTAGAAACAAACCAAACAAATAAACAAATACATAAAATGACTTATAAATATGAAATATTAATAGAATAAAAAAAAAAAAAAACAATGTTAAAACATGAAAATGATGTCACAGATTATATTAATGTGGCCCACCGTGGCTTCGTTTTCGCCGCATCACTTGTCTAACATATCAAATTTGTAGCGACGCATATCCGGCGCCTCAGCATGTCAACTGCGAGCTGTGCGAAAACTTTTGGCGGCGCTTGTACTTTGGCAAAGAACTTTAATTTCTGCATTACCAGCTTCGCCGCAGCGGGAATGGGGTTTGCGCATGAGAGGAGCCAGTGCATCCGAAACACATGAAAAGTTTGCCATATAAAGTTACTCTTTACAACACGCCCGGACTTGCGGGCCTGGTAGGGGCGATGGTTGTAAAGCGGTTGTTGCGAGGAAATTGTTACGCTGCGCCGCTTCAAGTTTGGCCGTAATACAACTCATTAAATTTAGAAAATACTCGCGACAAACTTTGAGGCCGCGGCATCTTATGCCGGGCGTTTGCCTAACATCCGTTGACATCTACATTTACAGCACGCCATAAACTTGGCCGGAATACGGCTACAGCTGGGTCGGGCCTGACGCTCAGCTAGAGCGCTCCGCCTTTCTTCATCTGCGCTCTCCAAGACATGAAATTTAAGTTGCATCAAGTTTAATTGCAACGGATGTTGGGCGTGTAAATTATTTTGTTTCGGCTGCCTCATTTTCTCTGCTAATGAGGAACTTATTAAAACTTTTGGCCCTGCCAGCTGCAGGCCAATTTGAATGCCGGACCCGAGGTTCGATTCGACTTGGCACTTGGCACTGCTAGGCAGCGCGTGAGGCGCATAAATTCGAATAGCTATGCCAATTGAAAAGAAAGCCAGAGAAAAGTTTACAGCCAGCTCAAAACTCATTTACAGTTTGCAAGCGGGCTCCAAGCACAACAACAACAGTAACTGAAACAAGAGAGGAAGCATGTAGAACCCTTCAATTTCTGCAGCACTTCAGAGAAAGCACTCAAGAAACACGTGAGAAAAGAGTAAAACTCCAAGTCAGGCTGCTGGAGTAACCAATGAAATCAGAAAAAGCTACGAGAAAGCACAACCATCAGTTACATCTACAAAAGACTCGAATTGCATTTGTATGCATTTTATGCATGGACGGGAAATCGAATCAGATAGATCATAGATTTAGTAGAATCAGATAGATCATAGATATGAATTTGAGCTTGAGCACCTTTTTATTTATTTGATCTTTATTTAAAATATAAGTTGCTTGGCGATAACAAGGTATGCCAGAAGTTTAAGCATTGGTAGCACAAGCGTAAGCGAAGCGAAACTGTTTTCGTATGCGCCACCCTGTGCCGCGTGTTAAAGCTTTGATTTTCGAGCTTACGCCGGATTGGCTGTGCACTGTAGCATACTTATGAGGGCTACTAATTACTTCCGAGATACACATACATGTGCAGAGTGAGAAATTTTGACTAAGTAATAATCGAGCTGACAGACTGAGTGACTGTTAAAGTGTTGAAATGCCTGCGGCAGCAGTTAATTAATTAATGTCAGCGGCCATCGAACGAAATGAGAAAAGTTTTCCACTGCCTCGAAAACTTGGAAGTTACTTAAACATTTGTTAAGTCGGAGCGAGGCGTGCGATATTTGTCAATGAACTCATTAAGCAAATTAATAGACAAAGTTGCCAGCTGAGCACTGACATTGCAATGTGGTTTGGTGCTTCTATTGCTGTTGCTGTTGCTGTTGCTGTTGCTGCTGTCAGTGGGTGGATGGGTGGGTGGGTGTGAAAATTTATTTACTCTACGCTGTGTGGCAATAAAATGGCAACGCAATAAAAACCAAAGTCAACAAACAATTGCGCGCCACGCAGAAATCGATTATGGACGCCTCAAGGCAGCAGCTACTTTAGTGCGCTGCCCTGCCAGCAGCAAGGAGTGCCACAATCACAGCCACAAGCCACGTTTTCGATTTTGCCATTGCCGATGGTCTTGGCCACCTGATGCCCCGGCGCTGAAATTGCCAACGCTGCAGTTGGCAACCCAAAGCGGAAGTGATTTCCGCGTATCTGTGTGAGTGCCGTATATGTGTATATGTGTGTGTGTGTGTGTGTGTGTGTGAGTGGGTGTAGGGATTTTATGACCCTTGATAGTAGCTAGCGATTTGTTGCGTTGCATTTTCAATTTCGCAGCATGCACTTTCGCAACTTTGAATAATGCAATCGCAGCGCAGGCCCCAACTGCAGCGCACACACGAACCCGAACTCCAACCCCAACTTTAGCCGGCTTTGACTGCGCATTTTGGGAGCTTATTAAGGCGCTGTTCCTGCTGGTGCTGCAGCCTGCAACCTGCAAGTCTTATTTTTATTTTTGTGATAATTTTCAAACACGAGCGCGCAATTCGAGTGCAGCAGCATTTGCCATGTGGGGCAGCTTGACATATATGCGGCACGTGCGCTGCTCTATGTGACCCACTGTGTGTGTGCACGTGTATGTGCCAGTGAGTGCCCAATCTGTGGCTGACGATTGATGCGCCACACACACAGCCACATGCAGTCCCAAGCAGTTTGTTATTGGCCTGCCACTGCGGTTAGCCCTTTGCCTTCAAATAGAATTTTAAGCCAAAATCAAAAGCAGCTCAGCAACAGAAGCAGAAACAGCAACGGTGAAGTTCACGATTTGATCAACGGATTGTAGCATATTTACATGCAGTTAATTGTGAAACCAGCCTGTGTATACCCAAACACATTTTCACATTTCCTCTGTCTAAGTGGAAATATATTCAGCTACTTCAAGTTGTATGTTATACCTCTATCTACCTGAGCTAACCGTTGTAAAAGGAATTGGAAATCATGTGAAATTTAGAATATATTCTAAATCTCTCTATTCATTCCAGAATATCAAGTCATATGATTATTGTGATTCGACATATGTATAGACATTTCCATATATTTATATTGTATACGTCACGTTGAATCAACCGACCCACTCAATTCTTTACAATGCTGATTACGTATTAATGAGTATTTGCTGGCACCTCATTTGCATGCGGACGCGATTTTATTTTCCATATTATTCTCTTAACTGCGGCCACTCGAAAATCGTTTAATTTTCATTAATAGTCAAGTGGGTTTTCATTCGGGATTAATGTGCCATGGACATCGCAACTGAATTCGCATCGTATTCGCGCCGACTGCTAGTTAAATGCGTTAAGAGCATAAAATATTAAGTTAAAATAAAAATAAAAATAATAAAAGAGAAATTATGCATGCATTTTTAACCGTTGTCTGCACCGCATTAATTTTAAACAATTTACCTGCCACACACAAAATAAAGCGTACTCAAAAAAACCACATAAGCATATTATTTTAAAGTCAGCAACTTAACGCATGGCAGTTCCCAGAAGCCGACCGCCTGCAGCGGCAGCCACTTCAATTTCAAAAGCAGCAGCTGCTGCTGCAGCAGCTGCTACCACGGCTACTGCAGCCTCTGCTGTAGTCAATGCTGGTGGCCAGTGCCCGATGGTCGTTGGCCGTTGGCCATTGGGCTTTGGGGGCTGAAGCAGTCAGGGCATTTCTCTTTTACGCTTTGCTGCTTTATTTCACTTCCTATCAAAAGAAAAGTAGAAAAAAAAAGAAATTTGCTTTTGAATTCCAGGGATTTTTATCTCTGTTCTCCGTTTTAATTCCGTGTTTGATTAGCGTCGTCTAGGCAGCTGCATTGGCTTATTAAGCGAGCGCCCAGTTAAGCAGTGAAAAGCACACAACTATAAATTAATAATAAAATTCTCGCTGCGACCGCAGTAACCGCGATGCAAAATCGCTGCCAGTTGATGATAAACTAACTAACACATATTATTTATGAGCTGGCATTGAGATAAAGCCGCCATGTGGCATATGGCATATGGCATGCGACGTTTGGCATGTGCCATGTTCCATGTGCCATGTGCCATGTGCCATGCGCCATGCGCCATGCGCCATGCGCTATGAGCCACAGCCACAGCCAACCACAGCAACAATATCAAGAACATTTGCGGTCACTCCAGTGTTAAAACAATATTTAAAAAAAAAATAAAATAAATAAAATACACAAATTGTATTTAAATTAGCATCGGTTAGCTTCAGCAAACAGTTGTACAAAATATTACCAAATTAAATTATTTTAAACTTAATCTCAAATTAAATTATTCATGAACTTATCATAATCATACTATTTGAATATCTTATAGCATGAAGTTTTCCATAGTTAACAAGAATTCAGATCCGAGCACATTCGAGCAAGAGTTATTATTAGATCTAAGTACTGTTTATTGGCTTATTTATATGAAAGCTCATCCATTGAGATATCATACAGATAGAAAATCAACATAGTATTAAAGAAATTCAACTAACATGCCGTTTATTATTTTCACATTTTTCTTTAATCAATCCTTCGGCCAGAGCCGAACAAATGTAGGACTTGTGACTGGCATTTGGTGGCACACATACATTTCGTTAGTTGGGAGTAGAACAATGACCCAACGACTAGTCGCTGTGGATGCAAATGTGGGGCAGTTTGCACTTTTTAATTACGATTTTCAATTAAGGCAGCGACAGAAGCGATACACAAAACCAATTTGCAATTGGCGCTGGCTAAAATCTCACTCGATTTCTCTTTGCTTTGCATTCGCACACAGATATTGCTGTATCCGGAGGAGGGCTGGGCGCGCACCGCCTCGTCCAGCTACTGGACCATCACGCCCTGCTGGTGGCAGCCGAATCGTTGTCGCATTGTCGAATGCGCTGGCACGCAGCGGCAGGCAACCAAGGCCAGGATGTTGCCCATGGACCAGCAGGGCTCGCTGCTGATTGCAGGACACTTTCGCAGACCGTCAATAACAGCGACAGGCGGCGCCGCAACAGTTGCAACAATGACAACAACAACAACGACAGGAACACCGGCAGGAGGGACAACTGCAGCAGCCATATCTCGCGGAGGAGCAGGATCTGCTGCTGCTGCTGGCACCAATAGCAGGTCGCAGTCAAAGTCAAAGTCACAGCTGGCATACAATGATGAGTTCAAGCTGTATCTGACATCAAACATATCGATGGAGGACTACAACATGGGCTACTGCCTAACTGGATTCGTGGAGCGTCGATGCCAGCTAACTAACACCTTTCAAATGACGCACTTCGCTGTCATCAAGCGGCAATGGCCGCCGCCGCCGTCCAAGCTCACCAACTCATAGACATCCAGGCCCCCTGTGATCCCTCTAGCCACGCCCACTTAGTACGTATTCCATTGTCAGCTGAGTGTATACACTCTATTCTCGAAACCTAGTCATTAAGTAGTGAAATTTCGCTAAGCTGTGGCCCACGTGATAGCAGCAAAAATCCAATACAAAAAGTGTAGCATACCTTTCAGCGCCCACTAAAAAAATTTTTATTGTAGAAACTACAAGCGCTGGGCTGTTTGTCGTCACATTTTTTATTTTTGCTATAACAATTTCTATGTGTGTACTAGTGCGTAATTTGTAATTTATAACTTTAACTAAATCCTCTAAACGTGCTTAATTCGTGTGCTTTCAATGTTGTGCAAACAGCGAAACTGAACAAAACAAAAAAAAAAAAACAAAACTCTTAAACCATTAAGCAGTGTAACATGAAATCAAAATATTTAAGGACAGTGAGCTTCGGTCTGCCGAAGATTAAATACCCTTGCATGAATTGATTAATTGAACTACAGAGAGTAAACAAGTCTAGTTTTTTTCTTTTATTAGAATTACTTGAAGGGAATAAAAAAATGTTTTTTTTAATTATGGCTTGTGTACAGGAAGAAGCCTTCATTTGATTAGACTTATAAATTTAAACTAAATACAAAGTTTTGATTATCTTGCATTCATTTGCACACTATATAAATATATATCAATTTGCCTTATTTAAAACTCAAATTTTCGTTATTCATGACCGATTCGGAAAAGCCAATGCAAGGGTAAAATAAAATCGGAAAACAAATAACTGCAAAATAAAAAACTAGATGCTTTTAAAAGCTAAAATGCAACTAAACCGCTTTGCCGGCCAACGCACACGACCAAATACACACACATTACATTACACATACAAACACATACAAACACACACACACACAGTCATAGCACACATTCAATTTAAGTCAGGGCAGCTACTTAATGCTTAAAAAGTGCAACAAATTGAAACTTGTGCTTGTCGAAGCATATGATTGTGTGCCAAGTAGCGTGTATGTGTGTGTGTGTGTGTGTGTGTGTGTGTGTGTGTGTATGTGCATGAGTTTTTCTGTGGAAGTATTTGCGTTTGTATGTGCGTGTTTCAGAGAACTTACGCAGCAAACGGCCATGTTCAAGCGTATTGCCTTTAAGCTTAAAATATGCGCAGCTTAACAAACAAATATTGCTTTTGTTTTCATTAACGGGCATCAAGGCTCACCATCATCAATTAATACCGGCATCACATGGCATTAAGGCCAAATCGTAACAGAGCACTTTTGCATTATTATTATTTTATTTAATTATTTAAATTATAAACGATGTTTGTAAGAACCCTCTTATTAAAAAAAAAACAAAATTTAATTCTTTTACTCTCGCTGCATAAACTCATCTTTATTTCACTGCTTAATATCAAAGTTAGATCAATTCGTGTTTATATTTTTCCATGGCTTTATGATTGAAATTCAAATTCAAATAAATCTGATTCCACGAAAAGCTATGGGCTTCTGCTCTCTACTCAGCGCAACACTCTAATCAAGACAAGTCTGTCAAAATTACACACATACATACATACGGACACACACTCACACACTCTCTCTCTCTCTCTCTTTCACACACACACACACTTTTTGAGCATAAACCGCAACGTATATCAACAATTCGTCCAATAATTGGAGTTTTTCGGCGCAACAAATGGCGCTCACGCCAAACAAGGCCGAAACTCCAATTGCCAAAACCCTAAGTGTTAAATGCTAAATGAAAAACGTAAACCAAAGCTATTTAAGACAAAACTAAAACTACAGCTAGGCTAAGTGCTAGATGTTAATGAAAATAAATCAAACGGAAATCCAAATTAAAAAAAAAAAAAAAAAAAAAAAAAACAATATTTACAATATAGTATATACATATATACGACATATTACATATACGTATATGATAATATATGATAAGAACTATAAGCTATTGATATGGTAAACTATTTATGTGTGTGTAGGCTTGAAGTGAACTCAAAGTTTTTGCCATATGTATGCCATATACATATATATATATATATACTAAAAAACTCAATCACTAACATTTTTGCTGTAGTGCATAGCTCGCTTTTAGGCGCTTTTACACGCAGGCGAAATCTAAAAAGGAAAACGAATCCAAATCAAAAAAAAAAAGTATAGATCAAAAAACAAAATCAAATGTATTTATACATACATATTATATACAAGCTCTATAATGAATGCTCCTTATTTGCTCTCACCTTCAGCCTGTCCCCAAATTGATATTTAAGTATCAGTACCTGCCAAGAAAAAAATACTTAAGAACAACAAATAATTAAATTATATTAATAAATGTGAAACAAATTGCTAAATAGAAAAGTGAAAAGGCAAAATATAAATCAATATTTGAACAGTTCCAATGTCCAAAAGTTTTACTAGGCAACATACAGCGACTAATTATTTTTTTAAATATAAACAATTAAACGATTAAAAAGATTTCTATGTATACAAGTCCCTTGATACACATGCATATCCAACAACCACACACGCACGAGCATACGTGTGCATATCGATGTTGTTGTTCTATGTTCTATGTGTCTAGGTGAAAGCGTCTTGGTGTGTAGCATATTTGTCAACGCTTAGCTTAGAGCCGTACTGCAAACTTCAATTCAATTTAAATAAAAAACACCATGTAATACTACAAAATACGAGCCAATAGAAAATCTGCGGAAAGCGAACACGAACTGAGCTGTCTTCTAGTAAGCGAACGGCAAAGAGTAAATATGAATAATATATGAGCTAAATCTATTTTCGAAAGCAAACACAAGTCAAACAGCTGGGCAGAGGGGCTGCAAGTTACAATTAATTTATTGAATTAAGCTTATATTTAATTAATTACGTAAATGGAAATGTTTGTGCAATTAAAAAGCATTGAGCCCCGCATTTGACACTTATCAAAAATTTCTGCTAGCATGAACTAAAACTCGACCGCTAACTAAAAGCATAACTTAAAATAAAATAACGTTTAAGTGTACTTTTAAAATAAATACGACTAGGGCATACCCTGTAGCCACCGTTTCTGTTCATCGCAATTTATCGTTTTTGACATTTAGGAAGCTTGAAAACATTTTGGAAGTTATCCATTCGTAACAATCCATTCGTAAACGCGAGCTTGATATTCGTCGCATAGCTATAAGCAAATAACTAAAAATCAGAATAATTTTTTACAGAAATTAAATTGTCACGAGTTGTAGCCAAATTTTTGAACAAACATGACGTGAAAGAAACGAAGAGGATCATAAACAGGGAAGCGATTGTATCCCAATCCTGGAACTTTCAGCAGTTGCAGGGTATGCCTTAGCAATAATAATAATAAAAAAAAAAAACAAAAATATTTACTAATAAAACGTTGTATGTGGAAAAGTAAGTGAAGTAGCTGTGGCCCGAAGCAGAACTAGAAAATTCAAAGAATGTAAAAAAAAAAGAAAACAAAACATAAAAAAAATAAAGTAAAAAAGTATATACATATTCATGTTTCACTTCTTGATATGGAAAATATTCTTTAAAGTGTAGGTATATTATAATTAATTATTGACTTAAGCACGAAATCGACCATTCTTTTGGTGCTGAGGTTGACAAATGCAATTACACAGTTGCCTTAATTTTAAATGATTGTTTCACTATTTAATAAGAAGATTACCTTTATGATATGATTTCGTTTTCCATATAAATCGAATAGTTTTCTTTACGTATCGTTTGTTGGGGTGCAGCTTTGACTATGGCTACTCGCTTTTGACTTCTTCTTCTTTGAGACTACCTTTAAATTAAAGTGAATCTCCAAATTATATATGTATATGCGAGAATGGGAATATGTATAATTTATACATGTATACATAATTTATATATATATATATATATATATATATATATATATATATATATATATATATATATATATATATATATATATATATATATTTCGTCTCTTACTCGATTTTTCACCAGCACTTCAGCTTTTTACTGGTTTCGATATGTATATTAATTAAATTGATTTTATTACGTGTGCACCCATTTTTTAGCTCGTTTCTACAAGCATTCCCCTCTCAAGCAGAACACACACACAAAGTGGAAAGCAAACCGAATTCGCATTTCAATTACAATTTCTATGGCAGCAGCGCTTTTCATAATTATATCTCCAATCGGGAAAACTCGCAATTGCAGTTTTCATTGCCGCTGCCGGTTGTGGAGCTTCTTTTTGTTTGCATCGGGGCTGTGTGGAAATGCGCGCTTTTGTTTGATTTATTTGTTTCAGTTTTTTGCGCAATTAAATTTATATTTACATGCGATATATGTGCTCGATGTGTCCGACTAGATATATGGCAAAATTTGAATTTCCCTCGTTTTTTATTAAATTGAGTTCATGTTACTTTTATTTTCTTTGCTTTTTGTGATGAAAATGTTTGTCTTTCACAGAGACATGCTGCAATTTAAAGCGGCCCGCCTGCGGACAACGCAATTTCAATTTATATCCGATTGATTTAAAAAACTATATTTGATTTTATTTGCTGTTCCTTTTCATTTGTATATCCTATAAGCTTCGCACACGATTTACTCGTCAATTTTGTATACAGCAAGCTAAAGCAGAAAAGATTTGCACATTGATGTGATCTGCGCCTATTACCAGCAGCACAGCACATAGATGGGACATCTGAAATCAACTTCGCATTTTATAGGGCCTTTCCCCTACAGGCTGATCAACAAAAAGAAGCACCTCGACATCAGTGCCCTCCAAGCCTCTAGTCGATATGGTGGAGCCCCGTGTGAAGTCCCTTTCTCTTGACAAATGAATAACTTCAAATAGTACATTTTTAAAATTTTCACGCGCAACTTGAGTTCTGAAAACACGCGTACACGTTTTTCACAAATTATAATGAAGACATTAAAATTTAGCAAGAGTGTGATAATATTTAAATCTCTGAGAAGGCCAGAGAAGAGAGTGCGGAGAATAAGCATAAGCAAAGATGCCCCGTCTACATGTCTCATAGTATATGTGTTGAAATGCTAATGCAGCCAAACAAACGAATTATGACTGGACTTGTAGACATAACGACATGGTGTGCATGGAAAAGAAGCTTTCTTTTAATTCAGATGGGCACATTTTATGTGCTTGAGTAATGTGAGATAGTCTAAATAGTTAACAGAGTGAATACATCGATATGTATAAGCTGGTAATCACAAAATGAATAAATTAAAATTAAAATTAAAAAAAATTATCGAAAATTAAACAACAACAAATTAATATAAACAGAAACTATTCAAATAATCAGACGAACATAAAAGTTCTATGTTAGAGGAAAAAAAAGATGCTGCGACTCAGATGCCGATCTGATCTAGGATGGTAGTTTCTGGATCTTATCCACGTTCTAGTTGCAGCACACAGACGGCAAACTGGGCGGTTTTTGTGATAGTCTAGGGTGTCGATTGCCCACATAGAACTAAACAAAGTTCTCTAAAATGAAAGCAATATTTTAAAAACCTTAGCCTAACTCTTACCAATTTCTCAAACAGCGAAAAATGAACCCCATTTTACAGCTTGCACCGTCATGTGGCCTAGGCCGGAAAACAATAATAATTATTTATAATTATTGTTAATTTACAGAGCAGCCAACTGAGCAAAAACAACAAACCACAAATATAACAAAAAGACGTAAAACAAAAACTCAGAGAAAAAAATGTGAGACCATTTAAAAACCACAAAGAGACCTCAATTAAAATTCAAATTAGAGCGCTTCGGAAATTTGCGCCCGACGCTGGCGGCCAAAGTGCGAAAACTTAAAACCGCAGAGCCAGCTCCCCAAACCAAACTCCTGGAATGAAATATGAAGCCCGGTAGCACACCATCAGCAGCGACAGCGGCACTGGCACTGGCAATGGCAATGGCAGCAGAGGAGCAGCAGAAGAAGCAATAGAACTAGCAGCAGTAGCAGCAGCAGCAGCATTCGCCTCGTTTCGTACAACTAATAAGAAATTTGTGAACTTTGCAAATTTGCCATCATTAATTCTGTGTAGGTCTCACCGCTCACTAGTCCTTGTCACAAAGCTCATATAAATTGTCGAAATCTCATTCGAGCCTCAAGCCCCAAGTCAATAGCCCCTTGCCCAACACCAACAACAACGACGATGATGACGTCGCGATGTAGTCCCCGTCATTGTGTAATAATTGTCAAGCAATTTAAATCGAAGCTGGGCGCATAATAAATTGTCATATGAAGGCGCGTCCAGTGCCACACGCTGCTTCCCTGTCCCGACTAAAGGGAGGACATCACAGCAAGGCGCCGTGAGCTTCTGGACTGGATAATACTCTGTAGCTCTGAACTGAAAAGCAATTTATGTGTATGCATAAACTCATGTCTTTAAATCATGTATTTTTATTATGTATAAAATATAGTTGAATTCTGGTAATATAATAGATGAATGCTTGAATGTCGTCATCTCTACAGAAATTATATCTGTTTACACATTCACATTTTCTATATGTTTTCCCAACTGCACCTATCTACGTTATAATAGTCTTCCCCAGGCATTAGTAGTAATAGTAGTAATACAAAAATTAAAGATATGACAATTTGGAACTTCAGTTATTGAATTAGTACATACTCGATTAGTTTATCGATTTCAGAGCTTATCTATCTTCAAAGGTGTAGAGCACAGCCTTGCGATGAAACGCACTGAGGCATAGCTAAGATGAATTTCGATGATACGAACTGCCTGTCAACATTCCTTTGGTCGCAGGGTACGTAAAAGGTAATGAGGAAACGGAAATTGCTGCCGGAAGTGTATGCGAAAGCGGAAGCTCATTTTGCAATATTCACAGTTGACTGATTTCTAGCGACTTTTTGTCCGTCGCCGTCCGGCGCCATGAATTGTAAATTGATTGTAGCCAAAGACGTTGCCCGTTGCCCGTTGCCGATTTTAATCATTAATAACGGAGGCGTGGGCGGGGCCGGAGTACGACTGTATTGGACCATAGCCAATACCAGATACAAAACACTGAGACACAGGCGGAGCCGAAGCTAAAGCCGGAGAAAGACAACTGCAAACGCTGACTGAGCACTTGGACTGCGCCTAAGGTTAGACAACGACTTTTCAAGTGCCTTTCAAGCGCGCTGGCAACAAAATGGCTGCGCACACCCACAAACAGCTAAACGGGACAAGTTACCGTTGCTTCTGCCGTGCTTCCAAGTTGTTCTTTGTGAAGAGCTGCTCAAATAGCAGCAACGGGCACTGCACCAGCGCCAGCACCAGCACCAGCATCAGCAACAGCAACAACAACTGAGCTTCATTGTTGACATTGCAGTAAAAGAAAAAAATAATATATATATATATATATATATATATATATATATATATATATATATATATATATATATATATATAAGGAAGGTAGCATGGCAACAAAAAGCAATTAACTTGGCTTACATCTTTGTTGAAAGTTGAAACTCATGGCGCGATTTATGCCGCTGGTGCTGTTGTTGCTACTCCTGCTGCTGTAGCTGTCGCTACTGTTGTTGCTGTTATCCTGACTTTGAGCTTGGCTTTGCCAGTGGATGCTGCGGGTGCACCCAGTTTGCCCAATCCTTGAGCTGTCATCGCTGCCAGCTGGTTGCGTGTCTTTGCCTGTGCAAACGGTTGCAGCTGCAGCCCGAATCTCGCTCTCAGATAAAACTTAATGGCTTGCCCCACTTCAAAGGTTAGATCTTTCTCTGATTTCGTGGCAAATTGTATAAGCACCTGGTAGCGCATTTTACCCCTGTGCACGCACGCAAACTTACTTAAAGATATTAAGAGCAATCACTAGAGCTGAAAACTGCAGATTGTGAAATAACATTTTGCTTGTACATTTAATTATGCATGAAATAATTAAGTTCAATCTCAATTATCTATATTTTAACCCCAGAAGCATTTATTCTTTAATAGGTAAACAGTTGATTAAAAGATAAACATCCACATTTACATGAACACTTTTCTTATTCTGTAAGGGGGAATGTGATTAAGTTAAATTAATAACCTAATCAGACAAGTTCCTTATCCTCGCAAATCTTTAATACTACAGTCACCATTGACCATTGACCATTGAAGTTACTCACAGTCAGGCGCACTTAATTAGAGAATCCTCTTTGAGACACCAAATCTTCTGGCTTCTATGTTGTCCATCAGTCAGTCACTGTAAGCTTGGAGCCTCATTCAGATTTAATTTTATTCCATTATAATTTAATCCGTAAAATATGCTTGAACTAGAGCCTTAGACAATCGTAGAATGTTGAGATACATTTATTCAATTTAATTTCAAAAGTTAACCGCTGCTCTAAGCTCTTGGCTCAATGGCATCCACTTGGGTAGACCAAAGAATTTTGTAATATAAGATGTGCTACAAAAATTTGGTTAACTCGACTCGAGGGTTTTTCATGCTTTTATGTTAAGACTAGTGAAAATTCATTTTTCCAGCTGGAAATCAAAAAAATCTTGCGTAAATTGCAAACACACAAAAAACTCGACTCGACTCGACCCTGAGTCTGGAGCAGGGGATGAATACTGGGCATGGTTAGGATGGCAAGCCCTTGAGCCAAAGTTAAGTAAATATGACTCAAGGACTCTTGGCGCATAGAATCCTTTCGCCACTTACTTTTGTGCACGCAACGGATGCAGAGTGGGCGGACGAGCCAACGTGCCGATGTACCGACAGACCGACGGGACGACGGGACAACGGAACGAAGGGCGCTCGGGTAGACACTTTGTCTCATTCAGTTCCATTTGAGAAACGATTTTAATACTTTCTCCCTCAGAAAAGCTACTTAAAGTTTTCCTTGCCTGGCTTAATTCGTTTTATTTATTTATTTTATTATTATTATTTTTTTTTTATTGCAAACAACATCAGCAAACAGGCAGTAAAGCAAAAAACAAACCCCAAATAAAAAATATATATAGCGAAAACTTTTTAAATTGAGTTAACTTAATTTTTTGTTCTCTGTCCTTAGCGCCAACGTGCTTTCCTTGTTCTGGTTTGCCTAATAAATGTGCGTGCCAACAAAAGGCCAGATAAACAGCTGGCCAGCGAGAGACAGAGAATAGAGAGAGACAGAGACTGTCAGTTGTAGCGACAGCCAAAGGATAAAGGATAATGACAGCCATTAGTAGTAAGTGCGCGATAGCTACTTTCGACGCTAGGCAGTTTTTCCCGCCGCTCATTAAAGTTGTTAAGTACTTGGCGTAAATGCTTCCCAGACTAAAGAGAGCGACTGAGCTTGGTAGAGTGTTGGGAAAGCGACTAATGGTCAAGGCGTTAGGTCCACCCCCGATTAAAGTCAATTTAAATGCGCCCGAAGCGCGCTTCCTTAATTCTTTAACAAAAGAAAATTAAATGATAAACTTGAACGTCGCGAAGTTTCTGTATGGCATTGCTTGACTAATAAGTACACAAAGCCAAAACAAGGCTTGTGTTAAAGTGATGACACCTGAAGAGAATATTTCATCTGGTCACCTGTTGACCATTTTCAAAATACAGAATATAAAATAATATATTTATATATGTAAATATATATACATATGTATATGTAAGCTTTGTGCACATGAGTAACTCACTCCACTAATCATTTGTTTGTGAGCTATGCATGCAAACATTTTTATAAATATAATAAATAGTTGATTAACTCTCGAATAAGATCACCTGACATGTAAGAACATGGTGAAAAGGGAGACAAAGGGATATGATAGAGTTTGGGTCATTAATACGGAAACGCCCGATTACGTTCTGTCAACGTCGATAACTTTTCGATAACTTTTTCACTATTAAATATTCAGTCTTATATATATGCATGTCGGAGTTTTCAACCCAATTAGATTTTATGAAAATCAAATAGAAATTTATTTAAAAAATTGCGGTGCAACAGAAAGTTATTTTTTTTAGGGTTTGTCCGGTAAGAGCACACATTCATTCATCACAATATATTTTTTTATGAATCCCATAAGCAAACTCACACTAAATTTATACTTAGAAAATGATCCATATTTACATTGATACACTCAGCTATTTATATTTCCCATTTGAACCAGGCATTGTCGCTGTTTCTGCAGTTGTGAGCATTGTTGTCGTATTACAGAAGCAGTTTTACCAAAACAAAATCAAAAAGCCTGAGAATACGGCATAGACAGGTAAACCAGGGGACGGGGGCATTGCTGTGGAAAATGTATATCTGGCCAAAAAGTGTCATCAGGAAAATCGGTTTCATTTTCTTTACTTTTTCTCATTTCTTATTTGTGGTGCTCTTTGTTTTTAATGTTCTTCCCTTCCTCCTTTATGGTGTGCGACAAAACGCCACATTTGCGTTCAATGAGCATGAGATAATGTCATCATCAACATTGTCATCATCGCATCTCTTTCTCGCTTTCACTCTTTCTCCCCCCTCTATCTCTCTCGCGCTCTACATGCCTCAGCGAGTGCATCATCCTGTCGAGCGTGTCTTAGTCAATGGGTGGGAGTGCGGCAAGAAAGACGATTTCGTTGTCTGGCATTTTGCTTGAGAAATTGCATTCAATTTAATGAGCTCTACGTTTTTAATTAAGGCATACGGTGTGTAAGGGCTGCATAAATGGAAGGCTACGCATAGTTCTGTATGTAAATAGATAAGCAGCACAATAAACGATCGCGATAATTATGTTTGTGAGCAGTTCGCGAGGCATTTGACATAATTAATAAGCTAGTAATTAATATTCTTTTGTTACAAATTGATAAAGTGTTATTCAATTTAATTTTAAGTACTATCAGATAGTTATTATAAAGTCAGCATTTTATAATTGCAAGGACGCCACTATATACCATTCCTATATCATTCATTCAGTTATATGTATAAGATATGCTTTAATAAAAAATAAATTATTACACAAAATTTTTGTTGATAATGGATGACACTGTATTTGCCAATAAATTATTTGATTTAACCAGGCAACTTTTTTGACATTTTCCATCACTCTCGAAAGAACTTCGAATTTCGTCCCAAGAGTTTGAGATCTGTTGACGTGAATCCTCGATCTCAAACTATCAAAGCTGAGTTGACTTTTGGTATTATTTGCAAAAGTTAATAGCGTCGTCCCATATCCAAAAAATCCGTGTTTTATGCGTGTGTGTCGAGTGCAATATATTGAGAAAACATAAATAAATATACCCTATACCTGTTCCCAACACAATAGTCTTGCGAGTACCGAAAAATTAAAAGCGATTCGGACCTATTTGTCTGTCTCTCTTTGCGCATGTCTGTCTGTCTGGCTGACAGGTTTGGCAACCTAAAACATATTTGAAATACTTACAAATATAATATTTTTTTAAATTCTTTTAGAAGAACCACAACTTCAGTGCAACTATAAACTGTCAGATTCAACTTCAGTTTTAGCTTTGTAACTTCAAAGAAAAGTTTTGTTTAATTTACCAATTTTAATATAATATACATAAATTGTTATAAATTGTTATTATGGTTATTATCCTCAATTGAAAAGTGTGTGTTGAGTTGCAGTAACCAAAAAACCAACTCAAGCAACTCCCTCAAAGTCACTAAAAGTTCATCTTAATATTGGATTTCTACTTAGAGCTCCATAAATGCTCTAAATCCCACCAACTAATTACTGCCAAGCAAATTATTTGCTTTATGATACGTCAATGTTGTCTAACCGCACTATACTGCTCTCTCCGCGACTCGATTCCTTTTCGAGACCCTCGACTCGGTGCCAGGTAGGCCAGTTTGACGTCACATCGGGTCCATGATACGATTTCACGCCCTATCGCGGTCATTTTAATTAGCACGATTGCATTTTCGACACGTAGACGCAATTCAAATTGTAAATCACATAGGCCGTTAAACATGTGCATTCCCATTCATACTAGAATTGGTATAATATATGTATATAATATATACATATGTATGCGCGTACTTGTGTGAATGGAGTGTGTGTGTGTGCGTGTCTATATAAAGCTAGTCGTGCGATTTGCCATGTATGACATTTATAATGCAGCCAGCTGAGGCTTGAGCCCGCTCAGTGCGAACCACAACATTTTGCAGTAAATTAATATTGCCAATTAGGGCGACAAGGCCGCATCATCAACGTTGCTGCACCACTTATTTGAGGTGGTTGCACCACCAAGCGCTGCGTTATTCGCCCATCAATTAACACGTCAACAGCGTTTGTTATAAATCTAACAAGTTTGCCATGACACCAGCCAGATAAACATTTTTATCAATTCGAAACTTAGAAATACATATGAGATGCCCTAAGAGCAATTCAAATCCAAGTGATAAACTGCAATCGTAAACACCTACACACCTGTTATAGATAACCCTTTAAACATTTGCCAATTTACTTACTAAGAGGTTTCTGAGCACCAAACTATAAAAAACCCCAATATTACGATCGAGATGAGATCCAATGGCAACACATCTAAATCATCTCACAGCTAATCAATAGCTGCGGCAAAGACTGGAACATCGGGAATTAACTGATCTTTAAATTGGAATAAGTAATAAATATATAATTATGATATACCTCTTTATAGAGGATTCACAGCTGTATGATTTTCTTAAATTTATATATCTAAAGTGCAAAATATTGCATTGCATTATCAACATTTAGACAATTTCAACAATAGTTTATATGCTGATGTTACCGCTAATAAAAATATCGCAAACTTCGACCTATCGCTACAATTAATATATATTGTCTAAAATAGTCTATAAAAAAAAAGACATAAAATATATACAGATTTAACATCATTTTTGAGTAATTATATGGTCCACTGGGGTTACACATAGATGAATATGTAATAACATTCAAGCCAATGTTGAGTTGACTGCGGAATCTGTTCATGAACATAGATAAATTAAATTTTTACTTTAGTACAAAACCATTTAATGATTAAATATAAGTAGAAATGCCCTAACCAATTTAAGAATATATATTTGTAAAACGCAAAAATGAATAATATAACAATATCAAGTTCAACAGGTAAGAAGGCTCTAGTCGAGACTGCTCGACTACGAGATACCCTGAACCCTCCAAAGAAGCTAATACTCTTCTTCTTTACCACAGTATGAGCGCGCGCTCTGCTAACCGAGCAGTTGCTTCCGTGGCTTGGGGGTGGATTGGACTATTCTTTGGGCGCTTATAACTTCATTTCTAGATGGACGATCTTCATAACATTTGCCAAATTACAACTCCCAAGTATTTGAAATGCGTTTTTTGTTTCAAATTGGTGGAGAAGGGGGCGTGGCATCCAAAATGAAAATTACCAAATCTGCGATCCATAATATCTACATATCTAAATTAAACGGTGTAGAAGTTATGCTAAAAAAACGTTTTAAAAAATCTTTTTCGATTTTTATCGATAATTTGGAAATGGGATGAGTTATCGATAAAACAAAATAAACTAAATATGTGAAATTTCAGCTCTCTAGCTTTTGTAGTTTCCGAAATCTCGACGTTCATACGGACATATAAAAACTCTAGTCGTGACTAATCAACTACGATATCGTCTGATCTCTTCATTGAGCTGATACTTCGCTATTTTTCTGCAGACATAGCAACACAAATATACACAAACACAAACACAAACACACTCGCACGCACGCTTGTAGATGGACTGTCTACATATATCGAACTTAAAAAATATGATAATGACATTCGTATGTACATGCCAAACCTAAAACCTCTAATAATTAATTTAAAACAATTTTTTTTAACGATTTCAAGACTAGCTTTATAAAATCAGGAAACTCTAGCTCTGTTGAAAAATGATAATATAATTTGAAAACTGCTTTTCGTTAAGATAATTTTGAAACAGGAATGGTTATCGATGTTTTTAAAAAACTTAATATGCGCGTACAAAAGGACGTAAAATAGCTCAAAAACTGTAGGAGATATCAACTATTCCGATTTGCCATGCCCTCAATATTATATAATTTTCATTGATCTCTATAGAGTCGTTACATACCCTAAAGAGCCAAATTTAAAATAGCGTTCCAGCTGCAGCTGCCTTATATTATCTACAACTACAACTTGCCACCGACTGTAGAGCGCAACGGCTTTCTAGCAATTTCTCCACAGTGCTGATCTCGCTTCTGGCGCCACTTGCGAATTTGCCGACAAGTCCGCCGATTCGCTTGCAGGTCAGCAAACTGATTGTCGTCACGGTGCGGATACTTAATGTTGCGCATACCACATGCTGTGCGTAGCTAATGCATTGCGTAGCTAATGCATTGCTTGTTCTTGATATATATATATATATAGATATATATATATATATATATACATATATATACATCTTTTTTTTGCAATAGTGGTTGGGCCTGCATGAGCTGCCAGCAGCCACTTTCTCTGCTGCCTCTCGCTGACAAGCTATGCGCAATGCCAGCTGCTCGCAGCGTCTACGTGGGCTTCGGCGAGCATCCGCTGGATCGTATGGGTACGATTATATATGCAGCCATAATTTAGCCAACAAAGCGGCCCCAAAGTTTTGTTGTATGCAAAAGTTTTTATTGCACTCAGGAGTGTGCATACTCGCACCCACACTCGCTCACCCACAATGCGAAATACTCACACGCGCACATAAACACATTCAAGAGCCGGCTTTAGTTTTGGTAATAAAAGTTATTTGAATTTAAATGTGTAAACGAGCTGCCTGCCCAGCTTCCTGCCAGTTGCGCCAACTATTGTGGAACGTTTATTTTTACACTCATCGTCAAGAGTTAATTGACTTTATAAGTATCAGAAACAGTTAACTCAATCAGCTACAGTTGATGTACACATGTCATACTAAATATTGCAGAGAATGACGTTAAATCTGAGTATGCTCTCTATCTCTCTATCTATCTCTCTCTCTCTCTCTCTCTCTGGATATAAAATCAAACTCAGGAAGTCTGTGAGGGTATTAGGTACTCGGTGATTCATTTCAGTTACAGAACTCTGCATTTTTTGCTGTAATGCTCACCAAAAGGTGCGCTAAACTTTTGCCAGCCGTTGGGATCGTGGCCAGGCAGTTGCTGGGGCTTCAATAGCTGGACCGGCCACACTCTCTTCAACGGGTAGCTACACACCACACGTTACGTGTACGCCACGTTGTCTTAAACACTTTTTGTTTTCGCACACGGCACATTTAAATTTGGGTTTACCATGAAATATGGCAAATAAATCGCGCCCCTGTTATTTTGGACAAAACTTTATGGCTTATCTGTGCTTCGTTTAGGGCGCGTGCTCAAAAGGCTAAGCCGTGGCACGGAGTGAGCGCTCAGCGGGTCAAAGAGGTCGACGCCAAGTGCTTGGTTAGTTATTAGGCTAAGGGCGCTGGCAATTGGCTCTGGTCGTGTTGGTGGCATAGGTCGTTGTATGCGTATAGGTATGTGTTGCAGAAGTTGTAGCTTTTTTACGGCTGCTTTGAAAAGGTATACAAGTTTGACAGGCAATAGATAGTTGCAGAATCTCTTTGCAAGTGCAGCTAAAACTTTGGTTTACACTTCAAACTGTTTCGAAAAAACCTAGAGAAAACGAAACTATATCCAACAAAGGCAGCTGAGTAAAATAAATCACGTAAGTGTTTTGTAAATCAGCTATCAGCTTTATATATGTACCTTTCTTGCATGTACAGCACTACAAATAATACATATCAGATATAATAGATATATAAAGCTAAAATTACAAAAAATATTTGACCACAGAAATAAGCTCATTGAATTTAGCACTCGATTCATTTATTATTTATTAAGAGAGAGAGAGAGAGAGAGAGCAAACAAATAAATAGTTTTTTATTGAACAATGATCAAATTGCTGACACCAATTGCTCAAGGGAAACTTAATTATTTGAATTGTAATAATTAAATTAAAATATATAATCCGGCTATAAAATTTCGAATATCTCTCGTTCGGAATTTAAAGTCAAATCAACAAATCCACAGGCAGCCAGGGGCTAAGTGCAACCGCGTGCTGTATCTCTGTAAGTCGTCATAAAAAAGAAGTCAACAAACAAGCAGGCAAATAGTAGACGAGCATCTAGCTGAGTCTCAGACGGCACCAAAATTGCTAAACAAATAGCGCAAGGCGATGAAGGTTGGGGGTTGGGGATTGGATGTTGGAGTTGGGGTTGGATTTGCTGTGACAACTGTCAAACATGCCGCATAATATACACAGCTAGCTGCCCCACGTAGTACCTCCTCCACTTGCCACACATGCGCGCTTCGTGTGGTTGCCTGCACGCTTTGCTCGCTGCCCGCGCAAATAAATATTTGTGCATATTTAGCTGCCCACTCTCCCTGCCCTCCCCTTGCGACCCTTCACACCACATAAAGTTCAACACACTTTGCAACTGCAATGCGCGAAGCATGATTTGATGAAACGGCAACAGCAACAACGGCAACAACAATAGCAAAACTGAAAGAAAAACAAATCAGAAAACACTAAAAAAAAAAAAAAAAAAAAAAAAAAAAAAAAAAAAAAAAAAAAAAAACAGAAATGAGAACTAAATAGTGAAGAACTCTCTGGTAACACAAACAAGCTGCCGGCTGTGCAGCGAAACACAAAACTATTTGCCACAAGCTACAGCGGGGCGCGTGCAAGTGGCAGCAATTGAAAAGAAGCCAGAACATAAAAGGAAGACGAAGCCCAGCAACAAGAAAAATGCAGCGGGCAGCCGGAAAATCAAATAAGCATCAAAACAAAACAAAATATGTCGCCGCAGGACGTGAGACATGGACTGACAGAGCAACTGTCAAGAAATTTATATAAACAAAAAAATGAAAAACGAAAAGACAAAATTGCAACAACAACAAAAATCGGGGCTATTCTATTTGAGGATAACCTGAACCCTACGAAAGGCTGTCATTCCAAGTATTCTGCCCATAATATCAAGCAATATATAGAGAGGATAGAATAAATTTTCATCTATGTACATATACATATGTACTTTCATAATAACACTTTCATTCATGTGATGACATCTTTTGTATTTGAAATGAGTTTATTTAGAATTTGTGGACAGGGATAATGGAATAGAATGTATATATATATATATATATATATAACATTATACAAAATTCAATTATACCCGGTTCCTCCTTAGAGCTATGTGTGTATTTTATAGAGTTTTGATTTTCATATTTTGTTTTTTAGTGAGTTCATTTTATTTATGTAAGCACCAAACAATTAAAATAAATCTCATATCGAGCTTTAAACCTTAAATTCCTAGAGGTACTATATTGGAATTCGTTCGGTCTGTTCAAGTTAAGGAGCTGGTCAACAGCAGGACTCCCTGCACTCCTGTACGTCAGCGTGTCAGCACATATGCACGCATGTGTATCTGTGTGACGGTGTGCGACTGTTTGTGTCGCTACATGCACTTCCGTGTGCTTTGTGTCACAATGGAACGGAAATAGCAGCTTGAACACGCTTGCCCACCCACATACACTCATACAAACACATTAACACAAAAACACAAGTCCACACACACACATACAAACCCATACGCATACATAAACAAACACTGCATAGTCAGCTGACAGCAGAGAGTATCGTAAATTTCAATACTTTTGACTTTAGACCTCAATTGAAATTTTTGTATTTTGCAGAACATTTTAGCACGAATTGCAGGTACGACTTCGGCGAGAATCTACGTAGTCAGCTGCTGCACTGGCGCCAGCTCATCAACAGAAAGAGAGCACCAGCTATGGCTTTATGGGGAAACCTGTGCTCTGCCCAATAGCAGCCAGGCCATTGCTCCGCCTACAGAAAGTGTGCCTAAATCTACTGCTCTGCCATGACAACGATGCGCCGTCCAGTCGCTGGAACAGGCAGAATTTGGCGCGCGCTTTGCGTAAGAGTCGAATCTAGCTGCACTAGCATGCGACTAAAATCACACTAATTTTCTCTAAGCAACAACCGTCGTAAGAAAAAATCAGATTAGCTACGAATACATGCATCAGGCCTCGTAATTAATTGGAGTATAGGTGGTATAGGTAGATTGGGGTAAGGTACATTGAGAATAAGTTAAACTAGTCGAGTCGCACGAATCGAGCAAGAGTCTGACTTTCAGTTAATTTAATGAATAAGTGTCGCAGAGGGATGCATTAAAAGCAGTTATTCTGTTACTTTTAATTATAAATTCACATTTGTTCAAGCTGATTTCAACTACTGATTAGACTAATTTCTATAACTGGAGTATTTCTTAACTTTTCAAATATGTATGTGGGCCAATAGATCCTAATTTGAATTTTTAGACCCATTGAAAATGGGAAATCAATGGTTTTGTATATCCGTCCGTCAGTATGTTTCAGAAATTCAATAGCATATATGGATTTTTGTATTCTAGGTAATGTGGAAGATACAGATGTCCTGATGAATCTCATTCTACTCAGAAACAAACAGCAAGAAAGTATACACACACACTCTTATTCTGAGCAGGATAATTTGTATTTGTTCCGTTTCTGTCTTCGAATTCTTCAAATAACCCTTGCATACACATCAACACATACAGATAAAATGATTATCTGCATAAAGTCTTTGAATGAAGATCGTGGAAAACCTTCGGACGAGCTATGGTTCAGGGTAAAGTACATTTGAAAGAAAACTATTTTATTTTAAATGATCTACTAAGAGAAGACAATTATTTTGTTAATACAACTATAGGACGTTGTTTAATCAAGCCATGAGATGGGAGTGGAAGCGAGAGCCGCACCTCAGATTATTTGGCTTGCTGCCGGTCTTGTGTGCATCTATGCGGACTTCCGTGTGCTTTCTGTTACAATGGAACGGAAATAACAGCCTATGCATTCCGCACATATCCCATAGCCCCAGGCAGTTGAATACAACCGCATTGATTTCAGTCAAATGTTGCAGTAAATTGTTTAAGCGATACAACGGTTCCAAAACAAATTGTTTATTCGTTTGTTTTATACATTTATATTGTGTCCTACTTAAGAAACACAAATCAACTAAAAAGAAAACTTGGAAAACAGACCTCATAAGCTTCATACTTTACATTAGACAAATTATTACGTTTATCATAATTACATATCTAAATGAACTGGAATTGTTGCTTATCCAGCCAACGATTCCCTTGCTGGATGGGCGTCCTGTTGTTCTCTGTGTGGGTTTATTGCATTCGATATGTGTGTATAATTGATGAGCCATACAGCAACGCACATCTTAGCTAAGTTCGAAACCCACACCGGACTGTATGGCGTAGATTAGTTTTTCGCGCATCTGTTCAGCGTTCGTAAAAGGCGGTAGCTTCAGTAGGTTCGTGCAGGTGCTGGCTGTGGGCAAGCGCTCCATGTCCCCAGCGTTTTGTATAAAGAACGGTGGATCCAAGTCCTAAGAAAAAAACAACAATATTAAGTGTTTGATCGACATTTTCGCGTATATTGCTCACCTTAAAACCCAGCAAAGGCGGCCGCGAGCAGCTAGTGACAAATTTGAGAAGTTGTCGTCGCTGCAAATCATCGAAACCCTCGACAGCCTCCCAGAATGCGACGATTGAAGGATGCTCTGGCGTATATTCTCCTCCGTATTTGCAGTGTTTTTTTAAATCCTCTAGATCGATAGGAATTTCGGCACCCGATATCAGTATTTGCAGCTCTTTGTTGCTGAACATATAAAGCCACTCAATGGGCAGTACATTGGACAATCCCTTGCGGAAGGCTTTGCAGTGGCGCTTGATTTGCACATTAAGCTTATAGTTAGCTATTAACTGTAGGTACTCGATACGATTCGAGTTGGTTACCGGCGTGCTCTGCCCCTGAGGTTTGAGCTCTACAACCTGCGTCTGGCCCAGCGAACTGCTGGCGACTGTAAAATCCAAATTCAGTTCACTAACATCGCCCGGATAGTCTTTGAGGTAAAGTAGATTCCTATAAAGTTCCGGATCTAGGGAAGCCAGTTGGTGTATATCAACGTCTGAATATTTGCCTGCTAGCTTCGTTAGGAAAAATTCAGCAAGGGGCAACTCCACCAATAAATTCTCATAAATAGCTTTGCCCAAAATACGACCAATGAAATAATAATGCTTCTCAAAATCACTAAACAGATCCGCAACATTTGGGTTAGGATATAATTTGTTATCCGTCGTTACCCTAAAAAGAAACATAAGTTAATACCACAATAAAAATCGTTACTGAATATTTATCGTCTTACATGAAAAATCCCCGATTGGGATCAAACGCAGTTTTTATCAGCTCCGATAGAAATTCCCGAAACACGCCACCGCCATCAATGCCCGCCTCATCCAATCCCAACTGCGAAACAAACTGTATGCGAAACTTCAGTCTCAAGTCCGGCTCTGAGAGAGGCAAAATCTGTTAGTAAACAGATATCACTCAAATATTACAGCATCATACCATTCTCTGGACGCAGCTTGTCGTAGGCATCCTCATACAAATGCGTACGTCGCACAGTTACCATGATAGAGGGACCTTGTAGAAAGGCCTGCAGATGACCCTGAACGCGCATCTTGTTAGCAGCCACTAGACCCTGAAGTATACTCACGCGCTTATTGAAAGCCACGACGAAGGGTATTTCACGCAATATGGTAATAGAGCGCTTTTGCTTTGTCGACATAGGAGGCCCACTCTCAAAGTCCTCGCGTGTGAAGTCGCGTATGGGCTGAAATGGGCGTATGCCACGCATGCGACTACTGTGTGTTAATGGCAGATCCGTTGGCCTGTCCAGTGGCAAATCCAACCGGGACACAGTCCAATGCCCTTCGGGGCAAAAGCCCAAACGTAGATCGCGCGAGTGTATTTGATTGAGCACAAAGACCACGACATTTAACAAATTGGCCCAAATTTGCTTCTGATGGCGCAGCGTCTTCCCATCGTCTGAATGGCCCAGCACACTGCGAAATGCGAGCTCCACCAGACCCAGGCTAATGTCCTTGAGCGTCTTCGACATTTGCACTATCTCTGCAATGGAGAAAGGCATAAGTCTTGCATGATGTACAGGCGCTGTTTCCAAAAGCTTCTTTTCTACGAATTCCACATCGTGCAGCGTGGGTAAAAGACGTCCGAAGAGCATGCAAAAAGTGGCTAACAGAGGTATGGTACGGTCCACGCCCTGCTGCTTGGCTGCAGAAGTAATTCTATTAGATATGAATTAAGACATTTTGTTGTGTTACTTACGGACAACACCCTTGGAAATAAGTGAAAGTGGCGATGAAAATCCGAGCTGGGTTGACTCGGCGGCCAGCTTAAACCAAACAGCACGTATGAATTTTGGCGTGAAAGCCAAAGTGTAGAGCAATCTGTAAATTTAATCCGAACTAGAGACAACAGAACTAGCATACAGTAACGCTTACCTGTATTCATAGACTGCATGTTTGTTGTAAATCATCAGATTGTGACAGATCTCGCATAGCGCATAAATAACCTGGCTTTGCTCAATGTGCGGCTCAATTTGCTGCACAATGAAGTCCACGCGCTGGGTCTCGTTCAATATGGCTATCGATTCAAGCAGACTGTTCCGTTCCTTGCTGTTCAGCTCGCCTGGCGTGCGGCAGGACTGCTCCATGTCGTAGTCGGGTGTGCGAGTTGAGGGTTGTTCCTCATCCTCCCCGTCGGACTCATCCGACTCATCTTCGTCGTCCGAGTCAGTGTGCCGATTTGGTGTGGCATGAGTGCGCAGCGTGGATTTCGGCAGCTGCAAGATGTTGGGCATCATTTGAGCAATGACACGCACATAGACAATTAATAGGTTACTCTGTTCTAACGTGCCTGCAGATGGGTTAACAAATTAAATATATTTCTATAAGGGAATATTTGTATACCCACCTAAGTGGCTGCGATCCAGCACCAAGAGTGAGTTTAGCAAATACGAGCTGAATATCACATCCTGCGCTTGCGTCTGTGTGTGCGTGTGCGTCTGCGTCTTTGACGACTTCGCCTCACCTTGCATATTTCCATAAAACAAATTATTTGTGTTGGCATTGTCTGTTGCTGTGGATGCTGCGGGACCAGCGACAGGCGCAGGCTCGCTCAGCATTAGTTGCGCATGCAGCGTGTGCATGAGCAGCGCATAAGGAAAATTTTCGCTCTCCGCCAGGCAGGGCAGCACAAAGTTGCGCACGGGCTCCGTGTGGGTAGTGGCTAAAATATCGGAAATGAACTTGCGGCAGAAGAGCTGTGACAACTCGCTGCTCGGCTGACGCAATGCCACGCTCAGCGGCCGCAACATCAGCTGCATCAACGCATCGACAAACGGAGTGGGAGCATGCAGTGTTTCGCCGTCCAGCGGCGGGCATTTTTCATCTAGCAGCTGACGCAAGCGTACGAAATAGTTTCGCGTGATGAGAAAGCCGAAGACACGCTCCAGATACTTGTACAGCACCGTCTCATCCTCCACATAGCGCTCCACGGCTGCCACCGTAGTGAAGGTCTCCAGCATCCGAAGCGGAATGGCCTGCGCACTATGAGGAAGCGCTAGCTGTACCAGACACGCATCCAAAACCTTACATACCCGTAGCAACCACACGAAATCGTGGGCTGAATGCTGAAGCAAACGTGTGGGATTTCGCAAGATCTGCTGACAAACTTCGATCTGAAAAGGCAATCAAATGAAATTTTATATGACTTTTTGCGGAAGATGACTCACCAGTCTGTCGCTGTCCTTGGGCACGCGATTGCTGTAGAAAAAGGTGATGCGGCGCAGCAGGAAGCACAGGCTCACATCCTCCATAACGCGATCACGGTGGGCATGGAAATATGCATCAAACGCCTCGCGCTCGGCTCGCTTGCGTCGCTGGCGATGGATGAAGGAGCGTGCGTACGATTGCAGCACGACCGCACCATGAGTCTTTTGTCGCAACTCATTGCGCTTCTGTCGCTCCAGTGCCGCCTTTCGTATCGCAGTGTCTCGGTCGCATGTTTGCGAGGCGCCGCCAAGACTTTGCACTGGTCGGCGCCGATATTCGCCATCGAACCCAAACATGACACTGCAATTGTTCTTCTTTTACGGCTGCGGCTGCTGCTGCTGCTGATGCTACTGCTGCTACCGCCACTGCTGCTGTTGTTGCTGCTGTTGTATTTTCTCCCAGCTGATCAATCGCACTGCTCCACTAAGCACATAATTTTTGTTTCTTGATTGGTCGACGTCTTTGCACTACTCAAGTGCTAAAACAAGCAACAGACAGGTGCAATACCACGAGGTGTCCTGCTGATTCAACTTCAACTCAAAATATACTCTTCACTTGGCTACGTTAAATTTTCTGGCTGCGTAAAAAAACTTGCTAAAACGAATGATTTGTATATTTTTTCTGTGGTGCGCAAAAGCACTAAATATTGACAAAAATTGCCAGCTGTTCGTCACTGTCCAGCACTGTGCGACTTTACAGTGTTGTTAAGCAACAAGGAAACAATTGAATATCATTGCGTACGTTAGAAAAATCATATTATTAATACTCGTTAAAATAATTATTATTTTTTTGTTTCTTTTTATTTTTGTGTTATGAAAGAAATATCAAGCAACCTTTATATTTAGATGTTTCCATTTATTTATTTAATTTAATACTTTAAAAAAAAATCATCGTTTTTAATTCAACATCTGATGAGTTTCTATATGTATATTGTTTATATGTATATTTTTTACTTAGTCCTTTATTCCATAGAAACTCATTCTTTCGAATTAGATCCAACCTCAGAATATTGAATAAGTGCCAAAAAAGATATATGCACAATTGGTATACAAATATTTTGATGTACAAG
The DNA here is from genome assembly GCA_030914335.1 of Drosophila borborema. NCBI lineage: Eukaryota > Metazoa > Arthropoda > Insecta > Diptera > Drosophilidae > Drosophila > Drosophila borborema. The sequence continues at coordinate 700,350 of JAUESP010000303.1, forward strand.
CGTCACACTCTTTAGTTTATTTGTATTTTTCCATTATTTATTTACTATGTACATATATACACACACTGTTATATTTGAGTAGCTGCCGTAACACAAGATCAGCTGATGGAATGTAATTATATCAGCTAAAAATTGCGACTGATATAAATAACCGAAATTAAATTTGTGACAGCCAAAAGAAAAATAATAATAATAATAATAATAATAATAATAATAATATATACATGTATGTACGTATTGTATATAAAATGTATTATTTTTTCAATGCAACTACTGCATACGGTTACCGAAATCCAGAATTGAAATAAACTTATTTTGAATTTAAATAAAACATAAATTTTAGCTTAAATAAAAACAAATATTTAGATATTACAGATATTTTTGATATCGCCAATCATATTTCGAAGTACACAAATGTTCATAAATATATTACATTTAAAGACTTATCAACTGTAAGAGAGCCTTAAAATGAAATTGGAATACGTTTTAAATTAAAGTGTATATGTAACATACATACACACATATATATTAATAGGGAACAATTTCGATTATTAATATCGAATTCTCTCAAATTGCTAACCAGATGTATTTTATTTATTTAATTTTTTTTTTTTTTTTAATAATTTATTTTTATTTTTTTGCATACAATTACAAATGTTCTTTGCGAATCGGTGAGTGAGCGTTTAAGACTAGAGCGTCTAATTAGTAGCTTCTGTTTTTGTTTTCTTATTATTAATAACCAATTAACATTTTGCCCATGGGGAGGCATCCAATATCTAATATCCAATATCCATTTCAAAGTGCTGCATCCGGCAAGCCTTGGGAAGAGGCTGTTCCATTGCTTCCGTGCGGGTGACGTAGTTGGTGGCGGTTGTCGATGAGCGAAAGCAGAGCTTGCGGCACACTCATGGTTTGGTCGTCGACGAGGACAATATCAAAGGCATTCATGTACTTTTCCATGTTTGCCTCCACGTGGTGGAAGAGAAAGCCAATCTTTAAAATATGCGACGAAGCTGGCACGCCGGCCGCCATGTCGGCGTCGCCCAGGGAGTCCCCCATGACAATGATATGATCGCGCGTGTGAACCAGCTCATAATACTCGCCGCCTTCGAGCACAGTTTCGTTCTTGTTGAAGATGTGAATCATTGGCTCTTGAAAGCCATCCAGCAGGCCATCGCGGAAGCGCAAAAAATTCGAAACGACCTTGACATTCGGCTTCATGATGTTTGCCTGCTGCATCAGTGACACCACCGAGTTGCCCAGGCCGGCGGAAAAGACAAGGACGGGAATTTGAAGCCGCTGCAATGCTTCGAAGAACTCATGCGTTCCGTCACGTAGCGCATGCTTAAATTGGCCAGCCATTTGATCCAATTCGGTCAGATCAAAGGCGAAGCCAGTGGCCAGTTTGCCCGATTTGGTCCACCACTCGATCATGTACTGCACCTTGTCGGCTATCGGCATGTGCGGATCTATCTCGATGGGATGGTATTTGTGGAAGAGTTTGTCTATCTCCTCTTTGAACGTATCCGGCAGAGATTTGCACGCATTGAAGATGCCGAAGCTCGACAGCACAGCAACGCCGTCCTCAGTGCGTTGCTTCGTGATCGTATAATCAAAGTCGGACACTACTTGCATGCGTTCCGGTCCTCCGCAGACAAACTCGTTGATAATCCGCTCCACGCGCTGCGGATCGCGCATCTTGCAGTGCTCCTGATTCAGTTGGGGGACATCCTCTATGCGCACATAGCCCACGTGATTCTCCTGCGCTGCATTCGATTCTGGAACACCCATTTTATTTGGTTTAATTTACCCTGATCACGTTGCTGTTTCTCTGATCGCTTCGATTCGTGTGCTAGGCCCGAATAGCGCTCAATAACTGAAATGGAAATATAAGAATGGTATTACTCGATGTGCAATCGTTAGCAAAAGTTCGCAATAGTCGGAGAAAAGTTTTTACCCATATACATATACATATAATTATATACGCATATATATATATATATATATGTGTGTTGAGGTGAGCTATATTACAAATATGTATGTACATATGTACACATGTGTATCTCTTTAGCGTAACTACAGGTTGCAGTGCCACATATGTACATATGTACATATGTATATATATATATATATATATATATATATATATATATATATATATTACATACAGCCTTATTTAATAAGTTACACTAGCTCTACTATTAACTGAGTCAAGCTGAGACCAATTCATAATCGCATTAGATAATTTATTTTTAAATGCCATCTCTATAAAAGTAATCCGAATTACGTTATGTTTAATAATGACCCCTGAGTACTTCACATACATATGTATCTGCTCTTAGGCAACGTCATTCACAAAATGCAGATACAATTAGCACAAAATTTGGTTCACATATCCAATAATTATTTATTAGCACGGAACCATTTCACAGCTCATCACTATCTCATGTCCGTATGTAGAGATTCGCGCATTCTTAGCTGGCCTTGATTTGTAGTTCTTGCAAGTTTGTATTTCTTTTATTCTTGGCGGTTTATCAGGCTTTCAGCGAAGCTTTTTTGATTTTGCACTTATTTATGTACGTATTTGCTGACACTAAATGCCGCACAAGCAAACGCGTATTTACTTTTCGATTTACATTCGCTGTCTGCACACCCCCAGGCACGCTGTCAAGCGCACAATACAAACAGAGCTCCGCGAACAGCTGTTCCGGGCAGAATGAAATGGAATTGGAACAAAACGTGCGAGACCGAATAAAACGCAACAGTGGGCATGAGGTTTCATAATTCGTTTATTTTTGTGCTATCTCTCTCGCTCGACGGTACTTATATATTAACTAAATAAAAAAAGAGTTCCTTCAATTCACAATTAAGGATAAATTAACAACTTAATTGTCTATTCATTAATTATGAGTTATATCTACTTTAGCTGCTGCGCGGGTATTTTTCTTCATTTTTTTTTGTATTTTATTTTTTTTTGGAAACTGAGTTTCCGCCGCTTTTCTTCAATCTTCGATTACAATTGGGGATGCGACTGGATCTTTTTGAATTGGACTTTTATTTTCAAACGGTAAAAATTTCCAATCGCCTGGCAACGAGCCCTTTTGGCTTAACTCACGGGACAAGTAGCTGTAATTAAGGATGCAAAATAATATTAGCTACGATCGCTGACAATAATGAATTAGACGTAAATTTACCGATTGAGATAATCACTGGCGGCGTTGCCGGTTTTAAAAGAGTAAAGGCCCCCGTCGGGCAGTTTGACCATGAGCTTGCTGTCCACGAGCTTAGCCCTGAAACGGGGCAAGTTCTTGGCAACCAGAAATCCATTCTTTACCTTGGCAGTCACCGATTCTCTCGCCTCGATGCCAACAGGCGGCTTTGCCGCTAAAGGCTTAAGTCCTGTGGACTGCGACGAAGACTGAGATTTATCTGCCTTGGCCGTCAACTGCGGCTGAGGTGCGCGCACCTGACGCTGCGCCGAATGGCCCAATTGAAGTGTTTGCTGCGGCAACCTAGGCAGTCCAGAAGTCGCTGCAGCCGTTTGCAGTGCTTGGATCTTGCGCTTAGTGCCTATTCTGATGGGCTCAACAGAAGGCCGTGGAGCAGCGCCATCCTTGGTACGCATCTTGGTGATCGCTAAGCCTGCTGTAGAATTGCCAATTTTAATGTTGCCATTGCTGTTGCTCAACAGCTGCTGCAACGTGTTGTTGACCTTGGGTACCGTCGGTTCCTTTCCAGAAGTTGCTGCACTGGTTGTCGCTGTCGGGGCACAGCGCTGAACTGAGATGTGACTTATTTTAGCTGCCGGCGGTGTTGCATTAAACTCGCTGCTGGCCGCAGCTGGCGGCGATGGTGCCTCCGTCTGAGTGAGCTGGACCTGCGGGGTCAAAAGTTGCGTGACAGGCGCTACGCCGCCTACGGCTGGCACATTTGATATGAAGGGCATAAAGCCACTGGCCAGAGAAGAATTATAAATCTCCTTAACTACTGCGCCTGTGTGTGGAACAGCTGCTGTTATGTGCAGGCTTCCGACGCCGTTGTAGTTGGGCAACGATTGTATGGTGAAATTGATCAGAGGCGCGCTTGCAGGCGTCTCCAGGTTGGCGTGCTGCTTTGGCTGTACCTTTGCGTTCGGCTCATCCACCTTATCCCCTGCATTTTCATCGTCATCGTCATTGATGACAATGACACAATCATCGTCCTCATCAGTATCCGCCTCCTGCGCTCCTACAGCAGACTGTTCCAATGTGTTCTGTGCTGGCGAAGCCTCTGCCTTTGCTGGCAAATCAATATTAAAGTGCACTTGGCCATTGATTTGGAGGAGCCAGAACGCCATGGTGCGTCTGTCCCGCTGCACCGGAATGTTGTGATTCCGCTGGTAGACCTCGCGCAGCATCATCTTGCCATCCACACTTTGCAGCAGCACCAACACAGGAGGCGGCGTATTCAGGCGCAGCGGTCCAAAGTAGATTACACGCTTGGATGATGGCGTCACGAAGGCATCATAGGGGGCGTCCTTAAAGAACTGCAGCTTCACCATCTTTTTGGTGTCATGGGCGATGCGAGCCACATTGTGTATGCGATCTAACGAGATCATGTCATTGAATGCCGGAACAAAGATATGCGAGAAGTCATCATAGAGATTAAGCACTAGCCAACGATGATCATACGTGTGTGGCTCCGGCATTTGCAGATCAATAATATCCGATTCAATTATTTTTCGAAACTCAATGTTGCTACAAATGAGCGAAGGTTCCTTGCTGTCGCCAGAGACCGTGTCATTCGATGTGGATGTGACGATAGGGCTCGGAGTAATTGTCGGTGAACCTAATACTAAAGACGATGTGGAAGGAGCAGCAGACGGTGCACTTTGCACAGGTGCAACTGGAGGCAGAGCAGGAGACGGAACTTTAGGTGCAGGCTTAGCGTTTAGAGCTGGGATTGCTTTAGTGCTAACCACACTTGCAGCCTCCCCTTGCCCAGGAGCAATCGCTGCAGGCCGCTGATGACGTTGCTGCTCTCGAATGCGCTGCTTCACCATCAGCGTGCAGAGAACGTTTATCTTCTTTGTCAGTATGGGATGTGTTTGTGGTGTTGGCTTGGTGCACGCATTGCCCTCCATGTAGCGCAGGAAGCCCTTGACCAGCCAATACTGTTGCCTACCCTGCATCACCACAGCCAACCGACTCGTGTTCTCATTTCGCTTGCCCTCAAGCAGCATGCGAGCCATCAGGGGCAAGGTGCTGCGATCGGTCACAAAGTGCGTGTTGATCACGGCAATGGCGCCACAGACGGCTGGCATCATGTTCGTAATCGTTGCAGCCAGGAAGCTGTAGTTCTTCATTTGCACATCCCAGATGAACACATAGTTGGACTCGAAGGCGGCTAAGAAGTTGGTCCACTTGATGATGCATAATATCTCCTCGTTCGGTGCTGGAATTATTTTGCTCTCGCGCTGCAGTGCCAGATCTATGTCCTGCATTTTCTTGCTCACATGAGTGTTCATTTTCTTGATGACGTCGTTATAGGAGGCACGGAAAGCGACGGAGTCCACACTTGGACTATCTTCATTGATGACTATGACGGGCGGTTCATTGCTGCCTACGGCAACATCTATGGCATTGGCATTCAGCGAATAGCAAGCTGAAATTTTAGGCATTTGAATTTCCAGCTTGGGTGCGGACTGCTCATCCTGCGGCTGCAATTCCAGTGACTGCACTTTCTGCGACTGTGCTTCGTCAGACTTTTTCTGGTTGCCTGCTTGATTTGCTTCCTCAGTCTGTACCTTCATTCGCTTAACTTGATGCTCTTCCAAGTTCGGCCCCTCCTTCGCGCTGCGTTTGCGTGTGACAGATTCCGTTTCACTTTCATCAGAATCGTCGCCGACCTCAATTATTGTCAGCTCTGGAGTCCGCGGCGATTGCTCCAGGCGGCGCTGTTGGTCCAGTTCAGAGCGATAGAAGCTAATGGCATTAGAAACACGCTTCTCGAGGAGCACCTGCGTTTTCGCTGTCTCAGCTCGTGCTACCTCCGCACGAATACGTTCCACTCGGCGTCTATTCAAACGCAAATAGCAGTTTCTGGGCACGGACACCACACGGCGAGACAAATAGGGACGGGAGCGATAGAAGCTGAAGATTATGTCTAGCTCGGCGGTACGTTGCGGTACCATTGCCACAGGTGATTTAGTTGAAGATGCAAATATTTGCGTAGGCGATGGCGGCGATGGCGGCGGGGCTTCCACTTTCAAAACAGGCGCCGGCTTAGGCAGCAACTTAACTGGCTGCAGCCTAATTGGAGCCACATCTTTGGTCTGTTGCTTCTGTGGATTTATTTGCTTCTGGTGTTGCTTTTGTTTAGATGCAGGTAGCTGCTGCTTTTGATGTTGTTGCTTTTGTGGCAGGGAATGCTGCTGTTGCTGTTGCTGCTTCTGTGGCATCGGATGCTCCTGATGTTGGTGATGATGTTGTTGCTTGTGCTGATATTGCTGCTTCTGTTGATGTTGCTGCTTCTGAATCAGTGGAGCTTTCAATACCTGCGGCGTCTGCTTTTGTGACTGTGGCGACTTCAGCACCAACGGCGATAGTTTCTGTGGCTGGGGCTTTGACTTCTCCTTGCGCCGTTTCTTATTTGACTCGTCCGGCGGACGCTCGAAGCTGTAGTGAGCGCGCGTCGCTAACTCGGGAACATAGTGGGGTACTGGCAGTTCAGCCTTCTCCTTTTCTATTACAATGGGCTTGCCTTCGAGCGCTAGTCCACCGCAGAAACATTTGTACAGCTGATGGGTCATGCAAAAGGTAGCCAAATTGGCGACGTCGGGCAAACGTCGAAGCGATACCTGGCAATGCTTGAGCTGATCAAAGTCCGTATCCTTGACGGTGCAAGGCTCACTGAGTGGCATTGCGACGCTCTCGGTGCTACCATGCGTACGCTTAACATTAGTCTCGCGCTTGGCAACCTTGCTGGGACGCACTAAATCCTCATCATCCTCGATGGAGTCATCAAAGTCCTCATAGCGCTTGGGCGCTTTAGTGCAACGACGCTTTTTGTCACACTGTGTCTCGTTAATAAGTAGCGTCTCGTTGTCTGTTAAGACCAGAGTCGAGGTGAAGTCCTTTTCCATTTTGGCCAAACGGGCTGTAGCCTGACGGCGCAGGTTGAAGGCGTCCTCGTTCGAGAGACCGCGGCCCTGTAGAGGATAGCCAGTTATATATATAACGGACGGAGATCTACATACACCTATCTGATACTCACGTCAGTTTCCACGCGCATGACGCGAGTTAGCTCGGCTCCCGTACAACTGCATCCAAAGACGCAATCCGCACGGCCACAATGGTCCCGGGGGGCCGGCTCTCCCCTCATGCTCTCACAGAGACAGCCCAGTTGGCAATGATCTTTGGTGCAAGGTTTATTTGCTATAAAGAAGGATTTAAAGAAATACGAAACCTTTTAAATCTATTACAATAAATCCACTCCAATCGATAGAAGTAATTTCTATCTATTTCCTTATAAATCGAAGTTATGAAATACAGTTCAAGCTAATAATTAAAATTAAGAAACAATTCCATTTTGATGAGCAAATTGAGAATTCTCAAATCACTGATTGCCGATTATTTTAAATATATAGAAATACGAATTTTAACATCATATCTGAAATACACATTAAATCCCGTTACGTACTTCCTGCTGTCAATATATAAGATCATGTGACCCCTATTGGGTTTCAGATTACTACTACAAGTATAATTTGTATAGAAATCAACTTTGAGCGAAGAACTTACCATCCTTGGCAATGGCGGCGGCATCGATTATGGTGGCATTGAGGCGGCGCAGCTCTTTGGCCAAGCGCTGTTGTTTGTTGGGGCGTGGCTTGTTGGTGGCAGTTTTAAGCCCAGCTTTGGCCTGAGCGTCGCCTTCAGAAGCTTCCGAGCTGCCCGCAGTAGATTCCTCTTTAATAGGACTTATATCGAGAGGTGCTTCGCGTGCCGCATCGGGATCAGGCCTGATGAACGAGTTTTCGCAGCAGCTAATGGCCACTGTGTTGATCATATCATTGACCATGTCCGCGCAGTCCAACGCAATGGCATCTGGATTTTTGGGCAGTTGCTTGCGGAACTCTAAGTCGCGCAACTTCTCCGGTGGCTGCGAAGCACTGAAGCTCGCGTCCAGCTGCTCGGAGCGATCAACAACGCGTCGCACGAGAATGTGATTGCGATCGTTCATATAGGGTATTACAAAAGTGAAGCTCTTGCGCCGCCCCACCTTTGTGGACTGGACGGCAGCCTGGACTTCCGCCTCGCGCATGCTATTGGGCGATTCCTGCAGTGTAGACACGCTGAACTCTGCCCACTCACGCGTTATGTCGTGATGCGGCAGAATGTACTGCAAGTAACGTTTGGCAATTTCATTCAGGGGCCGACCCAGCTGTGGCTTCACATCCAGCTGAACGGTGGGCATGCTGACCACGGCCATACTGCCGCCGGCTAGAAGCAGGGCGGCCGTATCATCGTCCAGCGGCTTCTGATATGGCTTCTGAGAGAGAGGACAAGGCCTAAATACAGCGGGCAATGGAAATTGATTGAGTTTCTGCAGCTTGCCTTTCACCTGGCACTGGCGCGTAGGTATTACTTTGAGCTCATTGCGCAGCGCCGCGTCCACGCATCGGCTGTGGCACTGCAGCTTGCCCAGCTCCTGCGCGGTGAGGTCATTGCGATGCGGGTGCTTTTCGCGGTGCTCGTTGTTCCCCTGGCTACCAGGTAGCCGAACCATTTCGCCATCGATGCGTATGACCTGGTAGTAATACTTGTCCGTCTCCGTGGAGACGTAACTGGCCGCCTGCCAGCCCTGCCGCGTGAAGGGCATTTGGGAGCTGGGCGACTGTAGCTGTTGCATAGCAGCGATTTTCACCTTTCGCTGCCGCTGCTTGCGCTGCAGCTCACGATAAATGTTCGCTTCGTTATTGATGATGGCCATCTTCTGGTTTTTGGAGCGCTGTAGATAGTGTCGTCGCTCAGCCACAGTACGCAGCTTCTGCAAGCTGTCCGGCACCGCCGGCATGTCCATATGCGGTGGCACGCTGTGCGCCGTAACACGACCATCCTGGTACATAGGCTCGAGCAGCTCCCGATCAGCCGAACGGGTATCACGCAGATTGTTCTTCTTCATGTAAGCTTCCAGCGCATCACTGACGAAGGCACCATTGCCATCGACTGTTTTGCAGCTCTGCGGCACCAAAGGCGTCAGCAGCATGCCCGGCTGATGGGCGCTCTCATCGAATTCAACGAAATCCTCGCTCGCTTCATCGTTAAAGCTGAGCTCGGCTGTTTCCTCAGGGGCGGGTTTATTGATGGTACCATGCAATTCATTTGCGGAGCTGGAGAAGTTCAGTTCTTTGGCAAAGGTCTTCACACGCACTTTATTCATTAGCATGTCCAAAAATTTGCTGTCTACCGCCTTTTCTGTCGAAAGCTCAGGCCGTTTGTCAGCTTCGCCTGTGGGCAACGCAACAGCCACCCCCGTCGAGTCCGTTTCATGTATTGATCGTGGGACTGGCTTTTCTGTAGTAGTTTCAGCCATTTCGAATGTCCCTTCAATAATTTCGACTAACTTGGAAGGCTCGTCTTTTACCTGTTGCTTTTCCAGCGTCTCCTCTTCTACCTGCTGATGAGTTTCCCTGACTTCTGCGTGTCCATGCACACTCTCCTCTGGCCGCTTTAGATGCAGCTCAACATTTTTATTCGCATCTTCGATTAATGAGAGACTGCGTTTGCTACTTTTCAACAGCTCCAGTTGCTGCTTCATCTGCTTGGACAGCTCCTCGCCGTACAATTCCGTCTCCTCGTACTCTTTTATGTGCCCCGTTTTTTTGTAAAATCGTACCATGCTCGACGACCATTGCTTAGCATTAGCTTTGCGTCGCTTTATCATGCGTTTTAGGCGTGGATCGAAGAGAAGCAGGCGAGCCCGGCGTATGAGCAGGACTCGGTTGTTGCGCTTACGCCATGCGTAAGTGCGGATCACACAGCGCGGATTTAAAGCATAGACAATAAACCGTTTGGCATTGGCCCAGTTCCTGTGCAGAAACTCCTGTGAAACAGGATATTTGCGCTTCAGATAGAGAAATTTTCTCAAATCCTTCCCTTTGAGGACAATGCGCGGCAGTTCCTGTATCATTCTATAAAATAAAAATAAAAATAAAAAATAAATAAAAAAGAATTAATAGTCTTAAAATTTGTGATACTTTGTACATTTTACTAGATATAGATGCAATTATTGTTACCAATGCACTTTTTACAATATGTTAACGATGTATATTCGATTAATTTTTATCGATAAAAACTATTTGATTGGAAAACAGTTTTGTCGATTATTGCTTATAGCACGAACTGCAAAGATCTTAACCAAAAAAATTCACAAATAAAAAGAAAATTAAGTTTACCTATGCAGACTGTGTACGCCAAAATGGATAGATAGGTATATATATTTACAAAAACTAGATAATTAACACCATTTAAATGAAAAGTGCTGCCCAGCTACGCTTGTAATCGAAATAGGCAGCACTGATATGCTGACAAATACACACAATAATCAGCTGACGTACGAAAACGAAAAAAAAACATTAAGCAACCCTCAGTTGTGCAATTTAAGTTATTTTAAGTTTCCTCTATTTAATATCAAGCACCAGCATTCTTTGAAAACTATGACGCTTTAATATGCACATTTACAAACGGAGATACGCACCTCATACAAGCCATGCACATCAACAAATCAAACGATAAATACCGAACAATATTGGTTTAGTTATCCGAACGCCTTTGACTAAGCCTCGCACAAAAGAGATTCAGCTGCCGACAGTCGCTCGCATACACACACACAACACAACAAAGCAACGAACGGCAGCGGCAACTAAAGCATTTTCTCACTGTGCTGCTATAGTAATTGCGAGTTAAAGCTAATTTTATCAAACACGAATCTTCGCTGACATTACGCATGTGCACAGCAAAAAGACATTTGTAAATTATTAAACTTTGCTTCCAATTCAAGAATAAAGCGTGTATAAATTTTGCGATCACAAACAGCTCTGCACGGGCCCTTAAACGACTGCCTTGCCTTGTGTGTATGAGTATGAGCGAACGCCAGTGTCAGTGTGTGGATCCGTTTTCACGCATTCCAACGGAATGCAATGGAATGGAATGGCACAACAGTAGTATTCTTATGTCATACACGTGTGTATGTATACATGCACGTACACATGCATATGTAGTGTACTTCTACAATCTATGTAAAGATGTGTGCGTGCGCACGTGGTCGCCGATAACCGTTTTATTTTGGTTAGATGGAAAAAGAAAGCTAAGCAAGAGACGTTATATTTAGAACAAATTTATATGTATTGATGGCCTAACATAATTACTTTACGAATTAAGTTTAGAATCGCCCTGTCATTATTTTTCAACTGGAAAAATTGCGATCTTTACTAATGTAATAGCAATTATAAATCTCAATAGCAATTAATAAAAAACATTACGCAAAAATTATTTTGAAAATTGATTAATGCTATTACATACTAGTTATTTACTTAAGGGTCGTAATATTGCCTGCTTTGCAAACACAAAATAAAGCCGTTCGTAATACGTATTAAATAAATCGATAACCTCAAAATAAAATCCAAGATGGCGGCGCTGCAGTGACTACATGCATACGGGTTTGCCGATCGCATGCGTCAGAATATATCGCGCCGAAAACTTTCCGTCCCACACACAAATGCACGGCAAAAGTTCCAAGAGGAAAATTTCGATTAGCCGACAATGTCCTGCCAAGTAAAAATTATATCGAAAAAGAAATAAAAAACACTCACCTGCACAAAACTGTGCTCGCACCGAGCTGTACGATGCTTTCTCCTATCTAATGCAAGGGAAGAATTTGGTTTATTAACTTTTTCACTTAAACGCGCAATTATTTGCGCCTCTCGCTGCTGACGTAGTTAAAAGCGCACCACATACGAGCTACCACATATATGTATACATACACAATTCATTTACATATATCGACGACTGCATGATGAATTTCAATATGGAGACCGATAACAAAGTAAAACAGGCAGCAACGCGGAATGGAACACAGGGTTGCTGAACGCTAAAAACTTGAAGCCAAGTGATATTCAAAGCTTTGGAAATTAGCGGGAAAAGCAGTCTGGTCTGAAGCTGAACTGCTTTTGCTGTTGATTCTCGTTTATCTGTGCCCCCCCTAACAGTAATGTCGGCCCTAACGCCATAGGATAAACTACACCAAGATGATTACATAAGCCAAACAAGTGTCATAATGAACATGTCCAAGGCGATGACACGTCAGCAAACATCGTTTAACAAACGCTGCTTGGCAACCCTGTATTCCGTTTTTCTTATTTAAACAAAAAGCCATTGCTCAACCCTACAATTATAAGTTTAGGCGTAGTCATGAAACAATTTGTATTTATAATTATAATTTTTACTTTATTATTTTATATAAATTTGATAAAAGCATGAGAAAATGAAAAAAGAAGCTTCATCCAAAGATGGACCTGTAAATGAACAGAAAATGAATTGAGATGAGAAGTTTGATTGAAATTAAAAATAACAGATTCATGAAAATACTTTTCAGTAGGACCTATTTTAAGGATTGTGTTGTTGCGGTATTTGTGAATCATAACACATTCAGATTTCCTTTTTCATCATCGATAATGGTTTACGCTTGATAGTCAATATTTTAATTTAACACACCTTATGATTGATCTGTCCTACGAGCACTGTAAATTAAGACAATAAAAAAATAAATGTATTGAAATACAAATTTGTAATATAGTTAATCTATATATATATTAATTTTTAGTTCAGTAGGACCTATTTTTGAGGATTGGGTTGTTGCGGAATTTGTGAATCATATCACATTCAGATTTCCTTTGTCATCAACACACGAAAAAACTAAATGCCAATTGCAATATATGAAAAATGCTTACCTTTAAAACTTGAATTATATCGGAGATTACATCTATAGGATGCCTGTAAGAAAAATGGACCGTTTTTTTAAAGCTAAGTTATACAGATGAGTATGCATATTTTATTTATTTATTTATTTATTTTTTTTTTTTTTTTTTAGAAATTTTCAGTAAGACCAATCACGCATTCAACATGAGAAGTTTCTCTTAGTTTTCAGATAGGGGCGAAAGCTTTACGCTCATCATGTAGAAAGAAAATCTATATATTATTCAATATATCATTTTATTTTGCTTACCCTATGTAATAATTCATTTCTGGAAAAGTAGTTCCAAGGATATAACTGCAAAATATAATAAAGGCATATTAGGAACATACAAATCACTTTTACATCTTTAGATTATTTTAATGTGGTTTCAGTAAGACCAATCACGCATTCAACATGGGAAGTTTCTCTTAGTTTTCAGATAGGGGCGAAAGCTTGAAGCTCATCATAAAAGAAAATTTAAAATATGATAAATTTAAAGTATACTAACCTTTAGAGAGCAACTAAAGTAGGCCACCAGCCATTTGGGGAGTGTACACCAGCAATAGAACTATAAAATGAAGAGAAATTTTAATTAAAAATGCATTCAGATTTATTTTTAAGTAATGCATTAAATCTTTTTATCAGTAAGACCAATCACGCATTCAACATGGGAAGTTTCTCTTAGTTTTCAGATAGGGGCGAAAGCTTGAAGCTCATCATGTAGAAAGAAAATCTATATATTACTTAATATATTATTTTATTTTGCTTACCTTATGTCATAATTCATTTCTGGAAAAGTAGTTCCAAGGATATAACTGCAAAATATAATAAAGGCACGTTAGGAACATACAAAACATTTCTACATCTTTAGATTATTTTAGGGTGGTTTCAGTAAGACCAATCACGCATTCAACATGGGAAGTTTCTCTTAGTTTTCAGATAGGGGCGAAAGCTTGAAGCTCATCATAAAAGAAAATTTAAAATATGATAAATTTAAAGTATACTAACCTTTAGAAAGCAACTAAAGTACGCCACCAGCCATTTGGGGAGTGTACACCAGCAATAGAACTATAAAATGAAGAGAAATTTTAATTAAAAATGCATTCAGATTTATTTTTAAGTAATGCATTAAGTCTTTTATCAGTAAGACCAATCACGCATTCAACATGGGAAGTTTCTCTTAGTTTTCAGATAGGGGCGAAAGCTTGAAGCTCATCATGTAGAAAGAAAATCTATATATTATTTAATATATCATTTTATTTTGCTTACCTTATGTTATAATTCATTTCTGGAAAAGTAGTTCCAAGGATATAACTGCAAAATATAATAAAGGCACGTTAGGAACATACAAATCACTTTTACATCTTTAGATTATTTTAGGGTGGTTTCAGTAAGACCAATCACGCATTCAACATGGGAAGTTTCTCTTAGTTTTCAGATAGGGGCGAAAGCTTTACGCTCATTAATATATGAGATATTTGATCAATTTTAATTATATATACATAATTACATTTACTTTTTAATTTGAAGACAATCTACGACATTCAAGTTAAGCATGTGGAACCTTTCAGATTAAGTTCTGTAACATATAAAACAATATATTATTAAATTGCTTATTAAGATTAAAGTGTTATTTACATCATTTTATAGAAACATTCCTCAGATGTTTTTGTTATCAATTCAGTAAGACCAATCTCGCATTCAACATGGGAAGTTTCACTTAGTTTTCAGATAGGGGCGAAAGTTTAAAGCTCATCATCTCATGATAACAAAACACTTGAACAATGTAGAATTATAAATTTGGAACTAGCATTCAAAACTCACCTGCGGGGCTCAGATGATGCATTCGGTAATTAAAAACCTAAAAGGTAATTAAATATGCATATCGATTTACAATAAAAAAATACAATTTATTGCATTGCGAATGTCACTTATAAATGCAATGAAAATATGCATTTGTACAGCTCACATGAACAAGTGGCCGTCTAAAATTTTAAACTTAACAACTAAGAAAGGGCTCTGCAGAGGATAAATGCCTAATGCCTACTTTTATAGAAATTATTCTATTCCTATTCCTGAGCTTCTTCTCGATCTCTATCCTTGTCCTTCTTCTTCTTCTTCTTTTTCTCCTTCTCAACAGGTACTTCAGCAGTGGGTTCTTCGGCAGCTGGCGCCTCCCCCTCCTCTCCCTTATGCTTCTTCTTCTTTTTCTTCTTTTCTGTCGTGGCGGGCGTCTCATCAACTGCTGCTTCCTCTGTGCTGGATGTACTGTGTTTGCGCTATATACAGGAATTGTTTTTAGAGTCGAATGTAATTCATATAACTAATTTATTTTTCAAACCTTGCTGATATCATTGGAGCCATTTGTGGGCGTTGCAGTTTGTGGAGCGACAGCTGCCGCTGGCTTCTTGGCATTGTAGTCCACAAAGCCTGTTAGCCATTCCTTTGGGGTGTTCTCATTAGGCCTGCCAAACTTATCCAGTTTGCCGGCAGCAATGAGCGCCTTCTTAGCTGAAGCCTTAGGACCTAATCCCCACTTGCGCGGATACGTGTCACGCTCCATGATCACACGTTTAATCTTTGCTACAACGCCATGATCACATGAGGACATAGTAGCTGTGGTCATCATTGCGATGGCCAGGCAAATCGCCTCGCCTTTTGTGGTGCAGATCACAATCTCCTGCTCTATTTCAATGCCATCCTCATAGCGCAAGACGCCAGGCAACATAATTTTGGCACCATAGCAAACAGCATTGACCTAGAAAAAGTTAACAGTTATATATTTGGTAAAAATTTCTTAAGCTTTATATTCTGAAAGAGTTGTGGTCTGAAATTTACTTTGTCAGATACGCACGTCAGGCGCAACACCAACATACACACATCAGCGTCATTACTGTTCCCAGTCATAGTCACAGTCGCCGCTGGTTAAATACGAGCGATTGCCGGCTTAATATCATGGGGTATTATTGACAAATCTTTGAATACAATTCGACATACCGAACTGTCCTTCATGATGATGCGCTTGTGATTAATGAGAAGACCCTCCAAGGGTTTGATCACGCGACGCAGCATAGACTCGTCCTTGTGATTCTCGTACAGCCACATGGCATCAAGCACATCATGCATAGTGACCATGCCATCCCTCTCGGACTGTATGCCAGAGCGAACGCGACGTAGTTCCAACATCTGGCCACCAACGCCAAGAACTAGACCCAGATGGACGCACATAGTACGTATGTAGGAACCGGCCTCGCAACTAACCCAAAAAACACCTAAACACGTAAGTATCGAGATAGAAACAAAAAATTGTGTTACCAATATAACTGTGCATTCGCCAGAGCAAATACTATAATTATGCTGTATTTCCAGTTGACTTTTAGCCATGTGCATCTCTGCTATAAGCAATGCAGCGACACACAGGCTGCTTTTGGAGGGTAAAGTATGCTATGTTTTCTCGACTTACCCATATTACGGGACTCGTCGTAGTCCAGCAATTTGCTATCATAGACTGTGCGTACACGTAACTGACGCTTCACAGCAGAAATGAGAGGCGGCCGCTGGAATAGAGCACCACGCAATTTCTCCAAGCCCTGACGAACTTTGGCAACCGATTCAACGGCACCGTGAAGTTTAAAAATAGCAACATACTCTTTGCCGGCACTTTGTTGCGATTTGACGAGACGCGTAGCGCGGTCGATGCAGACAATTAAGCAGCCTGTGTTAGAAAATATACAAAATATGCGCAGGCACGTGTGTCAGTAACGATTTTTAGGTTGGATTGAAAAGTATCGCGCGTTAGATATGAGCGAACTATCGAACAGCAAATGAGTTCCACTGTTAGTGGGAACTATCCGACTTACCTGTAACCTTCGGATCCAATGTTCCGGAGTGCCCGGTTTTCTCCACTTTCAATATCTTCTTGATCCATGCGACCACCTCGTGGGAACTGGGATTTGAGGGCTTATCGAGATTAATAAAGCCGGTTTTTATATATTCTTTGATATCACGATTGAGCGGCGATGAACCATGGGCTAGCGGAGTGTAGTGATTCGAGCGTATGTTCAGTTTATCAAAGTTTTTAAGTAGTAGAGGCCACTGGGAAGTGTCCAGTTCAGCTATTTTTGACGATGGTTTTATTTGGAATTGGTTCTCTTTCTGCAGAGTGCCAATGTCAGTGCCATCAAGTGGCTCTTCCTTGATTTTCTTCTTTTTTTTGCGAGAATCTACAATTAAATATTTTCATGGATATTAAAGCACTTTGCTTATGTTTTTATTTTTATTGTAACTTACCAACGTCAGTCATTTTAATTAATTTTACTTCTCACGATGCGCGCGATGACAGAACACGTCCGCACGTGGTGGCAGGTTAAGGAAAATGGCCGAGTAACGCACGTGTTGAATGAATTGAATAATCGCATTGCGAACTAGTTCCGATATTTTCACTCGGATGAAATATCGATTCATAATTATCGTTAGATATTTATTATAAATTAATTTAAATAAATTATATATAAGTATATATTTTGTTAGTATTAATAGCAAAATAAAACATGCTAGAAAACTAATTTTTGATAGAATAGGTACATTATTTTTTAACTCTTTTTCTTGCTCATAGGTGTAAGTTTTGTTCAATACCAACAGAAGTGATTAGGTTGAAGATGAAAATTATCATATTAATACCTTTCGATATGACATCGAATGTTCATTATGAGCATACTAAGATAAATCACAAGCTATAAAGCAGTGGTTACCATAAAAATTCATATCGATAATGACTATCGAGCTTGCAAGTCACATTTGGAAAGGTTCTCGATTAATTTAAATACATCTCTATCTTTGTTTTGACTAACAAATGGAGCAGGTCGAAGGAAGTCAAATTGATGGTGTGATAGTTGATAAAAAGGAAGGTCAATTAAAAGCCACGACGAACACGGCTATTAGGTGCCTAAAATGCGACAAAGTGTTTATATTCCCCGGTGACAAAGATGATTGCTTGGCGCATTTGTACCTCGAGCATCGTCTGATCATAGCAGATGTGGAAGACATAGCGCTCCTTGAAGACTATCTGCAATACTGGCAGAAGGAGTTCCAAAGTAAGTGTATATCACATATTGCATATATAAAGTGAATATAATAACGCAATTAATCACTAATAATCTAAATTATAGCACATGAGTTTGAACAGTATTGCACGACGATGTTTCTGGATCAGCTACCAAATGGAAGCTACTCAAAGAACGAGAAATATTATCTGCTTTGTGATATACTACCGCAGGACTTTGAGCTACGCAAGCGGTTGCAGGACCAGCGCCTAAGTGCTGCACTAGAGCAGCATCAGTTTGAGCTGACGGATCGCAGCTTTAGCAAGGAGTGTCTCTTCTGTCGTACTGTCATTACAGGATTACGGGCTGACTATTTAGCGCATCTGTTCGACAAGCACTTTCTGCTTGTGGGCAAGCCGGAGAACTTGGTCTATGTGGACGAGCTGCTCGATCAGCTGGAGGACAACCTAAAGAAACTGGTCTGCCTGTACTGCGAAAAGATTTTCAAGGTAGCCTCAGCCTCAATATTATATTCTTAGTTTAACTAAAGGTTCTGTCATCCCCAGGACAGACCAACTTTGAAGGAGCACATGCGCAAGAAGGGCCACAAGCGTATTAATCCCAACCGTCGTGAATACGACAAATTCTTTCTGATCAACTACAATCGCACGACCTCAAGACCTGTGCCGCGCAGTAGACCGCGGAAGGAGCGCCATTCCGGCATATCAGAAGACAATGCCAGCGTGGACTTTGACAAGCACTTTGCGCGCCAGAACTCGGATGCAGATTGCGATTCAGATTGGTCCGACTGGGCAGCTGATGGCGAGCCCCATGCCATCAAGTGTCTCTACTGTGCCCACTTGGAGACTCAGTTTGGCGATCTAAAGCAGCACATGTTGGAGGCACACCACCTGGACTTTGAAGCCGTCACCAGCTCCTTAAGCTTTTACCAAAAAATCAAGGTTGTGAACTATGTGCGGCGGCAGCTCTGTTTGTTACGTTGCGTTTGCTGTGACTTGCAATTTGATGAGTTTGAGCTTCTGTCCGAGCATATGGTTAAAGAGTCGCACTGTGGCTTTGGGGACCGCTCCAAATGGGATAAGCCCGAATTTTTTTTTCCCTACATTGATAACGATGGACTTTTGTGCGTTCTCGACGACAGCACTGGAGAAGAATTGGATGCAGATGTGGTTCGCATCATATCTGAAGACAATGCAGTGCAGATAAACAAGGATGCGGAGCGTTTATCGTTAGAGAATTTTAAATTGTGAATCATATTAGAAAAAAAAAATTATTTAAATGAACGACAAAATATAAATTATTCCCGATATTTAATATATCGAGATATTAATACTGACGACGATGATGTATGAAGTAATAAGTAAAATAAAGATAAATACGGATATGTTAGATTTATCACTCGATGCAAAAAAAAAAAAAAATGTATAATAACAGTATACAATATCGATATTGTCTAGAGATAACTGTAGAAGTTCAGTGCTGTAAAACTCTATAGACAAAGTGCAACGCGTTTTTGGTATTTTTGTGTGTTTTTGTTTTGCTAAGTGCACTGACATCATTCCGCTTTCTTTAAGAAATTTGTTATTAACAATGGAAGCTCTAGACATTTTGGAGAAAAGAATAGATGCATTGAACCGTGTGCTAGGTCCTTTGCCGGAAGTACAGATTGGAGATACTGATGGAAATACATCGAAGACTGCCAACATTGTGGACACTCTCTGCTCTGCCAACGCCTTGTTGAGCGAAGCCACAATGGGACGAACCAAGGTGCAGCAGTGCGTGGGACGAGCAGCCGAACTAGAGAAGTATTTGGACCCCGACTACTTGGAGGAACAGCAGCAAGTTCGCGCCAAAGAAGTCTACATAAATGCCGTTGCACCCGAGCTATACGCACAGAGCGAGCAGTTGGGACGGATTAAACAGTTGGAGCCGGCGCTCGGTGCCGAATATTTTCGTAGCATTCCCAGCGAGTGTTTGGACAAGCTGAAGCAAATAACAGACAATAACGGCGAGTACGCGCAGCAGAGCGAACTAATCGAGGAGAGTCTCATATTGGCCATGAAGCGATACGGCGAAATACAAGCGGGCCTGCTCACCTCGTTGGACGTGATGAACCAGCGCCTCGACCAGGTCGAACAGCGCATGGAGCAGCAGAAACGTGCAGAGCTCACAAAGGATGTGCCTCCCAAGGACTGAAGTGCTCAACTCTCTCCAATAAGTATTGACCCTTAGAAATTGTTCCACTGTTCGCCTGTAAGACTTTTATTTAATATGCTAGCAAAATACACGTATCTATCAATTACAAACAGAGTTTACCTAAATCCTATGCACTGAAATGTTTGTCATAGGGCAGCTGATAAGTCTATTCCCTAGAATATAATATGAATTTATCTTCCTTATTAATACTTATACAATATTGATCGTCAAAGCTTGAGAGTTTTTTGAATTCATCTGAATTAGTACGCATTACATAACTGTTCGAGGCTGTTTTTTATATACAACTACTGGGCTTCTTTAAATTTTATTTCTGAAATTATAAAGCACAGATGTGATGCGCCTGCAGCACTTCACGGAAACTCGACCTTCCTTGTTAGTCTTATGTGGTTCTTAAAGCTAAAAACTAATGCTGCGATGGCTTAGAAGCGCAGCTCATTGCGTTGTATTTGGTCGTAGACGGACTGCGTCAATGACAAGTAGCAGCCATTGGCGTGATCATAGTAGAAAAGCTCATCGTCGATCGTGGCTGGGTTGTAGCCCTGCTGCTGCAGCTCCACCTTGCGCAGCTTGAATGTGCCAGTTAGATCGATGCGTCGCAGGAAGCGCAAGAATTGTGGACGCGCATAGCTTGGCACGGCGCTGGCAAGAGCTGTACTCAGCTTGGAGACATCTACCTCCCGGGTGGGATCATAGATGGCGGCCATGCCAGCACGTCCCTCTGTCTGGGGTATGACAACTCCGTAGACAATGGTGTCCTTGTAGTTGACCAGATTGCTGACCTGTGCCTCCACTTCGCTGGTGGAGACATTCTCGCCCTTCCAGCGGAACGTGTCGCCCGTGCGATCCTTAAAGTACAAATAGCCTAATTCGTCGGCCACCAGCAGATCTCCCGATATGAATGCCTTGTCACCTTTGCTAAATACGTCGCAGACGACCTTCTTGGAGGAGGCCTTGGTGTCCACATAGCCCAAGAACTCTCGAGTGGGATTGCCCTTGACGATTTTGCCTATAAAGACGCCCGGCTCATGCGGAGCGCACAGCTCACAGAGACCATTCTCGTTGCGTATGGGCTCGCCGGTGTGGGGGTCAGCGCGGATTATGGAAATGGGGTAGACTTGCGGCAGAATGCGGGAAATGAAGCCAATGGCGCCAACAGTGCTGTCGTTGTTCATGATGTTGGCGTTGCCCTCGGTGGCGCCATAGAACTCGCCCACTTTGGCTATGTTGAAGCGCTCGACGAACTGCTTCCAGATCTGTGGGCGCAGCCCGTTGCCAAAAACCATGCGCACCTGGTGCTGCCGATCATGTGGAGCTTCTGGCGTAGCCAACACATAGCGGGCCATCTCGCCAATATACTGGCCAACCTGGGGGTTGCGTGAGATGAGAAATTGTTGGAAAACGTGATGGAGTCTCCTACTTACCGTGCACTTGAAGCGGGCGCAGTCGGCAAAGTAGCCCGAGGCACTGAATTTCTTACGTATGACCACGGTGGACCCGAAGAGCAGCGCTTGGCCCATGCTCATAATGCCACCGGCCGTGTGGTAAAGCGGCAGTGGGGTGTAGAACACATCGTTCTCCCGGAAGCCCAAAGTAAAGTGTATCCCGGCGGCTATAAAAAAGTAACTGTGGACAAGCGAAATACGTGCTACGTGCTACGTCATCTGCCTTACAAAATCTCTTGAAGTCGAACTTACCGCGAGTGTGTAATCACAGCTGCCTTGGGTAGTCCCGTCGTGCCCGATGTGTAGATGTATACCAGCTTATCTTGGTGATTGGCCCGAATAGCACCGGCGGTTACCTTATCCTTGGCCGCCGAGTCCAGCAAGGCGTTCAGCTGCTGGGCCAAGCCCTGGGCTAGACCTTCCGTGGGTTCAGCTACATTGGCCTCATTATTGAATTGATAGAGCGCCACATGAGCGGGTAGATCCTTGGCAATATCCATGACCGCTCCCCGGTAGCTCACGCCGTAGATGAGCGCCGTGCAGTTGCCCACTTTAATACTGTGCTGCAGCGATGGTCCACGCAGGTTCGTATTGATCAAGGGCGTAATCACTCCAATCTTGGACAGGCCCAGCCAGATGGCCACGAACTCGGGACGGTTCTCTAGCAGCAGCCCGACTACGTCTCCCTTCTTATAGCCATGACTATGAAATACATTGGCGACGCGGTTCGCCTGCTCATTGAGCAGCCGGAAGGTCCACTTCTGTGATTCGTTGACGATGGCCAGTTTGTCCGGGTGTTTAGCTACAGTCGCTTCAAAGACGTCGCCCACGTTAAGATTCTTTCGCTCCAGGTGCTTGATAAACATCAGTACACGAATATAGGCAATCAGAGCGCTGTAACAGAATGTGTGAGAACTCGAATGGAATCGAATGGAATATAATGGAATGGATGTGCATCCAATTGATCTCACGTGGTATCGCGTGGCCCAGTTACTGCCGCTATGTAAAACCAGCGCCACCCTGGCTTCACCAGCAGCAACACAACCAAGCCAACATAGAGGGCGGCCAGTCCGTACCAGGTTCCCTCGTAGTACCAGACCACAGCTGTAAACGCGGCTACAACTGGCACCAAGAGCACCACAGGAACCCAACTGCGGGAGTGGGTCTTCCTATTGGCCCTAGCTTCGTCGTGGCCCATGCTGATTCGCACTTCCTTAGGTGTTATCTGAAATTAACATCAACAGATCAATGCTAGACAAGTTAGATCGATTATCTGACCCAACGTGGAGCTACATACTTTTCTATGCACATAACAAGAATATATTTGATTGGAGGCCAGTTTCATTCATCGAGATCGAATACTTTTCCCTAGTATAGCAAATAATATATCCCAATATCCCAAGCAAAGGTCGTGTTTACATATGTATGTGTGGGAGTTTATGCACGAGTATGTCGACTGTTCATGCCAGTCGGACACTCCCGACTCGATCTCCTTTATTTTTGTATACCTTGAACCCATTGAAAAATATATTTCAAATACTAGAGACATACAGTTTAGTTTTGCGTACATACATATACATACATATGTATGTATGTATATGAATGTCATGACTCATGATCATCTGAAAGTTTGATTACGATTGTCCATCTACAAACCGAATTATTAATCAAATAAGTTCCGATAACTTAACCCACGTGGCAGAGCAAGCGAGACAGCAAGATGTCTGCCATCCGTACACATATATGTACATATATATATATATATATATATATATATATATATATATATATAAGCGTTATATCAGCACGTGTATGCGTGCGTGTTTATACATGCTTGTGCAGAAACGAAGCGAAGATTTCTTGGAATATGATTGGTTCTTCAAAGGGTTCAGGGGATCTCGTAGTCAATCAGTCTCGACAAGACCTTTCTTACTTGGTTTCGTTTGTTTAATTTCTGACACTTGACAGTGTCGCTTCAAATATAAATGCTTAATCTACGGAATCGAGTATACCAAATACGTAATGCTCTTCGAGGCATACATATGTATCTTCTGATAACTGAAAGAGCAAAGGCGATAATTATAAACATACATATGTATGTACATACATATGTACATACATATGTGCAAGACTTTCTGCTTTTCCATAAGCTGTTCTAAGCCAGTTTTCATCGCGTATTCAAATGAGTCAAGTACGCGGCTTGGCGTAAAGAGGTCATTAAAGCCAAGTATAATTATATATGCTAAATATATCGATTTCTTTTAATAAGCAAAAAATACAAAGTCCAGATTAAACCCATTCCTCCTCTCTAAAGTATTATAATGAATGCTCCAATTAAAAATCTTGGTTATTAGGTATGAGCAGTCAAGAGTTCAATATTATTTACTTACCTTTAACAACTAATATCGGGTATATGTATATGAATTTAATCGTAACTTTTGTTGACTCTCTATGTCTATTTTGTGAAACTCGACTCCAAACATTTTAGACTAGTTTTGCGTAGGATAATTAAAGGTTGATGTACGTTTTCAATAAACAGAACCTGGCGCCTGACCCCATTAAAGTCAGTGCTCCTTAAGTCGCTTAGGGTCAAGAGAGACAGGTTTTCATATATGTACATATGTTCGATGGAGATTACGATTTTTGCGAACAGCTTTTATTGCTAGACTGAATTGCAAAAGCGAGCTAACACCAAAGTAGATGATGACTTAAGAGAGAAATCATATCTGCAACCCATTGAAAATGGGAATTCAGGGTATAATGGTATTGTGAAAATGTATGGAACAGGCAGAAGGAGACGTCGACCCCACAAAGTATATATATTCTTGATCAGCATAAAAAAATAAGTTTGTTTAGCCGTCCGTCTGTCCGCCTGTCCATCCGGCCGTCCGTCCGTTTGATAACTTATCCCATTTCTTAATTATAGATACAAAATTTAAAATTGGAAACCTTTTTTTACATTTTGCATAATTTCTGCACCATTTTAGCTAGAGATTTGTATATTTGTATAGATATTATGGATATTCAGATTTTGTAATTTTCAGATTTTTAATGCCACGCACCCTTCGCTACCAATTTGAAAAAAAAAGCAACACATTTCAAATACTAGATAATAGTAATTTTGCAAATAGATACATTTGAATGCTATTAATATATTTTGTAAGTTTCTGAAGATCGTACATCTAGAAATGCAATTATAAGCGTCCAGGTCACGGCAGCAACTGCGCGGTAAGCAGAGTGCGCGCTTATACTTGTGTAAAGAAGAGTATTAGTTTTTTTTTTTCAGGGTTCAGGGTATCATGCAGTCGAGCTGTCTCAACTAGAGCCTTCTTATTAGTTATCTTAAGCCCTCATTGATATTCACATCAAATACGAGATGACGCGCATCGTTATAGTATATAAACTTAATAAAGTATCGCAAATTTATGTGTGAAGTTTCCGATCTGAACTCGCAATGTATACGCCATGCCAAATTAAAAAATTTTGTTTCTTCAATACGATCGATTTATTTGAACCTTACTTTAAGCGCAATTATCTTTGACTAATTTTTGATTTTTGTACAAGTTATTGTGATTTCTTTACTCATTAGCCCCGCATCACTCGTCTAGCCGAGCCCGCGCATCAGTGGATTGTGGGTTGTTTAGTTTGCACATGCTTCGCTTGCCCGTTCACATTATTTTTTAAGTAGTTGGCGCTATATTTACCCGAACTGTTAGTTTTAGCAAATATACATATTTTGTTTTACTCTGGTGTCGGGCTGATCGGCGCTAATTGTCAAAGCGGTGACCGATGCGGTTCGAGATCTCTTTGAAGTGCATCATCGCCTTTCGCTGAGCGTCGGCTGCCAGCTTATTGGACAATCGTATCAGCAGGCAAATGGTCAGGGCCGCAGTGAGACCCACGAAATAGAAAAGTATCTGAATTGGGGAGCAGTTCCGTCAGTTGGTTACAGATGCAAGGCTACTCAGGTTTACCTTGTGCCAGATATTGAGCTTCACGGCAATGTGTGGCAGTTCCCCTTCCTCAGCTAATCGGACATTATCGGTACTTTTCATCATGGTCTTTGAATATTTGCCAGACTGGTCTAGTCGGCTCTCTCAGATTCTTTCGATATATTTGGCCTTTATAAGCTATGATTTCGTCTTCAAATATATGACGTATAGTTTTAAGTCAACGTGAGAGATTTGAGATTTGATATAGAAAACACTGGATACTTTAAAGCAACTCAACATAATATAATGCTTCATATAGGGCTATTCTAACCCACTAGTGAAACAATTTAGGGGTTCCCCGACCTTCAGAAAGCATTAAAAAGGTCTTGATTTTAGATGTCTACCTGCAAATAGTCATATTTATTATTAATAATCGTCTCCACTCTATTCGAAATCCATTCCAAGTAAGCGGGGGTGCAGGAAATAGCATCAAGAAATCCTTAAGGCTTGAGTGCTAATTGATTATTTTCTGTCTAATATTTCGGCATGAGTAAGTTCAGAGTATTTACTTCCTTATGGTATAAATGCTAATATACTGTCATGGAAATATTCGATATTTTTATATATCAGGCAATTATCAATATGCTAATGTAAACGGCATCAACGACGCAAATGCAATATATATACATGTATGTATATATGTATATGCATTTATTTATATGTATATGTATTTATATAAAGAATTCATTCTGTCAACCTGTTTGGTGTTGACCTACACCATGGACTTGACTTTCAGACCCAGTCGACCATTAAATATTGAGATGCGAATGAATAGCGAAGCGAACTACATGAAACTTGTTTTCAAAGCTCGGAATGGGCACTACGATCGAATATTTAAACTATATGCGGCGACTGTGTATAAAGCCCTGCAGCATAAAACAACGCAGAAATCAAAGCAATTAACGAGTGGGATCCTTGGGTGGGTTACACTTTGAGATACCCTGTCAAAGGCTATTTATTAAACTTAAGTGAGTTTCACATTTTATTTGAATCCCATTAATGTCTGTGAGCTTGGCAAGACTTTATGAAATTTGAGTTAATAACGAATCTTATTCAAAAGTAGTATAGTCACAAATTATATAAACCCTATTGGTACACATACATATATGTAATTGACTCGTGTCAAGGAAGTCTGCTGCATTCGTTCGGTGCCGCTGATCAAACTGCTCTGCCAGCTCTTTGCTAACAGGGTGTAAAAGCATCGGAAAGAAAACTGGTTTCGTGCGTTTTTTCACATACTCACATATATACATATATGGTTTTGCTGCGGTTCGAATCGAGCACAAAAGCCCCAAAAATGTTAATAATATATCAACTATATCTTACCTGCGCGGAGTTCAAGGCTGTCGTACCTTGGCCAGGGGCAACAGCATCATTCATTTTGCGCTACGATGTGAGACAGACGCTGCCGATAAGAGTCGCTCCACGGCGTCGATAACAGTGTTGATTAACGTCTGCAGGCTGCGGGTAATTAAGTTAGCTATATTGTTTTACTATTGTGGAGTTTAGACTGCTTGTTGTTGCTTTTATTTTGTTTTTGTCGTTCTTCTTTCTTCAGTTTATTTGTTACTTTCAAAACGAAATTGCGGGTAATTAGACGTGAGTGCGATAAGAGATGTGAGGCGCAATTGTAGCCAAACTGACACTAAGAAAAATGGATTTTTTTTATTTTAAATTTTGTTTTGTTTTGTTTTTTGTCTGTTGCGGTTCGCGGCGTTACCTGGAACTGGAGCTGGAACTGGAGGCTGCAATTGGGGCCTTTTCTATTAGTGTGAGCTCAAGGTGAGGCTTATTTATGGCTTTTGGGCTGGGCTATTGTCAGTTGCTTTGGCCGCGAGCTTAATGTGTGTCAGTAATTGCTATAAAAATATTATTATTTTTTAAATATATTTTGCATAAGCGGATGCAATTTTGACGCTTCATTAATGGTTACGACAAAGCGTAACTAAACTTATTTGCGAGTTTCAGCTTTGAAATGGGTTTTAAGTTTTTCTGTCTCTCAACAAGAAAAGTCCCAGGCGTACTATAACTATGGCCATGTATTTAATAATACTACGCTATATTTTCTTCTGAAGAACTATAATAGTAGCCAGGTCCGCGATTCCTTTAATTCGAAGTCCCTTCCATAAGTATTTATAAATGTATAAAAATATGTATATGTACTTGGCCAGATTTTTGGCAAGCACAAACGAGAACTGATTCTAAAGTTGTTCCAACTAAATAATTCAATTGAATATTTGCAAAGTCACTAAATCTGAACTCGCCCACGCAAATAACTCATTTATCATTCATTGTAATTGGCAAGCAAACTGCCTAATTCCATGATACAAAGTAGTTATTGATCTGCACTCAGAAAACAGTGCGCTTCAAAGTCATTCTTCTATTGATCACCTGGAAATGATATACTGATTATATATGTATGTACATCTGATCCTTGTATGCCTGTAATAACTGTTTTGTATCATTTTTTAATGACTGTTTTTTCCAATAATTAATTTAATGTCGAGCAAAACATTTGCTATAAATAAGAAACAACAAATATACATATGTATGCTATTTTTCCACATTTGTCTTTCATGCTTTTGTTTTTGTTTTAGTTTTTGTTGCTAGTGTTGTCATTAGTGTTGCTCTGTTGCAGTTGCAATTACAATTGTAATGAGGTCAAAGTCCCAATTAGCAGTCAACAGTCACAAGTGTGCCTCGGCATCTTCACAATGCAACAATGAATGAATGAATGAATGAATGATGAAGCATCTTCACTTTCACTAGGCGTTTCATTTTCTCTCGTTTCACTCTTTGCTGTTTGCTTTGGTTTTTTTTTTTTCTTCTCTATTATTATTATTATTCAGTTTGCACTTTATCTGTGGCAGAGTTGAACAATGTAGCCCAGCTAACTATGGCTGAGGACTCTAAAAGCAAATTTATTTTGCAAGCCAATAATCGAGGTCGTGACGTTGAACAGAGTAAAAATGATCTTAGGCTAAAGCCTTGTGGCACGCACTTGTTTACTCTTGATGCACATGCAATTTCCGTTAGGTTTCAGTTCATTCGCCGCCAAAAGCTTATTGTTTCATTGCTTCGTGTTCGTTTTGCCGGTCGCGTCTTTAGGCCAACAGCTCAGCTCGCCAACTGAGCCCAAGCTGAGCCGTCGCCCAAGCTCTAGCTGATGGCTCGAACAGGCAGCAGTCGACGTCTGCGTCGACGTCGTCAACTTCTCGACGCCAAAGCTGGCTTCAGCTTAAAACAATACAAGCGCGGCAGCGCACCTGCAGCAGTCAGTGTGTATGTGTGTATGTGTGTATGTGTGTATGTGTGTATGTGTGTATGTGTGTATGTGCGCATGTGTGTGCGACCGCCGGCTTTGTAACAAGTATTTCAGATAGAATTCAATTGCTGCCTTTGATTGAAGTTTTTGCTCCTTGCATGCACATTTTGATTTGGTTGCACGCACGTGCAAATCGCTGGCTGTAAATATGCACTAAATTTAGTAGGGTATATCAATTGTATCTTACATACAAGAATGCCTAATGTAAGAAATTTTATATTATTTTAATTGAATTAAAATCTATAAGTATTATTCTATTTTTGTTCACAATGTTTAATATTTGATCTTTGTATGCGAAAATCTAATACATTGTGTATAATTTTTAATTTTATTTATTTTATTTTTTTTTTCGCAAAATTTATTTTAAATTAGTTTGTTTTATTACGTTGAATTAAATGGTATTTTGCTGCTTATTCTAAATATAAATATAAATGATGTTGAGTACCTATTGTCAATGTTCATATGCATAAGTATATAAATGTATTTACATATATGTATATACATATATATCATTTGTCAATTGATTTGATACAATTTCCAGTTATCTTAGAGTATCGCAGCGTCGAGCATTGTTTAGCTTTTGCATTCTAACCGATCGTTGTCTTCTATGTTTGCTGCTCGCAGGGCGATTGCCGTTAACGTTTCAACAGGGGCGTAACAGGCACATTGACAATGTCGCTATAAAAAAGACGGGAGAAGGAAGAGGAGAGGAGAGTGAGAAAAAGAGAGCCCAAGAAATTGCTATTAGAAATTCTGCACGCAACATGTGAAGGGCGGAGTGAGGGCGGGGCAGGGGCAAGACAATTGCATTTAATTCGAAACACGTGTTTCGCTCGGCACTCTTTATCATTATTCGTTGCCTGTTCGATACTCTTTTGTGCGTTGGCTTGTAGTTGTGAAAACAGAGTATGAAAGAGAGAGAGAGAGAGAGAGAGAGAGAGAGAAAGAAAGAGAGGGAACGAGAGAGAGAGAGAGAGAGAGAGAAGGAGACAACGGGAGAAGAGAGGCAGCCGAGAGGAGAGGCCTGTCCTCATCCACAGATCATGCGTGCAGACAAGTGCAACAGCGTGCAGCAAAGCTTGGAATTTGTATACACACTAGATATGACTACGTTCAGATAGAATTATATACATATACATACATATATGTATATATGTATGTCAGTACCTACATATATATGCATGTACAGACATAAGTATCTACAGATTTACATGACTTGGCTGAATTTACTCAAGAGCAGAGCCCAAACGAACGGAACGGGGTTAATTGTCATTGCGAAACTATTTGGAGTTTTTGGTGAGCGGTATTTAGAAGTGATAATATAACTATGTATGTAAGTATGTAAATATACATATATATTTGTGTTGGTGTGTATATAAATATATCTTGCACTAATTCCGCCTTTGCGGAAAACGCAATGCATTATTTGCCTGGCTTTTCACATCTGTGGCTTGGATCGTCGTAACTTTTAAAAACAGACTTCTCAATCCAGTGTTATTTCAACAGTCCAGTATTATTCAAACAGACTTCTTCAATTTAGTGTTATTTCAACAGTGTTGGGGAGTCAATTACGTATCGATTATCTTATATTCGAGTGTGCCAAAGTATTTATGCAAATGAGTTGAGTGTATTGATATACGACTATGTACATATGAAGGCAATCGATCAATTGAATAGTTAACAGTTACCTCAGTTCTATTTGTGCGCTTGAAAGATAAACAAGTAGCTAAAATTATTTGTCTTTCATTCTCATAATTGCTGGCGTCTTCTTCTCGTTCTTGATGGGGGCTTAAAAGGAAATTGTGTAAGCCTAATGGAGACATGTGTCAACTAATCCAAACTGAGAAAGTAAAATGATTTTTCAATTGACAACGAATTTTAAATGCTCTTTGCAAGAGAGCAGGACATCTATTCATAGATTCTTAGTGTAAATCAGAATCTGTAGCACCAGCTGAAAATATCTATTATATTTTCGTTGAGAAATTTCAACATTGATTTTAGTTTAATTTTCAGAATTTGCGCTATTTGCTTTATCATAAAGATAATATAACAAAAAAAAAAAAAAAAAAAAAAAAAAAAAGGAAGGAGCTGTAAGTGGTTTACATAATTTACGAAATGTAAAAAATACTCGAAATGCTTTCAATATTTATAAACTTGAATAGAAAAACGATTTCTTATGAGCAATTAAGATGGTTTTCGAATTTCGAGCTACTTCTCTCGCTACTCAATCCTACCCCCTTCACACATATATATACCTGCTTCAGCATCTTTCAACAACAACTTTCAATGGCAACTCATGCATGGGCACTAAGAATTTTTATAGCTATGCCAATCAACAGATACTATAATTCCACACCCATATATAAACGCACATACAACAAATATAACAAGGCAGCAAAGAAATGTCCGACATTCAACGGACTTTTTCACACATTGCCGGGACATAAAATTGTCTGTCCGTGCAAAAAATAAATGCAGTCGGCAATATACTACATGCAACATGTATATATACATGAATATATGTATATTTATATAGGGCTCTGCATGTATACATATATATACATATATACGCACCCTTCAGAGTCGAGCTGCACCCTTGGTCTTTGGTCTCAGCCCCCTTTGCCTGGCTGGAGTGAAAGATTTCGTCTGTTGTTGTTGATGCTGCATTTTGTCAAGTGGATTCTTGGTCTGAGATCATTAACATAACATCGTTAGTGCGTATATAATGAAGTACTAAAGAGCAAATCCCAAGACAAAAGAAGCGCAGAAGCTATTCGAGAAGACTGTATACTCTTCTCTTATGTCGAGTTCGAGTTGGGCGAACAGAACACAAGCCCGGGAAACTGAATAAGTTGACATAGACTATCAGATTCTTAATAGATTTCTTCTATTTACGGTATATATGTCTATACTGCATTGCTGAGCAATATTTGTACTATTTATAATTTTAGTTATTCCTGTTATTTGTCGATCTATTCCGATATAATCATGGCCTCTCACGATTCATGCCAAAGTTATAATACTCTCTCTATAAGGGAGTATGGAGTAAAACTCAATGTTGTCAAGTGGCTGCTGGATGATGCTTTATGTCTTCCGCGCTTGGCACATGATTAGTTTTAGAGACCCATTGACGCCGTAGAGCTCGGTTCCAGGCCAGCGCCGAAAAGAAACGCATATATGTATATATAATGCATACTTATAGCATCCATACATACATATACATAGTATTTATATGTCGGTAATACGAATTCAATTGTATTTGAAAGTCTTGTATTACGACAGCCGGCAGCACGAATTGATAGATGCGACCGTGAAAAAGCGTGGCGTGGAAAACACGCATCAGTGTCCATCAGCAGCCACAACTGAAGCTATATACAGTACTATATGTCAGTATATAGAATATGAATATACATATATGTGCGTGATCTGTGTGCTTGTATGATCGGCCTTTGGGGATGCTCCCGCGCTGTCAGAAATTAATCTTTTTGGGCAGCCGCCAGATGTTGCCTGCTTGCGGTTCGCCTTGCCGGCGCAAAGTGTCAAGCGTTTACATCAAATGATGCAGCGGACACTGTTCCCAGAACCCCCGCCGAACAGTGAACACCCAACAAAACGAACGGGAACATCGTGAAGAAGAAGAAGACGAACAGCATCAGCAACCATTTTGGCAGCTCGGTAAACGGTCTTTTTCCTTGATATTTTCTTTTTTATTCAGGGTATAATGGTTTTGTGAAAATGTTTGTAATAGGCAGAATTAGACCCCATAAAGTATATATAGGTTCTTGATCAGCACAAAAAAATAAGTTGATAAAGTCCTGTCCGTCTGCCACGACCTCTTTGCCCCAATTTGAAAAAAACGCATTTCAAATACTAGAGACTTGAAATTTCGTTTACCAAACTATAAGATACATTTATGTACTCTTAATCTACTCATGAAGATCGTCCATCTAGAAATTGAGTTATAAGCCTTCTAAGTACAGTCCGATCCACCCCCAAGCCACGGGAGCAACTTCCCGATTAGCAGAGCGCGCGCACATACGTTCGTAAAGAAGAAGAGTATTATCTTCTTTGGAGGATTCAGGGTATCTCGTAGTCGAGCCGCCTCGACTAGAGCCTTCTTACTTGTTTTTTATTTAATTTTTCTTTTGGGCAGAGTTCAAACAGGCATTTACTTAGTTACTTCCTGACTACCCCTGTTCGAGTCACTAAAATCTTTTTGTGTAAATAAACAAAAAGTGCGTCGATTGGTCCCTGTTGTCGTTGTAGCTGTTGTAGTTGGTGTTGTTTTTTCATTGGCGACCGCCAACGCTGAGGCGACGTCGCTGCTAGCGTCGCTGCCTTCGGCCCGTGCTTTTTTATGGACGCTTTTTTGTTTATAGACAGAGACTACATAGGGGTTTATGTGCTGCGCTTCTTCGGCTGAAAAAATATAAAAGCAAAATATTTATGCGCTTGTTGCGAGACCCGCCACCAGCTACCAGCTACCCGTACGGACAGACAAATTGACGGACGGACGGATGGACGCACGGACAGACAGGCCGACAGGCAGTTCCCTTTCAGTTGCACCCGCCTTGCGCCTATTTTACTCTCTCCCTCTCTCCCGGTGTCTCTCGCTGTCTCTTTCTGAGATTGCTCGATTTTTATACACAATGCGTAAAATGATTAATATCTAAATGGGGTATTTATGGCACAGGAGAGAGTATGCATACTCTGCAGAGTGGGGCTATCTACATATATCTCTACCGGAGTTCCATTACCATATTATTACGAAAATAGTATTATATCAAAAGTATTATGTTAAAGTTCATTTATAATTTATATTATATTTACCAATTACAATACTTTTAATAATTACAAAATTAGGTTTCATCACATTTACATTTTAGCTGATCCTATTCTTCTTTAGTTAATGCGCATGTGAAATTTCATTGATTTTACGAATACGATTATTTTTGCATACTTTTGGGCGATGATAAAAGGAAACATTTAAATCGGATAAACAGGATTGACAATTGCAATTTGCAACGTAATAATTTTAACTTTTTTTCTTTTTTTATTTTGTTAAGTTATATGGGTCCTTGTGGGCCCGCCGGCCAACTCTTTTAAGTTAACTGATGTCAAATTGAAACTAATAAATACTCATAAAAACAAAGTAGATTGGAAAGAAAACATTTAGAAAGTCAATGGTCACATTATTTAATATAATCTATTTCTCCTCTTGAAGTATGTAAAGAATTTCTGTCATTAATGTTTTTAAAGGGTACTTTATAGTCGATCAATTGCTAGGAACTGCAACCGCCACAACAGTCTTATGCATGCCTTTTTTATAGTATGTACTTTTATGCCTATACGAATTGACTCGAGATACATTTTTATGTAAGCGTATATGTGTGTGTGTGTGTGTGTGTGTGTTGGGTGTGTGTGTACATTAGTTTGTCTAGTACATTAGCGTAACTTGTTGTTGTTGCTGCTACTGCTGCTGTTGACGGGCGATGCCAACCGGGCTGTGCCATTAGTCAGCTGGGTCAACTTGATGAACTTTGATCGTTGATTGATCGCCAAATGCACTCTGAATGCAGTCAGTAACAACAAACACGATCATAATAGCATTAACAAAAACAACAACAACAACAATAACAATAACATTCTGAAAGCAAATTGCATTTGCTGTTGATTGGATGCTGGTCCAGTTCGACAAATGCCTGAACACCTCGAAACGAGAATATTGATTTTAATTACTCAGTCTGTGCATATTTTGTCGCATTCAACGTTGCGTGAAGCAGATGTTTTGCTTAGCGAAGGTTTTCGAGTGTAAGACAGAGAGAGAGAGAGAGCGAGAGAGAGAGAGAGAGGGAGAGAGCTTCCTACTAAAAATCAATCAACAGGCCGCAAATGAGTGCGTTTGCCTTGTGGGTCACAGTGCAGTCTCCTACAACGTCTACTGTGCACTGCTCCAGCTCTAGGCTCTCCTCCTCCGCCTCCTGCCATGTCGCTGGCTTCCGTTCTTCGAGTAGCTGCTGCTCGCATTTCGAAATCCGAAACGCCTCGTATATTTTTTGGACACACCGTGTTGCTCGCAACATGGGGGCAACTGTCTGGCCCGCAGCACTCGGCAATAGTTTTAGATTTTGTTTTAATGGTTTTGCCAATAAATAAAATCATTCATAGAAATTGCCATTAATATTTTACATGGCCGCAACTCAATAAAAGTATAAATGTGAAATCTTTATTGGACTCGAGCACCGTTCTTCTTCAAAAGCTACATGTAATACAATTTATGCTAAATAAATAGCTACGCATATAACAAATTTTGAAAGCTATAAAAGCGAGCTATCATACACAAATTATTATAATGCAGCAGAGGATCCGAATATTTAGAATCAAATTTCAAATTGAAACACGCTCCGCTCTTATGCCACAGAACTTGAATTCTAATTTATACGCATTTCAGAACTATACTTATCGATTATGCAAAATATTTGTAAAGTTAAAAAAAATTAATTCAAATAGCATATATTCCCACTAATTATGGGAATGCTATTTCAATCACGCTAGCCCAGTTTATATAAATATCTTTTATATAACAGACTCGACTTCTTGACTTGAGTTACGTTCTGCAAAACTATTTATAATTGCCTGAAACAGAAATTGACAAAACCCAATCCAAAACATTTCTATTCTACATGCCTCCACATTTACATAAATATAGTTTTTCTCAGGGCTCATTTGAATGCAGTGCTTAGTATTTATTTGATGCAGATCTGGAACGGGAATTAAATCTAGAGTTTGGCAGGCACTGGAAGCAGCAGAAGAGAAGCAATCATAATTGATATGCCTGTTGCTCAGTGGAACGCCGTTTTGTCGGTTTTGTGAGCTGCCTGAATGAATCGGAATGAGAAGAGGAGGAATCTCGAGGCATTCGTGCAGCATGACCGAGAGTCGAGGAACCATTAGGCGCCTAGTTCAAGTGAGGGAATAGGTAAAAGGACACAGGCACAACACGCATTCAGCGCCTACTCCCACGAGCATTGTTTTCATTTCATTTACGAGTCGAGTCGAGTCGAGCTGCTGTCACATATGTTAGGAAAAAACGGTGTTTGGTAAGCAGCATGAGGTCCTTTGGCCAGAGGCTTGCTGTGATTCGCAGCGCATAGCACATGCCATTGATTGCCATGTGCGCATCGCGCGGCGAACAACAACGTCGATCGTCCTTAACAGCCATGTGAATATTTCGCATGCCAAAAACAATATGAAAACTACAATGGACTGAACTGAAATAGAAAATGGCGCTGCAAGGATATGCCTCTGTCCTTGTGCGAGTGTGAGCCGCTCATTTCTAAATTTCTAAATTTCTAAATTTAGTTACACAATTTATGCGCGCGTTACTTGAGCCGATCTTCAAATGCTTTTTAGTTGCCCAAAACCCAAACAGAGACAGGCATCGGCATTGGGGGCGTTGACAGTTCGGAGTTGGGGTACTCTGCCTTCCCACATCAAGGTGGTTCTTTCGCTCCTTGGAGTGGTGTACAAGAACTCAGATATATACAATTTTCAAAATATTTATGAACCAGAAATGCGTTTCAAGGAAACTCTAGCTCTCAATTGCATTGAGTGGAACTAAAAATGTTTTCTTATATTGGAGAGCAAAAAGGGTTTCTGGTATCAAATGTCAAGGAAAACATTATTTTCTTTATAAGCATTCAGTAACTATTATATGGAATCCATTAGACATAACGATGTCAATTTTATAAACTTTATTAACTATTTCATATTAATATTATATTAAGAGATCTTCAACTTATTTCACATATCCAAAAATTAAAATTTTAAGAAATTTTATTATGAGAGAATTAAGTTTTATAATACATATATATATATGTGTATGTATATTATAAGGCGTATTTGTAGTAATAATAATAAAATATTATTAAATATTATTCATGTCTATCGATTGATCTTTCCCTGTATAATTATATTAACTTTCCCCTATCACCCATCCAACTGCTGTTTATTAATATTCACTTTTACAAATTTTGGAATCGCATATTTCCATTAAGACGTATTACATTCTTTTTTTTTTTTTTACTTCTATCAAAATTTTTTGATGAGTTTTCTTTTTGATCAAGTTACTTTTAATATTATTTTTAATTATTTCCAGTTTGTGAAACTTCCTTTGACAATTATTTCAGCAGAACTTTTGTATTTCCATTTTGTAATTGGTTTTTATCATGTGAGGGGAATACATTTTACATATATGTATATATATTGAAATATTGAAATACGCCAAATTAAATCGAGGTCTCAGCTAGCTCAGCAGATTTTAATGTCAACTCACATATTTATAAAGTTCGGATACACAAATCATGACTGCCTCAAAGTATCCTTCTCATAATTTTGTAATTTGCATGAGAGCACACATAAAGTACAGCATATGAAATGTTTTATTTAATATGTTCTCATATCGGTTCTATTCCTGATTTCTTTCAATTCAGTTAAAATTGTTGCAGCTCTTTATGGAAGAGTCTTCCATCGCATTCGGGTCTAAGCCTCAGCAAGTAAGCCAGAATATATATATATCTTAAGTCTGGACTTATTTATTAAGACTGTTATGACATCTGAGTGCATGTTAACTACTTCCCGACGATTCAGAGAATCTCGTCTATATACCTATATATATATATATAGCACCTGACTTCTACTGTCAAACGGCACAGAAATGCGCTTTAGGTGAATTAATAATTCAATCAAATTGTTGCCCAATCTTCTATTAAATCTTTTACTTTTCTCGCGCTTTACTGAAAGAATTAGTTAGCTAACTGCAACTGCAATAGTTAGCTGAAAATATCATAAATAGTTGTAAAATATAAAATATAATCAAATTGTAAATGCGCAACATCAATGGCTGCAAGCGCAACTCATATTACAAGAACCTTAAATGTATAATCTGATAAAGTATAGCACGATCCAGCGATATTTTGGTAAATCTACTTGAGAAATACTCTTCCAATCGTTCGTTCACACTTATGCAGAAGAGCTTCCCCTGGAGCAGCACCTTCAGAGCTATGGATCGAGAAGGCGATATATCTTTTTCTCCTTCACGCAGGCACTCAGTTCAGCCCACTTATTCAAAGGCCCGCAACTAGCTCCATGTGTACTCAAAGGGCTACCCCACTTACGAGACGACTGTGTGTGTGTGTGTGTGTGTGTGTGTGTGTGTGTGTGTGTGTGTATCCACAACAACCTGCCAACGTGGTTGACTGGATATTTATCTCTCTATATATGGATATGGGCAAAGGAATAGCGCATAGTAGTTTGTATATAATTCAAAACATTCATGCCAGGCTGTCATTTAAAAAGCAATTAAGCGTAGCAACTAAAAATGATATTTGGTTCGTCTTTGAAGCGCTCCACGCAGACTAAATCAACTGACTGAGCTAATTATGGGAATTTTAAATAGCCATTTTTGGCGACATAAATACTTTTGTGTATACATTGTAAACAGTTTTATGCGCAGGCAGAGGAAACTCCAAGCAAACTGAAAACTGAAATGAAAAAAAAAAAAAAAAAAAAAAAATAATGAAAAATAAAAATAAAAATGAGTATTAAACAAATGAACATAAATCACCGGATGTGGATGGTGTTCCCATTGCCAAGCCCTCCGCTGACATCGTCTCCGGTTGCCATTTTCTTTCTCAACGAAATTTCGCTTAAAACGCGTCTTTCCCATAAACGAACGAGAGCGAGAGAGCGAGAAAGCGAGAGAGCGAGAGAGCGAGAGAGAGAGAGGGAGATACATAATTTGAGATACATAAATGTGGCTGCCTGAGTTGCCTCGTCCGTGGTATGACGTTACGCTCTAAGTATGTCGTCGTCGCTGTTGTCGATCGCATATATGGGAACTGGTGTTCAGATATTGCACTATAAGTCGGACCCCCCGAACGGCGACATTTTCGCGCCTAATTTAATGGGGGAAAATATTCAACAGCAACAAAGAGAAGAGCGAAAAAAAAGAAGACGGGGAAAAAACAAGCGCGAGAAAGCAAAACAAAATGGCGACGTTTTTGAGTGTTTCATTTGTGTTTTAATAATGTTTTCTTTTAATTTATGCATTTTAAATTAGTTAGCGCTAGACATACAATTAAACCTAAGCAATAGTTGGCTTATATATTTTTAAAGTTTCTCTTCTTTTTCGTATTTGTTTAAATATTGTTTTAGCTTAATCATCTATAAGATATGGAAAGAGCTGCAAGTGCTCGCTGGCACTCGCATTGGAATTATTCACGCTGTGTGCATTATTGTTCAGTAACTGGAAGCCCCAATGGCAATCGACAATACTTCTCCTCCTCCTCCTCCTCCTACTCCTTCCTAGACCTTTTGGTGCTGCGCATCGCCCTCCATGCGCCAGACACCAAATAAGTAGCTCAGTTTCTCGGGCGGAATAATCGGTGCTCCGTTCGCCTTGCGCAGACACTTGAGATCAGCCTCGGCCCCATTGGCGGCACTGAGCAGCGTGCTGGCATTCCCAAAGCCAGGCGAGACGGGCGATGACTGCGCCTCCAGCGCCTTCAGCAGCGAGATGTCGCTCGAGCTAAGCATGCGGCAGAGGAAGTCAATATATCTGCAAGGATAAGAGGTGTGAACGGTTCGATAAGAAATTGATGGAAAAACATTTCAAAGCACTCTCAAACAGTTTTCGAATGATATAAAAGAAACTGTATATCTTCTTTTCAATACTCTATATAATAAGTACAACAAGTAAGAAGGCTCTAGTCGAGACGGCT
The DNA here is from genome assembly GCA_030914335.1 of Drosophila borborema. Classification (NCBI taxonomy): domain Eukaryota; kingdom Metazoa; phylum Arthropoda; class Insecta; order Diptera; family Drosophilidae; genus Drosophila; species Drosophila borborema. The sequence goes on from JAUESP010000303.1 coordinate 740,166, forward strand.
CGACTACGAGATACCCTGAACCCTTCAAAAAAAGTGATACTCTTCTTCTTTACGCTCTTATAAGCGCACGCTCTGCTAACTGCGCAGTTGCTGCCGTGGCTTGGGGGTGGGTTGGGCTAAACTTTGGACGCTTATAACTCCATTTCTAGATGCATGATCTTTATGAAATTTTAAGAGTAGATTAAGAGTATCTATATCTATCTATTTGCCGAATTGCAAGTCTCTAGTATTTGAAATGTGTGTTTTGCAAATTGTGGGCGAGGGGGGCGTGGCATCAAAAATCTGAAAACTACAAAATCTGCGTATTTATAATATCTATCTAAATATATAAAGTTGAAGTCTCTGGCTGAAACAATGTAGAAGTTATACCATAAAAACCTAAAAAATGTAAACGAATTTTCGATTTTTTATCGATAATTTGGAAATGGGATGAGTTATCGAAAAAACAAAATAAACTTGTATTGCGTAGCTAACATACGAGTGTTCATGTGAAATTTCAGCTCTCTAGCTTTTGTAGTTTCCGAAATCTCGACGTTCATACAGACGGACAGACGGACAGACGGACAGACGGACAGACGGACAGACGGACAGACGGACGGACGGACGGACGGACAGACGGACGGACAGACGGACAGGGCTAGATCAACTTATTTTTTTATGCTGATCAAGAATATATATACTTTATGGGGTCTGCGACGTCTCCTTCTGCCTGTTACATACATTTTCACAAAACCATTATACCCTGAATTCCCATTTTCAATGGGTTCAGGGTATAAAAAGTGTGTGGAAAATGAAATGAAAATGAAAATTCTTTTAACAGAAATTTCAATAAGAATGCCTAACAAGGCATTCGAAATTCCTTGTAACATATATTGAGATTTTTGAAAAACCTATTTGAAATATTCTTGATATTTTTAGTTTAGAAGTTTAAGAATATTTGAAATATTTATGTGGGTTTCATTTGGTTGGTTGGTTGGTTGGAATTTTCGAGATTGCGTAAAGTTTCCAACTCAGGTATAGGCCACAGAACACTCAAAATCTGGGTTAAGCCCAGCCCGGAAATGCCCGGCTATGACGATTGTGGACTTACCTTGTGGCCAGCTTGAGCGTCTGGATTTTGCTCAGCTTGTCGCTCGGCAATGTGGGTATGATCTGCTGCAGGGCCTTGAATGCATCGTTGAGGCTCTGCGTGCGCTGGCGCTCCCGCACATTGGCCATGACCCGCTGGTTGCTGAACTCGTCCGTCTCCTCCGTCTTGCTGGGCTTGCGTTTGAGGCGACGGCGCGGTTTGCGAAACGCTTTGCCCGGCACATCGCCAGCATCCAGCAGGCTGCTCTCATCGCCCAGGCAGGTGGGTGACATATCCTCAAGTTCATCCTCCTTGGCATAGCCGTTTACTGAGCTGAGTGCTGTCTGGCGGGCATATTCCATGTCGTCGCGATCAGAGCTCGAGTAGGCGCTGCCATTGAGGCTGTTGGCTGGCTCATAGGCATCATAACTTTGACTAAAAGCGATATTTATATATATATACATTTAAAAATAATCGAGAATACATTACAAAAGAATTGCTAAAATTAATTTGCTGAAATCCTAGTTACTATTATAAATTTAACACTTCTTTTTATTTGCTATAAACCCAACTGAGAGAACTATAAATGTTTTCAACAAATGTTGTCTTCAGATCTGCAATGTAACGTTTTCGGTCTCATATTAACAGAAATGAATAACACAATTTCAAAGAGAGATATTCATATCTGTTGTTTCATTACGCTCATTGAATTTATAAATAGAAAAACCAAAAAGATTTCAAGACTTTCTTTTAAAGGGGGACATACGACCTCTTTTCTTTAAGTCCGTTTAAAGTCAGTTTGATGTTATTCAGTCGCATCAATGATATGGAGCAAAATGGAAAGATATATTTATATGTAACTATATATTACAAATCGCATATAATATGCGTTAAATATTTTATTATCTTACGAAAAGATCTGCTGTGGCTCGTATCATAGTTAACAGAATAAAATATTTAGCAAAAGATCATTACTAACAGTGGAGAACCGGATGTAGCTGATGAGTATAGAGATTCTCCTTTATATATATATATATATATATATTTGGAAGCCACTTACCCAGTTCTGTAGTTGCTCTGGAAGTGAAGTTGTGGTTGTTGTTGGTGCTGATGTTGCTGTTGCTGTTGCTGCTGTTGGTGTTGCTGCTGCTGTTGTTGCTGCTGCTGCTGTTGTTGCTGATTGATTGTTTGGGGATATCCGCCGTATTTGAAGATGTGCGGCTTGTGATCTTGTAGCTCCTCGTCGGCGGTAAAATCAAAATGCGAGTGGGAATGAGAGTGGGGCGAGACGCAGGAGCTTTGTTGGCTCGGCGCCTGCGCCTGCGCCTGCGTCTGAGCTGCGGCCACCTCGTCCACAGTGGTGGGCAAGTAGTCCACGTACAATTGTTGCTGCTGCTGTTGGTGTTGCTGTTGCTGTTGCTGTTGATGTTGTTGTTGTTGTTGTTGTCGCTGCTGCAACAGTTTCTTGTGCTCAGGCTGCATGGATAGCGCATCCGTTTGGCAGTCGTAGTCGCTGCTGCTGCGCGATCGCTTGCCATGCTCGTTGAGCAAATAGCCATGGGGAGATGCAGCTGCCACGCCTACTGCTGTTGCTGACGTCTGTTGCTGCTGGTCAAAGTTGTTCTGGTTGTTGTTCAGCTCCAGGCTGCTCTGAGCGCTCTGATTGCTGCTAGTACTAAGCACCTCGTTGCTAGGAATATTATAGTCCGTATCCTCTAGCTCAGTTATGCCATAGGCGGCGTAGTCCGCAGCATTGGGCGCCAGCGAAGGCAACGGCGCATATTGCTGCTGCTGCTGCTGCTGCTGCTGCTGCTGTTGGTGTTGGTGTTGCATGTAGTGGGCTGTGGGCTGGTCCATTAGCTGCATGTAGGCGTGCTGCTCCACCTGAATGAGCTTGATGACATTATGTTGCAGTTCCATGATGTTGGGCAACGTTGGCTTGTAGCTAATGTCCAGCAGCACCTTTGGCGACACCGAGCGTGCGCTCATTGTTTGGTTGGCAATTTTGAAACAAATTTTTATTCCCGTTGCACTCGCCAAAATTTCTCTCTCTCTCTCTCTTTCTATATATAAATATATATGCACTATTTGAGTTTTTTTTATTTATTTTTTGTTAAGTTGTCTGACTCACGCCCGCGATCTCTTAACTCAGCTTGTGTGTGCACGCAGCGGCAAAGACGAAACGCAACTGACGCACGATCCTGCCGGCCATTGCTCAGGTCGATGTTTTGCGCAGTGCTCGTTCGCTATTCGCTGCTCGCTCTTCTCGCTGCGCGTTGTACTAGTTGTCTCGCTCTAACGCAGGCAACGCCCGTTTGACGCGAGCTCGAGCCTATGGCGGCTGCTCTACAAGTATGACGTCAGTTCGATTCGCCTCCGTCTGCATTTCGCTCTTGGATTTTCTCAGTTGCGGCGGCTGCAATACCAGACTTGGGTTTTGTCAACTGACTGGAGAGAGCAGGCGACCGAGTGACAGAGAAAGGGAGAGGACAGGGAGTAGGAGTGTTGGAGTGCACATTGGATTTTCGAGGACTTGGGTTTATTTTTTCGCGAGTTCTACGTAAAAATAAAGAAACTGAGAGAGCAGAAAATTTTGTTATATTAGATTTATATACCATTAATAATTATTTCTTTATATTTTGAGGGCAGTAAAAGGTATTTTTAGATCTTAACTAAAGCCTGTAAATAAAAAAAAATATATATATATTAATTATCAATTTAATATTATATATATATATAAAAAAAAAATTGATAATAATAATGTTTATGCTGCCAGATATGTATTTATTAATGGGTAATATTACAAATATATTCTCCATAGAGTTGATTACACTTTTCAATATTTAATTCAAAGTAAAAGCATCGTAAACGTAAATATTTTTGTCTTGATGATAATTTATTTTGCCTTAAGATCTGAGAATAGAATCTAAGCCTTCAACCCTACATGAAATATCCAAATAAGGAAACTCCACAGAACGTTTTCATTACGCGTAATTAGTAAATTCCCACACAAACACACACACACACGCATACATATATTTATATAGGTACATATAAGAAAATCGAAATCTCATCTAGAAAAACAGAAAAAACCTAAAATACGAGCGAAAGTCAAATTTCCGGATATAATTATCCGCCTGCCTGCGAGCCGAAAATTCCCGATTAATGCGACGAAAGAACTTCCGCTGGAAACTACGAGCGAAAAGGTACGCCGGATTCGCGTCCTTTAAGGACTTACCTAACCCGCGGACGAGGTCGAGAAAAACCACGATAAGGGTTTTTTTGTCGGCACATCCTTACCTGATTGGTGAGTCCATAAACAACTATTTTGTATGAAGTATTTTCTATTTACAAATTATTCAATTAATTGCAAACTTATGTTACATTAGTTCATTCAGGATTGCCGTTGACGTCGAAATGAACCTCAGCGGAGGGCTTTATAAATGCAATATGAGCTTGCGTTTGGTTGTTGTCTTGGCTACGATCGCAGCTGTGCGAAAGAGAGCGCAATGTAAGCAATAAACCGTACTATAAATAATGAATTTATGGAGGCGCTTGAAAGTATGCAACATTTTCTTGTGAGCGTGATTTATAGCACATCATTTGCTTTGTTTTTGCTGTTTTTGTTGTGTTTGCTTCTGATTTTTTGTATTTATTTTTCTGTGCTTTTTGTTTTAAGTGATTTGCTGTTTTTTACGCATTGGCCACGCTTAAGTCACGTAGTATATTGATTTCAATTGCGTTTATGTTGATTTCGATGAGCAAAGAAAAAAGCCCATGCAGAGAAAAAACGTAACGTCTGAATGGTATTCCTATAAGAAATGCGCTATTTGTTTTGCGTGCAAAAGGAAAAAAAGAGGCAGCCGCTTTCCATTTTGACAATTCCAATCCTAATCCTGTCATCTAAGTGCATGTGTGTGAGTGTGTGCGAGCGTGAGAAGCAACTTTTGGTGCACGTAAATCTCGCTCGACAATCAATTAAAATTAAAATATTTTTTTGTGTCTCGCATTGCGGCATGTCAGGCGAAAAGGAAAAACAATAACAACAAAAACAATGTTGTCTACATATTTGAATTGACTTTTGATGATGTATCACGATTTATTGTTACCAAAAATGGTTGTCAAAGCGCGTGGAAAAGTGGATCAGCTACGTCTAACGGTGCAAAGCGCTGCGAGAAGCGAGCGAAAGACGAAAAAAAAACTCCCACAGCTACGTCGCGGGTTGCCGAAATGTCGTTAGCCGTCGTATGTGCTCTAGACTGCGCGCCTGTTCGTCCCGCTCGCCAATTCGCCAATTCGCCAATTCGGCGATTCGCGGATTCGCCTCGTTTGCGTTTTGCGTGGCGCAGATGCAGCACAAGATTAAGCAGCGCAACAACAAAGCTAGACGAAAACAAAGCATAACAAGGCTGATGGACGTGCAAGCATCTGAGAAGCTGTCACACACATATTCAGCGGAGCTTTATGTGCTGTTATATTAATTGCTCTTGGGTAAACGCCGACAGCCAATGAGAAACGCTGGCGCCAACACCTACGCCAAACTTGTCGCGCGTCTGTATGTGGCTATGCATGTTAATTAATAAAACACAAGCAGCCGCACACAGACACACACACACACACACACATACACATACATACACACAGATATACACACACATGTGAGACAATGTAAACAGTTGGCCACCCAATAATATGCGCGGCAACTTGTCATTTAGTCTAGCTCCACCTTAACAAAACAAACAAACTGGCACACACACACATACACACATACACACGAAATCACGAATACAGACAACAGCATACAGGTATGCTGAGTAGCTCCAACGCAACATGTTGGCTGCGGCTAGTTTCATTCCAGCAGCGAACGTGGCGTTAGTTGGTCGTGTGTCGCGCTTCGCTCATCGTCGTCCCCAACTTCGCGTTAAGTTAAACGGTACAATACGAACTCCTTTTGGCTGTGCGTCCAGCGATACCAGCGTGCGCGTTGCCTGTGTTTCAGTTTCAAGTCGTTTCTTCGTTCCGTTTGCCGATTGTGCACCGTGGGCAGCCGGCATTTAATGCAGTTGCTGTTATCGTTGCTCTCGTTTTTTGCATTTGCTGCGCGTGCGTGCGTGCGTGCGTGCGCTTGATTTAAATGGCGTTTTAAGTGAAATTAAAATGACGGATGTGCTGTAATTTGCACAAACACACACAGCAAACACACACCTACATAGATATACATATGTACGTTCTGCCGAGTGTCAATAAATTTTAAACACGCGGCAGCCCGTGGGGCGTAGCATGTGCCTAGCCTTTTGATTACAACTAGTACACAGCGCGTGATTGCAACGCCCCAGCAGCAGCAGTAGCAGCAGCAGCAGCATCAGCATCAGCAGCAATAGTAACAGCCGTTGATCGAATTAAGTGTGCATCGTGTGTATGTGTGTGCGTGTGTGTGGCTGTGTGCGAGTGCTGTGCTGATTGCTGTTTGTTGCGCCCGCGGCTGCGTGTCCGGCAATTTAGCGGATATGCAGGAGAATATGTAACACCCCCGCCCAGGAAGCCGGCTGCAATAAGTGCTAATAAGTGAAGCGGACCGGATGTATTTATGAATTTGGTGCGTTTGACGCCCAAGCGTCGACTCGCACAATAAGCGCGGGACAGCCGGACAGCGGAACAGCGGAATAATTGTGGAACAAAAAAAAAAAAAAAAAAAAAAAAAAAAAAAAAAACAAAAAAAAAACACACACACATATATAGAGAGTATACGGTCATGCGCTGCCGCCTCAATAAATATTTGCCTATGGCCAGCTAAGCAACTCGCTCGCTCACTCCCTCGCTCGCTCACTCCCTCGCTCGCTCAATATCATAGCAGCAACCCCCTCGAACGCACGCGTCACGCACTGCAAAGCTTTTCGCTTCGTCTGCAAGTTGTTTTTGCACAATGCGGCGGCCAACGTCGCTGCCACCGCGTTTGCAGCGTCGCCGTCGCTAAAGCGCCTGCAAAGAGGAACACCAAATTTTTTAAAATTTCAAATTGTAATTGCAACTACCGCTCTCAGCCTGTGCCAGTGCCTCCACCTGGGCCTGAGGCTCTGCTTATATCGCCGCCTCTGCCTCTGTCTCTGTCTCTGTCTCTGCCTCTGATTTGTGTGCGTTATTATTGTTGTGTTGTCATTGATTTGGCGGGTAGCATGCAGCAGTGGCAAACGGTAACAGCTGCTGCGACAATAGAGACTAACTACAATAGTTGCAGCGATTATTTCAAGCACCGTCGTCGTCGTCGTCGTTGTCAGCATTGCAGTTGCCGTCGCATTCGCAGTTCCGCAACGTGGCTAGAACGTTGCCGGGCAATTATTATTTTGTAAGACGTTTTACAATTTAATGGTTTTCATGGTAAGCACCACTCGACTCACTAAGCCGGAGCACCAACGCGCCAATGCCATATGCCATGCGCCATGCGCGCCTGCTCTTGCAGCTCATGTACCTTCCCACTATTCCTCCCCTCTATTCTCGCCTCCCTATTTCCTATTCCTTATTCCCTGTCTCTATGTTGTTGCTATATAACACCTTCTGCCCCGCTCTCTTGGACGATCTACTAACCTATTTGCTGTGCCCTTTTCGGGCTGCAGACGTCCCTCAGTGCATCCGGAGACATACGGAGGCCAAGCTGACGCATTCATAGTAATAGTCGTGGCACACACTTATACACTCACACACCCACACATACACACACAGTTCTCATCTCATTATACCCTGTCTCATTTTCGTTTCTTCCTTTACGCTTTCAGAATGGACTGGGATCCGACCCTCTGTCAGCAAAGGAGGTGAGTTTTGGTATTTTATAGAACTATTTAACTATTCCGAAGTTTCATAGATCTGTTGTCATCAATAATAAAAAAGATCCCAGTAATCGCATATAATCGCCAAAGATCAAAATGATCTAAAATTTTTCATTATCAAAAGATTAGATAAAAGGATAAAGGAGCTGAGATTTGACTACAGTCTAGTTTGGGTTTAGCTGAATGGGTTATCAAAGCAGAGCCTACAGTTCTCCTATGTCCTATGGCAGACTCTTCTCAATTTAGAGCATTATAAAGCTTTCATTCAATTTAAATAAAAACTGTATAAACATATATTTTCTTTTGTTTATTAGTGTTGGGTTTCATATGTATGTATGATAAAAAATAGATGGACTATTAAATGCGAATTGGAATCAACAAAACCTAGAAAGTAAAGTACTGAGAGTAAATAAATTTTAAAGCTGCAGCCGAGATGAAACTGTTGTTGCAGGATAGATTATGGATGCCAGCTGATAATAAAAGAAGAAAAGCAATAGAAGTTATAGATAGATATATCGGATAATGTTATCCACAACATATACTATCACGAATCAGCGTTTCATCGTCTAGATGTCTGCTTTCCCATCCAGTTAATTCGAATCGCAATCAATTAGGGTGATTTGACTTCACTCATAAAGACTTTGGAGTAAACGATATAGTTCAGCGTGTGGTGGCTTTAATGATATCAGCCAGACAATTCCCAGTTCTGCAACTGCTCAACTTATGAGACTCATCAATTGCAGCAAATTGCGCGCTCCTCAAAGCAAAGCCGCAGAGCAATTGTTTTTTTTTTTTTTTTTGCCCGAAAAATTCCTGTCGGCAAATATTATTTGCCATCTAGCATGCCAATCGGGAAACAATCCATAAAACTGGCCATCAATGGGGACGAGAGACAGAGGGAGAGAGAGAGAGAGAGAGAGATAGAGGAGGATAGGCGGGACAGGAGATGGAGCTGACGACGCGACGATGCTGGATAGGCGCAGCTAATGGCCAACTCCTCTCAGCCTCGGCGCCTATGAGACATTTCAGCACGTCTCACACAAATTAGCGCAGCGATTGCAACGCCAATAACAATATCGTAAAGAAGGGCGGGCGGTCGCTGGGAGTGGGGACGGGGTTCGGCGGGGGTCTCCACAGTGGGTAGATCGAGATCGCGGACAATAAATCAGCACAGTTAAGCGAGGCAATTAGATAAAATGGCTGAACGGTTACTAGGCTCGCATATCAATTGCAATGCATCTCGATTCGTATCGACTCTCAGCTCTCTACGTGTCCGATGAAGTTGTTGTCAATGCAATCCATAAGATAAAATAGCCCAAAAGTCAGCGATTGCATGTGCATTGGCCCCAACTGCTCCAGCGGCCCCAAAGACTGCTTCGCTGGACACAATCGAAGACAAACTATCTAATCTAATGTTGTTTTCAAAGGCAATGAGCATTTGTTTGAATAAATAAATGCAGCAGCCGCAACACACAACAACAACAACAACAACAACAACTGCATCAAACATCGCCCCAGGGGTAGCTCGACTAAGGCAATACCTTGTAATTAGCTTTAGCTGCATGAAAGTAAAGTGAGCGACTTTTAATTATCCACTGACAGCGAACAAAGACAAATATAATTTTATTGCGAAATTACAAGCTGCAAGCTGCTGGAGCTAAAAGTTCAATCAATGTGTTTCATTATATGAAGCAATAATTTTCATTTGAAAATATAATGATTCTAAATATACAAATTGAGCTCGGCAAAGTAAAAATAAAAACTTGTCGTATAATTAAATCATACTGTCCCTTTGAATAGTGCAAAATCTAGTGCAAAAATATTGTATTCATAATGATCTAATGAAACTTAGACTTAATAATGAAGGGAAACAATTTAATATTTTAACAGTTTTGAAATGGTTCAAATTTTACAATACTGAAACACAGTCCAAATACAATCGAGCTCAGTGAAAAGTAGACTCGCTTCTTCCACGAAGACAAAAGAATTTAAATGAATTGCGAAGGAGCGTTTTATTTGTACTTATGTTTTCTTTTTATTTAAATATATGAACTGTTGCACTTGGGTCTATTGGAATGGCCTGAGGTATTGATAAAGAGTTCAAGATTTATGTATGTTATCATACTTATGTTAGGTGAAAGCCAATGCCAATTGGCAAATCTGCATCTACAGGGTATGCAGCATCGCGTGGCTGGCCAAGTGTAAAAATCTCAGCATCTAGAAGTTGGCCAGCTTGTAAGTCGCCCACTCGATGCTGACATTTTTTCATAATTTGCGCTACAAGCTTGACAATTGTCGTTTGTTGCCCACTGGGCAATGATTTTGTTGTTGTTTTTTTGTCTTCGATATTGTTGTTGTTGTTGTTGTTGTTCATCTGTTGGCAGCTTGTATTCCACAACAGTGCGCTGCATCCGTTTGGCTAAAAGCTCGTCGAATGGCGCGAAACGCGAAGTGTTGGCGCTTTCGCACCTCCAGTTAACAGCATCAGCGTCGTTTCCCCTCCCCTCCCCTTCCATCCACACACTCACTCCACACTCCACCTCCCCTGCATCATCTCTTTGATGCATATGCAATGCTAAATTAAAATTTATCCGTTTTATGGCGCTGCGGGCAGCCAATAACTGTTTTAAGCCAGCTCTTTTTGTAGTTTTTGTAGTTTTATTATACAGATATATATAAATATCTTTTTTTTCTACTTTAAATATCTGTTTGCCGACTCAGTATTATTGCCGCTAGTTTATTGGTCAAAAATTTCGTAAGCGCTTAATGCGCAACAATTGCGGTTTTTCATATGGGCTAGAAATAAGAAGCAGAAGAAGAAGCTGAAGCGCTCGTCCCGACGGAAGTCGTTTGCGGTTCCACGCAGTTGAATTCAATAAGCCAAACAGCTACCAAACACGCACAGATTGAGACTCACACGCACACACACGGACAGGCTCTCCCTCTTTCTCTCTCTCTCTCTCTCTCTTTTACACACTCTCTTTGGTATGCATAGTTATGCTACAGCATTTTGTCAAACTTGATTAGCCGTAGCCGTCGCTTATGGCCTTATTGTTTACTTGCATATCTAAAAAGCCACATTCTTTATCATAATGATGTTGTTCTTGATAATGATCTCAAACTCTCTCAATATGTCTATCTCTCTCTCTCTCTCTCTCTCTCTCTTTCTCTCTCTGTCTCTCTCTCTCTGTCTCTCTCTGTCTCTCTCTCGCTCTCATTGTCTCTCTTTCTATCTGAATATCTCTGTTACGCTCAACCTATCTCTATCTCTCTCCCTCTGTGTTCTTCTTTTGCAGGCAGAGGGCCCTCCGGTTCAAGTTGAACCAGTTGATTTGAGTCTACGTTCGCCGCGCGGTAAGTTGCTAATTATACATTATACATTCTCATCTTAAAGCTACTTTTATTCGTGTTGTTGTTGTTGTTGTTGTTGCTGTTCTTCGCCTAAGCGAACGCTTAATAAATATGGTTCCGAGTAATTAATCAATGGACTAGCCGTCATCTGCGTAAAGTTGGCTTTTCTAAACGGGTCAAGTAAGCATTTCGAAAAAGAAACCAATTTGCATCTCCAGTGAAAAGCGATTGGAGGCGGGCTTTTTAATTATAACAGTTGGCAGCCAAAGTAAGTCCCACTTTCGTAGTAGGTGGCAGCTAAAAAATGTGTAATTGATAAGCAGAACCAATTTTGTGGTTAAGCCTTAAGCGATTCGCCATTGACTGAGATGCTTCAATGAAAGTTGAAAGTTTTCGACTAATCTGTGATGCCTCTAAACTGTGTACGTTTCCCAAAAAAGAAAAAAAAAAAAAAAACAAATAGGTTTCTAGATAGTCGCTGAATATACTTAAGATAAATGTGGTCACCGCTTAAACACTAATAGATCAAGAGCTATTCCTGGGCTATTATAATATAGCTAAGAATGTAAATAGAGAATACCTATAGCTTTTGGCAGACGATCCTCACTCACTTGCATTTGAAAAGCCAGCATTTACTGAAACTGAGCTCAATGATATCTATGCCATTATCTTATAGTCTGACTCTGATTTAAATAGTAAGTTTCAGTATTGCCCATAGAGTGACGTCATATTAGACAAGATGGAAAGTCATTCAGATGAATTTCAAGCATTTGATATTTCGACAGTATTTTGTTTTAGCTGTTGTTGAGCTGCTTTTGGCGGATTAATCATAATATTGCTTGGCTACAGCAATCTTTTAATTAAGAGAGTTAATCAAATTATGCAAATGCTTATTTAAATTGCATTCGAAAATGTTTTATCGCTTGATATCAGATTTATTGCATTTGAAATCAACAAACTTATCAAGTAGCCAAGTTCCGGTTTCACATGTTTTATGCTTGTGTTCCGGGTCGTACGCTTTAGTGTCAAAGTTCACTCGCCTGCGGAGTAAATATATTTATTGGTAGCGAAATAGGAATGCCAAGATATTAAAAAAAAGCTTAGGGGCTTATCTCATCCAAATTTAAATGTTTATATATGTTCTACAAGTGTGCTGTACATACATACACACATGTATGCATGTATATACCATATATACATACATATATATTCTTTATTGCGAAAGTGAAAGCATGCGCTAGCAGTAGTTAATGCTTAGGCTTTACACACAGCTCGTTTGGTTAATGAAATGGAAGCGCTTAATTGTTTCTATTTCCATTTTGATTTCCATTTAACGTGAGCTCCGCAAGCGGCATGCAACCTGTTGCAGGCGTAGCGCTCGCTCGTAATCAACGTGAAAATCACTTGTAGGCCCATAAAACGGACTCACGTTGATTCCCTCTAAGCGCAGCTCCATTTCTAACGCAACGACAATGGGCCACAGCTGTTGGCTGCCCACTGAGCCAGAACCCAAGCCTCAGCCAAAGGCAGTTAAATTGAGGAGGCGCAGTGGAAGGAGAGCGCTGTGCGGATGGGGATGGGGGCATACAATCTAGCGCAACTAACAAGCCCATAGAGAGCGTGTGTCGTTGTTGTTACTGTTGTTGTTGTTTGGTTCTTGTTGGTTTTACCACTTGACCGACCACCAGCTGTTGACCATTTGACCTTTTTGGCAGCCTTTCTCTTTGACCAGGCGCATAATGTGGCTGTGTTGGTGAGCGTTTGTGTGTGTGTGTGTGTGTGTGTGTGTGTGTTTGTGTGTTTGTGTGTGAAGTTAACAGCAACGCCCCAAAACTGTTGCCCACTGCGTGGTACTTACCCGTTCCGGGTCTCGACTCATCAGCAGCGACATCATCAGTGACTATCTTATAAGATGGATGTTCGCCTCGGCTAGATAGATAGTTATATGGTTGCTGCTGCTGCCTCAGCTGCTGCTGCTGCTGCTTTTGCTGCTGCTGCTAAACCACTGGCCGTAGGGTGCCCCAGCGGTACACATAATTTAATTAAGAAGCAGAGCTCGGGCTGCCTTAAATGGCTATACAGTAAGATTAACAGCTAAGAGCCGAAACGCGTTACGTTCATTAGACATCGACGAAAAGAGAAAAAGTCCGAGATATATATATATATGTATATATAATTCAAAATACGAAATAACAATATATAAAGACTGAGTTCCAGTCGGCAGTTGCGCATATTAATCAATTAGGCATGATATTAGTGAGGGCATCATTAATTTTGTCAATACGCTTGGGCTATCGAGAAGCGCAGAGAGAGGCCCATTCAGTCGCTCGCCTCTTAATGGTTTTTCCTCTTTGGCTTTATGGCGTGCTACCACAGCGCGCGAGTTGTCCGCGGATCTGTGGCAAATGTGTTAAATAGCGTTAAAATCTGTAAAACAAACGGCACATAATGGGCGACCCCGACTTAATTTTCAAGTTTAACGGTCATTCAGCATTGCCTTAAGTGTATGTATATGTTATATACTCGTATACAGATGTTTTAATATGTCCATACACTTGACTATTTGGCTACATAAATTATAGCTTTTAAATAATTATGCAATTAGGCAGCGGCCACGATAGCCGATAGCCGATAGCCGATAGCCGATAACAGCGAATGAACTGAATGAAGCGGAAAAAAAAGACAACAAGCGGGAAAATGCCAACCAAGAGAAGTGGGGGACCACAATATACCCTGTATTGGGATATATGTGGCTGTGAACCCACAAAAATATATTTTGTCAGCCAAGGTAAAGATAACCCCTTGTAGATCGTATCTTAATATCTGTCTAGCTATTATCTTTAATTAATATTGAATGATTGAAAGAAAGCCAAATCCTGATTGGGAATAGTCCGTATTTAAAGCATGCACGATATATAAACTATTGGCCTTTGTAGACTTAACATCTTCTGGTGACTTGAGCTAAATAATAGTGGAATAGCAGTTCATCGTCTAGTCTGAATGGTTTTGTAGTTAAAGCTGTGCAGGGTATACGCGAACTCTGCCAAAAACTGCCAAATAAAAAAGGCTGTCTGCCGAATCCCCGACAGTCGAGTGCGAATTCCCACCAAGTCTAATTGCAGGCTGGGAAGCGTTGCAGCTAAAGCGAAACAACTACAACTTGATTTATTTAAGCTACTCAAACAGCCCATAAATAAAGCTGTTGAACTAGCCGCACAGCGCAGCACTGTGGCTGCCTGGGCAAGGGGCAGAAGCTGGTGCAGGCGTTGGTGCCTTACCCCAGCCTTACTCCCGGGCTGAGACTCCGCGCTACAGACTGCGCTGTGCCGCTCTTCTGCGCGGCTGGCTCGGCACTTGGGGGCATAGGCTTTCAGGTTAAGTAGATGCGGCGACACGCGGGTCGCTGCCAAAGGAAAGGACCTTAAAGACGTGGCAGCGGACAGCGGGCTGCGGGCTGCGGGTAACTTGCAACATGGAGCAGCACTCTAGCGAGCAGCAGAGCAGCAGTGAATGATATGCAAGTTTTGCTGTTACCGTTGCTGCACTTCATCGATGCGGCTGTTGCTGATTTTGGCATCTCGAGCGATAGACTGCAACCTCTCTCTCTCTCTCTCTCTCTCTCTCTCTCTCTCTGCGTTCAAGAGATGGTAAATCTTTCATAACTGCAGGCAGCGGCCGCTCCTTGGCTCCGAATGCAACTCGCACGGAATTCATTTGCCTGGCCCGCACAATGCGATTGTTTTTTAATTATGCTCGAGCTGAGCTGTGCGGCTGTTGGCTGACACCCAATCTGAGGCTAGAGCTGTAGACTGGGGGCTGGGGCTGGGGCTGGGGACTGGGCACAGGTCCAAGTTCTGTCTGTTTAACATGGCGCGTATGTAACGCGCTTGTCGCTCGGCTCGTTCGCGTTGACTTGGACTCCAGTTGACTGAGTGACTGCCTTTTTGAGGTTATGTGAAAGGTCAAGTTCGTGATCGCATTCAAACATTTTTGCCAACCACTCATCTTGCTGCGCAGATCGGCGTACCGACTGCCTGGCTGTCTGCCCACCTACCCGCCTCCCTGCTGTCCATCGAACGCCTCCAACTCAACCCGGGCCCAAGTGAACCCAGCCTCGTCGTGGATGCAGAGAGGGGTAAGGCCGGGATGCGAGTGTGAGCCCGACCCAAAGCCCAAAGACTACGACGTCGTAGAAAAATTGAAGATGAGCGTGCCACCACCACGCCACGATTCTGCCATTGCCACACTGCCTGCCCCGGCTGCCTCAGTTGCCTCAGTTGCCTCAGCTGCCCCACCCAGTCCCCCACCCGCTACGCCGCAGCACCGCTGCCTGCCTTGTCGCACCAAATTGAGTGAATGTAAACTGTGGTTTACTTGTTTCCAGCGTTGTCATAGTAATTTTTCTGCACTATAACAACGGGCAGCGTCGCCTGCAACTGCAACTGCAGCCTCGGCTCTGACCCTCCATCTCCCAGCTCCCAGCTCTGAACTCTCAGCCCCCAGCTCCTAGCTCCGGTGGCAGCAGTCACCCGAAAAAAAAAAACACAGAAAACAGACAAAAAATGGAGATGCTGATGACACTGGAGACACGTTGTCTCTCTGGCAATCGTGCAACTGACACACCAGCAACAGCAACAGCAACAGCAATAGCAACAGCATCTGCAACAACAACAACAACGAAATGTTATAGCAGCATATGCCACACGAACCAAAAATTACACTGGACAACACAGGGTGCGGCTAGGTATGCGCAGGGCGGGGAGTGCGAAGCAATCTTCAGTTTTTCATTTTGTTTTTGTTTTTCTTTTATTTTGGGTGGGGAATCAGTTGCCTCCTCTGTGGCATTGCTTTGAGGATGATTTGAATGTCGACTGTTCATGTGATTTCTCAGGCGCTTTGATTGCGGATTAGCTGCCTACATGGAAAATCATTTGCTAGCACACAAAGATTTCATTAAAATATCGGAGTTCGCTCGAGCCTTGCTTGATATTTATTGTGCCATTTTACTAATGGCTGTTCTTCGGGTAAATTAAAAATAATAAATAATTGATAAATACCGAATAACTGAAATATATATTTTCAAAAATTCGCTCTTGATCATTTACTGTTAGTTGTAAAATTTACATTCAACTAAATCATTTTCATTTCTATATATATTTTAAATAGAATTAACAAACATTCGAAGCAGAAGTAGGCAACTCTGCTTATATGCCTGCATCTCTTTTACTTCATTTTAAAATCTTTCAAAATCTCATTGAATATTCGAAAAGCCATTCACTTGTTCTTTTCGTTGCTCAAGAGAGGAGAGAGCACAGTGAAAGAGCAATTCAATTGGGAAATTATTGAAAGCAAAAGAAATTAAAATTGATTTGGATTTAGTGCATTATATACACATATCATACAATTATATATACACTTATCAATTCGACAGAGCAGGCGCATCTCTGATTCATTATTCAAATAATTATTATAATAGTTATTATAAATTAATATCAATTTTGTAACACTGATAATGATGATGATGATACTGAAATGTTCTTGGTTTAAATCTTTTGTCACATCCACAATTTAAATGTGAATTTCTTAATTTTTGTTGATATTCCTATTTGGCTATACTTTCACTATGCCATCTGCAAATCTTAAGATGCGGGATAAGCTATGTAGGATCATTATAATGCATAAATAATATACAAGTACGCAGGCTTCGGTCGTGGCTTTACATGGTGACTGTGCAGGCGGATTCGCTGCTCTATCTGAATTTATTCAGTAACCTGAGACTGATCACAGACATGCGTAGCTCTTGGCGTCAGTTAACGCCTAACAAGTGCCTCAATGCGCTCGACAGCCAGCCTCGGGCCTCAGCAGCAGTTGGTTGGCCATAAATCAACGCCCATGTGGCGACTGAGCAACTGAGCAACTGAGCAACTGAGCAACTGGGCAACTGGGCAACCAAAAACCTGCTGCACAGTGCATTTCTCACTGAATACGTGCGCATCTTCCCAGGAGCATGCGAATAAATGCCACAAGAGAAACAAAAGCAAAGCTAATATAAAATAAATAAAAGAAAAAAATAAAAATAAAATGAATAAAAGCAAGAGCCAGACCCTGCAGATCCGCAGATCCGCAGATCCGCAGATCCGTCCCAGGGCCTAGGTATAGGCCTGGGCCTGGGCCTGGGCATGTAGCAGCTGTAAGTAGATCCACGCTTTCGTGAGCAAACAATTCGAAAGCTGACAAAAGTGCTGTGCAATAACATGTTAACGACGATCTCTGCTGCCTATCGATGCGAGTGCGCGAAAGAGTGTGGGGGAGTTCGACTGCAGCCCACACGATGGCGATGCGGACAGCTCCTCAAAGCTAACAAAAACGAAAACAAAGACAACAAAAATAAATAAATAAATATGTTTCCTCAACTTCTTATATGCATATTTATCTTTATGGCAGAGCGAGATCGAGGCTGATATATATCGATCGCATCTGCATCGCGAGTCTTTCCATTGCCCGTGTAGCTCATTAGTTGGCAGCTAATTTCGCAAGCGTTGCCAGACAATGCCACAGAGCCGAGCGGCAGGCAACATAAAAACTGTAGCTGCATATTTATTGGTCATAAGTGCGCCGACAAAATACACAAGCAACAACAAAATTGTTCGGAAATTTGTCTCCGACTAAAAAATAAAAAAGGCCAAAAAGCGCCGCAAAAGCCAAAATGCTTGCATATTAGCAATTTGCATTGTTTGGGGTGCAACAGAGACAGAGGGACAGAGCTACAGCGGGACAGTGCGACAGACTGAGGGACTGGCTGGTGTCTGCACTGGTTTCGAGGCCTTTCCAACTGCTGCAAGCCTTATATAAACACGGCCAACAATAGCCTGTGGCAGCCAGCCAGGCTTGCTACGTAGCTGTGAAAGAATTCTTCAGCCAAATGTTGCCGCTGCTGCTGCTGCTGCAACAAGCTGCATCCGCCTCCAATTCGTGCACCCGCGCACATGCTCCTAAATGGAGCCTTCGTGTAAACAGAAAAATTTGACTCATGACTTTGTTGTGCAGCAGCCTCAACTACAACAGCAGCAGCAACAGCAGCACCACACATTCACATCCTTTTTTGGCGGGGGCATGCAGCACAGTGCTACACTTTTAGTTTTGCTCAAATTAGTCAGCGGGATTTTTGCGGCTGTGTTTCTACAAATTAACGCCAATTTCGTATCACGTTATTAATAGTTACCATTAAATTGCCCGCTCCACGCTCTGATCATTATCTGGCGGCTAACAAGACAACAACAAAGCCGCAGCTCTGGCCAGTGGATGCTGCATGCTTGGTGGCTGCTGCTGCCTGGCTAGTGGGTGAACCACTGTGATTCCTTGTGGGCTCGCAATCGGCAGCTACAGCTGGCCGGCCAACAACGTCTTGCCTTAATTATCTGCATGGCCAAAAAGAAAACAGCAGCAGCACCAGCAGCACCAACAAAAATAAAGTGTACCAAATTGTTTTTGTGGCTTCGATTAGGTTTACGAAAACAATAAAAAAAAAAAAAACAAAAAAAAACAAAAACAGCTGCAGTCGCGTCACCTTTGTTTGCCGTATAGAGCGCGATAAGCTTGTTAACTGTTAACCAAATCTGTAGCAGGCCACCGAAAAATGGCTAAAAAAGCAGCAAAAATCACTCTGTGTCCGTGTGCACGCCCACGTCCTCCACGTTTGTGCAACGAGCCGCATGGTGCACTTTTATTATATTTTTTATTTGCCGGCTAATCAATGACCCAGTGCCTAATTAACATCCCCTTAGCCTTAGCTTAGTCGACTGCCTGAGCTCGATAGAGTCATAAAGATATAATAATGTGTATATACCTAGTTGAGGCAAATACTCTTTCGGCTTTGACATTCATATTTGATCTGTTGGACTTTGAATAGAAAATGTCTGCAGAACTTGCTAAGCAGCTAAAATGAATTGAATTTTCCATACTATAGGGATTTTATAAGATTTGATTAAAGTTTGAATACATAATCATTTGAATTGATGCAAATCCTTTTGGACACACTCTAACTCGATTTATGTCTATATTAATTGAACTAATGGGACTTACGAGTGCTTTGCGCATTGCACATGTCCATCTCAGACTTGTAGATAGTTGGCCAAGATTTGCAGCTACTTAGAGCGGGACCGATGCCGGCCAGATAAACAAATGCGAATCGGATAATGTCATGTTGCCATGTCATATGTTGGTAAAGGCAGCAGCAGCAGCAGCAGCAGCAACAATAGATATATAAGAGTAAAAAAATTACAAACTGGAGCAGTAAGTCAAAAGCAAAGCTGAAAAACATTCTTATCGATTACACCTGAGACCTCAATCAATAAATTGATTGTTAGCGATCAGTTTAAGCCTGGCTGGCTGTGGTAAGTGGTGCCGCGGTGCTGCAGCGGCCACCATGTGCCGCGCATACAAAAGAGTTGTTGTTGTTGCTGTTGCTGTTGCTCTTGCTGTTGCTAGCAGTCGGCTCTTAAGATAATCCGAGTGGCTGCTGCTCTGCCTGGCCAGCAGTCTCTCGCAGTCTCTGTGTTAGCCTGACTTTGGGTCCAAGTCAAAGCATTTTGATTGCAGCCAGGCGATAGGCGGCTGAGCTGCGTTGTTAGGAAGTCGTCGCTTGGCCGTTTGTTTGTTTGTTTGTCTTGTTGCTGTTGTTGTTGTTGTTGTTGTTGTTGTTGTTGTTTCATTTCGTTGAGGCATAAAGCAAGATTTGTGTAAATGTCAGGTGGTAATAGTGACACTGTGCGCCACTTGATTGGTTTTACTTCTGACCAGCTCAGCAGCATTGACAACAACAGCAACAACAACAACAACAACAACAGCAAACAGAAGCAACCACTGTGTGCCAATTCTTTATATATATATATATATATATATATATATATATATATATTTTTTTTTTTTTTTTTTTTTGATCGCAAAGCTGTTATGGTTCTTGCCGCTGTTTGCATTTCTTTAATTGGCTCATTTTCACGGCACATGTTGGCCAAAGAAGTATAAAAAGCTAACGAAAATGGTAGCCAAATATTTATTGCTGCATAAAATGAAATACACGACTATCGCAGCGAAGCCATCAATAAAACATGTAAATCAATTGCAGCGCATACATGGCGTATGAGTAATGTTGATTTCCTCGGCCATTGGCAGTTGTCAAACGAAAAGAACTCTGTGCTCGCTGTGACAGCCTGAACAGAATCGAGCTGCAGCTCGGCTCAGCACGCTCAATAGCATAGCACATACACACATATATTATATTTAATTAATAGGAATATAGATTGATTTATATGTAAGAACGTTTTTCTAATGCGAATCAATTATTCAGTGTTTCGCATTTGCTCATTTTAGGATAAGTCTTGGTTATACATATGAGCTTAAATTTAGAATTGTAGATTGTTCTGGATCGTAATTTAATATAATAATCTTGACAACTACTTTTCGAGCCAATTTTCTAATCAAATATCTCATGCGTGCTATAGTGATGTTGAATTTAGGCTGATCAATGGGAAAAAGTTTATTACAAAATTTAATAGTTTTAATTGTCGAATATTGTACGGAGTTTTGTATGCCATTATTAGCTTTGCATTAATTCTAATATATTTCCAATATTTATAAGTCGTATCGGTGTGATATCATGATATTGTGTTAGATATTCTGTTGCGATTCCTTGTTGCAGTATTATTAAAGAGAAACTGATAATCGAGTTAGCATCAAAGAACAAGAAAGAGCTTCGGTGATAGAAGTGAGCAACTCCGAGAATTCGGTATTACGCAAATCTATAATGGAATTCGAGAACAATAGCTTTAATGCTATATATATGCTCTATATGTCTGTAAGCTAGAATTTGAAATATGTTTTGTTTTTCACATTTGGACATGCGATATTAATGCAGTCTGAAAGTCTTTCAACTTCTCTTGGCTGGACGAAGCTAGGGTAGAAATAAAGTTTTCAATAGTTGGCTTCAATCAGAAAGATAGTAAAAACTTGCTGACAATTTAATGACCTCATTGAAAGCAGCTCGAACGTCTTCTTCCATTAGCTTTAAGATATTTTGTTGCACTCGAAGCCCATCAAATCTATTGATGGTCTCCAATCCACCGAAAAATAAAGAGGAAACTTCTGGCTGCTTCAGCAACGCCCACCACGAGGCAACACCCAAGCCCAAAAACTAAACGCCGATTGCAGCAATTGTTGTTGCTGTTGCAGTTGCTGTTGCAGTTGTTGCTGCTGTTGCAGTTGCTGCTGCTGTTGCAGTTGCGCAGTTGTGTTGCCGGCTGATCGTAAATTGAAAGCACACGCTGCGTCATCAAAGTCATTAAACTGTCGACTGCTTACGGAAGTTTGAGTGTTTTGTATGTTACTTTTGGTTTCTTCTTTTTGGGTGTGGATATGCGTTTCGGTAAGCGATATATGCTGCTAGAACGCCTCGAACATGTTTGCGTGTGTGTGGGCGCGAGCAACATGTGGGCGTAGAATGTGGCAAGCCAAACATTCAGAGAGACAGACGACAGACAGACAGACAGACAGACAGATGGGTAGACTGGGACAGACTAGCAGCCAGTCAGTCTGATTGTATGCTGTTCACTCAGCCAGAAGCTGCCGCGCTGACGATTTGAAAGAAATAATAATAAAAGTGCTAAGGCTCTGCCACTTCGAACCCAGAAAAAACGAGCTTCGTCGGGTGTGTCGAAAATCTGGCGACAATTTCGCAACGATGCCAAATGATGGCAAATGCTGCGGCTGAAAGGTGTGTTCTACACGCGGCTACACTTGAGTGCGAATGCAGTTGAGTGCAGTTGAGTGCAGTCGGTGCATTTCAAACACGTCGTCGTTTTAATGATACGCATGTGGCAAGGCGTCTTGAGCTGCAGCAATGCGCGTAATCACACGAAATAATTTTTTCGTATTTCTCTTTTGTCCGCTTTTGAGCTGAGCCGACAGATTTGAATATCCGAAACTCCAATCAATCATAATGATTCTGAATCTATTTCGATGCGCCAGCTAAAATCAGTCAATGAATAACGCTTTGCCTCATAGAGCTGCCGCAGCTATGAGACGTGTACGGCATTGAATATGCAAATTGTTTCTAGAATAATAATTAAAATATTAAAATAATATGCAAATAATTTAAAGTTAATTAGATGCTCAATTGTTCATAACACTAAAATCTTACTAATCTCTGATTTATGCCGAGCAGATAAATAGATCAATCCACAGTTTGCCAGATTATGGCTTAAAGAAGTGCGCGATTTGAGTTCTCTTCAAAAGAGGCTGCTTTGCATTGCTAGGCACAGTCTGGCATGGCTATATCTTGGTGATACTAATCAGAGTATGGCTGCAGTAGCCTCTCCCACTATGCGTTACACATTTCGTGACACATCTATAATGCCCACGACAGAGGGGTATGAGTACTACAGAAATCAAGCAGCGGGAAATAAAGCTGAAAGCGACGCCTCCTCCGATTTCGTTGGCGACTCCTCCGTTAATCGTGACTTTCACAATCAACCTTCAAAAGGTTTTTCGCTGCCACAAACGAGTAGCGTGTACCAGGCGCAAAATGGGCTGCAAACAACAACAATAACAACAACAACAACAGCAACAACAACAACAAAACCAACAGCAACAACTGATAATCAAGAAGAAGAAGCAAAAAAAAAAACATTTGAAGCGTTTACTTTGGCGCTTCATCGAATATTATTTCTCACGTTCTATTTTTTTGTTGCTGCTGTCGCCGTTGTTATTGTTGCTGTTGTTGTTGTTGTTGTTGTTGTCATTGTTATGGGTGATCTTTTTTTTTTTTTCTTGTTGCTTTTGTTTATCATCGGAACTGAGATTGAGTCGAATGCAGCATCATCGACAGCAGACAGCTCTCATTGCTTTAGTTATTTTGCTCCTATTTTTACCGGAGCAGTTTATTATTATCACTGATTTAGGCTAAACTAAGTGATCCAAGTGTATTCATCTGTAAATATGGTTTATACATGCCTATGCAAGCTCATAATACATTGCCAAAAGTGTTTATATTAATAATTAATCGTTAGCGCCAAATATTGTATAAGTTGACAAACACATTTGTATCTTATCGTAGATTAGTTCGAACAACATTTTAATCCAATTTGATTTGAATTGACAAATGGCTCAACTTGTCTTTCAATCGTCAAATTATCGCTTCGAGAATATCCATTGGCTATTTTCATGTATTTCATTACAATTTTAAATGAATTCATTTTAGCGCACAATAAAAATAATAAATGTAATAATAAACTTTTTCTTCATGTTAATCAATTTAAAAGAAGACTTAATAATAACGACTATAAGCGAAAATAATATCATTTAAATTCAATTAACGCTCTGCTCAAAATAGTGCCAACACGTCAGCTATGATCGCGTTCGACAAGCTAATGTAGATGTAGTACAAACTTAAAAGTAAAGCTAAAAACTATGATTAAAGACAATTGAAACTGAAACGCCGTGTGGCATGCAACATGGCAATGATGCATGTAGTGAGAAGCATTCAAAGCATTTGCATTTCCACTTCCATTTACGATTAAATACTTCCTGCGGCTGCCAATGCGATCGATGCATTCGTTGGCAATTTCAATTAAGCCATAAAAGCCAAACAAAACCAATTTTCAGCTCAATGAAGAATTGGCCAGAGACGAAAGGCGCAATGCGATGGAGGTTGGACTGAAGACTGTCTTTTGGCGGTTTGCATGTTAGGAGTCATAAAAAAATGTTAAATGACAAGCGGGCGCATGTTCGTCTGTCCGTCTCTCCGTATGCTTGTCTGTCTGTTTGTCTATTTGGCTGTTGTTGTTGCTCGCATTGTCAAATTGCGATCAAAAACGCAACAAACGAAACATGCCACACGGTGCCAAGTCGGGGAACGCAGTTGCCAACCAGCAGCATCATGAATCAACGAGTCAACAGCTAACAACAACTACAAACAGACAGACATACAGACAGACAGTCAGATAGACATTGAGACAGACAGTCGGTTGGCCGGGTTAACTGCACAGGCTGAATGCGTTTTAACGGCTACTTGTCTTTGGCTATTTATTGAAAGGATTTTCAACACTCACACACTAGCTCAGTCAGCAGTCATTCATGCATTCAATCATTCGTAAGCGAATGCGTTTGCGATTGCAGCGCCGACAGAGACTGTAACTGCGACTGCAACGGCGACTGCGACTGCGACTGCGATTGGCAACAAGTCGCACATTTGCGCCTGCCACATGTCGGCTGTGGCATCACCGACGCGACGCAGCAACATTTGATTATGAGCAGCCGCCTGCCTCTTGGCTGGCTGGAAGCCGAAATCGATAAAAATAATTGGTTGGCTGCGTCTGGAACTGCAACTGCAACTGCAACTGCAACACGGCGACGACAACGGTGACGGCGCTCGAATTCTGTTGAAAATGCAGCTTGACATGAATTGCTGCTGATCTGCTTGCCAACGGGACGAGACAAGCCACGTAGCACGTAGCCTCGTCGACTGCGACTGCGACTGCGACTGCGACGCCAACAGCGACTGCAACAGCAACAGCGACTGCAACTGCTGGCATTACAACACATGGACAACTGCGAGCACAGACAGCTGAGCTTTTCCCACGTTCGTGAAAAATATTTCTGCGCAAATTATTGAAAAATAAAATACAACAGCAGAAAAACAAGCGAAAATTGAGCGCATTTTAGCTAACGATTTGAATGTGATGTACTCTGATGTAAAGTATGTGCAGGAAGCTTTTGCTGCAGCTTGAGCAATCGAATCCAATTGTCCAAGCCCATATTAAGTTGGCTGGTATTTGGGATACATTTGAATTAGGTGCTTTTGTTTCCAATCTATTTTTAATTGTGCTTTAAATTATTTTAAAGTAAAGATAGTTGACTCTTAGTACAACTTCAACTTGAGAGCGTCTCAATTGAGCTTAAGAGTGCAAATCTATCATTAAATATGCTGGAAATGGTTCAAATAATTTGACATAATTGAAATAATTTCTTTCATTTGGCCCGTTTATGTTCTTTGTGATCAGCTCAACTCATTTTCTTGGTAGGTTTTGATATGTTATATGAGCGATGACTTAGGATCTTGCATTCGGGCTTGCAGAGCTCTGGTTCCGGAAATTGTTAGATGATAAGTAGATGGCTAGCAAGTAGGGTTGTTGAATATGCATATATCAAGATATCAATATATCGATATTTTTTGTATAAAGCATTTGCGTGCAAAAACTTATTTTGTGAAAATGGTGGAAACATACTATTCTGAATTTCAAAATGGAACAGCCAAAAGTAAATTGTGCTTTAGGCTATGGCAGGACTATCGAAGATCGCATTACGATGCCTAACTACTCCTGGTAGCTCAGTGTCTTAGGAGCAATTTGCTTCGGCAATAATTGATACTCATATAACAGAAATCGTTTTTTGGAAGTCCTTGAGTACCGAATACTGGAGTACAGCGGTCTTTATCATTTAAATAAAAAATACTTGTTCTTATTATTCGCCAAATTGTCAAATTGATATTGATATTTTTTCAAATCTTAAAATATCATCAATTTGATATTTTAAAAATATTCGAGAACCCCATTAGCAAGGCAATGCAGTGCAATGTAATAATATTTTAAATTGCCTTCAGGTGATCATTTGCACAGCTCAGCCGTCCTAGAATGACCTAAAATTAGTTTCATTGGCACAAATATTGCAATTTGGAATTTCACTTTCTAGACGATATTTATATGTCTCTCGTAATACAAAGCCAGTGCAGTTTATTTGAATACTTTAACTCTGTAGAATCTAAATTTAAGTTCTGCTAATCAGTTTTCTTGTCATGTTGCATGTTTCCAATGGAAAGATCAAAAAGAGTTTTGGAGGGTATCTAGATGTCAGCTGGGCAGTTAGAGTTGGAGGCAGCATCAGTTTACGTTTTATGGATTTCAGGCGCAATTTAATTAAAGTCCGCGCAGCAGTTAATTATTACGCAAAGAGTCTAAACAAATGTTAGCAACATTTTATTCACTCGCGAGTAGCTCGAATGTTTGCAGTTTGTATCAAGTAGTTGCTGACAGTTGTCACATGGCACTCGAGGAGGTGCAGTGGAGCTGTGGTGCAGTGGTGCTGTGGTGCTGTGGTGCACTGGTGCAGTGCTTGCCGAACGACGACAACACTTTAAAAATTAATTGCCGAGATTTATGAGCCCAGTTAGTTGGTGCCTGAGAGCCAAACAGTGCGTGCTCCGACCGTTAGTCGAGGCTGGCCATATATGGCGGCTTTATGCATAAGCTGAACCACATTTCAGTCACTTCACGCTTTTATCAGTTTAAAATATGAAGCGGCAAGCTATGGGAAAATCTCTTCTTAGCCTCCTCTCTCTCCACGGAGCTGCAGTCAATTGTGTGGCAAAGATTCGCGGCCTGCGATAAGGCGGCAGCAGTTGCGGCTATGTGGATTCACTTGAGAGCGTGGGGCAGACGCTCGCAGCATGGGTGCTCCGGCCAGCAGATGCTTCCAGCAGATCTCTGGCCAAATGCTGCAGCTGTAGCTGCATTCAGTTGTTGCAGCTAGTTAAAGCCGCCAGTTGCTGAAGCAGTTGCCAGTTGCCAGTTGCCAGTTGCAATGCCTATAATTAGACAGTAAGCAAAGCCGCAAGACAAAGCGCAGCTTATTGGGGCGTTGCCACTAACTGCGGCAGACACAGCAGCCAATCCGAATGGCTGTGCTGTGGCAATCAAAAGCCGCGACAAATTGTGCATTTTGTGGTCACAAATTGAGTTAACGCTGCCAAATTAGCGGCATAAATTTATCGCTCTACAACGAATGGACCAACGTCGAGCGCGGACTCGCGGACTCGAAGACACAGTCCCGGACTCGGACTCTCCACGCTCGAGATTGGGGCTTAATTAAGTCTTTACGAAGCAGCGGCAACAATTTCAAATGGGTGCACAGCTCGACCGCTTAAATAAATAAATCTGGTTGTTGCTGCTGCTGCTGCTGCTGCTGCTAATGCTGTTGTTGTGGCCAGCAACAATTGGCGCTTGGCTGCGGTGCCGCTGTCTGTGGCCAATAAAAGATCGCAGCGCGCTGATTTGACAGGTGAACAATTTTGGGTTGGGCCGCAGTCCGAGTGCTCCAACTTGCCAGACAGCCGCCAGCCAGCCAACCAGCAGCAATAACAGTTACTGCTGCTAAGTTGTTGCTCTTGCTGTTGCTGTTGCTGTTGCCACCACCCACCTGGACAGCTTTGTGGCACACACACTTGCTTGTGCCCCGCAGCCAGCATAGATTATTTGAACAAACTGGTGACAACAAATTAATTTAAGCGATTGCCCGATATCTGAATACTAGGACTTGCGACTATTTTGAACTTGTATTGTTGCCCTACCCCAGCAACAGACCACGAGGAGAGATCTCTGTGAGTGTGTGTGGCAGCAGCTTGTGTCTTATCGAAGCCACTTGTTTTTGTGGCATATCGTGTTGAACATATATCACAGATCGGCTGCATCCAGCTGGACAGCGCGACATTGGCTTAAGCGTCGTTTAAGCCATCGAGTCGATAAACTAACTGAACAGCAAAGCTTGTGCTTGTAGATTGCAGCGGAGGATGGGTCATGTTGACGTGGGTAAGGACTTGGACTTGTCAATTGATAACTATTTAACATAGCCAGAGTTGACATTAGGTTGGTATCCCAATCAGACTTGTGAAATCAGAATTGGGTTCATTCGAATTTACTTTCATCTACTTCTACTAATTAACTATTACTCTTGAGCTTCTCGACTACTCTCGTTGTATTCTCATCTATCATCTATTGTTCGTCACCATTGGCCTGCTGTAATATTGGTTTCGGATTCTAGCAACTCAGTTCTTTCATTTCTTAGATGGATCTTTGACTGGGCTGATGTATCCCTGCGTTTTTATTTCAATGCAGTCCTCGGTAGGTAGGTAGGGGTCTATACTGCCACTATGGCAAGGAATCAACGAACCTGATTTGTAACAGCTTGAAGAATTTCTTCAAAAGCCCGAAATAATAAATCTGAATATGTATTCTTATTTAGGCAATTCTATTGCAACCTGAGAATTTTATAAAATAAACAAGTAAGAAAGCTGTAGTCGAGACTGCTTGACTACGAAATCCCCTGAGCCCTTCTTCGAACGAATCATATTCCAAGAATGATTCGTTTCGATTCTCCACGCGTAAGATACTATACATGCAAAAACACGAACACACACACACGCTGATCTATGCTTGAAAGCATGTATGTGTGTGTGAGCAAAGCAGGCGGCTTGCTGTCTCGCTTTGCCTTTGTTGGTGCGCCACATGGGTTTTGATGAGAAAACTTTGATGATTAATAATTCTGCTTCTAGATGGACATTTGTATTGATATCTTCAGATGTGATTATGATATTCATATCTATATGCTAAGCAAAACTGCATGTCTCTAGTATTTTAAATGCATTTTTTTCATATTTGGGGGTGGTGGGGCGAAGTGGGGACCAGAATCAAAAATCTGACAAAAACCGAAATTGTATTAAATTAGTATCTATATATATGCAGAAGACTTAAAAACTCTAACTCTAAAGATGAATTAGCTAGAATTTCATTTCCCGATAAATTCATTCATCGATAACTTTGCAAATATACAAGTTATCGAATTTCTGAAACACACTCGTACTGCGCGTGCAAAATACGGACCGAACACAAAAAGAATGAACTCTCTAGCTTTTGTATCTTCGGATAGCGACGCGTTCATACATACGGACGGACGGACAGACGGACATGGCTATATCAACTTTTCTCGTCACCCTGATCAAGAATATATATACTTTATGGGGTCTGCCACGCCTCCTTCTGCCTGTTACATACATTTAACAAAACCATTATACCCTGATTTCCCATTTTCAATGGGCTCAGGGTATAAATACTGATGCTGTTAGCTGTTAAAATGTTGAACCAAAAGCGAATGCCTGCAGTGAAGGTAGAAAGGCAGCTTACGTCAAATTAAACGGGAAATGATTGAATCAATGTGAGTCTAAGCTACCGTCTAGAGCACTCGCAGTCCGCTTTATGACTCCTCTGTTGTTGCTGCTGTTGCTGCTGCTCCTGCTGCTGCTGCTGCTGCTGCTGCTGCTGCTGCTGCTGCTGGCGGCTCCCCTAAGCACCCTTCATCCTGCAGCTTTGTCGAATTGTATACATTTCACTCTATCAGTGTTCGTCTCACTTGATTACTTCATTTATAGCTGTCTGGCCGCGATTTGCAGGCAGTGTTTTCTTTTACGGCTTTTTGCTTGTGGCTTATGCAAATCCTGCCTGCTTTAAAATTGATTGCACACTTCAGTGGGGCAGGCGCATGACTGATGCGATCGCAGCGGCCATCAAGACGGCCCCAAATAAATATTACAATGCCCAGCCATAAATAAAAAATAAACCAAGAGAAACAACAACAAATCAAAAAATTGTTGCAAAAGACGAATCAAATGCGGCGACCGTTGAACGTGGATTTGCAAGGTCAAACAGAGCGTATGAGCAATGTGGCCCAGCGCTCGAACTGACTTCGCCAAGTCTGGTCTCCAAGTCTCCTGACTGGGCCCTTATACTTTTCAAAAGTCAACAGCAGCTTAAACTCGTTTGCAAAACACTAACGGGCTGTCGCCTCACTGCTCCACTGCTCCATTGGTGCAGCTCTGTCTGGCCGCTCTGCTGCACTCGCTTCCACTCAATTTGTTTGCCCTGCGGCATTGAGAATTGGAGTGTCAAACTTTCAGCTTTCAATGCACGCCAGGATGCCGCAGCCCCAGTCGATGGCGATGTCGATGTCGATGTCGATGTCGATGGCGATGGCGCTGTTGCCACAGTCAGCTACAGCCACAGCCACAGTTACAGCTACAGCTACAACCAGCAGCAGCAGCAGCAGCAGCAGCAGCAGCAGCAGCAGCAGCAAAGATGTTGCTCTAGCCACAGCTCGCTTGCTGTTTTTGTATTGACATTAAATGAAATAATCTGCGATGATTGTGCATTAGTTGCAGTCAGCAGGAGGAGGCTCCGCTCTGACCATGGCCAGAGCGGCATGGAGGGCAAGTCCGTTAATAGTTCTAGACTGCTGTATTTGGGAGAAGCGACGTCGTGGTTCCCATGGCATGATTTTGCATGAAATAATGTGGCGCACGAGTGGGCGGGCAAATGCTGGAACTGTAGCTACAGCCGTGCGGGGGGCCACTTGTCGTGGCAATCGTTGCCTGGCTGACTGCCTGACTGCCTGCCTAGCTGACTTGCTGGCTGGCTGGCTGGCTGGCTGGCTGGCTGACTTGCTGGCTGGCTGCCTGGTTTAGTTCGTATCGGGCTTGGATGCTTCATTCAGCTTGTCTTTCGGTTTCTGTTTCTGTATTTTTGTCTCTCTCTTATTTATTTTTTGCTTAGCCAAATTTGCGACGAAACAGGAACCGTTAACTGCGGCAATTTGTGCTGCCAACGTTTCTCAGTTTGTTTCCCACGTTATAATTCGTTAGATTTTCAATGCCCTCACTTCAGTATTTGGGCCTTTTCTCGACTTGATACAGTTTTTTTTTAGCTTGGGCTGCTCACACCTAATGACATTGGCTTAAAATAGTAGTCAGGCATTTGGCAGATCAAGAACTAGTGGAATTTGGTGTAGTCTAAGAGCAGAATTGTCGCTGGCACAAATTTGTCTCCTTTTCTGAACAGAACGAGTTCTTAAAGGCATCTGTATGGCTAAAACGAATAATGGAAAGGCCACATTTGATCAAACAGCATAAAAAAGCGATATTCATACTAAAGAGAAAAGACCTTATTAGCTTTCCGAGCTATCCGTCTTTCTGCCTGTCCGTCCGTCCCTTTGCATGCTAAATGCCTGAAATTGATAATGAATACTTGTTAGCAAAGTCATTTTGTAGAGCGCTCAGATCAAAATAGATCGTTATATATCTTTCGGCATATATATTAAGGAAGCGGATCTAGAGGTTCAATATGAACAGACGACAGATTGAATGAAAATTATTTTTGCACTGAAATATTATTAATGTATAACAATCAAGTCTTCTGTTAGCTTAACTTGAAAATCAATTTAGCAAATGAGTCATCAAAACTCGAATTACGAATTAGTGTATCAATTGAATTAGTTGATATATACTTTATATACATTAGTCAAAACATAATACTTGAATTAATTTTCTATATATTTATTATAGTATATTTTTGTATACTCAAGAACAATGTAAATAGAAAAGGGAGAAGAATATGATTGCATATATGAATAAATTAGTGTTATGTGCTCTATCAGAAGATATGGCCTTAGATACGATGTTTTCAACTCGACAAATATTTAATGACACTCTGTGCAATGCTATACATTTGTCTATCTAGACTGTACTGTTTCTTTGTTTTGAAAGCTTCACTTGTTAAGCTAGGCTGGGTTCATGGGATTGGATTGATTGGGGTGAAGGAGGAGCCCCTGGCTCAGCTGGCTGCTGCTGTTGACACTTGGACTTGTGCGAGCATTGCGTGAGGCCGTAGCCTTTCTCTTTTTTCTTTTTTCTGCTCCCGCTTTTGGCTCTTCTGCGCTTTTGTTCATTTGCTAAGTGTGCATCACGTGCAAGCAATTATTTTATCAATCATTTAGGCGCTGTTGTGGATGTTGTTGTTGGTCGTTTGTTGCTTGGTGCTTGTTGCTTGGTGCTTGTTGCTTGTTTCTTGGTGAGCTTCCTCGCCTGGCTGCCTGTCTCTTTCGGATCTTTTCTATGGCACTGTCCCGACTTCGGGCTGGTGCTCAAACAGCGAAAACGCATTTAATGTCTGCTTAGTGTGATTACGACGCATTAATGCCCGTTCGCTAGGCGGCTCCCTCCTTCCTCCTCCCTCCTCCTATTCCCCTTCACTCCCTTCTGCACTCGAGTTGTAGCTCTGGCTGCATTTTACCCCTGCTGCATGTTGCATCTTTTCGCTGTATTTTGTTTTTACTGTTTTACAGTCACCGGCGGCGCGTCGCGACTCGCTGTTGTTGCAGTTGTTATATGTGTGTTAACTTTCAAATAAATTAAACATGAAGCTGGGATCATTTATTTCACTCGCTCCACCTAACTCGCTAGCTCGTTTGGGCCCGACCCGGCTCGGCCCGGTCTGGCACCTGGCTCATACGCTCGCATATGTATACCCACTCCATCCACTGAAATCCCAGGCAGCGTCCATACTGTGCGCAATGTTTCTTCATTTTCACATTAAATGCGCAATTCCCGACATTTGTTTGAATTAACACGCAGCAATTACCGCTCACCAGCTCCAGACTCTTTTATTCATGGATATTATCGCGTATTAGAGACGCACGTTTTCCTTTTTTCGTTTATTCGTTTTAGGCTGAGTTTATTGGTCGAAGGATGTGAGTGGCCTAAGTGGGCCAATGGTATCGAAGGTGTCTCTCATTGCACAACAAATGCTATTTACATTCGCTAAATCTAGCGAAAAGGAAGGAATTCATTAGGTATGGAACAGAGCAAATCTTCGTCCATAAGAATCTCTATTAATCGATGAGTAAAAAACTGTAGTTGCCACCACAATAGGCGATGGAAACAATTCAGATAGAGGATAGAGGAAGGGAAAGTGATTTATTCTTTACAAATAGCGTTTTCAATGAAGTCGACACTGATGGACTCATTGCATTTGGAATTGTAATAGATCAAATATGTTCTTCTATACGATTCCGTATTTCATATTCCCAATTCATTTTCATAGGCAGTATGGGTAAAAGAGTACTTCGAACATAAGACATAATATAAAAGCTAAAGGCGAGCCAAGTTACTTGAGTTCCTTATGCGCATCTGAGATAAATATCTGAAGTCATCAAACCCATAAGACTAATAAATTTGAGCATTTGAAAAGAGTTGCGATTGATTATCAATACATATCAACTGTGACTACTTACAGACATTTCATGATTAGTCCTAATCAGCCCTTTTCCTCTATCTAACCTAAGGCCCAGCAACACTTTCGGTAAAAGCAATTATAGTTCACTTACTCCAAATTAAGCTCATGCAGCCGAGTAAGGCTCATGGACAATTTATCTATCGCTTAGCTGCTTAGCAAAACTCGTGTCGCAATCCTCGACAAGGCAAGTTCCCTAACATCTAATCAATAATAAATACGATCAATTAATCATTACACTAAGCACTAAACGCCTTTCAGGCTGAAAAGCCAGCCAACGACTGTTCTAGCTCACAGAACACAGACACACACACACACACACACACACGCGAACACACACTCGCATACATACAGCACTGCGCACGCATGTAGAAACCACTTTAAGTGACCGTCGCATCGTTTATCTGTTGCAGACAAAGAAATGCATAAATTATTTCTCGGAGGCATTTTAAAACGCCTGTTGGGCAACTTTCCGCTGCTCATGCTGTAGCTGAAGCTTCAGCTTCAGCTGTAGCGGATGCTGATGCCGATGCCGATGTCGATGCCGATGCCGATGCCGTTTCCGATGCTGACTAACTGCTCTGTGACTGCGGCTCCAGAGCTGGATGCTGCCTACTTACGAGTGCTGACCATTTGGAAAGCCTTCTGTTTCGTGTCCACGCTTTTGTCCATATTTGTACACAATTAGCAATGACACAAAAAATAAAAGTATAAAAAAAAATAAAAAATAAATAAAAAAACGAACAGCTAATACAAAACGAAAAGCAACAGAAACAAACTTCACACACCATAAATCGATTATCATTGCGAAAATACACGCACACAGACTCACACACTCGCACTCACACTCACACATTTGGCACACACTTGTGTCTTAAATCAAATAGCGCATTTTACGCCTCTTTGGCTGTGCATAAATTTATTTATCGACTTGTCCATCGACGACTGGCCGTCGCCTTATCGCGTCCATCGTCAATCGGCATTGCGTATACGCCATGTACGCGGCTGCCGTTTGCGCGCGAGCGCATGCATAAAATGTATAACAAAATTGTCATTAGCGTAAAGCATTTGTTAACCGCGCCAGATCGCCCGATAAGCCAGCCACAAGGTGTCTGCCCATTCCCATACCCATACTCATAGCCATAGCCATAGCCAATGCCTGTTGCTGGGAACTGGCCAGCAGCACATTCATCAGCACAGCCGTCGACTGCCATCGCTGCCAAGTGCATCAATCGGTGGGCAACACGCGCTGACAATCAATGTGCGACAGGCCACGAAAAACGGGTCCAGTTGCTGCTGCTGCTGCTGCTGCTGTTGCTGCTGCTGCTGCTGCTGTAGTTGCAGTTGCAGGCGGCTGCAGTCTTCGCCTGCCTCGCATTGCTTTTCACACCTTCGCGGCTGCCGTTTGTGGAATCTACTTATTTTTTTTTTTTTTTTGGCCAGGTTTAGACATGGTGTAAAATGGCTGCATGATTGACATTGCGTTTGGTATCTCATCTTGGCAGGGGTTGTTGCTGTTGCTGTTGTTGCTGCTGCTCCTTATTGACAATGCGTCTGACGTTTTGCTAGCTTTGGCTCGGCTTGGCTGGCTTGGCTTGGCTTGGCTTGGCTTGGGTTTGACTGCGGCTTTGGCGGTGGTCGCAGCAGTTGCTTTGATGCCACCACTGAGGAGCTAACTCAAAACAAGTCGCGTTGACATACCAATTAACTTGACAAATACATAATTGGTAGCAAACAATTAAATGTTTTTCTCTTTTTGTTTTTGTTCTGCCTCCTTTCTGCTGAGAATGCGCCCTGGCCAGCAGGCAGTTAACTAACGTGGCTAACTGAGCTGCCAGCCCATTTTGCTGTCAGCTTATGAGCGCAGAAATTCATTTAAATTTATCTAGTTGTCAGTTTGCCGCAGCTTTAAGATATTTGCACAATTTGCTCGTAAAAAACAAATCGAGCAATGAGCGAGTGAGAGGGGCATACAAAAAGCAGAAGGAAAGAGACAGAAAATCCACATAGAAATAGAAATACAAACTGAAATAAAACGGCAGCCGCTAACGAAGCGCCAACAACGTAGAAGTTCAAGCTGCAGTCGAGGAGGATGACGACGATGCTGTGGACAGAGCCAGTTGAAGGGTACCTGCAACAGGGTATGCCCGGCTAATCACACAGTTCGTAACGATCTCCCAATTTGAGAAATCAATATTATTATTTATATTTTTTGGAATTTCACAGTTACTATTCATCAGCTATAGAATATATTTTCTGTTGGAAAGTAATCAAATCATTATTGATGATAGCTTTAATTTTTTCTTAATAAATCAAATTCATAAATGAAATACAAATTAAATATTACTGGCTTGAAATTATTCACAAATATGAAAAAATCAAATTTCAAATATGATAATATAGATCTTATCTTAAGTCAATTACATTTGGGTAGAGTATCCAAAAAAAAAAAAACGTTTCACTCAGTAAACAAATGATTTCTCAAATGACTCTTGTTGTTGTTGTTGTTGCAGTTGATGGTGGTTTGTTTGTCCCCTTGGCAGGTGCAGTTTGCATTCGCTGCTGTTTGTAGCTGTTGCTGTTGTTGTTGTTGCTCATTAGTTTTTTGCTGCCACAAAGTCTACGTCTGTTACCATTTTGGGCTGGCTGGGAAGCAGGCGCTGGATTAGCCAGCAAGCCCGTCAGTGCTAGCGTTTGGCGTTAAGAGTTAAGAGCTTAAACCAAGTATCGCAGCGTTCGGCGGCATTCAGTTTGGCCAAGATAGATAGGAGAGCCAAAAGGAAAATCGAAACATTTGCCCAGCTCTATCGCTAGTGTGGGAAACTTTTATTTCAAGGTTCAAAAGACGCCCGCAGAGTGTGAAAAATAGTCGGAGAAAAAATAAAAGCATGTGTGTGTATATGTGTGTGTGTGTGAATTTAAAGCCTGGCGGCGTGGCTGAGACTTTGGTTGCCCCCACGGCGAATGCGCAATGCCATAAATTCTGATGTGCTAACATCGAAAGTGTTGTGTGTGTGTGTGTGTGTGTGTGTGTGTGTGTGTGTGTGTGTTGGGCATTGCTCATACGCCATGTTGTTTCATAATTATAACTTAAATACGACAGTTTTATATAAAAATCCACTAGTAAATCAATGTGCGCGCGCCTGGCAATTAACTGCCAAGAAACGTAACAGACATAACGACGAGTCAGTTGTTGCTGCTTGCTGCTGTGGTGCGGTGGTGCTGTGGTGCTGTAGTGGTGGTGCAGCGAAGCACGTCGCCAGACAGACAGACAGCCAGCCAAGCGAACTGTCAATTATAACCAATCGCACACCAAGTGCACATTAAACCCTATCAACTGTTTTTGTAATTTATTGTTTGGTTTTGCCAACAAGTCGCATTTGGTGCAAGATCCGCATTGCAGCCAGCGAACTACACAACACACAGCACAGCACAGCGCAGCACACTCACCACACACTGGGCACTGGCAACCCGGTTGCAGTCTGTGGCTTTTGGTCGTCAGTCTCATCATAATTATCGCTGGCTGCTCGGGCGGCACGTTCAACGCAATCGCGCAGCTCGCAGCTAGCAGCTCGCAGCCAAAGTCAAATGAGCAGTTTATGGCCAAGACGACCATTTTGAAGACGCGCCAAAGGAGCTGCCACGCGGCTGCTAATACGACTCTGCAGCTACGTCTTCCACCTCATGTGTGTGTGTGAGTGTGTGCCACTCGGGGCAACATTCACTTTTTTTATTGCACCACTTTGGCAATAGGCACAAGTGTGATTTCAAATCTCTGGGTCGCCTAAACGCGCACAGCCACTAAATTGGCAGAAATATGAAGTCAGCGTGTGCATTTCGGTAAAAGCGGTGATTATATGCGCAACGGGAAAATGGACATCTGTCCATATATACATATATATATATTTGGACACAAAATATATTGCAGTCAGTCGCCTGCTGCTGCTGCTGCTCTTGGCCACATAATGCGCATTAGCATATGCATTCGCATCGAGAGAGCTGAAATCCAAATGAATGGTCCCTTCTAAGCGTCGCAATTGCAAATGGGGCAACACACCGCAAAATGGCTAAATGGGGAAAAAACGGCACTGTGGGCTGACGTTGATGGCCAGTTCAATTAAATGCCATCAATTTTAATAACACGAGGCAGTCTCTCATACACACACACACTGAGGCTGGGACTGAGACTGAGACTGAGACGAAGAGACTGCGCTACCTTGGGCGCTGTTCAGCCAAATGCTGGCATGGAAATTACAAATGCATCAGTAACAGCCACAGCAGCCGCAGCAACAGTCTCAGCGCCTTGAGTTCCCGGTCCGTGAGCGCATGTGTAGACAGGCCGGAGCTCTAGCGCTAACGCACTTGAAGCACTTCGGGCTAAAACAAGCGGCCGACCAGCCCGACCAACAGTCCAGCGTTGACGGTCAGTCGCAGCGGCTGAGTCTGTGTCCCTCGGTCATGTTGTTGCAGGGGCCACAGACAAAGCACTTAAGCATGGGTCACTCTTAGAGTTTGCCAACAACAACAACAACGACAACAACAACGACAACAACACAATAGCACCGAAGGCGACAGCCAGCCAAAACGAGAAGACCTTCAACAAGTGAAAATTGAAAGCGGTAGTCGTAGAGAAGGGAAGCAAAGACTAAAAAATAAATAATAATAATAAAAAAAAAAAAAACCCTTTAAATAGTTATATATGTATAGATATCTGACAAAACTTTGTTACATTCTGTACAACATAAAAAACAAAACAAAATTATCTTTATTGATTTTTTCGCAGTGAGATTTCACAGTTTCGACGCGCTTATTCTTATTTATTTTTTTTTTTATTTTTAATTTTTTTTTTATAATTTAAATGTTTGTTTACAGCTTTACGCACCATTTGGGCAACTTAATCTTAACAGAAATGATAAACTACTACTTAAAGCTATTTTTATTTTAACAAAGGATATATAACAATAAGACAATAACAAGATATTTTGTTTCCTATGGATTCGCTAACAATGGGAAGATTTTTATGTCAAGACACGATCGGGTGATGTCGTTAAGTCTTCTCCTAGTGCAAGTCAGCGACTGAGAGCTGCAGTACCTAGGCACCTGGCCAGACTGTTTGGATGGGAATCTTATTTTTCTTGATATTTTTTGATCACTTCCTGGATTTTATAACCAATTTTAGTAACCTTGAGGTCTCTTTCTATATCCCTGGTTCTCAAGTACCAAGGAGCCGATTATTCTTAGGGCCTGTCTGCCAAAATTCATCCCGAAAGCTGTTAGACCCCGATTCTTTAATTACATATATTGAAATGGACATAAAGCTATATAACAAGTAAAAAAGCTGTAGTCGAGACTGCTCGACTACGAAATCCCCTGATCCCTTCTTCGAATGAATCATATTCCAAGAATGCTTCCTTTCGATTCTCTACGCGTAAGAAACTATACATGCAAAAACACGAGCACACACACACGCTGATCTATGCTTGTAAGCATGTATGTGTGTGTGAGCAATGCAGGCAGCTTGAATTTTATAACTGGTCCCCGATAAATTCGTTTATCGATAACTTTGCAAATATACAAGTTATCGAATTTCTGAAACACACTCGTACTGCGCGTGCAATATACGGACCTAACACAAAAAGAATGAACTCTCTAGCGTTTGTATCTTCGGAAATCGACGCGTTCATACATACGGACGGACGGACAGACGGACAGACGGACAGACGGACATGGCTATATCAACTTTTCCCGTCACCCAGATCAAGAATATATATACTTTATGGGGTCTGCCACGCCTCCTTCTGCCTGTTACATACATTTAACAAAACCATTATACCCTGATTTCCTATTTTCAATGGACTCAGGGTATAAAAATATTGTTAAAGTTTAAAATACGCAGATTACGCCCAACATTTACATAGATTTATTAAGCCTACATGATTCTCATCAATCTCATACATGTTCCAAGATTTGCAATATATTAAAACTTAATAATAATAATAAAAATAAAAATAAAAATAAAAACAAAGAGAGAGAGAGAGAGGGAGACAGAGGGATTCAATGAAAATATTAAAATATACATTTTGAAAAGGGGGAAAAACGATGTAGGGCACCTCCACATTTTTTTTTTATTATTATTTATGTAGTCTACCGCGAATGCTCATACATATGCATATATATGCGTGTCAATAGAATACTCATCAAATTAGGCTTATGCAATGAATTCGAGAAACGAAATAAACACCTAAAGCAGAAACTGAAAACTGATTTAAGAATTAGGCAAATTTATGTATTTAAATACGTATACATATTCAAATTCTAGTCGGGGGAACATGGAGTTATAACAATGTAAATGGGTCATAAATATGCACATACTTTCGATGGGTTGATCGGCTATCTGAAGGCACCATAAAGCTCTCAAATATTCTGCTTTAATTTGTAATATTCAGTTCATAGGGCTATCATCAATATGAGGCTAAAAAGGGAAGATTCGTCATTTATTGAAATTAGGAAGAATAGACAAAGGAACGGAAGGTGGTAAAAGAGTGGCATACATAATTAATAATTTGAAATTATGAAGGAGGCGAAAATCTATTGAAAACTTGACGTGATGAGTTTAGTTTCAATATAGCTTGGAAGCCTTCGGAAAAGTCAAGTCTCTATTCACAATTTAGATTTGCAGCAGCTTTTCTAGTTTGCTCTTGCCATGTCGCAACTTTTACTGGAGTATGGGATGATAAGATGCAGAACTAGATTTGTTTTTTTTTGCGTGGTCGAGGCTTTAAGCTGACGAGATACTGAGTCGAAAAGCGGAAAGATTGCTGTGTATTTATTCTAGAATACTTTTTATACCCTGAACCCATTGAAAATGGGAATTCAGGGTATAATGGTTTTGTGAAATGTATGTAACAGGCAGAAGGAGACGTCGCAGACCCTATAAAGTATATATATTCTTGATCAGCATAAAAAATAAGTTGATTGAGCCCTGTCCGTCTGTCCGTCCGTCTGTCCGTCTGTCCGTCCGTCCGTCCGTCCGTCCGTCCGTATGAACGTCGAGATTTCGGAAACTACA
This sequence comes from Drosophila borborema, assembly GCA_030914335.1. Lineage (NCBI taxonomy): Eukaryota > Metazoa > Arthropoda > Insecta > Diptera > Drosophilidae > Drosophila > Drosophila borborema. The sequence continues at coordinate 780,417 of JAUESP010000303.1, forward strand.
AAAGCTAGAGAGCTGAAATTTCACATGAACACTCGTATGTTACCTACGCAATACGAGTTTATTTTGTTTTTTCGATAACTCATCCCATTTCCAAATTATCGATAAAAAATCGAAAATTCGTTTCCATTTTTTAGGTTTTTTGGGTATAACTACTACACCGTTTTAACTAGAGACTTCGACCTTATATATTTAGTTAGATATTATGGGTACGCAGATTTTGTAGTTTTCAGATTTTGGATGCCACGCCCCCTTCGCCCACAATTTGGAAAAAACGCATTTCAAATACTAGAGACTTGCAATTTGGCACATAAATAGATATATATACCCTTAATCTACCCTGAAAATTTCATGAAGATCGTGCATCTAGAAATTGAGTTATAAGCGTCCAAAGTTCAGTCCAACCCACCCCCAAGCCACGGCAGCAACTGCGCAGTTAGCAGAGCGCGCGCTTATAAATGCGTAAAGAAGAAGAGTATCACTTATTTTTCAGGGTTCAGGGTATCTCGTAGTCGAGCCGTCTCGACTAGAGCCTTCTTACTTGTTTTTATTGGCTAACCAAATCAAATCGAATTTTTGGTTCGCATTTTATGATAATTATAAATCTGCTTCACTATTACAAGCAATTATTAAACATAATATGTGAATACTATATTCACAGAATAATAAATAATAACTATATTACAAATAAATAAATAAAATGAATAGCAACTCAGATACATAAATAATAGAAACTAAATATCAAATGCAAGCGCTTTACAGTTATCAAGTTGTAAAGTAGTCCTTTCTTTATACATTTATTATTTATTATTCAATTAACATAACATAAAAACTAATTGAATCAATGATTCTATTAAGACGCTGCCTCAGCCCAAGCAACCTGTTCAACATTGATTATTCAATCGGAACTAAGCACAATTCCACTATTCCACAGTCCCGCTCTTGATCATTTTGTAACAAGTAAGAACGTTGCAGTTAGGCGCAACTAACAGCGATATACTTTGTTCCCATAGGTGCATCTTATTTATTTAATAAACATTTAATTAACGAAATATTTCGGCAATTAGAAAACGTACATGGCAAGCAACAACGTTTTTCCTACACATACCTACAAATTTACACATGTACACACTATACGAGTATACACGCAATTTTCTATGTATGCATAGTATGCATTGCATACAAAAGTTTGCATGCCAGAATATTCTAAGAATTGTGACTGAATTGGGAATTTTTCGATCGTTACTTTAGTTTTGTCAGAGACGTTCTAGCAATCTTATTTGGTTTTAGTTAACGCAGCCCATGTTAGGTCGGTGGCGCTGATGGTAAGCGCTATGCAAGCTATACCTGGGTGCGTGGGTTGGAATCCCGCAAAGAACTTTTTCTTTTTTCAAATATTATTATTTTTTAATTTTTTTTATATTTGTATATTTATTATAAAATGCTTGCTGCCAATTGATAATAATTTATAAACATACGCATATGAATTGTGCATTTATGCTAAAACTAAAACAACTTTTCCGATTTGCCACGCTGCTTGCTTGGCAAGCAGTTTTTCTATGCATGCATATATGTATGTATGTATATACACAGATGTTTGTATTTGTGTATACACATCCAAGTGTGTATACATATTGCAAGAAGTGCGATTGTGTTGTTTTGTTACGTCACAAGCTGCTGATCAGCTGGTCAGCTGATCAGCTGTGAATTTATTTAGGTTTAGCTAACGATTACATGTTGTTTTCAAAAGACCTAGGTTCGAATGCCGCTGGAAACTTTTTATTTATTAATCGAGAACTTATAAATTTTATTTTTTAAATTCATTAATATTATTATATTTATGTTAAAATGCTTTCTGCCATCATAGCAATTGCTACTAAGCTATTATATGCATGAATTATGCAGTTGGCCACAACAAACTTCTTTGCCGATTTGCCACGCCCCCAGTGGGCGTAGACGCATAAAGTTCTTAGAAAGAGCCGAGGCTAACATGGCTGCAAAATTTGGTTGCTTAAATTCCAAAAATGCGAAAATTACAGGGTATTTTTCGATATGCCACGCCCCCAAAGAGGCTGAAAAATTATTTTTGGGGCATCGATAGAGGAGAACATTAGTAACTCAACCATCCAATTTTCAAGCGTCTAGCTCTAAAACTGTAGGAGATATAAACTTTTGCGGTTTGCCACGCCCCCTGTGGCCGTAGATATATCCACCATAGCTTATTAGTCTTGGGTTGTCAACCCGAGTATACATGCAAAATGGGCGTAGACATAAAACTTTTTGATCGATCTTCTTAGAATCATAGCATTAACTCACATGCAAAATTTCAGCGTTCTAGCTTTAACGGTGTAGAAAATACGTATTTCCCGATTTGCCACGCCCCCAATGGGCGTAGATATATCCGCCATAGCTTTTTGAACTTGGGTTGTCACCCCGAGTATACATTTCAAATTGCAACTCTCTAGCTCATCATCTAGTATGATAACTTGACTATGGGCGGAAGAGTTTTCCGATTTGCCACGCCCCTAGTGGGCGGATCGGGAAAATTTTAACACTTTATAATTCGGGGACATATATGAGTATATGTTTAAAATTTCAAGTCTCTAGCTCTAATAGCGCCGAAAAATATTGCGTTCATACGGACAGACGGACAGACGGACAGACGGACGGACAGCAAGACGGACATTGCACAAACCCAATATACTTTTTCCCCTTCGGGAACAAAGTATAAAAACAAGTCAAGTCAAGTGGTTCGTAGAGCAGAGCAGAGACTTTTATATGGAACACGGCGAAGCCCTTCTCAAGAGGCGGCTCCAACAGAGCGAGGGTGCAGGGGACGCAGGGAGGAGAGGGAGAAAGAGAGAGAGAGACAGAGATAGAGAGAGAGGTGACACTTAGCTGAGGCAACTGGCAGCCGTCAGGCAGGCATCGAGCGATTGCAGCCAGTAGTTGTGGCAGCTGTTGCTGCTGCTGCTGCTGCTGCTGCTGCTGTTGGCAATTGATGTCGCGGGCGCCAAAATCGACACACTTGTCCCTGTAGCTGGGCCGTGTGTTTACCCGCTCGCAGCCGGGGCCAACTCGCTCCGGCTCTGACTGGCAATCGGCGGCGCTCAAGTACAGGTTAAATGGATCACGACTGCACGGATTTGATGTCCGCCTGTCCCTCTGTCCGCCAGTGTGTGGCTGTGCGCCTGTGCGCCTGTCTGGGGGCCCATAAAGTACGCGACATGCAAACGTTTTTGATGCAATGACTCGATCCGCCTGGTTCCAGACCGGCCAGGCAAAGCAAAATTAGGAAATTGTGTACAACTGTTAGCTAGCAAGGCAAAGTGTTTCAGACAGTTGACTTGACTTGATGGCGACTGCCTTTGCCTTAGCCTCCGCCTCTGCCTCTGCCTCTGCCTCTGCCTCGACCACGGCTTCGTCTCTTCGGGCCTGTTTCGACTAAAGCTAAGCTGATTTTTATGTCAATACCCGGGCACATTTAACGAGTCTCATTAAGCTTTTGCGCCCATAAAAACTCAACTGTTGGCCATTTTGTTTGACTGACTTTCAACTGCCTTTACAATTTCAGCGAGCACCTCGTACGCCACCAGCGGCAGCAGCACCACTAGAAACAGCAGCACCAGCAGCAAATCCGCCACCAAAGCAGGACCCAGCAGCAAGGCCTTTAGCAGCAGCAGCGGCAGCAACAACTATAGCAACGGTAACTACAGCAATGGCAAACAGGCTAGCTGCTCATCCTCAGTTAGTGGCTATGCAAGTGCTGCTTGTTCTGCGTTGGGCGCCTTTGGGCGGCAGCAGCAGCAGCAGCAACAACAGCAGCAACAGCTGTATTCTTCCGGCGTATCCAAGCTGCCATTCTCGCCATTCTTTGCTGCATCGCCATTCTTCTTCACCTATCGACGCATCAGCAAGCATGAGGACAACAACAACAGCTGCAGCTATAACAACGGCAGCAGCAGCAGCACCAGCAACAGCAACAGCGCCAACAACAGCAACAGCAGCAGCGCCCTAACGCAGGACTACGATCGCAAGTTTAGCTTGCTGAGTCTCTTCAAGAGTCCTTACAAAATCACTGATGCTCAGGCAGGTCGCAAATGCGCCTCGACGAGCAGTAAGTCTTCAAGCACTGGAGCAACAGCTGGCGGTGTCAGCTCATCGTCCAGCTGGAAGAGCTATACAGGCTCTGGGGCGTCTCCTCATGCTGCACTGAATCCCGCCTTTGGCGGCATGGCATTGGGCGGCGGGGCGCGCAAGGACAACAGCAGCAGCAGCAGCAGTAGCTTCAGTGGCATCAATTTTGGCTGCAACGGTGTGGGCAGCGGCGCCTCATTCAGTCGCGACACCGCCTCCAATGGCAGCGGCTTCAATGATCTCTATAAGAACCGAAAGGTACACAAGTGCGACACAGAGGGCTGCGATAAGGTCTACACCAAGAGTTCGCATCTCAAGGCGCACAAGCGCACACACACAGGTGAGATTTAGAATTGGAACTCGAATGCTGTTCATCGAAAGCGCAACTGCTGTGAGTTCCTGAACCCAATTTGCTTCTTCTCATTTTCCATTCGCAGGGGAGAAGCCGTATGTGTGCACCTGGGAAGGCTGCATCTGGCGCTTTGCCCGCTCCGACGAGCTGACCCGCCACTACAGGAAGCACACGGGCGTCAAACCCTTTCGCTGTCAGCTCTGCACCCGAAGTTTCAGTCGCTCCGATCACCTGTCGCTGCACATGCGACGTCACTGAGCCGGTGGCCATTTAGAAATCCTCAAAGTAGCCGCGTTCATGCCGACGCCCACATCCACGACCATGCCCACTTCGACATCATATATAGGAAAATGCCCCAATGAGGCCGTTTTGTTTTGAAGTTTTCTCCTTCTTATTTATAAAACACTGTTTCATGCATCACTTCGTTCAGTTTTTATGTCTTAACGCTTAAGTAGCCCAATTTAGATACGTAAGCGGGCTCAAAGCCCACACGAGCTGTAAGGAACTAGCTAGTATTTAAAGCAAATGAGAATTTGTAAAATTTTAAATAGCATATAAGCAGACGTTGCCTTCAAGAAGCCAAGTTAACAAGCGGTACTACGAGTATAAAGACAGTTTACTACTACATTACCTAAAGAATTTCATATATATGATATATTTGATATATGGCTATTTCATATTTGATATTTGATATTGGTATTTGATATTTGATATTTGATATTTGATATTTGATATTTGATATTGAGGAGGCTAATTCGCCTACATACATATAAACATTTGTATTGGTGCTAGCAACTTGTGTGTAAATACATTTACTAAACGCGATACGTTTAACATATCCACAATACATTAGCACGTAAGAAGGTTTAACTAATTTTAGCACAAATTTTTATATTGGATCTTAAGTAGAAAATTTTATACGAAAGCTAAATAATCGAAACTAGCAGAGACGAAATCACGAGGAAACACAAGAACGAGACACAAGACACAAGAGGCAGCAATATTTATAAATGACAATCATACAATAATAATTAACTCTGATATAGTTACTCTTACACTTACCTATAATAACATTTGTACCATACGAAATGGCAGTTGCAGTTGCAAGATTATTAAATTAATTTTCGATCAAATTTTATAGTACCTCTCTTTTCGCTTCTCAACGACGGAAATAGCTCATGAAAGCAAATATTTAATTAATTAATTAATACAAAATCTATTATTTCGGCTATTTTCTTTCCACTATTTGAAATATCTTTCTGGAGAGTACCAAAATGAAGTTCTCTCTTGTTAGCTCTTAATTACACTTGCTTTGGACTTTGAAGCCCAAACCATAAACTGAGATCAAAGTCGATAAATTCACAACGACTGGCGCAACAGAAGAGCTGCAACTGCTATATAGATTTAAACAAGCCACACAGAAAAAAAAAAACTGAAAAAAAAACTGAAAAAAACTGCATCCATTCAAGACAAGAGAAAAAAAAAACAAGAACAAAGTGTATTATTTTTGTACGCCAATACCTTTTACATACCTACAATACATATTTTTTTTGCTGAAATAAAAATAAAAATAAAAACTTTGTGTACCATAAACAAACAGAAACACATACAGATAGGGGCTAACAAACATATTTGCTGGTAGCTGAGGCTAAAGCTGAAGCTAAAGCTGAAGCTGAAGCTGAACAATAACAAGAAACGGGCAGCTCATTAAGCCACACAACAGACTGGGGTCGAAATCCGCTGTGGATTTTTATTTAAATGAAAAATCAATTGAGCGCACAATGGCTACCAAGTGGCTGTCCCTGTCCACTCCACTAACCACTAGTCACTAGCCACTAGCCACTAGCCACTGGCCACTAACCACTAACCACACCGTGCGCCGTCCAGAGCTTAGCCAAAAGATGTGTGGCAAGTTGTCAACATCGAAGCGGCAAACGGCGGCAGTTCGAGCTGCGGCCTATGTGTGCTCCTCTGGCCTCGCCTCGACTCCAGTCAATTCCATTCGACTCGACGCGGACGCGGACGCAGACGGCCTGGCTTGGCTCAGCTCACTTGGCCCCATGGATTGGGGTCCAGCAGCACGCACCCGCCAATTGTCCAGGGGAGCATTGTCGTCGTTTGTCGTCGGCTGTGCGCGCGCGTTGTTTGCAATAATAAAGATGACAAATTTCTCGTCATTTGTAATTTCAATGCGGGCCTTGGATTGGCTTCTTTTTTCATTTTTTTTTTCTTTCTTAAGCTTTTCAGTTTTTTTCTCTCACTTTTTGCTAATATGCGCAACTGGTTAAAGTGCTGCTGCTCTCCCTCTCTCTCTCTCTCTCTCTCTCTCTCTCTCTCTCGCGCGCACGCGCGATGACACCTGCAGCGGAAATCAGTGCATGAATAACGTTTCGATCATTAAGCTAAAATTGTGAAATATTACGTATACGCAGCGGCAATTTATTGGTAAATTAATAATAAACCCAGCCGACAGACAGTAGCTACCTCTGCTGCTGTCGGCGCCGGCGTCGGCTTCAGCATCGACATCGGCGTTGGACTCGCTCGATGGGGCCGCATTTAGCATAAAGGTTAAACATATATAACATACCGGTTTTTTCGGGCTAATTAATATACTACTCCCATCTGTCTGATTGTATGTCTAACGAATATGCCTTTTGGTCAGGTCATCTTGGCGAGGCTGACGCCAGGTTTAATGACCCGCAGCAGCACATGCAAATGAGTAAAAGTAAACAAAGCAGCAGAGCCAACAAACGAAGCTAGCTGCAATAATTCCCTTGAACAGAGCGTACCTTATTTCTGCAGTAATTAGCAATACATTCGGGAATTTGTGAAATTTATATATCAATCAATTCATTTATCAATATAATACAAAGAGGAAATTTAGAAAAAATGAGCATTTTCCAGGTCTCTTATCTTCGTGGTAAACTCCATCAAATATAGTAGCCTGATTATTATACAGAGATATAAAGTTCTCTGCTTGAAATGTGACTGAAAGTGGAATGAACGAACAAATAAGTGCAACATTTTTCTACATTTTTTACTGCCGATATTCGCAAGGCGTTTTATAATAAAGGTATATACTTATATAGAGCCAATTTATAAAATACATCATATAGTTTATAAGTGTTTGGGTAAGTAATTTAAATAGAAATATTATCTTGTATCATTCATACCTAAATCATTTGACCGTTTATGCATTTTATTTCACAATTGTTTAAATTCATCGATGTAGTGAACAAAATTTCTCATTCAAATATTAAAATACAGCATTTTGAAACTACTTTTAAGAACATTTAAAAAAATAAAAACCCATTTAATAAATATGCATAAAAATGTTTATGTATCAATTAATTAAAATAAACTATAAAATGAAATTCATAAAAATAAGTGAATAAATGTTATTAAATTTCGGCTGCTGTGGACTAAATGCTTAAAAGCTTGTCTCATGCACATGGCATGTAGCCTTGACATGCATCTACACACACACACACACACGGTTGAACAGCTCATTAAAAGCCAATAAAGTTACAGCTATGCATCAGCAAACGTGTCCATCAAACGTGGCCTGCCACTTGGAGCTGCATTCGATCAGCTATTGAATGCGGATTCGGGATCGTTGCTGTCCATCAGCAAGAGAAGAAAAAAAAAAAACGACAAAAAGCAACAACGCTCCAATAACCAAATCGCACGGCAGGTGGGCTGGCGTAAAGAGGCAGAGGGAAGCAGGAGGTGCAGCAGGAGAACAGCAGCTAGTGTATGTGTGTGTGTGTGTCGAGATACCTAAGCCAAAACACAGTTGGCCATTTTTAATTTATTGTTATGCCTCTGTGTTGGCTTTTGGCTGCTGCAGTTGCTGCTGCTGGTCGGCAGGTCACCTGCAATTTATGAAACTGTGCTGCTTTAGCGGCCTGATTTTTAAGACACATTTGGACGACTGTCGCAACACTAGTCGCCTCTCTCTCTCTCTCTCTCTCTCTCTCTCTCTCTCTCTCTCTCTACGATGCCTCGGTCTCTCTCATCGTTTGATTTGTGATCGATTGTGTGTCGTTACTTTGAGACTCGGGGCATGAAATCTTTGACACCTAACGGTAACTGCCAGCCAGATCGCAGTCACACAATCACATTCGCAGTCGCAGTTGCAGTCGCCGTCGCCGTCGCAGTCATAGTCGCCCCCGTCGGAGTTTGCCTTCTAGCTTCTGCATTAAATTGGAACAGCCTCTGCCCCTATAGCGCTTCACCCCTCTCAGCCAGCCCCTTGAAGCTTTGTGTCGCCGCATGTGCATGTGCTCCGAGTTGTCAGCGCGTTGCCAAAGTGTTGGCAGTTTTGCCATTTATTTTACAGGTGAGTGAGTATAATGGACAGTCGGTTCGTCTATGCGGAAATGTGGGCCTCTGCAACATGCTGTGCGCATTGGCTCAATTAAAAATGGTCTGGGCCACGTTAGCTGCCTCATTTGACAATTGGCAATTGCCTAATAGAGGCAAATGGTCAATGCTCTACTGTTGCTGTTGCTGTGCCTGCTGCTGCCGGCTGGGGTTTCTTATAATTTTGTTTGGCTAAAATGCTTAAATTAAAATTCCCATCACACCATAAAACCCATAAATCATCTTTTATCTGAGCGACTCTATCGGCGCATGCGCGCGCGCGCCAACATTCAACTTGGAGCGAGCCAGCAGCAGGAAAAACTCTTCTCCCATCCTCTCTCTCTCTCTCTGTCTCTCTCTCTCTCTCTCTCTCTCTCCCTCCCTCTGTGTGTGTGTAGAAAATGATGCTGTCTGCTTGGCCAGACTCGGCTTTGGGAACTGCAAACTGAACCTGCTTCATTGCCTTAATGAGAATTTAATATTTTTCAATAAAAATTTGTAAAAGGCGCGTTCGCCTGTTGAGGCTGGGGCTTTTCAATGGCCTCCACACTGCAGACGCCTATATAGGAAGATGTGGCCAACACTCTAATAAGTCTGCATGTGCGCGAGTGTGTGAGTCTGCGTGCGCACTTGTGTTTCAGGCTGTAGCCAGACGTCTGTTTGGGTCATGGACTGGCCAGGTCTCTTGTTTGGCTTGCCAGTGACGCAGGCAAAGGATTCGTTCATATGCTATGAGTTGGATTACAGCTACAGATCTATATCCCAAGCCTAAACCATTAGGCTTTTTTTTTATCGTTTCTTTACTAAAGCCTAAAATATGTTCTATGTTATAAATTCTATATGTGAGAACTTTACAGTAATGATGATACAGTTATGAATGATGATTCACTAAAATTTTAAATGAATTCTGTATCCATTGAGTATCTACAGAGTTTCCATATAAATAAGTAACATTCATGAAGTCGAAGAGAATATTTCTGAGTTCTGAGCAATGTCAGTCTAACATCTGGTAAAACTGCATATTTTACAGCTTAAGAGCCAGACATCGGCACGCGAATGACTGTTGAGTTCTTCCTCAGGCTAATAACCAAATATATATCCATGCACCTACTAGAGCCATGGTAAATCATCAGATGCTAAACACTCAATTTGGTCAATAAAAGAAGGCACATTTTATATATGGTCAATAAACAAGATATATTTTATATATTTATATAATATTTTGTGAAATATTAGAAAATATATTGTTGAAAATTGCATCAAGAATTATAAATATAATTAGGTGGGCAAATTCAATGCATCGTGTACAGCCTGTTTATGTATATTGTCAAAAATTTGTATGCTCATATCATATACCTCATACCATATACGATATATAGGTTAGAGATCATTTATTAGAAATAGTAGAACGCATGAGTCACAGATTGGATCTTGAATCACCAATGTGCTTAGGTTTTACCAGCGTAATCATATACATAAGTATCAAATGTAAATGAACTGTAATGCGGTTCCGTTAATGAGCAATAATGGGCAGCTCTACAGCGAGATATCAAATTTGATGAAGTAATACAGTTAGTCCATATATATCTTTAGACGTATATGTATAAGAAACGAATGCTAGAATGTTCATGATTACGTCTAGGCTCAGCTCAAGTGCTCCGAGGCGCCCCCTTATTAATTGTTCCTTACCTGACAATGTCACTGCGTGTGTGGACTGCAGTTGAAGTTGTTATTTTGCTGCTGCTGCTTTTATTGCTATGGCCTGTCGCATTTGTTGTTAGCTGGCCCTGCCCCTGACAAAAGAAAAGCCAACTCTTGCATACTAAATGCGCAGAGAGGGAGAGAAATTGAGGCACAGACTGGCTGCCTTTTGAGCTGAAAGCGGAGCGCGTCACAGACCGTAAGAACCGGGAGTTCAATGCGTTTGGGAGCCGCAGCCAAGAGTTCTTGAGGCAAGTGCAGTTGAGTCCAATGGAGCTGACTTCTGTGGGCTTTGGGCTTTTGGGCTCGTCCGCGTCGCTGGCGGCGCGTGCAGACGCTTGAGCCTGTTTTAATATGCCAACAATGACAATCAAATGTCACCTCTGGTGCGCCATGTCTAGACGCGGACAACAACAGCAGCAACTGTTGCTGCTAAAAGAAATTGCATACAAGCGATAGCTGACTGCAGCAACAACAACAATAATATATATATATATATATATATATATATATATATATGTCATTTGGCTCATTATAAAGATAGCGTAGAGCGCTGAACAGAACAGCAAGATTGCAGCGCTGCAGAAGTAACTGCAGCAGCAGCAGCAGCAGCAGCAACAGTTGCTGCCGCTCTGGGGGCGCAGCAGCGGCGTCACATTTAAACGTTTAATGATAATTTATGAATGTTGTTGTTTTTTATTGCAACAACAATGCCGTAAACCAATAAATCTTAAGGATCACATAAATCTTGACGCTAACTGCGCAGTCGACGTCGCTGTTGCCGTCGCGGTTTCTGCAGCCGTTGCAGTTGCCTGTTGCCAGTTGCCTGTTGCCAGTTGCCTCTTGCCGCTTGCCTCTTCCAACGCGCCACAATAATTCGGCATTTGGTTCTGTTGGCAACTCTGGGGCACACTTGATCAAACGGCGGGAGTTGCTCTAGCTGACAGCTGCAAAACCTTGATGGGAGTGATGGCTTTGTGTGGTGGTGCGTGGTGGTGCCAGTTGTGTCTAGTGGTGCAGCTTCAAGCTCCTGTGGTGCCACATGCTGAATGTGTTAATAGGCCAGCCTATTGGCCATTTGACCAGCAGCTGATGTTCGATGGCTTTTTAGAAAGGCTGCGCATAGGCTAATTTTTTTTGCTGCGTTCGTTGTTGTTGTTAATTTAATTTTTGCTTTTCATGGTTCGTTAACATATTTGGCTTATAAGGATTTCCCGCTGCAGAGCAAAAAGAAATCACAAGCTGATCAGTGGAAACATGCCGCCAGGCAGCACACAGAGGTTGCAGCATTGGGCCGTTGCCGTTGCCGTTGTTGTTGCTGTTGCTGTTGCAGCGGTGGCGGCGGCGGCAGCGCAGCGCAGCGGCTTCATTGTTGCAGGTGCATGTTGCCGCAACAATGCCATAAATTGTGACATTGGCTGCCTTTTTTTATATTTGCTCTCTTCCCCCTTTTTGCAACCACTGCTGCCTTGGCTAACGCTTTTTTCTTTTTAGTGCAGCAGCAGCAAAAAATATATATATAGGAGCAGAAAAAACTTAGAACGAGTTTTGGCATTTACGACTCACTCACTGTGCGGGTTCTCCTGCTGCTGCTGCTGCTGCTCCTGCTGCTGCACCAGCCAAGAGCCAACAGTCAACGGTAGCTGAGCTTTATATACATATTTATTGGTATATATATATGTATATAGATGTATAGATATATATTTTGTTTGGCTTGCCGCATTATGTTGCTGCTTAATTGGTTATAAATTAATTAAACGTCGATTAATAATCCGGCTTCTTGTCAGTTAAACGCCGCCGACGCCGCTGATGCTTGCTTTTAGACACTGGCAACAAGAACAGCAGCAGCAGCAGCAGCAGCAGCAGCAACAGCAACAGCAACGACATCAACAATAACAACAACAACAACAACAACAACACACTTCAGCTAGTTGGTCTGTGCTTGGTCTTCGGGTTCGGCCACGTGATGAGTTGGCAATAATGAACTTGTTGTTGTTGCTGCCCATGGCTTGAACTTTTCCCAAGAAGCTGGAGCAGCAGCAGAAACAGCAACAACAACAACTCATTAATAGGCCAGGCTAAAGCAAAGGCAACATTTATGGGCTGCCTGGCCGTATCAATGACCATTTGGGCGTTCGGGGTTAACAGCGGCTGTCAGCTGCTTGTCAGTGTAATTGTTGATTTTGTTATTGTTGTTATTGTTATTGTTATTGTTATTGTTGCCTATTGACTAAAGATAACTTGCTGAGAATCCACTAAAACGCATACGGAGTTTATTTTCAATGTGATAATAGCCAACGGGCAATGAAGTTATGTATATTGCAATCCAACCTGGAAGCCATGGTTCATATTCGTCTCGAAAATCTCTAAAATTTTCAATTGGGAAATTGATGAATTTGATTTGTTCATATGAAAAGTTAAATAAATTTAAAAAGTAAGCATTTTTTTTTTTTACATATTTAAAAAGAACTTTAATTTCATTTGTTTTGGCTTAACTGTAGACTTTGACAATTTGTTTTATGATTATTCGATTATGTGTGACTGGGATTGCTCAACTAGTCAAGTGCTGAAGTTGCAATAGACAACGAGAACTTAATTGCTGAACAGTTTTTTATTTTCATTCATTTTCATAAAATTGCCTCATATTGAGGTTAATTTTCATTATTAGATTATAGGAACAGACATTCATAGAATAAGTGTATATATGTCATACTTAATATTATTAGATACTTATTTCATTATATTTTATATAATATCTGTAAACTTTGAATTATTAAATGATTATTATTTCATATTGCGAATGTACACCGTGGGTCATGTGATTCATAACGTTGAGCTGTGACGTTTGCACACTATTCATAATTCTATTGATTAGAACAATAGTTTGCACATTTATTAATAATAAATCAGTAATTCATGAGAAGTTACAACGTTGTGGTATGGTTAGCAATTTATCGGACTGAGAAAAATTTATAAGGAAGTTTTTAAGAGCAAAGCGCAGTGCGAATTAGAACTCAAGGCGAAGCACTCGACCTATGCGAACAAAGCGAGCCATGGCGAATTACTCGATCATATTAGGAACTGTAATGATAGTCCTATCTAGTTTTTACCAGGACTCTGCGGCTGTTGAGCAATCGAATGAAGAGGTATGTACAAGAGCAATGAAAGCAGAGTGGAAAAAATAAAATGAACTGGTGACGTTACAGAATAGCTTGATGCCAAAATCGAGGCAGAGTCGATGGACGAAAGTGCAGCTCGATCATCGTACGGACAAGCTGGATATTGAAAAGGCGCATCATAGACAAGCGAAATCTGCAACCCGCTCCTTAAGAGCCCCTCCTCGAAGGTTGCAAGAGCAATTGAGTGAATGCCAAGCCAACATCCAGTCCAAGACGGTGGCTATCAAGCAGCAGGCACAGCTGTTGGCCGAGCTGGAAAAGCAAGTCCAGGCATTGACTGAGCAGCTACGCAGGTGCAAAGCAGCTGACTACGATAAGAGAACCACTGCGACGAGCTGTATGTCTTTTGATGACTCGCGACTCCATATGGTCAAACTGCCTCATTTGCGAGCCTTTCAGGCGGCCTGCGACAGTCGCGTGGCTGGACCCGGCTGGATGGTGATCCAGCGTCGTCTAACTGGGGATGTGAACTTTTACCGCAGCTGGAAGGAGTACCGCTCGGGCTTTGGGGACTTACGGAGGGAGTTCTTCATTGGACTGCAGAGACTGCATCAACTAACCCAACAGCAGCCGCACGAGCTGCTCATCCACTTGCAGGATGTTCATAATGTGACCAAATTTGCACGCTACGACAACTTTAGAATTGGCAACGAAGGCACCGACTATAGTCTACTCTCACTCGGCGCTTATACGGGCGATGCGGGCGATGCGCTGCGCATCGATGAGGGCATGAAGTTTACGACTTACGATCGAGACAACGACAGGATGCTGGACAGAAACTGCGCCGAGTTCGCGCACGGCGCTTGGTGGTACAAAAGCTGCTCCTGGAAGTAAGTAGATGAGATGGTGATCTCTTGTTGTGAGTGAAGGTCTTCATATTTACTTTCTAATATTCCTGCAGCAATCTCAATGGCGGCTACTTCAATGCGAAGGATGAGGAAATGATCTGGTGGCGAGTCGGCTGGAAGCCAGGCACATTCACCCGGCTCAAGAACGTGATTATGCTCATTAGACCAAAACAATTCCAAGAATTTCACATCGAAATAAAAAGCTGACACTGTTGTCATGTCACATTGATATGTTGACCGACGATGACAATTGCTCAAATATATATAACAATAGCTATCTAATCTAGATACACAACACTATTCCAAACATATTTTTAATCGGTCACTAAATGAGTTAATCAAAGCATCTTGGGTAACTAGTTACTTGCTTGAGTAGTCAAGTTAAGGTAAGTTGAGTCTCAATAGTGCAAAAGGCGAATGGACAACAGGAAGAACATGCCACAGATCTGAATGCTGAACGAATATATGTAAAATCCTAAAAATCCTTATTATTCTTCAACAGATTGACACATACAAATTAAAAGCTCTCTATTTTGCATTTAGTTAATAGGATAGCACCAATGTTTCATTGTTATTTCGATACTGTACAGCATCTATCAACAAATCTAATCACAAGTATTTACTTTATTTTATTTATTTTTTTTTTTTTTTTTTTGAAAAAAAAAAAATAATAATAATAATAATAAATGGTTTTCAATGTATTTTCTCGCATTATTCGAATGCTATGAATATATTTTGCATTTGCTTTACGCAACATAGACTCAGTTTGTTTTTCATATAACTGTAAGCTTGTTTATTTAATTGACTCGCTTATGCTATGCGAAAGAATTACACTCGCAGCCCATGCATTAAATCAAAATAATTGGACCCTTTCGTACTAGTAATGAGGCATGGCCAAGGTGCTTAAGAGTCCATAAGACGTTACGCACCTTAGTTGAGCGAGTTCCGAAATGCTTGGCGTTTCATTCTCCAACTGCGAGCTGAGAGCTGAATCAGCTGATGCTCTTTAATCTGACAGTCTTCAGATTTGATTGTTGCTGTGCGAACGGGCAGCCGATAGTATGTGTATGTGCGAGCGAGATGCATTGTGAGTTAGCATTGTTATTGTTGTTGCTGCTGTTGTTGTTGCTGTTGTTGTTGCTGTTGTAGTTTATTTCAACACTTTGCGCCGCATATCCACTCGAGGCGACATCCAAGTGATGCCTTTTGTTGATCGAGTGCTTGCTACGCACTCCACGCACTTCAGCAACAACGGCAGCAGCAACAATAACAACAACAACAACAACAGCAACAGCAACAACAACAATGACCTGCTACATATTCCACGCTACTCTGGAGCGCACGAATCGAACGCAGAAATTTACGAGTGCTCATAATAAGTTTTTTTTTTTGGGCAGTGGCGATTAAATCACGGCCCGACCCGGCCCAAACAAGGCCAAAAACAGAGGAGCAGCAGCGGAGAGGCAGCAACTGTTGGCCCGATTCGTGGATGTGTAGGCAGCAGCCGCCGTTTCGATGTTTTGTGTGTGCTTCAAGTGATTGTTAACCCATAGACGGCGGGTCGCTCGCATAATGAACCTAAGAAATCGCAACAGCGGGGCACTTTCTCACAGTTGCGCCTGCGCCTAGGCAACAAGTGCCAAACACACACACACACACAGATTCATACAAATAGACACTCACGCATACATACACATACGTAAATTATTGTAAAGACTGTAAAACGTCAAAATATACGAGCGCATTGCGATTTAAACTGTCAACGCGGCCGTAAACATTCCCAGCGAGTCCAAGTCCGAGCCAAAACTGGAACTTCAGCTATGGCTGGCGCAGCTGCCCCAAGCAGTCGCCAGCTACTTGCCTAAACAAAATTTGCTTATGAGCAGCACGAAAAGAGTTTCTGCTGCTGCTGCTGCTGCTGCTGCTGCTGCTGGAGCAACAGTTGCTGCTGCAGCTGCCGTTGCTGCTAATGCTGCTCGTAAATCCTGGCCAGCAGTCGGACTGGCCTGCCTGCACTCTCTCTTTCGATCTATCGCTATCTCTCTTTCTCACTCTCTCGCTCTGACTCCCTATTTCTACCGCGTGATGTGGAGCAGCGTCTGTTCGTTAGATTTACGTGCCGTAATTAACGTTCTAATCATCGCAATTTGTAAGCCACACGGCAGATAATCAACCAACAAGTCAATTTCAGTGCCAATGCTGAAGCTCTTTGGGCTCAATGAATTGACTATCGAGTTTATTATTGTTATAATAAGCTTTGTTTGCTATGATTGATTAATAACATTGCAATGGCCAACAAAATTCTGCAATGTTTGAACTAGATTTAACCCGAAATCTATTTATTTTTTTAAATGTTTTAAACAACTTTTTGGGTGTCCCTGAAAGTGTTGCCAAATCAGTTTTTTCCCGTCAAATCGGACTTCCCTGAAACAGCAATTGCGGGAAAAATGCTGGCTTTAAAAAAAATATATTGTTTTTTTTTCCGATTTTTTTTTACTGAGCAATTTCACATTCTTTAGAGAATACAAAGTACAATAAAGTGTTGTTCACTGTAGTTTAATTAAAACTAAATAGTTCAGTATAGAAAAAAAGTCAGGATATGTGACTTACGAGCCAAGAATTCAAATGCTGGCTGCGGAGAGACTTCAATGATAAGACAAGTTAACAGCGGCTTTGCATTCATGGCAAAGGCAGTGTAGTTAAGTGTAGTGTAAGTTGATCACATAACAAATTTGTGCTTGAAATATTTAAGTAATGTATTTGGGATTTGTGTGAAGATCCACAAAACCAAATATTAAATCATTATTAAAAAAGTTTTTTTATAACTTAACAGCTGTTAGGCTTAACACTGGTCTGTTAATTAACATTGTAGGTATTATTTCGAAAAGTTTGGAGTTTTCTAAAGATGCTAGTTAAAAGAAAAATACTTTAAACAAGTAAGAAAACTCTAGTCGAGAGTGCTCGACTAGATAATACCCTGAACCCAATTTTAATAAAATAAAATAATAATCTGTACTGTGGTTTGGTTTTTTGTAATTATCTTGAAAATGCATCAATTTTAGTGCTGAAAATGGCAAAAAACTTCTTTATTTTGAAAATTGCTCTTGAATAGTACTAAAATTAATCCGTTTTCAAAATAATTACAAAAAACCAGTGTCGAACGTGACAAAAAGTTGACTTTTCTGGAGAATTACCCATATGGATAAATCAGAAAGTATATATAAGAATGTATGCGTGTAACGTTCAAAATGTACATATGTACATGTATATATACATTGCATTGCCAAAAAAAATAATAATAGATGGCGCTTATATTAGTTGAAATTCGAAAAATGTTATATTATTAAATATCATTAAAAATAGACCCAACAAATAGACGTTCCTCGATTAACAGGCATCACCTTAATTAACACAGACACTTCATAATTGTAAAAGAAATATATCAATGCCACTCGAAGCTGTAATAGCCATAGTAAATAAGTTCACTGCTAAAGCGCCATCTATCAAGTTAAAATTTTTAGACCATGCTACACTAGTTTTGAATGTACATGTGTGCATACATATAGGAAAACTCTTACCGCAGATGTCACGGGCTTTTGTTATTTGGGCATTATTATTATGTTTATTATTTTCTGTTGACTTAACGGAATAAAATATAATTGAAACAAAAACACTTTTAGAAATGATGCTATTAAATATTTGAAATTAAAAAAAAAAAACCCACTTATTTACAATTAGTTAAACTACCAACTGACTTTCAAAGGTATCAAATACAAAAGAATAAATAATAATAAAAAAGAAAGAAATATAAAAAAAAAAAAAAAAAAAAAAAAAAAAAAAATTTTAATTAAAAATAAGAAATTATGAAGGGCATAGGCAGGGCTAGAACCTGCGACAGCCTAACATTCGGTGCATCTATCTAGCCACCTACACCACAGATCACTTAGACGGCTGAGTAGCGAAAACGAATCAAGTTCGCCATATACGAAAGAAACACTAAAGCAGTGGCTGAAAATACAAATACAATTCAAATACAATTCAAAGACAATTCTAACGCAATTCAAAAACAATTGTGATTCTTAGAATTTGCACGCATAGCAACATAGAAAACGGCCCAAGATTTTTTGTGTGTATATGTGCACACGCATACGAAAATTGATTTGCATTGCTCAACGTTGCTTGCATTTCCATTGTTATTTTAATTGTTTTAAAATTTTTCAAATATATAATGGAATGTAATGAGAGTTCAGCATATGATCTGCATATTCTATTTGACATTTTAGGTTTTTTTTAGAAATCATAACTCTTTTACAATTAGCTTTACATGCCCAAATATGTATGTACATACATATGTATGTACAGCCACACGCTGATCTGCGATTGTACACATATACATACATACATACATACATATGTACATATGTATGTATGCATGTGTGACCGCAATGCGTCTTGCTTTGTCGCTGTCTTGCTTGCTGCGCCACATGGGTTTTGATGAGAAAACTTTGATGATTAATAATTCTGTTTCTAGATGGACAATCGTATTGATATGTTCAGATTAAGATTATGATATTCATATCTTTATGCCAAACCAAACTGTATGTCTCTAGTATTTGAAATGCATTTTTTACACATTTGGGGGTGTGGGGGCGAATTGGGGACCGGAATCCAAAATCTGACAAAAACCGAAATTGTATTAAATTGGTATCTATATATATGCAGAAGACTTGGAGACTCTAACTCTAAAGATGAATTAGCTAGAATTTTATAACTGGCTCCCGATAATTTCAGTTATCGATAACTAAGCAAATATACAAGTTATCGAATTTCTGAAACAAACTCGTACTGCGCGCTCAATATACGGACCTAACACAAAAAGAATGAACTCTCTAGCTTTTGTATCTTCGGAAATCGACGCGTTCAAACATACGGACAGACGGACAGACGGACAGACGGACATGGCTATATCAACTTTTCTCGTCACCCTGATCAAGAATATATATACTTTATGGGGTCTGCCACGCCTCCTTCTGCCTGTTACATACTTTTAACAAAACCATTATACCCTGATTTCCCATTTTCAATGGGTTCAGGGTATAAAAAATACTTAAACTAAAACGACAAAATTCCCCATAGTGCACTGGTCGCTGATTGCAACAAGAAGAAGGTTGAAGACATCAGCTCAGCTCCTCAGTAGACTCATTTGGAGGTCTGCTGGGAGTCCCCACTGTCAATTTACCCAAACTGGCTTTTCAATCAGTTATAGAATATATAGAACATCTTGAAAACAGGGACTCGATTGTATTGCTATTAATGTGTAAGTTCATTATCACTGTCTTACATTTATATAATCATTATGTTTTATACCCAGAACCCACTGAAAAAGGGAAATCAGGCTATAAAAGTATGTAACAGGCAGAAGTATGTGACAAACCCCATAAAGTATATATATTGGTCAGGGCGGCAAACTGAGTCGATATAGCCCACATGTATGAACCCGTCTATCTTAAAAACTATGAGAGCTAGACACTTAATTATTTTTTTGTTGGGTCCGTGTATACGAGTTAGTTTTAGGAAATCGAAAATGAATCAGTTATAAAATTATATCTCGTTCATCTCTAGAGTACGAGTCTTCAAGTCCTCTAAACATATATAGATAATTATTCAATACAATCAATTAGTAAACAAAATTGTAATTCAAATACTAGAAGCTTGCAATTTGGCATACATTTGTGTAATACATTCTGAAGGTTTTATAAAGATTATCCATCTCGAGCAGTCTCGACTAGAGCTTTCTTACTTGTTTATAAATAGACTTTATGCATCATAATGAGTACGATTTATAAGTCAATGACAGCCATTTGCTCTCACTCACGGAATGTAAGGACAATACTGTATCTCCATCGATTCATCAGTCTATCCGGATGAACACGCACCATTTCGTTACTATTAAAATTTCAGAATAGACTTTTAGAACACCTAATGTGATAATAATTTTCCCTAACTTCACTAGGGGTGTGCCCAATCGAGAAATAGTATATAGGACCATGCCTTGGGTCTAGTAAATATAACTGTGCTTGGTGCCATCATATTATCTGTTCGCATCTACTTAATAAGAAGATATTGAGATTAGCTATATATTGTTACATATATACTATGCATGCAAAGCTACATTTAGTTGCCTTGGCAGGTAGCAGAACACTTGTTGTATAAAATATAAAAATTTTAAGAAAAAATAATTATGATAAATAAAAATAAATAAATAATATATAATATATTATTTTAAATTCGTATCGACAGCCCTCGTAATTGAAACATAGCCACCGCAATTGATGTTGATAACTTTGCGCTCCACAATCGAAGTGTTTAAAAATATTTATTTGACAAAATATGTTACTTAAAAATAAATATTCTACTTATTAAAAATGCGATAACAATTAAAAAAAAAAAAAGGAAAAGTAGTTCTTATAATTCAATTATATTATTATTTTCTTGATATATTTATTATTATTATTATCATTCATTACGGAAATGAATTAAGCACAATTTGCTTTTTAAAACTTGCACTCAACAAGTGCCATAAAAGCTTAGCACGGACTACAACCAAGCGAATTGCTGCCATAAAAAGCTTTGTCGAGTTGAATGCTTTTGATTGGTGGGTAGTTGCATAGTAGTCTTTGGGGCGTGCTGTGAGTCCACTTGCCATCCCAAACATGCATACACACACACACACTCACACACACATACATAAATATATTTCGGCAGTCACACACACGTCGAAGTCGAAGCTGTCATTAATTTTTAAACTTTTTTCTTTCGCATTGTTGTTTAACTAATAAAACTAAACTAAGCGTAAATACTTGGAAGAAAACGCCGAATTTCTTATTGTCATCGATGGGGCAAGGGTCCATGTTGTGCTTTACAGCTTGGCTTAACCTTTTAGCCGCGCGCCTGCTGGCTGTGTGTGTGGCTGCGGGTGTGAGTGTGTGCTAAACTTTAAATTGTCCAGTGTTACGTGCTTCGCATGCGGAGTTTATAAATCCAAGCGCTAACTGTAAACATCAACAGTTGGGAGAACTTGCGACTGCCGGCCAGTGAGCCAGGCAACAACAACAACAACAGCAACAGCAACAGCAACAATAAAGCAAGCGAAACTTGCAAAGTTCAAACGCAAACGAATGCAACAGCAGAAGCAATGGCGCAAAAGGGAGCACAAAAGTATATCATTACTGCTCCCACTCATACACCACCGCTCCCAGTCTCTCACTCTCTTCGTCTCGCACACGCGTAGACCAGCGCTCAACGTGCTAGCCACTTTCACCGTTATGCTGAATCTTTTGTTGTTTTCGTTGTGTGCAGCTCGCTTTTGTTGCTGCTTTTGGTCCGCTTAATGTGCAGCTCGGCCTCTCTATGAGCGAATGTGTGTGTGGGAGTGCCTGTGTGTGTGTGTACGTGTGAATGTGTATGTGTGGTGTATGCTATCTTGTTGTTTGGCAGCAAACGCAAATAAAATAAACTTCATTTTGTTTTCAATAGTCGTCCATGCCAGCCACCCTTACGCATGTGTTCGGTGGTAATGACCCCAGTCCAACCAAACACACATTCTCATGGCATGACCTTCGGGCCAAGAAATATGCGCTGCTGAAAAAAAAAAGATAATCACGCTTGATGCACCAGTTTTAGCCCTGGCTTTTTTGAGCAGTGGGTTAAGTTTCCTGCCAGGTGATAAGCTTGCCAAGTGGAGCACGAGATTTGTACACGCACGCACACATATGCATCTAGAAACTGTTTAATGTTTGCATATATATTTACAATTTACCGAAGTTTTATTGATATGATATATGGGGATGACAATAGCATGAAAATAATACCTTTTGATCAAGTAAGAAATCGTTCTATGTAAAAAAGCTCTATTCCAAGAATGCTTCGTTTCGATTCTGCACGCGTAACAAACTATCTATGCAAAAACTATCTGCTATTTATGCAAAAATCTTAAATAAGATGAAACAATTGTTGTTGTTAAACTTTGTTATGACAAATTGGTCTAATTAGAATATGATTATTATGGAAATATGAAAAGTATTTAGACTTAGTTAACTTAGTAACATTTCATCAACAAATGGCTTGATTTTTATTGCTGATTAATGCAATCACTAATCAATAATAATTTTAAGCTTAATGACTGCTTTTGCTATAATCATTACACTGAACTATGAAATTTAAAGAACAGTTATTATTGTTGTAATTAACATTTGCTATTGCTATATCTGGCTTTCCCGTAGGTGAGCTCTTTTGAACGAAAATATCTAATCTGATTTTAAGTTGCTTAGATGACGAACTTCCCTTTGAATAACAAGTTGAGTGGGACACTTATAGTTATTTATTGACAATTTATTATTGCAAATCTCTCACAAAACAATTTCTTTGTGCTAGAAGAATTTTGCTATTTTTGTACACTGAACCAATTGAAAATTGTAAATCAAGTTATAGTGGAAAATATATTATTCGATTGATTAGACCAGTCTACCGTAGAGTTGATCTATCTATATAACTGATATATTCCAAGAACAATGCATGCACATATTTTAATTACATTTGTTTTATACATTTGGGGGAATGGTGGTGACTTTGGGGACTCTAGCTGTAAGGATGAACGAGATATATTTTTATAACATATTCTCGCTTAAGGTTTTTATTTGATAACTTTGAAACGTGTCGATATGCGCATTGTACGCATTGTAAAAAAAAAAAAAAAAAACAGTAGGAAGGCTCAAGTCAAGACGGCTCGACTGCAAGATACCTTGTCCCTGCAAAAAAAAAAAAAAAATTAATAATAAATAAATAAAATAAAAAACTAATACTCTTCTTCTTTACGAGCGTATGAGCGCGCCCTCTGCTAACTGCATTTCTTTATGGACGATCTTAATGAAACTTTCGGAATATATTAATAGCACCCAAATGTGACTATTTGCCAAATTGCAAGTGTCAGTCTTTCTTTCGTGGCATCCAAAAACTTATTATTACAAAATTTGCATATCTATAATATACATCTAAATAAATTCGAAGTCTCTAGCTTAAACGGTGTAGAAGTTATGCTCAAAAAACTTAAAAATAGGAAACAAATTTTCGATTTTTTATCGATAATTGGGAAATGGGATGAGTTATCCAACATTAAAATAAAATCGAACTGCGTATCTAACACACGAGTGTTCATGTAGTTCATGTTCATGTTCAGCTCTCTAGCTTTTGTAATTTACGAAATCTCTGCCTTCATACGGACGGGCGGACAGACGGCCAGAAGGAGAGGGATATATCGACTTACTTTTTCGCGCTGATCAAGAATATATATATGTTATAGGGTCTGCGACGACCCCTTTGTCCTTTTACATACATTTTCATAAAACTATTAGACCATTACAAAACAAAACAACCAAAAATTTCAGAATACTTGCTATGAATTCGATGTCATTCATTTGAAAATTCTTCCCATAAAGGGGCATGGATAGATAAGTTCGTCGACCACGCCTCGCCTGCCACGCCTCCTCCGCCTTCTTTTGCACACATTTGGGATCAATCCATTAAACATTCGATTTTTTAACGTTTACGCTAATTTCAAATAAATTTTTTGCTCTTTTAACCAGATACTGATTGATTCGATAAGATAAAAGTTTAAGTTTCGTAAACTGTGCCTAAAAATACCTTTTCATTC
This sequence comes from Drosophila borborema, assembly GCA_030914335.1. Taxonomy (NCBI): domain Eukaryota; kingdom Metazoa; phylum Arthropoda; class Insecta; order Diptera; family Drosophilidae; genus Drosophila; species Drosophila borborema. Next base: position 804,705 of record JAUESP010000303.1, read on the forward strand.
GATATCAAATTTGTGTCCATTTTCTAGTAATCGCTAACAAACTTCTTAGCAAATAATTCAAATGCATAAGTAGATTTATGTTGTAAATATTATTTCGAATCAACTTGAGAAAATCATTGAGCGACAAATGTACTAGAGAGCGGGGAGATATTTATCGACAATCGAACAGAAACAAATGCAAGTCACACTTCGTGCTTACGTCCTTTCGTCCCTCCGTCCGTATTTAAGGTTCTGTTGGTCAACAGTTCCGCCCTATCGATTCGATTTTTGTATGATCTATATTTATGTTGTAGCTGACATTTTGGCATGCCTTGACATTCATTGGCTGGCCCTGAACGTCAACAAATATCTTTACCATAAAAAGTACAAATGAAATCGCTGCCTAATTTAGTTATTATTTACAGCAAATACAAATAAACATTGCGACAAATTGGCACACAACAAACAAAGCCCAGCTCGACGGAGTGTTGAATATTAACTAAATACAAACAAAAGCAAATGCAAATATTCAACTTTTGCTCGACTAGGAAATACCCGCAGGCAAAGCTCAGTTATCCATACGTGAGCAATGCCATCAAACCAAGTGGGTTTTGTGAGTGCTTTACTTGCATAAATGCATTGCAACTTATTTATTGTATTTTGCATAGTATTATAAACAGCACTTTTTAAACAACATGGAATTTCGCACCTCTTCTTTAGTACTCATACAACCCTATTGGATGCGGGTGCCGGTATTATGAAAGCAAAAACCTGCGGCCACTTCCATGGCACTTGACAGGCTCGGGCGTGTGAGTGGGATGGCAATGCATGAGCGTGACAAGGAAAACAAAAGGACACACGTGTAAATTTCGACACTTGAAGCTAAATGACGTTGATGTCTGCTGTTCCTGTGATTGTTTTTGTCGTTGTTGTTGTTGTTGTTGTTGTTGTTGTTGGTGCTGGTGTTTGTGTTACGCAAACATCAACAATAAATATTTAACAAAGCAAAATGAAATTATTATTGGCAACAATTGTCTATGGCTTATTGGCTTATTATTGCCGGGGCCATCAGCTTGAAAGATAGCTGGCGAGTAAATCTTATCGCTGTGACGGGAAATTCAATTGGCTTTGGCTTATTCAATTAATTAAATATAAAATTATCAACTGCTTATTATAAATCAAGTGCAACTGATGATAAATAAATACAGCAAAAATAAATAAATAAATAAAAACTAAATAAGTTTAGTCAGCTTATCGTCAAATGCAGCTGTCAACACATAATCACAAAATCAACACATGTGCTTGGCAACATGCAGCAACCTGTTGCCAGCCCCAGCTGGCAACAATTTCAAATGTTGCTAGCAACATGCACGACAAGTATCAGGCGAACGCATAGCGCAGGGTATTCGTGCACTTACGAAGCTGACTGAGCTGTGGGGTCGGGTGACGCCCGTTGCTGCTGCTGCTGCTGCTTGTATGTCTGGTGCTACTGCTATTGCTGCTGGTGCCGCGGCCGCTTCTTCAGTACGATTTTGATACTCGGACGGCGAACAACGCAGCGCGCTTGCGTCTGGACAGCAGCTCTCAGAACTTGGGAAAGTGTTTTCAAATTTCGTGGCCGATCGTCGCGCAGGTGTGAACGCTCTCTAGCTGTAAATGAAAAACAATCACAATCAACAAAAGCAACTTTACTTTGCCAACATTACCAAACAATAAAATGTATAAAAAATACTATAAGAAAACCTGATTTCTATGTTACGCCGGCTGCACACAGATCGCGTCACATCGCTTTGCATTGCATCGGCGGGCGAGAGGCTCGTCCGACTGCATTCTTTCAGTATCTTTACACTCTTTGCATCACGTGCTGCACCCCTCCGCCCCGTCGCATGCCGTCCACTTTCAAGGCGACTGCAAATTGCGATCTTTCTCAAAAATAAAACTCGCTCAATTTCAATTTCATTTACATTTTACTTGCGCAAGAAGAAGAAGTGCGTCCATTCGATTTTGGGGTCTCGCTTCTCTCCTTCGTCGTTGTCTTCTTCGTCTCGGATATTTTTTAAGTGCTTTGTTTTCCTTGCTGGCTGCCAATTGAGCAACCAGCTGATCAATGAAAAATCAATTGGAAAGCTCGAAAGTTGATTAGGTTTATTCATTTCGATTTACACTGCGTTGCACCTCAGAAATTAGCGTATTTGAGAAGTTCCCTCGCCCAATGTCAAAATCGATCGATTCTCCGACTATATCATAAGCCTACTAAAAAAACATCGAGCCGCGCTAACTGATAACTGACCTTCCGCAATGTACAAACATACATATCTACATGTGTGTATGTGTATTTCTCATTTGCCAATTGTTTACTATTAATTGACGATAAACTGAGATATGCGCATCTATTTGTTTATGTTTATACGTTCTAAAAGTTTTTAAAACCCAATAATATGAATAAATACATACGCAACAACCTATCTCACTCACTATAGCATAATATATATAGTAAATTTGTATATGCGATGCATCACAAATGTTAAAAAAAAAAGTATAATTTGGCACGAAACCAGCTGAAAATAAAATCATTTTTTCGTGTTTCTTTTTAAAGTGTTGTACGTTTCTTTTGTATATTCTCACGCCTAGAAAGTTGAACAGCGATCAGTGGGGTATATCAGCTAAGCCATGCAATTTGCATGCATTTCTTGAGTTCTGTTTATTAACATTTTAAAACATTATGTGTGACTTGGGCTCATACTTTGAGTCCCAATACATCAATTACATGTACATATATGTATAGTAAATTAATTTAACGAATTCAATATATTTCAATGCGCTTTATTGAGTCAAAGATTGTTTATCATTTTAATTGCAATCAATTGAAAATTTGCATCTCCCTGTTACATAGGCAAGTCTGATCTTTATATTATATATATTTACAAATATACAATTTAAATGCTAATATAGATTGTTGTGGAATTGAACAATTAGTTAATCATCATGTAAAGAAAAATTATTCAGAATAATTGCTTGAAGAATAAAGTCTTTTTATATGACTCAATAAAAGATATTAAAGCATTGCACAAAGTTAAGCAAAGTTCTTGATTATAGTTTTCAGTATTCGCAATTTTGGCTTGTTCATAAGATTTGCAACTCATTTCTCAATTATGGTTCTGCTATTCTAACAGTTTGGAGAGCAATTACTATATATACTATATGTGTATGTAAATGTTCTATGCGTGGGACTAGGAAATCAATTTGAATGATTGGACCTCAAAAGCATATATGTCTATATTCATAAAATATATTTCAAGCGCATTGTACTTTGCACCCATTTTGCACTTTCTGGGCAATACCAAATCAGGTTATTTTTAAGCTCTCACTCATGCAAAATAATAATAATAATAATAATAATAAAAAAAAATAAAAATAAAAATAACAATAACAACTTATTGAAGAACTCGAGAGAATAAATGTTGATTTTTCAGTTTTTCATTATTTTTAGAATTCAATTTAGTAGTCTTTCAGCCAAGAATATTTTCTAAATTGCGTTAAAATGTTTGAATTGGCAGCTAGATAATTAATATAGCTTAGCAAATGCCACAAATTTATGCATAATTTATGTTGATATTTCTCACTAAATTATAACGAAATACAAAATATACCCTAGGTTCTAAGATGATGTTTGAGAAAGTGTTGCGAACAAATTGTAAATAAGAAACAATAACAAAATGTTTCAACTGATCATTTTGAATGGCTCTTAACATAATTTAATTATTTATTTTTAATAATATACATTTTTATTACTTTTTTTTTTTTAATATTGGTTTTGTGAGAATCGATTTCATTTCCAAATAATATAAATTTTTTTTTCTGCTGATCAGCCGTAATTCATATTCAGATTGAGATTCAGATGTGATTGTTTTTATACATACATATATATATTATATTATATTATATTATTATACAAAGTAATGAGTTGAAGAATTTTGCAAATAAGAAAATAATTGCTACAAGGGAACTCTAAAATTTGACTTAGAATTAGCTTCGTAACGTCCAGCGAACCTATTGACAGTTGTGAGTGCGGCGCACTTAACACTTTTGCATTTCGAGGCATATAAATTAGTGGTATTGCAGTATTGCAGGTTATGCGTTTTTTCTCAATTTATCAGTATGTAAATATTTTATTTTGTGCTCGTCTTTCGTTTGCTAGCGAGCAGCCTGTGACGTCAAGCGAAAGAGCGAGCTAGCTTGAAGCACGTGACGAGAGTAGTTACAAGGTGAAACAGCAATACAAAATAAGAAGGGAACGAGTGCAAAGTGTGAGCTGCAAATAAGGCAGACCAGAAGCGAACAGAACAAAAGCAGAAGACGAAGACAAACGCAAACTGCGAAGCGTCTAACGGAATGCATCGATGCTTGTGCAGTTGGAGGGAGATGACGACGCTGCTACTGCTGGCGGGTGAGTGTGAAATATTTATGGCCTGACAAAGGTCAAGATGTGAAAGTATCAAAGTTCGAGTGCGAAAGCAAATCGCGCTCGATTTTAATTTCGTTCGAGTCCGAGTCTGAGTTTTATTCTGAGTCTGATTCTGACTCTGAGTCCGAGTCCGAGTCCGAGTCCGAGTCCGAGTCCGAGTCCGAGGCGTTGTCTAGGCGCTGTCAGTCTCTTATCGCAGTGATCAGGCGAGAACTGTCAGTCAGTTTAATTGACAGTTGCGTGACTTCGATAGATGCGCTGCTCGGAAGAGGTGTTGGAGGGAAGGATAAGGGAAGAGCAGAGGAGCGCCAGAACGGATTGGGAAGATGTGGACCAAAACCCGAAAAGTTAAAATTTATGAAATGCCAATTTCACTTATGCCCAACTTTATTACCCCTGACGCACATTTGCAACTTTGTGCTGCAGCTGTGAGAGCTGCATAGATAGAGAGCCCGATACAGGGAGAGAGGGAGGGAGTGACTGAAAAGGAGTAGAGTGGACCAGAAGTGTGAGAGACTTAGCGGCACCAAGTCTCAGATTGCCTTTTAGCTTTCAACTTGAGCACCATCCACTGTTTGTTTGCCAGTTTGTTTATTTGTCATCTCTCTCTCTCTCTCTCTCTCTCTCTCTTTCTCCATTCACCCTCTCACTCCATTTGTTACATTTTTGTACTCGAATTTCGCTGAAACTGAAAATGTGCATTGTGCCAAGCAGCGTTGCTGATGGCGGTCGTAAGGTCAGAGGAATGCGGCCAGGAGGAGTTTACCAAGTGCGCCGAACCACTTGAAATGCTGCATTTAACGTCGGAATTTTCGATTGGCGCTGCCAAGAAGGAGGAATTGGATAAACTTTGTCAGTAAGTTGTTCCTATTGTTATTCTTGTTGTGCTGTTATTGTTGCAGTTGCAGTTGCAGTTGCAGTTGCCTGAATTGAAACAATAGCATTAACGCCATCATGTTTGTTATCCAATGTCTAATGTCTAATGTCTTATGCCCCATGTCTAATACATATCCCTTTGCACCTGCTGCCGCTTTTCAGTGAGCTGCGCAAGGGCGTTCGGTGCATACAGAGCTATACGCGTCGTTGTATGGATCTGCAGCAGCGGAACCAGTTCAACAAGCTTTACCATGGCACCAACCAGTTCATACGAGATCTCTGCAACAAAGGCGAATTCCAGGAGGGTAAGTCTTATTAGTCTAATACACGCCTTTCCGCTCCCACATCTGTAGCGTATGTGTTGCGCTTCGCAGAGTATCTGAAGCACGCACCCTGCTCGGAAATGGCCAAGAAGGACTTCGAGGTGTGCGCCAATCGGTACAAAGAGACCATGGTCTTCCTCAAGCCCAACAAGAACCAGGAGAACTCGGAGAACGGCACGCTTAACGAGAACATCAAAACGATTTGCTGGTGAGTGCAACACGTGATGTTTCTATAATCTTTAATATTTAATCATTTGGCATTCACATTTCGTTGAATCGGCTTTACATGACCCACTCGCTGATAATCCACCAGCTCAAAAATAAAATACAAATGCAAAATAAACCCGTTTGACAGTAGCTCAAGCTCAGCTTTAATTCAACTTTTCAAAAATATAAATATAAAATGTATGTTTCGTCAAACTTGTTTCTCGTAACTCGATAATAGTTATCACTTTGATGGAGTACAAAAGCAAAATACAAAATTAAAAAAAAAAAAAAAAAAAAAAAAAACAACAAAACTAGTTCACCTTGAATCGGCGCTTTCGATTCTTGCAGTTATTCCAGAAGTGAGTGAACTCTACTAATAGATGGCCTAGATTATTTCACTTGAAGCAAGTAGTTGCCAATAACTAATTTTTTAATAATGAATCCTAATTACTATTAAAATACTCTTCAATTCGCACAAGTCAATAACCCAGAGAAAGCTCTCTAATCGCGCAAAGCGTGGGATTGGAAACTCAGCATTTCCCTAAGAGCTGGAAAGTATCCGATCAAATTCCATATTAAGTAAGCTGTAGACTTTCCAATAGGAACCACCAATGCATAAGCAAATTGAATTCATATAAATATTACCGTAAGATCCATTGTTTCAACGCCGATGTCATCAGATTCGATGTGTCGATTCAAATCGTAAATTTATTCTCTAATAAATATATGTGGAAAATAAAAATAAAACTTTTTTCATTTTAAATTCACGGTTAACAGTCTAATTATATATATATATATATATATATATATAAGTATATATTTGAAAAAAAAAGTTCATTGAGTCAGTTTAGCAAGCAACAATGCACATATTTCAATTACCAACAAGATGAAATCGAAAACACAAAAATAATAGAAGTGCTATGAAATAAATCATTCAATTTGACTTCATAAGTGGACACCTCAAATGAATGAAAAATGAAATCGAAATCATAATATTGACATAAGCTACCATTATTAAAAGTCCAAAGCTTTCCGTATTTCACTAAGTTCATATATTCTAATTTATTAATAACTGTGTCATTGAATATATATAAATACAAATGCATGTATATATTGTTTGTCTTTTATCCATAGTTCTATTAACGAGTTAGTGGACTGCTCGGAAAACGCGGCACGTAAAATTTGTGGCAATGAAGCAGCGAAGTTTACTCGCGAACTGGTTGACAAATACGCCAACAGCTTAACCAAGGTGAGGTGATTAGGTTGCATTAATCCGAATTAAGAATGGAATCTTAAACTCAAAGTTCAAGTCCAACCCAACAATGCTTAAAGCCATTCTTATCAACTGGTGAAAGTTGAGTCAAATGTCGCAACTCGCTCAAGTGCCTTTTTCTCTTGTTCATCTATCAATTGCAGATCTACTGCGAGGACTTCACGAGACATCCGCAAATATGCCGAGATGGCGAGGGAGATGGGGCCAGTGCATTGGGGCGCAATAGTGTGGGGGTAGTCATGTCTCTGTTGCTGTTGCAGCTGCTCAGATAGACAGAAATGCTTGCGATCACACGCAACAATTAAGTTTCCTTTCCGAGCACCCACACCCACACCCACACCCACACCCACACCCACACCTAGTTGAAGTAATGCAATAGTTAAGGTTTCTAGAACACAGAGCTACATCAGAAGAATAACCTTACTGGCACACTCTCTAATGCATGTTATTCGTTGCACACATTTGCGGGCCTGCTTATAATGGCCAGGCACACGATTAAGGGCTGAGCTAAGAGAGGTGAGATGAAACATACTTAAGATGTACTCAAGTAGACGTTAAGTTCAAGCGTATAGTCAGTGTGTAAACACACTACTCAGATATATCCATATATGTGTGAGCACGAGTTCACATATGAATATTGAATATACATGTGTAACTGTTCAGTCGCAGCAGGTTAAGTAAGTTGAAAGTCTTCATAGGGTTAGGTTAGTGTATACGAGTATGTTGAATGTTACTTCTAGAGCGAAATGTTGTTGACAGTTGGCGATTGTCGCCAACTGAAGCATTGAGTGCAATAATATGTTAGTTTATTTGCTTCTGAAAGGGCAAATTGTTCACACGCAAATAATATATAGATCCGTATATATGCATATATAGTTCCAATTGATCAGTTGAGAGTTTTGATTCTTATTCAATTTATTTAGCCAAGGCTGGATTATCAGTATGCAATCAAATATAAACGCGCACAAAACAAGAGCAATAATCCACGGCTAAAAAGACAAGAGAAAAAAAAGAAGAAAAATCATATACGCTCACACACACACACACATATATATATATATATATATATATATATCGGCATATGAATTGAAGTGCATTTCTAAATGAATTTAATAATTATTTCTCAAAAAGGGAACTTTAGTTTAGCAATTTACTATTTATTCGAAAATTTAGAATAAAGTTGAGCACTTATTTAAAGAAGCCCAAAATGTAAATACTAAAATATTAAAAAAAATGTATTAAAGATAAAGAGAATAGCAAAGCAAAAAAAAAAAAAAAAAAAAAAAAACAAAATAAAAAACAAAAGTTAATAAAAATACAGATAAAATCAATTAAAATTATACAAATACAAATATTTCAAGCATTAAACGACAACACAAAAAGCATTAGTTTAAATTAAAAACTGTGAATATATTATGATTAAAGAGCAACATATATTTTAAGTAAAAACTATACACAAACACTCACACACACCAAAAAAATTACCAACACACACAAAAAAGTAAAAACAATAAAATGAAAATAAATTAACAAACAAGAAAAAAGCACAAAGCCGTGCCAAAATGCTTTTACTGCAGCAAACACCACAAAAAACTGCACTCCACGGGCTGGAACGGCTGGGACGGGTGAGGGAGCGGTGCCAAGGGTGTCTGTTGGAGGCAGTTGGATGCACGCGGAGAGCGTGAAGCGCGTTTGCCGCCCAAAAGTATGCCGCGCAAATATGTGAGCATAAGCCGAGCAGCCGCATCCATGGGAGCCTGCCACGCCCATTATTTATGCTTATGCATTTAGGCCCTCGGGCGCCTCATAACTAATTTATAGGGTATACGCACAGGCCAGGGACACATATGCAATCGCGACTTGTAATTGCCAAGGCTTAGCGAATCACTTATCTGATGTCTGATTGTTAATTAATTTGCACAAAGCAGCTCGAGTTAAGTGAGTTAAGTAACGCTTTCAGACAACTCAGATGAGATGATTGAAAATGTCAATGCGAACGGAATGTGAAATCAAGAAAAGGAAAAATGAGAGCGATTCAAGCATTAGAAAATACAAAAGTTTTGCGCTGGTAAATGAAATGTTGAAATGGTGAATGGAAAACTATAATCGTTTGAAGAAGAACAGCAACCAAGTATGATTTTCCATATAACGAATATATAGTATACGCCATGTAATTAGAATAAAAAAGAAGCTATTTAATATTATAGTTTCGAATCACATGATATAGCTATATCACAGATGCCCTCATGCGTAAGGAATTGAGAATTCAGAAATTACACATCAGTCGTATTTATTATATTTACTTTTTTTTATTTATACATATACGCACTCTTGGCCAACTCTTTGCAGGTTAATATAAAAAGTGTAGAACGATAAATTGTAATGACTAGATGAATAGCAGATCAATAGTAATAGATCAGTATTGAAATACAACTGTCTATGGGCAATCGGCAAGAGAACCTCACATCTTTTATTAACTTGAAAGGTATTCTTGGTTAAATGTGCTGAAAAGCACACGTTGATTAATTGCCGCACTCGTGTGCAGGGGCGTTCCTTCGAAAAACTAAGCATCATTCAAATGATTGAGCAAACGAAATGGAAATGGAAATGGAAATGGAGTTGCAGGAGAATTTAAGCAGTGTCCAGTTACCCAAAGCGTAAGGGAAGGGCTGCATAGGGGAAATGCATTTCAATTTAGGTATCTATGAGGTGAAGCCGTTTTGCTATTTCGACTACCGAAATTGTGCAAATCAATATGAGGCGTGGCGCGGAGCAGTGAGTGACTATTACCTGCTTTCAGGTGAGAGGAGGCAGCAACTGTCCTCCAACCGACGGCCAATGCAGCTCAAATATTTACGTTCCATTTAAAGTGCCTGAGACAAAAACAACAACAACAACAACAACAACAACCTTCTGCTGCTGCTTGACCTATAGGTAGATATACACACTCGCACTCACACTCACTTACACACACATAGTTGTACCTGGAGCCAAGCCATTTCAACTTCGTTTGTTGTGCAAATAGGCGAAATGCATTTCTGACTGCTTCACTCATACCTGTGTATGTGTGCGTGCGCCTGTGTACTGGTGTGTGTTTTAATTTAAAGTCATATTTTTGACTGGTTGAGCTATGCCAATGCTCATAATGTTGTGCAATTGGTTGCCCAAAGCTATTTTCCGAGCATTGCAGCATGCTTGAGGCGAGGCAACTAAGCCACTCGTCTCCTTCAGCTTGTTGCTGCTGCTGCCAGAGCAAACCATTTCTAGTTGTCTTTTTCTCTCGACTTTTTTCACTTTTTGTTTTGTGGTGCGTTTTAATTGATTGAAATATCTTTGTGGCAAACGGGAAGTGACTGCCCAAATACTTAAGCGCCACTCCAGAGAGAGAATGAGGGAGACAAGCTTATGACTGTGTGGGACATTAGAGCCAATTCCCTTGCCATTCGATTTAGCTGTCTATTTGGGATACTCTTTCACCGTCTGGTAGCTTAAGCCACGCTTTTTTAATTCCTTTTAAGCGACAACAGAGCGATTACAAATCGTTGCTGTTTTTTCATATTTCCGCTGCGACTAATCTGCAATTATGTTTTACATAAAAAACGTATCTCATGCCGCCAAACAAACACAAGCAACAAAAAGCAGCAGCAGCAACAAGAACAACAAAAGTTTTTCGGTAAAGTTTTGTCGAGTTTGTTAGACTGTTGGACTCTCGACTCACTACTTGATTGTTTGCTTGTTGTGATAGTCATGAAAAAGCGAAAAACGAAATAATAAAACTAGTAAAGCCAGCTGCAACAGCAACAGCAACAGCAACAGCAACAACAGCAGCAGCATCAACTGTCAGTTGAACAGTTGGCCAACAGAGCGTATGTGTGCTTTTCAGTAAGCGGAACTGTTTGCATTGTTGTTATTGTTACAGTTGTTGCTTTAGCATCGTGTACAAATCAAAGTTAATTAGAGAACGGCGCACGATTGCAAACTATTGCCGTTAGCAGCAGCAACAGCAGGAGCAGGAGCAGCAGCAGGAGCAGCAGCAGCAGCAGCACCAACAACTTTTGTCACACACCAAAAGTTGTGCACAAATTCGCATTGTTTTTTTTTTTTTTTGACAATTGCTGAGCTTTGAGAATTGCTTAAACTCTCGTTTAACTAAACTCATAACTATTAGTTATTGATGTCACTGTTTTTCACACAATAGCAGTTAAACCTGAAAACTGAAATATTCTTTTTAGTTGTAGATGCAATGGAACTTTGATTGACAAATTGGTAACTGATTGCGCGACAAGTAAACACATTTTATAAATCTACAATTGAAATCTGGTTGTCTTCAAAGATTTTTAATAATGAATCATGCTCGCCTGGGTTATTCATGATAATAATAGCACAAATACTTATAGCTATACTACTATATTATTATACTTCTCTCGTATGAAAGAAGAAGTTTCGACTTTCTCGATTACATTTGAATTTCTGTGTATTTCTGCTTTCGCATGCACATCTGATATATATAGATCAAGTTTGGAAGGGGAGTTTAAACTAAGAGCGTGGCCATTCCAATCTGGCCATATAGTGGATTGGTTCGAACTTGAAACTATATATTCAGTCTGCAGGTCCCAAAATAAATAAGTATTTAATTATATAATTATATATTGTATATATATGAATAGCGGCTTATTGAAAAAGTCTTTATCTACTAAAGTCTTAGGGACACAATATTATAAGACGTTATGCAGAAAAATTATACATATGTCATAGCTTTGCAGCTAATTAATCTACTCTAGATGTACTAATAAGAATTCAATTACTTTTAGCGCGGGAAAGAGTATTAAGCAGGATCATTCTCACCAGATTGTATTCTTCGTAAATTATAGTGACACAAAATATCTTCACCTTTCATATTTTAGAACAAATGCCCTGCATTCGCATTTTCAATGGGTCTCCGGGGTATAAAACGAATCACTGTATTGGCATCAGAATTCTCTGCTTTCCATTGAACAAAATGTTATCCATTCAATATGCGTCATGTTTTTAGCACAATCTATTTCGTCGACTGACTTTTTGTGCTTCTCCATTGAAATAGATCCTTGCCTGTCCTTCCAGCAAGTTGTCTGGCTGCCACGCGCAAGCAAAGTGTCGCAAATTGTTGCCAACGATCAAAGCGAGAGACAGACACTTGAAATCTGTTGCAGCAGTGCCAGAGCAGAGACTGCCTTCAGTTATGGCACAAAGCGTCAGTGGGGACAGCCAGAAGCAGCGAGGAGCGAGCAGCGACAGCAGCCACACCAGGAGGAGGCGTCGCTGCTTGACACCTAGCTGGGTGAATCCGCAAGTAGCCCGCGGGGCTCGCGGCGCTCGCGAGGCAGCCAACAAGTGTTTAGCATTTTGTTTTCAGTGCAATTAAAACGCTCAGCTCTGTTGGCGGCACTCGAGCACAGCCTTTGTTGTTGTCGTTGCTGTCAAACAAACAAGCAAACAGGCAAACAAACAACGAACATCCACAAAAGACACACACAAAGCCAACAAAAACGAACTCGGCTCGTTGCGCTGCCTTCAGCAGTCGCGCGCTAAGCTACCCTCGCTCACAAAGCTACAAAGTGGGCATATTAACAGCAAAGGCTATATATATATATATATATATATATATATATAATAATAAATCACACAAAATTGAAGAACTTATGAAATTGGATAAATTATAAATAATTAATACTTTGTGATTTATTTTACTTTACTTACTTACTTTACTAATAACATTATCATATTATATATTACAAGTATTTTTATTATTATTAACTTTTGAGTACACTATTGAAGACCATAAATATTAATTGACCCTAACCCTTTTGTGTTTACTTAATCTTATTCAACTTGTTTATCAAAACTGTAAATCCAGAAATAAAAAAATTATTATTTACAATGTGAGAGCTATTGAAATTAGCATTAAACCCCAAACATTCCTTAAATTACTATGAGTTATATTATATTATATTATATACTAAATATTAACTGTGCTAGTTGAAGCTTTCACGCATATATTTTTATTTGACCGGGTATTCTTCGCTCAGTTCAAATGCAGCGAAATCTCTGTCCGACTAGTTTGTTGGCTGCGAATATGACATTTTTCACATGATGCTGAATAAAACGGCGGCAGCGATGATGTTCAAAGTGCGCCTCGGGATATGCAGTAAAAATGGCATTTTAAGCACAGACCTACACGTATTCCATGAGCTGGAAGTGGAGCTCGCCAGACAGTGAGTGAGTGCATTAGTGGCTCGGGTAGGTTCTTTGGCATCTCTGCCAGCCAGTAGCATATGCTAATGCAGCTCACTTAAAATGCAATAATTGCAGTTTTTGCAACAATCAGCAAAATGCGAGAGGCAGAAGTTGAGCCGAGGACCAACTGAAAATTTTTAAATTGCAATTTGGCAGCCAAAGAAATGCCTTTGCCGACTTAAGTATGGCTCAATAATTCAATAACTAGATGCAGAGCATATAAAAATTACTACAAGTACACAGTGTGAATTTATATGTATTATATGTATGTATATACTTATCATATTTATCATATATATATATATATATCAATATATCAGTAAAGTAGGGACGATAGTACAGCATATGTGCTGCAGCATAGATGCCTGAAAAAAAAAAGTCTGTGACTTCGCCAAAAATGTTCTGCGGTGGAAGAAGTACGACCTAGAGCATATTCGAGGGCACCACCTTGATGGTTAATGCGGGATAGTTCCTGGTTCCAAGGTGGAATTTGAGCTCTAGAAGAGGAAGTGACGACCTGACTCACGGTGCATAAAGCATTTTTACGTACCTCAGCCCAACAAAAAACAAAATAAATATACATATATGTCATATGTCATCAATATATATTATATATGTATATACATATGTAGTTGTGCATTTATTTATTTATCTTTTGATAAAGCTGAACTGAAGGGGGCCTAAATACGCTTCAATTATTCAAAGCATGTAACTGATGAAGCAGAAATGCAGCAGACGAGACAGGAGACCCCGCATTGAAAGTCTGGGATAGATTTCGAATTTTTGAGTGCAACGTGTTATAGATATGCACATTTACCGCAAGTGCGTCAGATGTCCGAACGTGTGTGTGTGTGTATGTGTGTGTGTGTGACTGTGGACATTGCCTATTATGCTACCAAATGAAAGTGGTAATAAATTGGACAAGATGTTGCAATAAACCACACCACGACATGCCTTAGCAGGCCCAAATGCAAATGCAAATGCAACGCATACAACAAAAGCAACAGCAACACAGCAGCAGCTGCAGCAGCAGCAGCAGCAGCAACAGCAAGAAACAGGCGCATATCCAAACGTGATTATCATGTACGCAATGCATATGGTCAACAGCTGACGTAGCCGCTTGCCACTTTGAGTTGGCAGTTTCGATGCCCTTCTATCCATCCAAATGCCGCAAACGCAAACGCAAATGAAGGATCCCAGCCGGCTCTCCTTCGGAGCCCCGCAGTGGCACGCCCACGCAACCACAAGCTGCAGCAGCCCAGCCCCAACAGCATAAATTGAGGCAGCGTAGGCAGCAGCAGGTTGGCCATTTAATCTGGCCAAGTGACTTGAAATTGAAAGGAAAATATCAAAGTGAATATGATGACAGCACGACAGGATGAAATGCCACTAAATGCATCTGAGTTGCATGCCTTCAGTTCTCATAGCCGAAAAGGGCTCTCACTGCCAGCTAGATACAAAAGCAATCATATTTGCGGCTTTAAAGGCCAAATAGCTCAAATGCCTTAGCTGTTGCGTGCAATAATCGGTTGCCTAATATCCAAAGTACTTAATGAATTATTTTGGCTCACAGCGCGACGAGCCAAGTTTAAAGGCTACCCAAGTCGCCACACAAATTAGCTATTCACAATTTCCGATATTCATCCCAAGCTTAGTAACTCCGGATAACCAAATGTGAATGCCAAATGTTTATACATTTACATCAATATTAATACCCTGAACCCATCAGATATATGTGTAATGGTTTTGTAAAAATGAATGTAACAGGCAAATGGGGGCGTGGCAGGAGGCGTAAATCGATAACTATTATCATTCAAAAGTTATCGAATAACAACCTTATCGAGAATCAGTTATAAACTAATATCTTGATCTTGCTAGAGTCTCCAAGTCTTTTCAATATGTACAGATCATAATTTCATAAAATGTTCTTTATTGTTACATTGTGGCTACCGGCCCCCAATTCACCCCATCACTCAAATGTGTAAATAATGTATCTGAAATACAAAAGACCTACGGTTTGCTTTGGCATATACATTTTAATGTCATGATCATATACTGAAAGTTTGATTACGAAAGTCCGTCTAAAAGAAGCATTATTTATCAAATAAGTTCTCATATGCAGAGAGAGCGAGACAACAAGACGCCTGCATATGTTGCATGCCATGTATGTATGTATGCATGCATGTACTTGCATGTATTGTTTGTCATGCACCTGTTTGTCAAAACCTGTAATTTTTGGAATATCAGCTCTTTGAAGGGCTCAGCGTATGTCGTGGTCGAGCAGTTTCGATTAGAGCCGTCTACTTGTTATTTTTTTTTTTTTTTTCGAGTTTTGCTAGTAATAATTTATAAATTAAATATTTAACGACACGTTGATTGCTGAGTTCTCCTTCATTTGTTAAAGAAATGTGCGGTCAATTGAAATTCCGTACGGATGTTCTGAATAAATATTTATGTATATGCATCCAAATGGAACCAGTCGGTCACTCCCCATTGCAGCCAATCGCAAGTCGCTTGCTGTTACCTTTCACCTGATCCATTGTTTTTTGTGAATTTAATTACTGTAGACTTCCATGAACTACGACTATGAATTCACTTGGCTGAAAGTGTTCAAATTCTGCCACAACTTTGTGCATTTTGGGTTTAGTCGAAAATCTCAAACAACTGAAAGTTGGGAAACTTACTTTGGGACTATTATATCTTCAGTTTGTGAGCACTTTGATAACACCATAAATTGTTTGTTTAAACATCTGAAGCTTAACTGGATTATAACTGTGCAATGAAGCCAATGCTTAAATATTTATGAAATAATTATTCGATGGTTCATTAGCTATATGCATATAATTAAGCAGAGGGCACACACAGACGTATATATATATATTTATACTGAGCCATTAACATATACAACAACAATTTGTCACTGGTGTTGAGCGGAATGTGGAATGCGACTCTCTGGCGACATTTGAAAAGTTCGAAAATAATATAATTTTCAACGCAATGGCAAACGAACAAGTTCGACTTTGACGCTGAGACGCGCTCAAGTTTTTCCCAAGCCCGAATAACTTTTTGGCTGCACTGTTGCAGTGGCCGAGGACTGGGATAGCCGTACACACACAAGCACACACCCACACCCACACACACACACACACATACACACATATTGTAAAATATAAAGAAAGTTTTCTTAGCCTTGCTAGCAAACGCTGCGTTTTGGCAGCCGAATCGACGTTGTCTTTGGGGAAATTAAACATTTTCTATTTGAAAAGTTTGCAACGTGTAAATGTATGTGTATGTGTGTGTGTGTGAGTGTGTGTGTGTGTGTGTGTGTGTGGATGATTGTGGGGGCTTGTGTGTGCTTAGCTGTGGCCAAAAGCAACAGTTGCCTGGCTTTGAACTTTTGCTGCGCTGCCAAATATTAGTTCCTTAGTTCGCAGGCAATTCAGGCAGTCATAATTTTTTCTAATTTTTCGACTTTTGTTTGACAAATTCTGGCTGCAAATTGCTGGCAGATTCTTGAGCCACCAAGGTGTGTGCATCTGCGTGTGTGTCTGTGGGTACAAAGTTTCGCAGTTTCAGTTGCTGTTGCAGATCCTGGTCAGGGTCGCCAAATGCGCGCTGTTTTATGCAACACTTGCCTCAGCTGTGTCGCTGGAGGCCAAAATACCAAATGTCAACCGTGCGCCTGTCATAGGTGTTGCATAGTAAATGACATTGATGCCGCTGCTGGTGCTGCTGACACTGTTGCCACTGCCAAGTGTACCCCAAAGTGCATGCAAATACTTTTGTCAACGATTGTTTTGTTGCCCCTAAAATTATGTCCTGCGACCCATCGCCAACTGTAAACAGTGCCCAGAGTCGTCCTCGCCGCTGATGTTTCTGTTGAGTAATTGCTGTGCTAGTGAAAATCGGCAACATTTGCAACAACGGATAGCTTGGAAGTGCCACATCCAATTGCATATGCCACACATGACAGACCGGGAGAGGAAGACAGAGCAACTGTTGGTCCACATTACAGATGAGAGAAATTCAAACACCTTTTACTTTAACATTAGACAAATGCAAAAAACTTTTTACAAGCTTTTTTTAATTTCAATAACAATATTTATCCAGAACGGTTTTATATATTTCTATATGAATATTTTCGAAAGTGTCTTATAGTTTTGCATAAAATAGCATAAGATAACACTCAACTCTGGAGCTAACGCACTCTAAATAAATGAACAAACTGTAGTCGGGATGACCGATTGATACAGACTTTTGAGAAAACGTGTTTATGTATTAATCAATCAAATTGCATGTTTGTATAAAAAAGAAGTATTCGCATTCAAATTCAATTCAATCGTGATTGCAATCCATAGTTGCGATGCGATGCTATAAACGATAATTTCGCAGCGATCTGCAAAGCGATGACACGACAGAATGAAAGATTTCCGCAAAGAGAGAAACATTGCGAGTGCTCTAATTTTTTCTGTGGTTCTTCAAGCAGTGGCTGATTCGAATTGTAAATTTATTGCAATTGAAGTTGAAGGAAATGGCAAACAAAGTAATGATGGCACTTTTAATGCATCACAGCTTTATCAACAACTTAAATCTCGAAAGTTTAGGTCTTCAGATACTAATTTGCCTGGAACTTGTAAAAAAAAATAGAGTACGTTCTTTTAGGCAATGAAGCATACCCGCTATTGGAAACTTTGTTGAGGCCATACTCAATCCGCACTATGAATGCTGAAAGAGATTATTTCAATGGGCGACTCTCTCGAGCTCGCAGGTGCATTGAATGCGCTTTTGGAATAATGACTTCTAAGTGGCGTTTGCTCTGGAAGCCAATTGAAACCGATCCCGATTTCGTCCACATTATTGCAGAGACAATTTTAATTCTACATCATACAATAATTGACCTTGAGGGAAGTCCCAATATCAATCAAGACACACATGAAAATAATGGAGTTTTTTCATCCAACAAGTTTAAGAACTGGACAACTTGTCCGTGATGCTTTTTGTAGTTTTATGTGTACACATAAACGTTAACATTAAATATCTACAAATATAAATATAATCAGAGCTTACTTGGTACTTGGAAACCTTCTTTAATATCTTTCCAAGTTTGTTTTCAATTACCATCCGATTGTGGTACTTTTTGGATTTTGTTTTAATTTTCGCTGACGTATTAATTGATTACATGTAAATTAGCATGGAGAGCTTTCTCGCACATTGTCGCTCAATATTATCGCATCGCTTATCGCGGCCACTCTGACATCATTGAATGATTATTCAATGTAAAAAGTTTAAGCAATAAATTCAAATGTGTAAGAACAATAAATTTGCAATACAAACCCTCAGTGCATATGTAATCTGAGGGTTCACCATGAATGGGGGTCACTAAAAGTCTATTCGCATTGTCAGCACGATTAACAATTTACCCATCTGCGCATATGACCAACATTTGGCATGCAACTCTCTCTCTCTCTCTCCCTCTCTATCTCTCTCTCTCTCTCTCTCTCTCTCTCTCGGGATATCGGAAACTACAAGCGCTAGAGAGAAATAAAATTTCACATGAATACTCGTACATTAGTTACGCAGTTCAAGTTTTTTTTTTCGATAACTCATCCCGTTTCCAAATTTTCGATAAAAAATCGAAAATTCGTTTTTTACGTTTTTTGTATGCCACGCCTCCTTTGCACCCAATTTAAAAAAAACGCATTTCAAATACTAGAAACCATTATGTCTTAGAGAGACACTAGAGACATGCCATTGATATATTCTTGGAGTTTCATAAAGATCGTCCATCTAGAAATGTAGCTACAGCAGCCACTGCGCGGTTAGCAGAGCGCACTTTTTTTTCGAGCCGTCTCGACTAGAGCTTGTTATACTCTGAACTCATTGAAAATTGGAAATCAGTGTGAAATATATATTTTTTTTTTTTTTTTTTTTTTTAAATTTTTGTGAGAGGCAGACCCACAAAGCATATACATATGTATATCTTGATCAGGTCGAAGAGTTGAGTTAATTTATCATTGTCCGTCTGGCAGGAGTGTCTCTCTCTCTCTCTTACAGCCTCAGTTATAGTATAACTCAGCAATAGATAATGGTTGAAAATATGCATGAGCCTGGTTATAAATATGCGAACTCTGTAGAATAAAAACTATATAACATACCACAGTCAAGCGAATCTTACTTACAAGCGACATATGAACGCAGAGAAAAATAGACAGACAGACGAAGCTATATTAACTCAACTCGTCGTCCTGATCACCTGATACAAGTTCTGAGGTATATCGGCCTTCCTTCTGCTTGTTATATACCTTATAGATAACCCTGAATAATTCTAATTTTAATGGGTTTGGGTATACAATTTTCAAATGAAAAGACGTATTTCACTGGACTCTGACTAAATATTTTAATATTAAATTTAAATACCAGCCATAAAATGACTTGTAAAATGCAACAGGATGAATAGTCGACACCTTCCGCAACAGGGACAAATGCCATAGCTAAACGAAAATAAGATTTTTTACCACGGCGAGATGCAATGCAATATGATACGATGCAATTCGATGCAATTCGTTGCGATGCGCTGCGATGTATTGCCATTCAACAGACTTTCCCAGATATTTTACTAAATGTACGTCGTTTATTTTTCTATTTGTGTGCAGGTCCGTTGGCATTATCAAATAATTCAGATGTAATCTGTTTTAATCTCTGCGTTGTTTGTACATGTGTATGTGTTTTTGTGAATTTGTGTGGAAACTCATCGGGAAATTCTGCCACAGGTTGACTACTCGTATTACCTGCCCAGTGCATTCTACTAAACAGCAACAGCATTAAATCCGTGACATCAGATGCAAACACACACCTTCCTCACTCTTAAATACACACACACACACGCACATACATACACTAGATGCATTTGATAGAGTTGTCAAAAAATATTTGCTTTACACGCGTATTTTTTGCATGCGAATCCATTGCAAGGTCCGAAGTATGCGTCTGATTAAATGCAGTCAAAGCGGCTTAGTGTAATGGACAAAACTAGGCGACAAAAAGGAAATCTCTGTGTGCGGTGGCTTAAATTAAAAAGTATAATTTCGACATGAATTAAACATGCACACTAATTATAAATACGTAATCAAATTTAATCGACTGCTAACCATTTCGATACATTTTTTTAAGGCCAGAAACACACAAATACGAGAAAATCAGGAAATAAACAAAGTTACTTGGCTTTATGCCCTCTAGCAGGCACTAGCAGACGTATGAATTGTCGATTGATATTACTTAATTTTTAATATGAATGTTTTTTTTTTTCTTTTTAATTTTCTTTATTGCAGCTTATTGTCTGTGACTCTATAGCGCAGATATAGCTAAACTTTAACCTATTTATGGGCTAGAAGCCAGTATTTACAATGTATCTAATTTAATAATATTATTTAGTTATAAAGTTACTGCGTTTATATTCTGCGGTCCAGGGGGTGAAGTCTTTTAAGCTTTCGCCTATTGGTGTTGTGTGCCAGGTCGGTAGCTAATCTATTTGGATGCGCTAAGAGTCTGTCCGCGTATCTCGAGGAGTGACGTCCAAAAAGTTCGGCAATTGTTGGCATTTGTAAATCGTTGTGCAATACCGAATTTCGAACGTACCAGCTGGCACCTGTGAGACGCCGTAAGGCCTTCTTTTGTAGGGTCTGCACTTTTTTAATGTGTGTTTTCGCTGCAGTGCCCCAAATGGGGGTAGCGTATGTTAATGTTGGGGTGATTATAGCTTTATAAATTTTTACTTTGCTGCTAAGCGACAACTTGCTGGAGGGTCGCAGCATCCAATTCGGGAGGGCTGCCCTTGCTTTCTGCAGCAATCCTAGATGCCATACGCGATCAAAATCTTGCTTGACATTTAGAAACGCGTCAGAGTAGTATTTCTTCTGTTCTAAGGCGCCGAGGAATCTGTGAATCTGTTCCGGTTCCATGCTGTCTCCGAAAGCCAAACTGGTGATTCGGCACGATCTCCCTGCTTTCGAGATGCGGCAGTACTCTAGCTAAAAGTATTCTTTCGAATAATAACAAAAAAAAAAACATGCTAAATGCCAAACAAGTTATTTGATTCGCGCTTTGTTTTAATCTTCTTTTTTACTTTACTTTATTTATTTTACTCTTTACTGAGAGATTTAAATATCTGTATCATCTATCTTGATAGCCCTAAAACTTACTATAACTACGCCTTTAATATGTACTAAAGTTAAATAATGCAAGTAAAAGAGCTTGCTACGACGGCTCGTCTAGGAGATCCTATCAACCGTGCAAAGTACTGATATTCTTCTTCTCTTATGCCTACAAAACAAGCGACGGATACACGAACATACACGCACAATCGCGCACGCATAAGCGCGGGCTCTGACAACTGTGACTTGAGGTACAATACTTTATACACCTATAAATCCTCTTGTAGATGGACTATCTAACTGGCTATATTGATTCACCTGCCTAATTCTGCCTGTTACATTGCACTATGGGGAAAATTCCAAATTATCGGGTATATATTAATAACTTGAAAACTAAGCCAGATTTTTTGATCCGGTTTTTTAATTATTATTATGTATTCCCTCAGAAATATTTTTGGAAAAGTGGGCGTGTCCCCGCCCACCCAAAAAAAAATTTTATTAATAATTAAAAAAAAATTTTTTTTTTTTTTTAAATTTTGGTTATCAATATTTCAAACTAATTATTTTTGTTCAAAAAGAAAGTAATATTCTTCAGTTTCGAGTTCTAGATCAGCCAGAAATATTTATCCTACAAAATCGTCTTCGGGCTCATTTATTTCCAATCGGCAATCATATTTTTGCAAATAATGCGGGTTTTGCTTTTCAAATATAATTAATAAGTTTAATCTTATTTAGTTTCGCCTTAAGAAAATAAAGAATTACTTTGTTATGGTTAGATTTGCATTTTCCATTGAGCCAAAAAGCATTCGGCTCAGCGTTCAAAAACCTCGTAGTCACTTGCAAGAAATTAAATTGCGCCGGTTGTGCGGAAAAGTGCACATTGAGACAAAGTTCATTAAAATCATAATTAATGACTCTACGATATGCAATTGGAATTACACTTATCAGCCCTTCTACTTTTTTTGTATGCCTTCTCAAAGGTGAAATTCCTTTACACGAAATGACAATGGACAACACTTGATAATTTTACAAAATATTAATAGAACAAGCGCAAATACAAAAAGTTGGGTTATTCAACACATAGTACAAACTCTTATGATTGATATCCCTTTTAAATTTCATAAAAATTATGCATGGTCTTCGAGTAATGACAATTTGAAAATCGGCTACCAAAATTGCAATCTGAAGGCACGTGCTCTTTGAAAACAAAAGCTGACTTTAACAGCTGTTAGGCTTAACAGTGGACTGTTAATTAACATTTTATGTATTGTTTCTAAAACTTTGGAGTTTTCTAAAGATGCTAGCATAAAAAAAAATTTAATTTGAATACTTTGAAAAAAAGACTAAATACCCGAAAAACGGCAAAATTCCCCATAGTGCATTGTTACAATGATTTCCCATTTTCAATTACAATTGATGCCAGCACAGCTATATCTAGCATTATCTCATATGCCATCTGCTTTCAAGAGAGATTTAAAAATGCCAAAGTACGTCTGCAATCTGAATAGCTCTTGCATAGCTTTATTTTCAGTAGAATTAATTTGAAATGCCATTTTCATATCTGAAGCAATCAGATACGATATATTCAATATTTTTTATTTATCTACATTTGGGTACTCTTTACCCTTTCTTGGCTGGCTCCTTACTCCTGCACATATCATTATCAGATGGTAAAAAAATACTTGCTCCTGTTTCTGTGGCTGACCCGTCGCCCGCAGGCCAAGCACTCTACTTGGCTATAATCGAGCCCGCTGCTGGCCATGGGCCACCTAGTGCTATGCAAATTTGGACAGTTCATGTGTCTCTTGCATTATTTATCTTACGAGAGGATGAAAAAACAGTGGAAGAAAAACAGTTCGCACTTTGGCAGTTGCTTCGTTTGGACTAACGCCTGTGGTCCATGTACTCAAGTTAATTAAGGTTTACGCTTCTTATACAAAGAGGACACGAAAGTGTCAGCTAAAAGCCAAAGACAAATCGTTGGCGCCCTGATATATACAGCGGCTGTTGGCCGTCATTTATAAGCCCGGCGCAGTACTCATTTGTGTGTTCCTGCGCGGCAGGTAATGAAGTTGCAGCAACACGACAGCTTGCCACATATGAATCCGTTAACGCTCGCCAGAAGCTGCCAACAGACAACTGACAATGACTACACGTATTTCGCTTAGCTTTTAGCCCAAATTGAAAAGTTTTTGTTAAGTTTCCATTGGTCAGCCCAACAAGCAGACAGCTTGGCAGTACCCAGCCCAAAGACAAATATGGCCACTGAGCTTCTGACGCAGCTGGCATGGAGACATCGGCACAAAGCCGTTCTCGACCATTTATCAGTTCCATGTTATTGGTGCAATACAAAAAAGTATAACGCAATATAACATTGGGATCTCAGACGATGAATACCATACACTCTTAAAATTAACATGTTATATTTATACGAGTTGGTGTACTTGATATACAACTGTCTGGTTTGATCAAGATATTGTCGCTAGCAATAATTATTTTTATAATCTCTCGAATGGTAAAATCATAAAGACATAGATATTGAAAATATTCTTGAGTGTTAATTTCATTTTAAGATTATAGCTTGAATTTGCGGCCATATAAGAAAAGACACATTTTTGTAAGGTAAGAGTTGGCTAATAATTATATATTGAATTCCAATGTTACTAACAATACCTCTGAAAGAGTATTCCAAATGAGTGGAAACCAAAGCAAAGCAAAGCAAAGGCAAAAGGCCAGCAACGAGATCAAATGCAATAAAATGCAATGTTTCTATTACAACGATTTACGTTCAACGCACACATAGACACACACACACATAGACACACAGCCTCTTCCCATATGTTCTAGAGTATGAGTGAGTTGTCCTCATGCTTTCAACTATGCCACACCCCTGCTGCCCAGCTCAATCCCTCATTCTGCGCATTTCGCGAGCTGCAACATTTTTATTGCTTCGAACGAATTTCGGATGCCCAACCAAAATGTTGGCCAAGTTTCACGGCTTGTTGTCCTGGCTGTGACCGCTGGCCAATCTGTTGTTATTGTTGTTGTTGTTGTTGTTATTGTTGTTATTCTTGATTGTTAACTATCGCAACTTAAGATAAGCTGTTGTTGCTGCAATCGTTGTTGTTGTTGTAAATGTTGCTGCTGCTGGCCAGTCACATTCGTTTTCTTTTGGCAATTTTAATTGCTGTTGAACTTGGTGTTGGCTACAACTGCAACAACATTAATGACACCAATTACAACAAATGCAAAAACAACAACAGCAAGAGCGAAGCGTGTGTGCCATATATTTGATTTAACTTGTTGGCGCTAAAAGTTTGCACAATAATTTGTTGCAGCGCACAAATAAATTTGTTTCTCCCTTTAAAAACTATTGTGGGAATTTAGAGATTTGTGGTGCACATTGTTGCAGCCATACGAATGCACGTACAAATACACACCCACGCCCATCCACACACACACAAACACGATAAACACACCCACACATACACACAATAAAGTTCGATTTATAGCATAGTGGAAAAAATATGATATCCATTGCTTTCTTTTATTCTTCACAAAAACTGAGCAAAAATAAATATAAATCAAAGCCTAATAGTACTTAAAGTACCCAAATGTATAAAGCAATCATAAACTAAAAATGTATTCTTAAAATGAAAACGTATCGTTTTATACTCATTCACGAACTGAAATGAGTATATTAGTTTTGTGCAATGCCATGTAAACTCGACTCCACGCTTGAGAATATATGGAATATATCAAAACAAAGAATGTATAAAAAAAAATTGTTTATAAAAATAGATTAAGGATTCATTCCTTAGCTAAAAGCTTTATTAGATGATTCAATGGTATTTAGCAACCAGTCCTGGAAATATGAAACATTGGCGTAGACCCCTGGGAATTCTTGCACAGCACAGGCATAGCCCCAAGAGACAACGCCAACAAGTTCACCGTTAGAAACGAGGGGTCCGCCGGAATCTCCGTCGCAAGCATCTTTATTTTCTTCGAAGGCGCAAAACATGTCTTCCAAAATTTGTTCACCATAAGCAGTCTGTCTGCATTGCTCATTATCCATAATTTCAAGTTCTACTCCATACAAATATTCCGGGTATTCATAGCCTGTATAACCCCATCCTGAGACATAAGCTCTATCATTATTTTGGGGACTGCTTGTCGCCAAGCGAATCGGTTGCACCAATGTTCCTAGTGTTAGAGGTTCAGATAGCCGCAGTACAGCAATGTCATTCGCAGCGGTATACCAAGAGAAACCTTCATGGCTCCAAATTGAATCCACATTTCTCAGCTGGCCACCAAAATTAACATTCGCAGATGCAGCTCGCACTAAGAAATCGCTCACATCTTTATCTGCAACACAGTGGGCTGCAGTTATGATCATATCTGGGCTGTACACGGAGCCCCCACAATAAAAGGAGTTTTTATACAGTAAGGCAACTTGCCAGGGTACTAGAGAAATGTCAATTTCCCTTCCATTGATAATTCGCGACCCAAAACTCTTCGAATACAGCTCCCGCGCACTTAGGCGGGAAGCCGTCGACACCAGCAGTACAAGTTGTAACAAAAAGATCGCCATGTTGTGCTTAAACGAGAAGCAAAGCTCTTGCTTTTATAGGGAATTCTCGAAGTCAGAGACCTGACAGGTCTGATTGGTTCATGGGTAGGTAACATTGTAGGTCTTTATCTGAAATTGCTTTTCAGCTTATACTTTAAGCTTAATTAGTGTTATCTAATATTTAGGTAGATATAATTTGCTAATTAAGAGAGTTGTTATTAGCAAAATACAATGTTAATGATGAATGATGAATGGCCATGACTATACCCTGATAAAGTAACTGAACAGTTCAGCTGCTATTAACAAATAAGAAAGCTCTAGTCGAGACTGCGAAAAAAGATTCTCTTCTTCTTTGCTGCTAACTACGTAGTTCACGCAGCGACTTGGGGTAAAGTAGAAGTACGGGCTATACTATTTTCAATGGGTTCAGTATGTGAAAATGTCTCTTAGAAAGCACGTGCAGTATGGGCTATACTATATAGAAATACATGTGTGGTTCATTAAGAAACAAGTAAGAAGGCTCTAGTCGAGACGGCTCGACTACGAGATACCCTGAACCCTGCAAAAAAGGTGATACTCTTCTTCTTTACGCTCTTATAAGCGCGCGCTCTGCTAACTGCGCAGTTGCTGCCGTGGCTTGGGGGTGGGTTGGGCTGAACTTTGGACGCTTATAAGTCCATTTCTACATGGACGATCTTCATGAAATTCATGAGTAGATTAAGGATATATAAATCTATCTATGTGCCAAATTGCAAGTCTCTAGTATTCGAAATGCGTTTTTTCCAAATTGTGGGCGAAGGGGGCGTGGCATCCAAAATCTGAAAACTATAAAATCTGCGTATCCGCAATATCTATCTAAATATATAAAGTTGAAGTCTCTAGCTAAAACGATTTATCGATAATTTGGAAATGGGACGAGTTATCGAAAAAAACAAAATAAACTCGTATTGCGTAGGTAACATACGAGTGTTCATGTGAAATTTCAGCTCTCTAGCTTTTGTAGTTTCCGAAATCTCGGCGTTCTGAAGTCTACAGCTTCTACGGTATATAAGCTACGCTTAAGAAAGCATTATCCATTATCCATTATCGTTGGCAAGTAGTGTAAGAGTCTGAGGTTCTAGATTCAATCTGTCGGGGTAATGAGTACAGCAACACACATAACTTTTTATCAGTAAACTTTAAATGTTGGATTAGCTTTAGTCTCAGCATTATTGCATTATTTAGACAATCGATTTTTTTCATGGGTCCCATTTCCGTAGTTCTCTTGACTCTTCAAAGTTATTACAGTAACTCTGCCGAAGTACATATGCTCTCCTATAGCTACCGAATCTATTAAGATTTAAAATGTAAAATAAAAAGACCCCGAGCTAAATTTGTACCTGAAACACAAAATGTGAGTTTCTGTGAATTGAAGTGCAATTTCTTTTGACAGTTCTTTGTTTATGGGGAATATATTTGAAGTCACATCGAAATGGACTTATTGTTGTTGTTAGCAGTAAAGCTCGATATCAAAGTAAAGTTAGTAAAGTTTCGAGCAAACATCTGCAAATTCAACTTAAATTAATTCCCTTCACCTGTGCAGCTATTGAAATACGTTTTCAATCCTGATTCGAAGTTAATTCGAAAATCATATTGCTTAAACCGAAATTTCCATTTTCCAATTATGTTTAATACGTTTTTAATATTGAGAAGGGATGCTATGATGATGATAGAATCTGTTATGCAGCACGATATTGTAGCTGACTGTTGTTTTCCGTGTTGTTATGACATTCTTTTGAACCTGTTTGCTAATTTTTGTCCTGCAATTAAATTGTTGGTTCATTTCAAATATTGTTGGGCGTCACACGAGGCGGTTATGTAATGTGAGCAAGCATTTAAATTAGGATTAGTTTTCCATGAGAGAGGATGTGCGTGCACATTAAAATCGAAACATATGCAAAATGTTAACTCAGCGCATATGGACGAATCGGCAAATGGGAATATCGGCAAAATAAGGGAATATGTTTATGTGCAGCAACTATTTTTTGGCCAGTTGGCGAATTTGCATCTTTACGCTGCGGGCATATTGATTTCGTCTGGCAACACATAAATTAATGCCCTGCGCATCGCGTCTAACGACAGTTGTAACCAAGCAGAACCAGCCGCTGACCATTGACCATTGGCCCGTTTGGCCATTTGGCCGTTTTGGCCGTTTGCGCGTTTGCCCAGAGGTGGAGCAATTGACCCCATTCTCCTAAAGCAGTTCGGCTTACGGGCACGTCAGCGGCTGGCGCGCATTTTAAAATTATATTATTTTGAATGGCTTTTTAGAAATTAATAATTACATATGACAGCGCTCCATGTGAATGCGTCTGTGTGTAGGCGTGGCTGCGTACGTGGCATTTAATTTTTTATTTATATCATGCAACTGTCTGCGTGCTCTGTTGCGTTGGCTTTAATGGGCATTTTAAATTTAGCTAGAAATAGTAAATGGAACTTCCACCAAAGCAAAGAATGGGTGCAATTATGTGCAAAGCAGACATGTAAACTAATAATCGACTAATCAAATATTTGGCTATAAATATAAACAATACAAACAAATATGCATAAATGCAACTTGAAACTGAAACTGAAACTGAAATCTAAATATAGCAGATAGATATTGTCAATGGAACAATTTAGTTTATAGGTATTGTTATAAAGTGTAATGTCACACTCTCCCACCTGCGTAAGCAATTCATTTCAATTCATTTTCCACACACCTTTACTCCGAATCAGTAGGCGTCTTCAGTTGCTTACTTTCTGAATATAGTTCTGAGATCCCAAAAATTATAAAGTAATAATATTACTGTGGCTTTAAAATGTATTTAAAAAACTAGAGTTAAACTTGGCAAATCTATTTATTGCCTAAAAAGTAGAGAAGATTATTACAATAGTATCAGCAACTCGATCGGAATATTTTATTTGCCAGTCTTTTCAGATATGCTTCAATTCAGTGACAATTAAAATAATTCCTAAAATTAAGATTAGCAATAAAAAGGATAATATTAAACAAGTAAGAAGGCTCTAGTCGAGACAGCTCGACTACGAGATACCCTGAACCCTGCAAAAAAAGTGATACTCTTCTTCTTTACGCACGTATAAGCGGGATCTCTGCTAATCGCGCAGTTGCTGTTGTGGCTTGGGGGTGGGTTGGGCGGAACTTTGGACGCGTAAACTTTCGGAATATATTAATAGCATTCAAATATATTTGCTGAATTGCAAGTCTCTAGCATTTGAAATGCGTTTTTTTTTTTCAAATTGGGGGCGAAAGGGGCGTGGCATCCAAAATCTGCAAATTACATTATGTGCGTATCCATAATATCTATCCAACAAGTTGAAGTCGCTAGTTAAAACAGTGTAGAAGCTATGCCCAAAAAACCTAAAAAATGTAAACGAATTTTTTCTCAATAGTTTGGAAATGGGATGAGTTAATGAAAAAACATAATAAACTCGTACTGCGTAACTAACATACGAGTGTTCATGTGAAATTTCAGCTCTCTAGCTTTTGTAGTTTCCGAACGACGTTCATACGGACAGACGGACAGACGGACGGACGGACGGACGGACAGACGGACAGGGCTAGATCAACTTATTTTTTTATGCTGATCAAGAATATACTTTATATATATACTTTATGGGGTTTGCGACGCCTCCTTCTGCCTGTTACATACATTTTCACAAAACCATTATACCCGGAAATCCCATTTTCAATGGGTTCAGGGTATAAAAATAGTAAAAACAAAGCGGAATAAGAAATAAAAAGTGAGGCAAAAAAAAAAATATATATATAAAGAAAGTCAAACAATTGAAATATAGGTTAGGATTGCACAATTTTGGAGATCATCAGATGTAAACCCGTTTTCACTCCTTTGCACTGCAAGCAAGGATTTTATTAGCGGTAGAGAAAACTCTAAGGAAAATACGTAATAATATGTATTATAGTTAAGGCATGTAAAGAATAATCATATTTGCTAATGTCAAATTCCATTAACAAGAACTGCTTCTCCCTCACATCGTCATGCTATGCTATTAACAGTATTATGAGCTGTTGATAGCAGATCTCCCATCCAGTTCTCCTTTTGGTTCGTAATCGGATATTCTTCGTACTTCTTTTCATACTTCAAATCTTAAAATACTACTAAGAAAAGACACAGCTTTTACACAAAATAAAGTCGAGGAATTTCAACCAAGATTTTCTATATATCATCGGGCCTCCACTCCAACAATATCCTAACCAATTGATAGATTGAGCGGAAGCCTACTATGATAAGACGGCAAACGTAAATTACTGGTCCACTTTCTTGCGAATACCATATAACAGAACAATATAGATTACTGCTTTGGGGTCAAAGTAATATTTCTCAGCAATATCATTTATGTATTTACAATTTCAATAGGCAATCTCAAAGCAATATTATGATTAATATTGCGAATTGATCGGCTCATTTAATCAAATAGGAAACAAGAAGTATCACAAATATTATTAGTGCAGGAAAATAAAATAATAATATAAATTATGAATTATAAATAAATTAATACTCAAAATAATATTTTAAATACCTACAAGGATGTTAATATTATCTATGAGGCTATGAGCTTATAACAATCGAATATTTATTTAAATAATACAATTGAAAATACAAATTTTATTTCAATGCCAAAGTGTGTTGAATGATTCTAAGTGAAATTAAATTGTAAAGCTAAAGAGTGTTCTGTAAGGTCGAATGGTTTACTAGGAACTTCACATTTTGCTAATCCCATTGGCAATTCTACCCATTGTACGCTTGGCCAACAACGCTTGGACAGACTGCAGCTGTGGTCCTTTCTGGCCGTCTTTTGTGCCCATATCACATTTGTGAGTTTCTTTTTTCTGCTTCGTTTCTTCCTTTCCTTCGCTTAGGTCCCCATACGCGAGCCGCCAAATGTCTGGCCATTGCCTTATTCCCACTACTTTCGGCCATTATTAATTGCTAACGTGCGCTGATTTCTGTGCTACACTTTTTACTGCCTTTTGTCTCTGTTGTTGCCGTAGCCTGTGTCATTTGTTGCTGTTCGCCTCTGCCCATGTTCGGCGTTGTTTGCTCGCTGTTTGCTATTGGTTGTTCGCAATTCGCAGCGCGCATTGTAGGTTGTCTTGTCTGCTTGGCTCAGCAGTGACATTCATGCACCGTCGAGCATCTGGAGCAGCGGCAGGCAGGGAGTAACAAGCGGACAGCAGAGGAAGAGCCTTTGCCCAGACAGAGGGACAGCGCGTGCCCCAATACGGCAATAAATCAATGCAAGTTATAGTCAATATCCTTTCGACGGCGCCTTTTTAAAGTCAGTTGCTTTCAATTTGATGCAGTTGGCTAAAGGGCCTGAGAGACCTATCTAAATACCTGCACTGATATAATAACAATGATTGTCAACATCCCACAAGTTGTATTGTGATACCATACTTCAGTGTGTCACTTAGTGTCTACTCGATGTGGCCATTATCTACGTATTCCTGTTGCAAATCAGTTAAGTTCGAATGCTTTCAAGTCGACGCTGCACACAACACACCTTGATGTTCGAGAGAGTTGTAATGCTCGTGACGAACGAGACACTCGATTAATTACACTTAATAAACATGCAAACATGCTGTAAAACACACACGTATTTGTCGGAACATTATTTAAATTTGATTTAAACATGTTGCACGCCAATCGATTTCTGATGTTAAAAATATTCCAGACGTCAGCGCATGGGGAATGTTGCCTGGTGCATTCACGAATCAAACCACAGAGCATTCGACATTGGAGGTAACATACAATACAACAATAACATTAGATCGGCATGTAATGGTATTATAGACCAGTGTAGTACTGGCTTTTATGGTCCGACTTTTGTATTGCCATTGGAAATGTCCGAAACTAAAGTTTCGCCGCAATTATGCCCTTTTTTGAATATAATTATATGATTCATTAAATGTGTATAATTACAATATTTCCCATTTGGCAGTGCATTTATTTAAGCTGCAATTAGCAAAGAAATTAATAAAAATAAAAATAGTTATAGATATATAACTTATGTGAGGAATTAAAAAAACAATTGAAATAATTTGAAAAGATTTTTACAATAATTTTTATTCAAATGTATTTTCATGAAGCTTCTCATTAATTCAAGTTAAAAGCATTGTTTATGATTGTAGCTATGTACAAATCAATCTTTCTCTCGTATTCCATCTGTCTCTCTTTCTCTCCCTCGCCCTCTTTTTATGAGCCCAATAGAGCAGTTTAACTGTCCAGAGCATATCAATTTGCTATCACATCGAAAATGGCAGACGTACCTGCTGATACACTTAAATCAACAGTTAAATAAATCAAAAATCGATAAACTGTTATAAAATATTCAGTTGTTTATTAAAGGTTCGCTCAACGGTATCGCATGGCCTTTATATGGCAATTAAAGCATCTGAGCTCTCAGCATATCCGAGTCCGAGTCCGAGCTGAGACCAGCTTCACAATTTATTAATTATTCTCTTTTAATTTAATTTGTATGCTGAATCGGATATCAAAGTAGCAAACGACAAATCTGAATATTCATCAGATATTTAATGCGATAAGCAACTTTATCGCAGGCGGTTCAAATAAAAATAAAAGCGAATGCAACAAGCTGTGTAAATTGTTATTGAAAGCTGGCCGACAGCCTGCAGCCCACAAGGAAGGCAAACAATGCAACGACACAACAGCAGCAGCAGCAGCGACATCAAAAGCAACTGCAACAGCAACAGCAACAGCAACAACAGCAACAAAATTCAACTGCAACTGCAACTTAGTTACTTACAGTGGTTTTAACGTGGACAAAGGAAAAGCGTTCAAGTGAAGGCCAACAATGGCCAATCTCCGAATATATTGAAAAAAAAAAATATATATATATATATATATATTGAACAAGGAGAGAGGGAGAGGGAGAGAGAGCCTGAATGAGACGCCAACTGTTTTTCCTGCAATAAATCTGGATAGAGTAAAAGCAGGCAGGTCTAAGTGGGCGGTGGCTGTTCGGGGTGTGGCTGCTTACAAGTTTTCATGACATTGTCATGCATATGTAGTGCCACATACACACACACACACACAAAGGAAACATGAGCCCTTGGGCTCTTAATTGTTGTTGGCTTCGTTGCCGCTGCATTTTGTTTACAAGCTGCGCCAATTTCGCGCTGCTATTAAATTGTATTTAATATTTGCAATAAGCTGGGCACATGGAAATGCCCAAATTGGTTGCACAATTTAAGCGTCAGTTGTTGCTTTGCTGTTGTTGTTGCTGCTGCTGCTGCTGCTGCTGCTGCTGCTGCTGTTACTCATTTTAGTTTAATTCCTATTTAAATTCATGTCGTATATGCGCGCGCCAAAAAACTTTGCCCAGTTATGCTATATTTTATGGCAGTGGCAACACTCAGCGCTTAATTACCCCAAGCTTATCTAAACATCTACGAGACGCTGACGTTGATGACTGCCACAGCGTGGTGGCACGACGCCAGGGCGAGTGGACGAGTGGATAGAGTCATGCAGAGGGAGTGAGAAAGTGTGCTGTAAAGGCACTCGCCAAGTTTTCTTAATGAATTATTTAATCTGCGCTACATCTTCGCTCGGCGAACGAATTTTGCGCGGCTAACCAACATTTTTTGTGCTTCACTTGTCAACCCTATAGACAAAATGTTGCATATTTGATTAACGTACCGACGTGGATATACACTTCCAAGGCCTACCAGAGCTCTGATTTTATTTAGATCATTTAGTAATCATATAGCAAAAGATATAAATGTTGTTACAGTTTTCCTATTTTTATTCGCCGAACCCATTGAAAATGTGAAATCGGGGTATATCGTTATTATTTTTATCATTCCATACGCATGACAAGCTCGTAGTCATGTTTTTTCGATAACTCATCTCATTTCTTTTTCTCGACCTATGTACATAGGACCATGCAATGAATGAATACTGAGGTTGAGGCTTGATACTTATGCTTCAGCAAATACGCGCAATTTTATATTACTATCTCTCTTTTATGAAAATAGTTAATCTACAATAGGATTCATAAGGGTCTAAAATACTTATTGTATTTAAAAAACATTAGTCACTTTGTCCTTACCTGTTTCCATAGCCATCTCTCTGTCTGTCCTGACTTTTTCTATCCCTTTGTCATGTTCGCTCTCTCTCTCTCTCTTTCTCTCTTTCTCTCTCTCTCTCTCTCTCTCTCTCTCTCTCTCTCTCTCTCTCTCTCTCTCTCTCTCTCTCTCTCTCTTTATTTCTCTTGTGCTCTCTCACACGTTTGCCACAATCCGTCTATGTATCTCTCTATCAAACCAAAACCTGTAAAAAATTAGCTAGACCTTGAGCGCAGAGTATTAAAAGGCGTCGAAAATGTTAAGGCTAATGCAAATAGGCCACAGAGCTGGCCAGGCTAATAAGTTAAACGACACCGTGACACAGTTATGGGGGAAAGGGCAATATTAATGCCAAGGCGGCGTGCTGCCCCATACACAGACACATTTGCAGACACACACACACACACACACACACGGAGACAGACACCAACACAGCCTCGGCAAAGTCGATCCGCAAGCCAAAAGTTGAAGGCGAACTCGCAAGTGGTGTGGGAGTCGCTGTCGGTGCACGGCTGGCTGCGTATTTGTTCACCTATTTACCACGCAAATGAAGTTGAAAATAACTGTGAAATGAAGATGAAGTGTTTCAGTCAACAGTAGCGCAAGCCGCAGCAGCAGCAACAGACGATGAGCCTGCCCAGACGGCCCGGTGCCTAAATGGAATGTAAATATTTGAGTAGTGCCAAGGAGCGCGTTACTCTAGAAATGACTTCTCTCCCTCTCACTCACTCACTCTCTCTCTCCCTCTCTCTCTCTCTCTCTCTCTCTCTCTTTCTATCTATCTATGTGCGTGTGTGTGTGCGCGTCTGTTTAAGTTGGCAGCGAGTGTCTATGTCTATATAGCAGCCGTATGTTGACTTAAGCGCACTCGACTGACACCCAGACAGCCAGCAAAAAGACCTTAAGCGCCAAAACAATGGCCAAGTCAACTCATATTCACTTGGCTACGTGCTGTGGCCGCTGGTGTTGAAAATTAAAGGCAATTAAAGGGCTAAAATGTGTATGTGTGTGAAACTGAGGCTTATTAGCAGCAGCTCAGGCCGAAAGGCAGCCAACCCATTCGACGGGGGCATAAATCAAAAAGCAACGAGCGACAAGCTTAAAGTGCTTCCGACATGGCTTATGTGAGAGTGTTGAGTGTGAGTGAAAACAAACACCTTTTCCACTAAATTATTATAGGTTTAGTCTGTCTGTGGGAGCAGAGCGAGAGCATTTGGGATTTGATTGAACTTTAAGTAGCTTGCGTAAATGAGTGATTGATAAACTTTAAGTAAAAGTTCGCCAAACAAATTCTGATTTTGAGCGAGAATTGAAACACTTATATCTGTGCATATTTTACATTCTCAATTGTAATTCGACGCAATACGTAGACGCCACATTAAAATGAAATTAATATCGTGTAAAGGTGCATCGAGCCAAATGTGACGATAACATTTATACAGTGAAAATGGGAAATCTGGGTATAATTGTTTTGTTAAAAGTATGTAACATGCAGAAGGAGGCCTGGAAGACCCAATAAAGTATATACATATTCTTGATCTAGAGAGTTCATTCCTTTTGTGTTAGGTCATAGTTTTTTTCATACTTATCGATAAAACAATTTATCGGGAATCAGTTCTAAAATTATATCTCATTTATCTTTAGAGTTAGAGTCTCCAAGTCTGCTGCATATATATAAATACTAATTTAATACTATTTCGGTTTTTGTCAGATTTTGGATTCCGGAACCCAAATCGCCCCCACACCCCCAAATGTGTAAAAATTAATTTCAAATACTAGAGACATGCAGTTTGGTTTAGCATATAGATATGAATTTCATATTCATAATCTGAAGAGATGATTACGATTGTCAGTCTAGAAAAATTAATATAGCCCTGCCCGTCCGTTTGTGCTTCCGTCTATCCGTATGAACATTGAGATTTCGGAATACTCGAATACTCGTTACGCAGTACGAATTTATTTTTTTTTTTTTTGTTTTTTTTTTTTTTTTTTCGATAACTCATCTCATTTCCCAATAACTTCTATACCGTTTTAGCTAGAGACCTATATTTAGATCGATATAATGAATATGAAGATTCAACAATAATTGCTTGAAAATAATTTGGGGAGCTCTCAAGCCAAAATGCACTTATGACAATATTGTCTTAATAATTATTTGGATTAATTTTAGCTATACGCTCACGGGCTGGCACTATTGCATAAGAAATATTAGCATTATACAGCTTCAACTCAGACTGCCTAAGAGTATGCAACAGTTTAGTTGAGTGAGAAGAGAAAGCCGCCCCAAATCCGTTGCAAGTGCAATTTGCAACTTGAAGCCTGAAACCTGCTGCACGTGCATTTAACAACACTTAACGGCAATTGTTTTATGACTGGGAAAACAATAGGAAAAACAGCAACAACTAGGAAAATCACAGAGTGAAGAAGCCAAAACAAAAGGCATACAAAAGCAGGCACATATAAAAAAAAGATGATTTATTCAGCGCAAGAAAGGAGAAAGAGAAACCCGATTGAAAAAAGCAGAGGAAAAACTTTTCAACACAAACGAAACGAAAATTTGCTAAAGTTGCGTTTTCTTATGCAGCAACTGCTACCCCGTCCTAGCCTCACCTGCGGAGTTTATCTTGCGGCAGCCTGCACCTGGCCGCAGCTTCTGCCTTGACTTTGGCACCAACTGGCGCTGCTGCCTCTGTTGCCTCTGTTGCCGCTGCTGCTGTGGTCACGCTTTTCTAAGCGTTTTCCTTATCAACTCTGCAAAGAGGCGACGTGACCGCGCGCTTTGCCAGAGCTGCCTTTCAGATTGCACTAAAAGATTTGCTGGCAGTCGGCTTTGGCCACTTTGGCTTTTGTTATTTTCCTTTTCATTTTCATTTCTTTTTCTTTTTTGTGCAGCCTTTTGTGGATGCTGCGACTGAGGTCGCCTAATGGTCGGCTGCGGCCAAACTGCGCCTTAAAACTTGAAGTCCTTGAGCCGCCAGAGCTTGCACTTGCAATTAATAACCATCAATGCATTTGCATAATTAAAATTAAAAGGCCAACTCGTAGGCGCTGCGTCTTAAAGAGTTAAGTTGCAGCACGCGCTGCCCGCGCTGCCCGGCCATCAGGCATTCGCATAGCTGCTCGTAAAAGTGGGTTTAATTTCATGCAACTCAAAAGTGGCAATAAACGTGGCACAGGTATGTCCGAGATGCCGGCACGATGCCACATAGCTGCAGACACAGGGCTGCCTCAGGCAACAGCAGCATCCACAGTAACAGCTACGACTACACCTCTGTCCAGGATAATAAAGCAACTTATACTCGCACTCACACTCCCACTCACACTCACACTAGCAATCGCCATCGCCATTGCCATTGCCATTCGCATTCGCATTGACATCAGCCTGCGTGCTGGCATGCCAGCAACAGTTTGCTAAATTCCCTTTAAACAACAGCGTAAATCTTTCAATTTGCCTCGCTCGGATAAGGCTCAAAAAAGGAAGAGAGTGCCAAGTGGCAGCGCATTGCAAAAATAAATACTCAGCTGAGGACAAAATCAAGCAGCAGAGCTCAAAAGGATACAACTAGCCTGGCCGTTTGCGCTCCCCTCCTCCGATTTAGCCAGCTGTCGAGTCAGTTGAATTGAAGCAGCTCAATTGCAGGACAATCAGCACAATTGATTTCCCCAAAGTGCCTGCGAGTTGTCTGCTTGCCCTCCCGCTTGGCGTGCGCCCTGCATTAAAAGGATTTAATGCCATTTAAGCCAAACAATGTGAAGACAGCGCTCAGAGCAACCGTCAAAGAGTCGTCCGTTGCCACAAGCATCCCCGCCTCCTTTGGCTTCTGACACCCACCTGCTACACCGCCCGCGAGCCACTCCACGAAAAAGTTTATCAATAAAATAACTTGTCGACGACGTCGACGACAAGGACAGGGATGAGTGCAAGCAAGAGTGCGAGTTCAACTCCTTGGCAGTCAAGTTGAAAATTGCAGCAAGTTTCTGTCAGTCAACGAGTCCTGCTCGACGGGTCGTCAGAGTGCAGACGCACAGAGCGCAAGGCACACACAGCACAGTACAGCCACGCCAAGAGTAAAGGACATCGAGTAGCGCAATCTTGAGTTCTGCCAAGGAACTTCAATTGTACTTATAGTTCGCTTGCTGCGCGACACAAAGAGTTCTCGCATGCTTTGAATTGACGACATATGACGCATACGCAGCATATGCTCGTCTCCAACTAACCAAGCTAAACCGAAATACTCAGCCAACGACAACTTTTCGGCTATCAATTAGTGCGTTTGTTCAAGGCGGCAAATATC
The DNA here is from genome assembly GCA_030914335.1 of Drosophila borborema. Classification (NCBI taxonomy): domain Eukaryota; kingdom Metazoa; phylum Arthropoda; class Insecta; order Diptera; family Drosophilidae; genus Drosophila; species Drosophila borborema. The sequence continues at coordinate 843,265 of JAUESP010000303.1, forward strand.
CTGCAGAAAAGGAAACTACAACACTTTACCAATCCACTCACACTGGACTGGAAACTAAAGGGTCTCCCATCTTATTGTACATATATATATATATATATATATAGACAATTATATAGACAATTAGTTTTAGGCCAGACTAAAAATTCTTTACAGAGCTCCGATGTGCATTGGATAAGTCACTCTCGAACGAATCAATTTTTTATTAATTTTATTTTTCGAAATTTGGTCATCACGAAAGATTTTATGAAAATCAATGATTATTTATAATTTTATAAGAATATTAATACTGGAGTATCCTCCAGTGGTAAGGCAGTCAGAGTCAAGCCTCTGTAGGCCACTGACCTCATTTCTTTATCATTAGGAATTAGTCCTTCATTCAATCTATTAAGATGCGTCATTTTCTTATCTTAAAAAGTGAGCTTCAAATATAGAAATTTGATACAATTTTATAACTATTATTATCAAAGACAGCTTATGTTTTTTAATTATTTCATATAAAAATCTCTAACAAGCAAGGGTGACCAACTTATCACTGCTAACTTCTCTCAATGTCCTAGCGACATGCATCTTATCGTCTGCAATACATTTGTGTGTGTGAGTGTGTGTAAGTCTGGATGAGTGTGTGTGCCAAATGCACAGGCGTCAGCCCAAAATTTCACTTAAGGCATCATACATCTATTGCTGTTGCCTATGCTACTGCTGCTGCTGCTGCTGATGCTGATGCTGATGCTGATGATGCTGATGCTGATGCTGGCAACCTAAGCCAAATGCCAAAGTGGTAAACAATGTCCAAGGCTTTGGACTGTGTGCAAAATTAAAACAATAATCGGTGCCGGCCAGACTTCAAACGGCAATCGCTGCATCCTGTATAACGTGAAGGCAGCCAAAAACTTTTGAATACCTCAATACACACACCTACCCATACAGCAATGTATAGATGAGTGTTGCATGCAACATGAGGCAACAACAGCAACAACAACAAGAACAACAACAACAACAAGAGCAGCAAAAGCAAAGCCATGGCGGCTATGGCAGCCGGTCAACTGGCATTCTACCTTTTAAGCAGCTCTCATGCATGAAATTGGAAGAGTAGCAATTGATTGCAAATTTGCCGAGAGCTGCCATCAAAATCCAACAACAGCAGATGGAAAATAAAGATGGAAATTGCGGAACACATGATATTTTTTGACGTAATTCGAATTTGCAAACTGAATTTGGCTAAGGCAGTGGTCGGTGCTGCTGCTGTTGCTGCCGCCTCAATGTAAATTGATAACGCAGCATTATTACGCATACGATGCTTAGGCCACACACACATAAGTATACATGCTTTTATATACACAATATGTATGTAGATTTCAAGCGACTATAGTCCAGCCCACTTTAGTGGAAGCTGTTGAATAGAAGGGGTCGGTGGGAGCTTGGCTAATGCCTTCAAATCCGGGGGCCAAACATTAGAGTAAAGCGCAATTCCAGCGCACGAAGCAGCGCATTTTGGCGCATTTCACTTTTCACAGGATTATTTAGAATTTATGCATAAACAAGCAAAAGGACGTTACCCGAAGTCATTTGTTTAAGTCAGCGTGTGCTCACATGCCAGCCCATAGCCCATTGCCCATAGCAGCCCGTCATCCCTTGCCACGCCCCCAGCCACGAGTGTAGCGTAAGCAGCAGCAAAAGCCATTTATAGCCTTCACAATGCTACAAGGACTCTGACAGTCAGTCAGACTCGGCATCGTCGTGTTCTTCGTTCGTCCGCCATTCCGTCAGTTTGTCAGATTGTCTGATTGTCAGTCGAGCAGCTTGTCTACCATTTTATTGCCACTAGTAAAAACAATTTGACAGCCCCACTTGCGAATGCTACAAATTGGCGACACATCGCCGTTGTTCCACATTGTCTGCTTCTTTGGCAGTGCAAGTGGCATTCATAGTCCAGTCCACCAGGCATTTGGGAGAATGCCTACGAAATGCAATGTCAAGAAAATCAAGATAGACAATGTCAAGTCTAACAATCCCCAGCAGCAGCAACAGCCACTTGGCCAGAAAGTCAAGGGAGCTGTGCGAAGCGCCTCAGGTAAGGCCATTAGCGAGCAGAGCTGCAACTCACCTGAAAAGACACCGAGGTGCACTTGAGTCCGTGCAACTAGCAGTGCCAAGAGCAGCAGCTATTATAGGCATTATAGTTTAAGATCGCAAACTAAATGTCTTTAGTGAGAGTATCGGTTGTATGGATGGATCGATTTTATAGGCGGACAATCATACAATAGATCGGTATAGTTTCCTCATGCATCTCTGCATCATTAGATGATAATCTACTAAAACAGTATATTAAAATTGGCAATATGACAGAAATAGCTATTAAAACTATAATACTAATTTATGCCTTTTAGAAATGAAGGCCAGCTTCTTATGCATGTATGAATCATATAATTGTCGACAATTTAGACAAGAGTCCTATAAAAGGAAAACAATTCAACATTGGAGCTCAACAGACTCGCATCGATATGTTTCTGGCAACATGTTGCAAAGGGTGAGCAACATCTTGTGGCCTTAACCTCGGCCTCGGCAACAAAAGTGTGCAACCGCAAATTTCAATGGTGTGTGAGTTAATTTTGACAAATATATCTAAAGCTTGTCACTTATTGATGACAAACGCGCAACACGCTGTCGACCTCCTGACCTCAGTTAGTTGGTAATCTGCACTATTTATGGGCTGCCAATCGAATTTCAACGCATAACTAATTATGAGGTTGCCAACAAATTTAGTTTCGCTGCAGTTTTGTTAATAGGAAAAGCGCATACCGCAATACATTTTATGGTTATTGTACAATACCCTGTAGTAAGCAAAGTAGGCCAAGGAGCATATTGAGAAATACATTAAGTATAATGAAACCATTGAGATCACCTCGAGGTAGCTGTAATCGCCCTTTCGTTCCATGCTGTTATCTCTAGCCTTGCACTCTCACTCATTTATTTCTATTAAAATTGAATAATTCGATCATGTCTTAGCTTGAACCAAGGGCTAGGGCATGGGCAAGAGTAACGCCTGGTCGAACACTCACGCCAATTAAATTGTTCGTTCGACTTTTTTGTTGCTTTATTGAAAATCGTTGGGGTTGTTTTGTCTGTTTGTAGTATTAGTAGTAGTAGTTGTTGTTGTTGTTGCTTTTGTTGTAATTGTGTTGCAGTTACGATTGCAGCTTCACAGCGCCAACTGTATTTGGTTTACTGTTTTTGAGGTTTTTTGCCAGAGTTGCCATAAAGCTTGATTTTATTGTGTTTGCTCTATGCATGTTGAGCTCTGCGGCTGTGTGCGTAGCGTGGAAGAACAAGAAAAAAAAAATTAAAACAAAAAAAAAACGGAGAAAAATAACAAAACACGGCAGATTAAAAACTTTTCCCATTACGTAAAAATTAACAACTTTTTGTTCCTGTTGCCACACGGACTAGAGAAATAGTTGCGCTGAGTGCCCAGCCCGAGGCAATCGCTTCTAACTCTGTCTAAAATACAGCAGATCCCCGTCGCAGGCTTTGTTTCGATATGTTAGTGCGAGTGCATGTGCGACTGCCAAAGGCACATGACCAGCGGGGTTCTGTATCGCATTGCTGCAAGTGCAACTGTAATACCAGTCAAGGTCCATTTAACGAGTAGTCAAGTTTTGGGCTCGCTTTAGGGGCATCTAATAACTGTAAGGGAGCCACTTAGAGACCAAATTTAATACAATTAAGCAAGCTGGATAAGTCCTTGGTAGCTTGAGTTCGCTTAGTTCGCTTGACACAATAAAGTTTATTTCGCATTAGAAAACCCTCCACCACATACACCTGTAATATAATGTAAGTCGATTAAAACCGTTATTTACTTGAATAAATGAAGGAAAAAATAATAATATTTTCCTCAGCAGAGTTTTTTTTACTCCAAATAATCTTATGATGAGTCCTTAGACAGTTGACTCATATATTTCCTAAAGGCTCTAGTGATTATTAAAAAATACTGAAATTAACTGCAATTGCAATTCAACAACAAAAACTATCTGATCATAGGAAAGTCTTTCGTACACTTTAAGCCCAGCAACATGTTCGAGCAACACTGTCAAACTCACACTCGAAGGGATGCAACAAGCAGCCACATAACTAATCAGCACGCGCACTTTTTTGGTTATTGCTTTTTGTTGGCTGTTCGGTTATGAATGTGTCTGGGTGTGTGTGTATGCGTGTGGGTGTGACTCTAAACTTCCCCCTCGCATAAATTTCAATCCCGCGAGGAGACGCAGAGAACTTCAACTGCAAAGTTTTGAATGCCCGAGTCCGACGACACTTTATGTCGCATGAAATTAGGCAGCAGCAGACACACACATACACACACAAGCATTGACAGATAAACACACACACACACAAACCAGTAGGACAGCTTGTGTTTTGGTTGTTGACTGCTGGATGGCACTGTTGATGCCACTTGTTACCACTGTTGCCCCGGGACGGGCTAAAGGCTTCTGCATGGACGCATCTCTAGCCAGCGGCTTGTGCGGACGGAGCACACAAAGTATTAAAAGTGTCCAAATGATGATTGTTTTGGTTATGGCACAGCGAGCGCTCAACGCGCTTAGCCTGAGCGTGCAGGGAATTGCGTTCACAGCGCTGTTTCCTGCGTCCTCCTGTGCTGACAGCGTCAGAAGCCACAGCAGCAGCCAAGACAAATGTGTCCTGTCTGTAGCAAACTCTTCGCCAACAACTTCTTCAGCTGGATTTATTTCAATTCACCAGCTGCATATTGCCAGAACAAGCAATAGCAACAAAATATTAGAAAACTGAAAAAATAAAAGATCAAGTTTTCATGTTTAAAGAAACAACTTGATACTTTTGGCCTCCGCTGTAATTATGCGCTTATTGATTTTCAGGCCAGTAGTCAAAGTTAATCGCCATAGAGCCCTGTTAAGCATGCGCCACTATCCACTATCCACAACAGCATCCATAATATTCAGCTTCTAGTGATAGTTGTTCGACTACTAGATACCCCGTTTGCAGATGGTTTATATATTCTTTCGACTACATACGCATTTGGTGTAACCAGTCTCGACCGGGCTTACATCAACAGAGATAAAAAGCATTAAAAATATATTCAGCCATGATAGATTCAGCTCTGATATTCCTTAATATCTCATTAAATAATTAATCGTGGGATTCTGGTCATAAACAATATTTCTGTGCTCTTGAACTACTTAATTTTCGTAGAAATACGCCTTGCTTGCATAACAAAGTTGCTTTTAGTATGCTTTGAAAAGCTGTCTTCAGTTGGCTGGCTCATGAATTTATAATCAAATAATTAAATAACGTTTCGCCTGCGCTTTCGTCAAGGAGCTGGAAAAGAGTGAAACTGGAAGATAGAAAAACTTACAATGCAGCCCATTTTCTGGGATACAAACAATTCACAGCTATTCAAGCTTATCTCACAGCAGGTCCGACCAAACCAGTTAAGAGTGCACCGTAATGTGTGTGGTAATCCAGTCACGAATCCAGGCTTAAGAGAATATTATGAGCAAGTTTCTTATCATATAATTACAAATTCCTTGCCATAGCGAAGTAATAAAAGTGTAAAAATATTGTTTTACTCTTACGTCATGTGAAACCTATCATATATTGTTATTTAATACAAGTGAAAATATATACATATATTAGAATATTCCAGTGCAGCTAAAATACTATGAAAAACGATTATGTGCCGAATAAAAGTCAATTCAATAAAAATCTAATTATTTAGTGGAATCTAACTAATACTCAACTTAATCCTAATTAACCTCATTGATTAAAGCAAATTAGGAAACATGAAAATATGAAAAAAGGAAGAAGGGAACATCGAAATTATAGAAATTAGAAAAACTTCTCGACTGTATTTCAAAATGAAAAGGCAAATCGATGATATACCCCTTGCACTTATGACGCAACTTATAAAAAGGCGTTAAAATAAATTATATATATATACTTTTAACTGTGCGCGTTGTGTAAACGAGTTCACGAGAAATGTGGCCAAAAAAAGAGCCCACAAAAAGCAATTATGCTTAAATTAAAACTCATTCATTTGTGTGGAAAATGTTAAAATTCATACGAGACGCTGGCTTCAAGCGCGTGTATGTATTTGCATATATGTATGTAGTAGCCATGTATGCATGGATGTATGTGTCGGCGCACGATGATGAATACGAGCGGCAGCATGTTTTATATAAATGTGTATGTAATTGGAACAACAATGCGGACTCTATGAAACGAAATGAAAATTCAATGCCAGTCCAAATAAGTGAAAAATTTATGCTTAATATTTTTCCATTTTTTATTTTTTTTTTTTTTCATTTATTTATTATTATTTTATTTTTTTATGTGTTGCGTGGTTGAAGGGGCGCTGCGGTGCCATTTTTCCATTGGGGTTTTATTTTCGTATATACAGGTTTCATTTTCGAAATGCTTCGCATGCCTAGGATAGCTGTTTGCTTTAGCTGACGATCCAAGCAATCAAAACAAAATCAGCAAAGTCGGCAATGCAAAGTCGTTTACGTGGCGTATGCTTGATTTGTCATACATTACGCATACACCGTGGCTTCGCTTTGCTCGTTGCAGCCAATTAGTAGACGTGCGGGCAGCTTCAATACCTTATACCTTAAAGTTTGACGAGCGCCATGCCCCAGCTTCGAGCCCCCAACTTGCGTGTATCACACGCAGAATTTTGATTTGCGTCGGCATTCTGGAACCGAATGCAGCCTCTTGGAGAGGGCGGGGCAGCATGTCCTTTGTGTTTGTGCTGGCTGCCGCCTTTGCTTTGACTTTTATTTCTATTCTCTTTTCATGTCTTTATTTTGCGTTCGTTCTTTATTATGCAGTAAAGTTTCGCAGCAAAAGTTTTCTTCAAAAATAATTTGTGAAAAAAAGTTTGCCGGCCATATCTAGGAGTACGTGCTCGGTACCTTACTCTAAATTCAATTTCATTGTTGTATTTCGATTTGGCAACTGTGAGCAACATTTGAGAAAAGGCAGAGAGTGTGTGTGTGCTCTTCCGTTGCCTGGTTACACGAGCTTGATAAGTCAGTCACATTCCGGCCTATGCCATTGCAATGGCTCATTTTCGTAGCAAATAATCTACTTAAGGTAAGTACAGCTGATTTACTGAGCGAAATGTATTCTTCTGATGACCAAAGTATGGCTTTCACTTGCTGAATTTTAAAATATTAAACTAACTACTCGTAAATCATTAAAGAAACATATTATGAAAGCTCAGGCCACAGACCCTCGACCCCGTTGTTATGAACTTCAGCAGTGCGCTCAGTCCTTCCCGCAAATACTTGTTCTACCTCTTCATCCAGATTAAAATCTATTTTGTGTAATTCCATAATTTATTACCATTCTTGTAATCTTGTAAGTTGTTTGATTGCACTCGGGCCATGAGTTTGGCTTGAATCTTTTGCTCGGCTGTTCAGCTTCTTCCTCCCGCCACTCAGCTGGCAAGGGGCGCTTCAAACATATTTTGGATAAGCTATTAGCGAGCTTATTTTTTGGGTTTCTAAAATAAATTTATGAGAAGCCTAGACAATGCCTGCTCCTTATATCAATAATTTTCCTTCCAAAGCTTTTCGACTTTGTGTTTTCACTTCTCTATCTCGCGATGGTCTATCATTTGATAGACTTGCTTTGATTTGATATGATTTGCATATTCTTTATTTTGTTATACAATTGTAATTTCATTCAGCATAAGGCATTAGACACTTTTACTCAGCTCTAAACAAAGACTATATCACAATTTAAGTTCACACTGAGATACAAAATGGCTAAGCGCCCAACTCAATCATAATTTTAACTGAACTTGTGACACTTGGCACTTTCTTAGCGGCCACATCATGACTTGCTTGACAGAACATAACTCAGTCAAGATGCACATTAGCCCATCACCCAGTGCTCCGAGCCCCTGCTGCCTTCACCGTGTCGTACCGTCGAAGTATTCCCATTCTAACTCTAGTTCTGGGTCTTAACAGTCTCTCTGTCACTGGCTGCGGCACGCTTAACGCGTATTTTCAACATTTTTATGGTTCTTATGCTAAGCTTCAGCTCCCGAGTTGTTTGTAGCTGCTGCTCAACTATTTAATAATGTTGGCTACCATGTTATGTGCTTCATGGTGGCGCCGCGAGCATCATTTATATGCCGCCCCTTGCCTCTGACAGAGGCAGGAGCAGCAAGCGTAACAGTACCTGGAGCCGCTGTTCATTTGCAAGTGTCCTTGTCTGGGGTTTGCATTTATTTATTTTCTACTCCTTGCTTTTTTGCAGCCAGCAGGCAGAGCGTAGAGGGCAGAGCCGGCGCCGTAACTGCAGCCTGACTGCAATCCACTTTTGCACTTAGCAGGGATAACGTTCGGGTTTTTGTCAAAGGACAAGCCAGAGACGACAGCTCGGAAAGGACGAGAGTTTGGTGCGATGGAAACCACAGGTTGTCGCAAATGTCACACCAACTTGTCATGTCCAACAGTTTATGGCCATGTCAAGCTGGCTCTCTGAACCACTGGCCATTGTCTCGAAAATAATGTGGCACGTCAAGAAGCTGCCTCAATGTGGCAATAGATACTAAGTAAATTTCAATGGGTCCTATGATAGCTCATATCACTTGTCCCTTGGCCATTTGCCAGCCGTGGGGGACACTAACAAGCGCTACTAATTGCACACACACACAAAGAGCGAAACTCATTCGCAGACACACACACACACACACACACACACACACTTACACACATACATATGAGCGCTAGTCCATAATGAGCCGTGGCCACAAAGCAAAGCCAGCACTAGAAATAGTTGGGGAGCAGCAGACGTTGGATCAGAGGCAGGAGCTGCAGAAGCAGGATGGAAACTGTAACTGGGGAGCTAGTGCTAATGGCTCTTCGCTTCCGCCGCATCAGTGCAATGCGCAGCACAAAAATTTTGCAGCTTCTTTGGCGTTGGCAAAAATTTAATTTAGAGCCAAAAACGTAACGCAACGTGCCGCTATCCGTTGCACATTGCAGCAGTCAGTGCAACAGTATGAGGATTTTATGCGCCGCATCCCGTGGCAACAGCACCCAAACGAACTCTGGCGGCCCGCCTCGGACTTTCGACTCGCTTTGCCGACAACGTTATTTATGGCATTCCAGAACGGCCTTTGGACACTGTAACCGCATTTCTTGCTACCGCTGCTACTACTGCTACTGCTGGAGCCGTAGTCCGACCCGAAGCTGCTCCAGCTACCGTTTGCCACTTGGACCGTTGCCCTGTTTAGAGCTGAAATGCACACACACACACACACACACAAAAGCACACACCCAGCAGCCGAAATGGGCCAACTGGCCAAAAGGGTTGGCCAAAATGCATTGCCGTCTACGATGTTGTAAAATTAAAAAAATGTGCTAGCAAAAAATTAACGAAAATGAAGCTAAAGGTTTTCGTTTCAATCCTTTTTTCTTTTAGTCGTTTCTTATCCCATGGAAAAATATGTGGCTCTCTGTGAGTTTATCATCAGCTCAGTTAGTTGAAAATCGCCCATAAATGAAAATTGATATTACGGCCTAATAAGCTATTCAGATAAATAGATGGATAGATATCTTAAAAACTTCGTGCTGGTTACAGGGGAGCAGTTTTCAGGCGTATGATAATACGGTTGAAGTGCGAACTTTCTCTGTTAAGCATCTGAGCAGACCATGAACAGACTATTCCAAAGTGAGTCCAGAATCATTTACTCATTTAAGCTGACAATCAAGTCAAGTAACCCTCAACAACCTAGATCTCGGACTTCTTTTGATGTTTCAAGTGACAAAGCAGGTTCGTGACGTCACAAATATTCTTGATCAGGACTCGTCCATTGCCTTTTCCCATAAAACTCAAAAGAATGTTATTCAATAGTAAAGAGCCAACATACATTTGAATTTTAAAAGTTGGCCTAGTAGAAAAACTATTCAATAAGATATATCAAATAAGATATCTCAAGTCGAGCGATCCCGGCTAGAGCGTTTAGTTTAGTGGGTTGATGATATTTTTTGTTTACTCTGTATCCCTAGAGACTACTAGACTACGACCTTTGACTGAAATGCCGACCGCTTCCGCTGAGGGACATCAACTAGATGAACCAACATTGCCGAACATAACAACAATGTTATTATTTGCTACTCTAGTTCACCCTGAAAAGTCACTAGAATCAGAGTGAAACATGGAACTTTGACAATAATACGAAACTTTAATAATGTATATGTCTTCATTTATTCATTGCTTGAATAAAACCACAATAATATCTGCTGTGGACAGCTAATTAAGCTAAATGAAGCCAACTAAAAGCATTTTCTATAGCTCGTTTACTTTTTTTACGTTTTTTAAGCGTGACTTCTACACCATTTGAGCTAAAGACTTCAAATTTGTATATTTCTGCCAAGTTGGCAGACTCATTTAAGTGCTATTAATATATTCTGAAAGTTTCATGAAGATCGTCCAGCTAGAAATAGAGTTATAAACGTTCAAAGTATAGCTCAACCCAGTTAGCAGAGTGCGCGCTTATACGTGCGTAAAGAAGAAGAGTATTAGTTTTTATTGCAGGGTTCAGGGTATCTCGTAGTCGAGCAGTCTCGACTAGAGCCTTCTTACTTTTTTAATATTGTTCCTTATACAGTTAATTAACAATAAACTACATTGATCAAAAGTTGCAACCACAAATGAGACTATGCCACACGAGCTTTGCTATTTACCTGTTTAGATATCAAAGGGCACTGCTAAACCAATGGCGTTGATCCAAAGCGCGTGGCACCTCAAGCTTATAATTATGTGCAAGCCCTTAGCACAAAATATCAACTCAAACAACGTTCATAACTGTGCACAATGTTCAACAAATGGGCGGAGCAGTGGGCTGCAGTGCTCAGACAAATGGCAACACACTTTTTCCATTTCGCTGACTTTGTGGCTGACTCCCGAAAACCCTGCCCCGCATTATGCCCTCTTTACCCGACCGAGCACCCGACCGACCCACCTCGTTCTTATCCCACTATCCCGCTGACCACGGCATACAAAAGAAAAACTTTAAATGTTATTTGCTATTGTGTTTAGTTGTATTTTTATTACATTTGTTGTGCATTTAGGTGTACACAATTCTGTAGCACGGGGGTGGCTCAAAGAGTTTGTGGTAAATCATGTAAATATAAATAAATAATGTAATATAAATAAATAAAATAATTGTGATTAATTAAATTAAAAAAAAAAAAAAAAAAAAAAAAAAAAAAAAAAAAAAAACATTGTAGAAATTGATATAATAAGGGCATATACATAAGGCGGCAGAATTGAAGACGCTACATATCTCGCGCTGCCGGTCAGTCACATATAAGTGGCTGATCGTATTTCAGGGCACTCAAAGTGCTAAATAATAAATGTATTGATAAATAAATAGATTTAGATTGCAATTATGCAATTCAAAATTTCAGTTTACATTCGGAGTGGAGTGGAGCTCAAAATTAAACTAAAACAGTTGGAGCTGCTCTGCTCCGAACGATTTGGGTTTTGTTAGCTCATCCCCTTCCTGCAGATATATGTATGTGTATCTGTATTTGTGTTTCATGCGCAGCAAAACTAATTTTGAAGTCAATTAAAAATGTAGTTGATATGTGTTTAAACAGATGAATAAAACGAATAACTAGGTGCATTGGGTCAACCGCAGGCCTGACATACCAAGCATCCAGCTAAGCCCGTACAACTACATACATATATAGTACATCTATGTATATATACGTGTGTGTGTGTATGAGTATTTATATGTGGGATACATACTTTTATTTATGTACAAGTGCTAGCTTATTTCCTGCGCTTATTGTCGATTTCTTACTTATTTTTGCGCACTTTCCGCAATATTTGCCAGCGCATTTTTTGCGATTTATGATCCGTGCGCGCTCCCTGCCGGCAATTGCAGCGGATATAAACATTTTTGAACTCATTTCAACTTCACATATCTGCCAGCTATCTGCTATCTGCTATCTGCAGAAGGGGGCAGGGATTAAAGGGGAAGCGTTTATGCTCCTGCCTCATGAAATGGCACGTGTCGTTGCTGCGCGTACCTATATACATACATACATACATATATAGATAGAAACGAGTGTATATGAATTTCGTTCACATCTTTTTTGTGCGCTTGCTGTTAGCTCGGCAAAGTCGATGCAATCCAGTGTGCTTATGTTTCACTTTTCACAACATAAATCCCCCAAGCAGCCGTAGCCGCAGACTCAGCCAAAGTGCTGCAGGTAGTCAACTAACATGCCAGCTCCTAGATACAGATACGCAGATACGAAGATACAAAGATTCAGATATAGCTGCTTACTTAGCAGCAAGTTAGACAAACTTCACTGAGCCGTTGAGCAGGAATGTAAAACGCTGAGCTATTTATTTAGATAACCGCGCGGCTTTGCAAGCGACTTTTGTCAAGTAAAAACTGTAAAGGAATCTGAGCCATGCATTATGCTCACTTCGTATTATTATTATTATTTGCTGGCCCGTCTGACAGCTAAAGGCTTAAGGAGCAGCCCCAGCTCCTCTTGGCTTATGGCACAGCGGCTCCTGTTCCTGCTGAGCTCTGCTCACATAACATATAATTCAGCATCTTTGAGCAGAGTCAAAGTTCACTTTGCCAAACGACAAAATCATTTCCCGTCTTAAGTTTCTCCTTCCTCCTTCCTCCTTCCTCCTCCTTTCTTTGCTGTGCTGGCAAAGTATTATTTAATTCCTTGCCCCAGTCGGCCTTTCAATTTACCATATTTTTGCGTTTCTTATTAAGCACAAAGTAATGGCTGCGCGGCCATATTAAAAATACAGAGTATACATATTTAAGTGCATCACAGCCGACCAAAGCAAAAGTGCAACAGCGTGGAGATGCAATGCAGAGGCGGGCGGAAGTACTCCTGGACGTTGCTTGTTTTACAGATAGTGAAGGCACCGTCAGAACTTTGAAAATTATGACTTTGCTTTGTTTTCATTGCATTCAAGAAATTCGCTGCCGCTGCCACAGATGATGTAGCTGCTTCCAAGCCGGCGGCTTGCTCCAGAAGTGGACTATTCGTAAACCAGATTCCCGACTCCTCGCTGCAGGCTGGTTGTGGTTTAGTCTCGGAGCACCTACAAATTTCTGAATAAAGTTACACGAGACCTTCGTCGGGTTAATCTTAAAAAAAAAAAATAATTTAATAGCAAAGAAAGTGCAACGCTTAAGGTCATTTAATCTAATTGCCGCCAATGAAGTTCTTAGATCCTTAAATCCAATCTATGCTCCATCATCCTTTTTGTTTGCTTAGCACTGTTGTTAGCACTATTTAAATTTATGTACAGTGCTTGGATTTTCTGCATTTTACTCAACTTTCAGATATTCAAAGTATTCAAGACCTTTAAACATAATCGTTAATCAAATATATTATTAATATCACAGATGTAGCTCATCTTGCTGTCCGTATACGGTTTGCTAAATATATCTATTAAGCTGCCTCTCGGTTGGTACTTAACTGCTGCTCTATTTCAATGGCGTTGCCGTCTCTGTTTGGCTGCGAGGCATGGATTTCTACTTTTCTACTGCTCATTAATAACGTAAACCAAGAGCAATACAACAACAAGTTGCAGCAACTTCGTAGTAATAATAACAACAAGGAAAGCTTACGGCGTTGACTGGCCACAAAACTTCAACGAAAAACCAAGTCAAAATTGAATTATGAATATTTAAAATGAAATTTAAGCAGTGCAGCTGGCGCAAAAGCAGCTCTTAACATTTATGAAAATCCAATGCAGATACTGCCTTTAATATGACCCATATACTATTCTATATGTCAACCGAAGCGATGGTGTCGAAACAATTTGCAACACTAGTGCAATTAATAAATAGTAAATGTGCCCAAAAGTATGCACTAAAAACATGCAACAGTAAATTGCGTTGCATGGGCGGCGACATCGTTGCCTAAGTAAATGTCAAGCCTGGCATAAATAATTCACCGGCATCACAGCTTCAACAGCTATGGCAACATCATCAACATATACAAACACACGCGCACACACATGCACTCGCACATATGCATTGTCCTTGCATGCACATCATGCCTCATAAATTTGAACAAATGCAGCCATGTCAGCCAGCTAGTCACTCAGTCACTCAGTCACTCAGTCAGTCAGTCAGTCATTCAAGAGTGCCTCCTAGCTGCTGCCCGACTACCGTGTTTGGGTCGTGACTACTGCTGTCCAGCCGCACCGTTTCGACACAGGAAAAATCGCTCGAGGTGAAAATCTTTGCACTAATGGCGCTGTTTTACATAATTGCCGTGACATTGTACAAATTTATTCAACTGCATGCGGGCATGTGAGCACAATGTGACCTCTACATAGAAAAGCATGAGAAAAGCATAAAAAAATTAAGCAAAGGAGGAAAAATAAGTAAGAAAACTCTGGGATGCAGTGCACGACTAGGAAATACCTTAAGCTACAGCCTGCGAACTAACGCAAGCTTCACTGTCTTTATCTATGCGTACATCGGTAGGTATTTAGGGATACAACATAAAATTGACTACCTCCAAAAAAAGTCTTTCCTTAAAAATTGATTCGCTACTTCACACGCAAACTTTTGGAACTCCAATATTTGGTGTAATATCCAAAGTTCAATAGCGCAGGTAATCAGGGCTAGGTCTACTCCACAGCAAGAATATTCTGCCTATTATATATATATAACCGAATGCCATTTTTCAATAGCTTAGGGTACAAAAATAAAAATAAAAGGATGTTAAAGTGTTGCAACAAGAACCTGGACTTATGCACTCATGCCGCCAAAGGGCTTGGCAAACAAGTAACTATATCAAAAATGAATAGCATACTGTGCCTCACATAGAGATCCTAAAGCACCCAGCCCAACCTTTCATTTGCCCAGAGTCGTCCCATTGTCTAACAATGAAAAGGCTGCCACAGAGCGCTTTGTGCCACATGCGACTCATGCCTCAGAAATATAATAAGGCAACAGCAACAAGGGCAAACAAACAAGCAGAAGCACACACCCAAGCCGTGTTACCTCTGACGCACTGACTGACTGACTGACTGGCATACTGGCAGACTGTGCCTGGCATCTTTTTTGCACAACATGCTCATCCTTAACCTCCTCAACGTCGTCCTCGACGTCGTCTTCGTCATTGTCACCTTGAGCTTTGGGTTATTGGGTTTTTGCACACTCGTCCAAGCGTGTGCCTTGCACTTCACTCGATCTCGGTGTGAAAACAGCAACATCAGCAATAACAACAGCAGCAGCAACATCCCAATCTAGTTGGATCACATGAAATTTCAAATATTCTGCAAAAGCCAAAATATTGAGAGCAATTTTCTTGTTTTTTTTTTTTTTTTCTTTGAAGAATTCTGAAATATTCATACCATTATCATCCAATTCTTCAAATATAGAAATTTAATTTAATATATACAGCTACCTCTCGATAAATTTCTTATCCTTCCTATTTTAAACATAATTTTAAATATAATTTATATTAAATAAGTATTCCTTATTAACAATATTTTATATATATAATAAATAGTGTAATGTCTTTAATACATTTAAGATCAAAGATACAAATTTAACTAATGTGAAAATACAAGAAAAATACCTTTAGGTAAGCAGAAAAGATGTAACTTTCCGATGTCTTCTAAACGCATATGCCCGCATGTTTGCGTGTGAGCGAGGCACAGAAATGGCTGCAAACAAGCAAACAACTTTGACTTTGACTTTCTAGCTCTGCCTTCACCCTGCACTTTAGACGCCTCTAAGAGCCTCCGCCCCTGGTACTCCTAGTCGAAATGTGTGATTGTGTGAGTGTGTGCGCCTCTCACTCAATCGCATGCAAAGGCCAACGAGCATCAAGTTGATAAATATTTGCTTATGCCAAAATATTCTCCCATAGTTTCAGAAGTAACACATTTCCCATTTACTTTCTTCAGTTTCATTGCCTTTATTTGGGGTTTTCAAGAACTTTCATTATTGCGATAAAATTCGAACCTAACAGATTCTTTATAAAGCAATGCAACAGGCTACGGATCACAGCAAAGGATTACTTTCTCAAGTCTCCATTGTATTTCCAATGTATCATTACATAGATATTTGTTAAATTATTTGCAATATTGCACGCGAATTTTGAGTTTGTTTCGAAAGATCAATAACTATTGCCGTTTCAAATTTATTGATTAAAATTCTTATCTAGAGTTTTCAGGTATTTTTCTTATATTATTTATTTATTTATTTAATTAAAAATATTGGCATAACGATAGACTACAAAAAACAACAACAATTATAACAATAGTATCACCAACCCAATGGTATTTTATTTGCCAGTCCGGCCAGCTTTGCCAAAATTCACAGCCAAATATGGTCAGTGGTAACTATTGAAATTATGAAAAGAAAGTGTAAAATGAAAATTTAAAATATAGATTATTGGAGATTTAATATAATTAATATAATTACAATTTTAATAATTCTTAAAATTAAAATAAATAAAAATAAAAATAACAAGTAAGAAGGCTCTAGTCGAGACGGCTCGACTACGAGAGACCCTGAACCATGCAAAAAGAAGTGATACTCTTCTCCTTTACGCACTTATGGGTGTACGCTCTGCTAACTCCGCAGTTGCTGTTGTGGCTCATAACTCCATTTCTAGATAGACTATCTTTATGAAACTATTAGAACATTTTAATAGCATCTAAATGTATCTATTTGCCAAATTTCAAGTCTATAATATTTGAAATGCGTTATTTGCAAATTGGGGGCGATATGGGCATCCAAAACCTGAAAATTACGAAATCTGCGTAGTTTCTAGCTCGAACGGTATAGAAGTTATGCTCAAAAAACGTAAAAATTGTAAACGAATTTTCTATTTTTATCGCTAATTTGGAAATGGGATGAGTTATCGAAAAAACAAAATAAACTCGTACTGCGTAACTAACATACGAGTGTTCATGTGATTTCAGCTCTCTAGCCTTTGTAGTTTCCGAAATCTCAACGTTCACACAGACGGACAGACGGACAGACGGACGGAAGGACAGACGGACGGACGGACAGACGGACGGAGAGATGGACAGGGCTAGATCAACTTATTTTTTTATGCTGATCAAGAATATATATACTTTATGGGGTCTGCGACGTCTACTTCTGTCTGTTACATACATTTTGACAAAACCATTATACCCTGAATTCCCATTTTCATTGGGTTCAGGGTATAAAAACGATGCTGCCAAATTAATATCATATAGAAGAGTCTGTTGAATTAATTAATTAATTGAGCAAAACAAAATTGCATTTACGATAACAGCGGCTTTATTTAGAAGGCAAAGATGAATAAGTTAGAGGATTATCAATAGATAATAAAATCTCTAAAGTGGGAAGATGTATAACCTCTGGTAAGCAGAAAAGAGTTGATCTCACGACATATACATATAGATACAAATTAAATGTTCTGATTTTTGTTAGATTTTGTATACCGGCCCCCATCCCCACATATGTATATGATAAAATTTATTTCAATTACTAGTCACACATTGATTACGAAAGTCCATCTACAAAAAGATTTATTTATCAAATAAGTTCTCATAAATTTGCAGGCGATACAGTAAGACACCTGCATATGTACATTCATGTACTATTCGTTATGTATACAGAAACAGAAATATATCAATACTTAGAAGAGTGCAGGGGATCTCGTAGTCGAGCAGTCTCGACTAAAGCTTTACTTGATTAATATTATTCTTGACTCTATATTACAGTTCCACTTATTAAGAAATCCATTCTGAAAAGTACCACAAGCGACATAAGCCAAACTATCAGCACTATCTGAATGTCGCATTGACTTTCAAACTGATTCTTTGGACTTATAAGAATGTGTAGAATCTTAATTTAGTTAATTTGAATCGGCTACGCTGATGATATAGGGTTCCACAGCTAATGAGCCAAAACTAAAGATGTTTGAAATTTAAACCTATTTAATTTAAACCTATTTTTAAGGTCATTCCAAGAAGTCTACAAAAAGATGCTGGACATAGGACCAATTATAATCACAATATGACAATCAACTGGGGCTTAATTATCATCCTCCACCTCTCTGCTGCAGGTAGAATGTATGCGTCACGCATTCATCCAAGAACATTTCGAATTGTGAACGGAAAGTCTATTTCTATTGAGAGGGCTCCCTGGCAAGCTTCGATACAAGTAGATGGGAATCATGTTTGTGGCGGCACCATTGTGACCTCTTCTGCAATTGTAACTGCCGCACATTGTGTAACAGAGTATAATGTAAAACAGTTTCGTGTTCGTGCAGGATCCACGTTTTGGAACTATGGAGGCAGCATCTTTCGGGTACGAAATATTATGAAGCATCCAAAGTTTAATGTGCTTCCTTACTTAAATGACATTGCCATTTTGTATTTAAGTAAGAAACTTAAATTTAACCGCGGCATACAGTCAATTCCACTGGCAACAACAACACCCGCAAAAGGAGCTTATGTGGCTGTTTCAGGCTGGGGTATTTCGGAATACGGCAGTGTAGATCGTGCACCTTATTTGCAATACGTGAAACTGCGAATGATAAGTCGCCACTCTTGCAGTATATCCGGATACGCTAAAAAAAAAAAAAAAATTAGAAGAGGCATGATCTGTGCATTTGGTAATAAAAGAGATGCATGTCAAGGGGATTCTGGCGGCCCGATGGTTAGGAATGGAAAACTTGTTGGCATTGTTTCATGGGGCATCGGCTGTGCTTGGAAGGAGTTTCCTGGAGTTTATACCGATGTAGCATTCTACCGAAAATGGATATTGAACGAATTAAAAAAAGGATGAGTTGAAGAAAATAATAAAACTCTACTCTTGTGCTCAACTAGAGATCACCTGAACCCAGTCCAATCTGCGTTAGCTTATACTCCAATGCTTATCTAGCATATTACTTAATATTCTATTCTATTCACAATTAAATAACATATTTGTCAAAAAATAAATAAAATATGATAAGCTCGAATTGTGTATACATAACAAGTAAGAAAGCTCCAGTCGATACTGCTCGAGACGGATGCCGTACGGCTCACTCAGCGTTAAAATTGCCATTAAATCTTCAAACTACTGAACAACCGACATGTAACATTTCGAAACACTCCGCAATGGCCAAAGTTTTAGTAACATCAAAAATTATCATATGAGACGAATGCACAATGACACACAAATGCGCATTGGAAGCACTAGACCGAACTTTAAAAGATCTGCGCAATGACTCTAGATGTTTTGGTGGTTTAATGATTTTATTAACTGGCGATTTTCGACAAACACTACCAGTAATTCCAAGATATGCTGCTACCGACGAAATAAACGCTTGCCTCAAAGCATCACATCTGTGGCGATATGTAAACAAACTTCAACTGTCTGTAAATATGAAAGTTGAGTTGTTGAACGATCTATCTGCTGATGATTTCTCGAAGCAATTGCTGAAGGTTGGCTCGGTAGTTATTATGCTTATAAATTTAAACCAACCAAAACTGTGCAATGGAACGCGTTTGGTGATAAGAAAACTGATGAGCAATGGGATTCCCGCGTCGATACTCAAAGGAAAATTTAAAGATGAGGTAGTTCTTATTCCAAGGATTCCGATGATCTCAACAGATATGCCTTTTGAGTTTGAACGAATTAAATCTAGAAAATGCGTGTTTTTCTCATGGTCAATTGTACGTGGCATGCTCACGTCTCGGCAAACCATCCCCATTATATGTTCTTGCACCTGACCAAAAAACGAAGAATGTCGTTTACCACAAGTTGTTTGAATGAAAATCCGATTAATGAATTAATCAGACTGTATCCCAACCCGAACAACATAGTTTTCAATGATTTTTTTCTGACATCTGTTTGGAAAACTTAATTTCTTTTTTATAAATTTTTATTCTCATTCTGTATGTTTTCATCATCATTCGTCATAATAAGATACTTTAATATTTCTATCTATATTAATATTGTGTGGTCTTATCGTATTACATTCATCAAAGCCTAGATTAGTTCAGCTAAAAAGTAACACGACATTCTTTGCCGGGTCAGCTAGTATATTATATATAGCAGTGAACTTATTTAGATTTAGCTACCGATTACATGTTATTTTAAAATGACCTGGGTTCGAATCCCGCTGGAAAATTATTGTTTATTAATCGAAAACTTATAATTTTATTTTTTTAATTCATTAATATTTTTATATTTATGTTAAAATGCTTTCTGCCATCTTAGCAATTACTACTAAGCTATTATATGCATGAATTATGCAGTTGGCCACAACAAACTTCTTTGCCGATTTGTCACGCCCCCAGTGAGCGTAGAAGCATAATTTTTGACAAGTTCTTAGAAAGAGCCCCCAAAGGGGCTGAACATTTTTTTGTGGGTCATCGATAGAGGAGGCTATTAGTAACTGAACCATCCAATTTTTAAACTTCTAGCTCTAAAACTGTAAAACTTATAAACTTTTGCGGTTTGACACACCCCCTATGGCCGTAGATATATCTACCACGCCTTATTGATCTTGGGCAATCAACCCGAATATACATGCCAAAATTTAAATCTAATGTCAATATGTTCGAAATATAACACAATTTGAAAAATCACTATATATTCAGGTCTGATTTGCCACGCCCTCAATAGGCATAGACATATACATTTTTGATCGATCTTCATAGAATCATAACATTAACTCACATGCCAAATTTTCATCAACTAGTATGATTACTTGCCTATGGATGCAAGAGTTTTCCGATTTGCCACGCCCCTAGTAGGCGGATCGGGAAAATGTTTACACTTTATAATTCGAGAGCATACATGAGTATATGTTCCAAATTTGAAGTCTCTAGCTCTAATAGCGCCGAATAATATTGCATTCATACGGACAGACGGACGACAGCAAGACGGACATTGCACAAACCCAATATACTCTTTTCCTTTGGGAACAGAATATAAAAAGTGGGACTTCGAACAAGAACCAACCGTCTCGGCCAGGCTCTTGAAATGATAATTCTTTCCCATATTTTAGCAAATACTAAGTTGTCTGGAAACTAATGCTCGAATTTTAATGTGAAAAAGTGTTAGTTGTTGTATCAATAGATATAAATCTATCCATATCGATAACTGTCAGGTGGTGTCAGGTAAATTGTTGGCGATACTGCGATCGATGGAAAGAGCTTGACCAGATAAAGAGATCGAAAGCAACGAGGTATGAAAGCATAATATATTAGTATGTGTACAATCATAACTCAATTAAAATTGGCTATGCTGATGATGTAACGTACCACAACTAATAAACCACAACTAAAGATGTTTTCGATCAATTTAAACTTATTTTAAAATTCATTCCAAGAAGTCTACAAGAAGCGGCTAGGCATACACCACAATTGTAATCACAATATGACATTCAACTGGGCTTTAATTATCATCCTCCACATTTCTACTGCAGGTGGAATTGTGAACGGACAGTCCATTCCTATTGAGAAGGCTCCCTGGCAGATTTCGTTACAACTACAGAATCATCATTTTTGTGGCGGCTCTATTTTGACCTCTTCTGCAATTTTAACTGCAGCACATTGTGTTTCTTCGTTTCAAGCAAATGAATTTCATATTCGTGCAGGATCGAAATATTGGAATAAAGGAGGACAGTTCGTACAGGTTGAAAGAATTACGGAGCACCCAAGGTTTAATAGAACAAATTACCTAAATGACGTGGCCATTTTGCATTTAAGTACGCCACTTAGATTTAATCGCAATACAAATTCGATTCCACTTGCAAGAAAAACACCCGCAAAAGGAGATCGTGTGTATGTTTCCGGCTGGGGCTTTTTGAAACAAGGCAGTGGAGTCTATTCAGATAATTTGAAAAATGTGAAAATGAAAATGATTAGTACTCAAGCTTGCAGAAAATCCGGATACGGTAAAAAAAGAAAGCAAATCAGAAAAGGCATGATCTGTGCTCTCGGCAATAAAAGGGATGCATGTCAAGGGGACTCTGGCGGCCCGTTGGTTAGCAATGGAAAACTTGTTGGTATTGTTTCATGGGGCATCGGATGTGCTAGAAAGGAGTATCCAGGAGTGTATACTGACGTGGCATACTACCGGAATTGGATATTATTGAAATGAATTGAAAGTGAACTGAGGAAATGTAAAAAAAAGTGAACGACTTGGAGAACTCCTGAACTAAACCCGATATGCATTTTTAGACCAGCTCCATAGCTTGTATCTAGCACATACATACACGAGATGGAATATAATTTTATGAGTTGGACTTTCACATCAAAATGTCATAAAAATTAATAAACAAGAAGTAAGATTGCTCTAGTGAAGCCTGCCCGACTGGGAGTCTGATCTTCTTTTATGTATACATCACAACAGCAACAAATGATCAATTCTTTTATAGAATACGTTTTTTGTTAATTTGGGCAAATTTGGCAAGAATATGCAAAACTAAAAACATCTCAACAACATTTCCGTATTCATTATACCTACATATTGTTGTTTGGACGCTTAAAACTCCATTTCTAGATGGACGAAATTCACGAAATATATTAATTATTAAAGTAATTTTTAAATTAATTCAAAAAGTAAACGAATTTACTTAACAGTATTCATTACAATTTCAGCTCTCTAGCTTTTGCAGTTTATGAACTCTCTGCGTTCATACAGACGGACAGGGCTATATCAAGTTATTTGTTCATGATACATATATTATACACATGTATTCAACAAATCCATTATTCGCCGATTTTCCATTTTCTATGGGTTCAGGGTGTAGTTACAAAAATTTTTATATTTCGATACCACACTACAAAATATTTTGCAATGACAATGCAATACACACATTGGAATATTAATATGGCATTTTAATAGTTTGATAGAAACAATCTATCTTCAAGAGAATTTATTCAATAAATAAGTAAAGTCCAAAATGCCATGCAAACACAGTCACAAAACAGTCTAACACAGTCAAATGAAAACAATAATTATCTGATTATTATTTCTTCAAGGCATTCATTGGATCTAAAAGTCGCAAGCAGAGAAATAACTTCTTCCTTAACTTTATTTATATTGCACTGGGCGACTTAGCTTATTGTAATTGTGGTCATGAAACTTAATCCATTCGACTTGAACTCGATGTTCATAAGCTTTGTAAGATTTTGAACAGTTTTGAGGGAAAGCCAAATCCAAAATTGAGGCAAAACCAAACCTTAAAACCAAATTCCTACCCCCGAAACAAAACAAGAACACTCATGTTTGCTATTTATGTGGGATTGTATGTGTGTGTCCTTGCGTGTGTGCTTTCTTGTGCATTCGCAATTTTAAACAGGGCCAACTACTTGACCATGTGATTTGACAGTGCCCCCATCAGCCGCACCTCCTCGGCCACGCTTCCTTCCAGACTGGCGCCATCGCGTATTTATTGCACACGGCACATGCAGAGCTCATGTAACATTTTATGCAAGACCCAACCATCGACCAGAGCGGGGTGGCGCTATTTATGCCCCTGGTGTCTATTTGTATGTGTGCATCTCTGTTTAGTTTTGGCCCACGTGCCTGGCATAATAAGAGCTGCCAGCTACCGTCAGCCGACCGTGTCTACCGCGCACTCGGTTGCTGCAGGTTAAAAGCGCATTACGACTGCAACTTCATAAATTGCGGACGTAAAGCCAAGCAGCAGGCAAAAGCCGCAGAAGCAGCGGCAACAATGTTTACATGCCAAGCAGTTGGTTAAGCATACTCAGACAGAACCCGAATCCTATTCCCATTCGACTTCGTTTACAAGCCCAAAATGGGAATCCTATTCCCCCACTCATTCCTATCGCACTTTCATTCAAAAAACTGTTGCATCGCACTAAATGCAATTAAATGAATGTCAAATGACAAAAGGCCAGAGCATAAAAAATGCACAAAGCTCATTAGACTTTAATACGTGATTTGAAAGGCACTGCCAAAGACAGATCAATCCAAAAGCACTACATCATGAATATCACTTTAATTTTTCAATGACAAATGATTTAAGAAGTAACCTTTTGAAAATATGTATAGATTTTATTGAGTTTGCAATAAGTTTTAAATAGTTAACTGTTTTGTCATTATTGAAAGCCTTTACAGTTATAAAATTTTAATGATAACAAACTCCACTGTGATAAGTCTCCGTCAACCTTTATGTAAGTAAGAGCAGCTTGGCAAATTTACCTAAACCACGTTCTCTCATGAGAGAAACAGAAGAAAAACATTGTCTGAGTGTTTTGCGTTGACCTACTCGTTTTATGCTCCTCTAAAGAGACTTATTTCGAGAGATGGAGATCTCAAAAGAGCAATGCAGACCGACTTCAAATTCATGTACAGATGCACACGTTCACTAATACGCAAGTTGTGGATATATGTTGCGAAAACAAACCCGAAAACAAAAACACATTGCATTGAGCGCTACAAAAACATCCATCAATGACGATCATCAATCCGGACACCGATCGTTGCTATCTGATAACGAGCGTGTTCGTTGAGAACAGTTTGTTACTCTTTGAGTTTCTTTTTTTTTTTCAGAGGTGAAATTCACTTAATGATCAACAGATACTTGCGTCTTCTGACCGAAGATACGTAATATGTGAATTCCAATTTCTGAAATATTGTTTAATTGAAGACGGCACAAAAAACTTACCGAAAAAAAACTTATATAAAAGTTCCTACTACTAATTTTGTCACAATAAACTGATGCTTAAATTTCATATACAAACACGAAACTTAAAATAAAATCAATTTCAAAAACAAGTAAGAAGGTAAGAAGTAGTCGAGACGGCTCGACTACGAGATACCCTGAACCCTTCAAAAAAAAGTGATACTCTTCTTCTTTACAAACGTATGAGGCCGCGCTCTGCTAACTGCGCAGTTGCTGCCGTGGCTTGGGGGTGGGTTGGGCTGAACTTTGGACGGTTATAACTCCATTTCTAGATGGACGATCTTCATGCAATTTTCAGAGTAGATTAAGAGTATCTAAATGTATCTATATTCCAAATTGCAGTCTAGTAGTATTTGAAATGCGTTTTTTGCAAATTGTGGGCGAGGGGGGCGTGGCATCCAAAATCTGAAAATTACAAAATTTGCGTATCCATAATATCTATCTACATATATGCATTTGAAGCTCGAACGATGTAGAAATTATGCTCAAAAACCCTAAAAAACTGAAACGAATTTTCTATGTTTTATCGATAATTTGGAAA
Source organism: Drosophila borborema (assembly GCA_030914335.1). Lineage (NCBI taxonomy): Eukaryota > Metazoa > Arthropoda > Insecta > Diptera > Drosophilidae > Drosophila > Drosophila borborema. The sequence continues at coordinate 868,528 of JAUESP010000303.1, forward strand.
TGGGATGAGTTATCGAAAAAAGAAAACAAACTCGTACTGCGTAACTAACATACGAGTATTCATGTAAAAAAAATTTCAGCTCTCCAGCTTTTGTAGTTTCCGAAATCTCGACGTTCATACGGACGGACGGACGGACGGACGGACAGGGCTAGATCAACTTATTTTTTTTATGCTGATCAAGAATATATATACTTTATGTGGTCTGCAACATCTCCTTCTGCCTGTTACATACATTTAACAAAACCATTATACCCTGATTTCCCATTTTCAATGGGTTCAGGGTATAATAACAAGTAAGAAAGCTCTAGTCGAGTCTTTATTTCTGCACGCATAATAAACAACAAATGCACACACACACTCGCTTGCTCTGCAATATGAGCTCTGTTATGGGAACTTATTGTATGCATAAATCTTCTCTTGGTTGGACTTAGTAGGTCGGTATCTAAAACTGTATTAAATCATTGTCTATAAATAAAGATAAGATATAAAGATTTGGACACTCAAGCTCTAAAGATGAGCGACATAATTTTATAACTGATTCTCGATAAAGTTTTAAATCGATAGCTTGGAAACGGGAAAAGTTATCGAGTTTCTGCAACCAACTTGATATACGCGTCCAATATACGGGTATACGTTCACACATACATACGTACAGCGGACAGATGGACAGGGCTAAATCGACTCAGTTCGTCGCCCTGATCAAGAATATACCATAGATACTTTTAGGCTCTGTCGCGCCTCGTTCTACTTGTTACGTACATTTTCACAAAACCATTACACCCTGATTTTCTATTTTAAATGGGTTCAGGGTATTAAAATTAAGTTGTCAGGGCTTACGAATAATTGTTATTATTTCCTTGTGCTTGTATGTGTCACACATTAAATTTATTTAATTTTGTTCATCTGCTGTTGTTAACTAAAAAGCCACAAAAGCCAAAGTAAATAATACTCACGGAACAAAAACAATTTTCAAATGATGTGGGTTTCGGTATTAACTAATGAATGCTTGCAGAAGCCTTACTCTTTAATTATAGCACAGCGTTCTAAAGAAGGGGTTTCGGGTGTCTTTGGCAATTTATTGTTGACTTCAACAGCTTAACAATGGCTGCTTGTATCCAATCTCAAGCGCAGCTCTTGCAATCGAAAAGCACTTGAGAATTCTTTGTGTGCTTTGACAGCTAACTGCTAAAAAGCAGTTGGAGTCGATTGAGGTATCTGTCTAGCTATCTGTCCGTCTGGCGGCTGGTCTGTGTGTCTGTTGAGTCAATCGATATGAGGGAACTCATCCGGCACATGTCTGACGGCAGTAGCAGAAGAATTGCCAAACGCACACGCATAATTGACAACATTTCCGCGGCTGCTTTTGTTGTTGCTTGGCCATTGAAATCATTTTAGCTGAAACTGAAATTGAGAATCGCACTGGCTGCCAATCGCAGCGCCAATTGCAGTGCCATTGAAAGAGCCAGCGATACAGATGTAGACAGGCGAACACTGACGACCAACACGGATGCGGATGCGGATGCGGATGCGGGCGTAGACATGACAGCGCGTGGGTGTCATTATGACTCGCGGTGCTCAGATTGCCGTTGGCAGTTGCATTTCAGCCAGTCTCGCATCCTTTCATTCAGCCAGCCATCCATCCAATAGTCAAGCCGCTTGCCTCATCAATGTTTAGAACAATGCCATCAATTTTCGCATTGAATTTTAATCAAGTTGACGTTAGGGGAATATGATAATTAAAACTGCGTGCACAGTTCCAGCTGCTGCTAGATATAACAAAATGACGTTCAGCGAAAATAGCGCTGTAATTTGACTACCCTGTAAATGCTGAAATCCTGCGCTAACAAACAATTTTTATATTTCACATTCCGATCACAAAGTCTTTATAAAGAAAATAAAAATAAAACAGTGACATTGTAATAGCTTTCAACTTTTGTTGCTTTGCTTTTAAAAGTGTTTTCATAATAATTTTATATTTAAATATCACAACCACATACTTAATAAAAATATAAAAGGTATTGCTTCCCACAGTTCAAAACAGGGTATTTGGACAAAACCAAAACAAAGATTTATTCGTGTAACTTATTTGAAGAAGACACATCCAAAAAGTTTTACGGTTCAATGCACTTCGAGCAAAAATCCATTAAAGCTGTTGCTAATAACTGCTAAAAGTTAAAATGTAAACTGGGCAACTCTTTGGTGAATAGGTGAATACTATTCCAGATCTCGACCCGCATAATTCGAGCTGCAGGTGGGCAGCAGTTCGCTAATTTGGAATAGCCACAAAGGTATAGCCGCCGTCTGGCTACTGATTGCAATTATTTTCTGTTTGGAATGATGGCTGCAGACGCGATTCGAGTAACTCGATAGCATTAATCTGGAACAGCAAACAGTAATGGAGAGATTGTTTAAACATATTTAATGAATTATTAAATACTTTATACTTTGATTAAAGTGCAGGGATTTTTGCATGTTTTTGCTAATAAGCAGTAAACAGTATTTTTGATTTTGAATAAATCTTCTTGTATTTGGACTTTCGTAACCAAAGTTTCGGATTATCATTATATCATATTCGTATATATATGCCAAACAAAACTGAATGTCTCTTTGGTTATACATACATTTTGTACACCTTTGTGCAGGTGAGGGGAATTAGGGGCTGGTATCCAATGTCCAACATAAATTGTTATTAATTTATTATCTATATATACGCAAAAGACATGGAGACTGAAGAAACTCAATATTCGCGTTCAATATACTTTCCTAACAAACAAAGAAGTCTTTAGCTCTTATAGTTTCTGAAATCGACTGACTGAAATGACTAAATCGACTCTTGATCAGGAATATATATATATACTGAGGCGTTTTGGATACGATGCAGATGCTGCTCTGTTAATAGACCTAACACGGCCGCACTTTAGTCTACTGCTGCTGCATCTGTTTTACCAGGTATTACCAGCTAAATCTGGATAAATATGGTAGCTCAAAACCGAACCGAAAACCCAAAAATGCACTCATTCACGCGTATTACAAACGCCTGGAAATGGGTTAGTAACCAGGCAGGGCTAGAGCGGTAGGCGGCAACTGCACCGTTAATTTGGTGTTATACACGCGCATCCACACACGTTCTCTCTCTCTCTCTCTCTCTCTCTCTCTCTCTCTCTGTCTCTCTCTGTCTCTCTCTCTCTCTCTCTCTCTCTCTCTCTCTCTCTCTCTCCCTCTCTCTCTCTCTCTCTCTCTGTCTCTCTCTCTGTCTCCCTCTCTCACATACACAAACAGTTTTGGTTTCGGGCACCGTCACCAAATGAATTCAATTAATTAAATTAGTTCAACTCGCAGCTGCAGCCGCTTTTCGCTTGCAATAGGGCCCAGATCTGATAAGGGAAATGGACGGACCAAGGTATAGGAAGAGAAAGGGGTGTTTGGAACTTCGGGCAGTTGTCGACGCGGCCATTACGCAGCTGAATAAAAATTGCACGCTGCGGTCAATGCTATGCGGTGCAGTCGGCGGCGCTGTCGACTCAATTATCGCTTTTATGAATGGGCAGCAAATTTTGCAAAGCGCCACCAACGCGTCGTCTGCCTTGACGGAACTTTTCGATTATCCTACTGTAATATCGGCATATTGCTTTTAATGGCGGGTTTGCAATAGGTAGAGTAAAACAAGGTAAATAATTGGAAATTGAATTAATAAACCGCAATATATGAATGCTTCGTCATTTTAATCAAAATCTACTTCCAATAACATATTTTCATCCATTCCAAGAAAAAAATACAAAAAGCATATGTATATAGACATCTTTTGTCACAGATTCAACCCCCAATTTGATAAATCTCAATAAAGAATTTAAAATTTAATGAATGCTGATTTCATATTAAAGCCTGCCTAAAACTGTCTCATTTTAGCATTCGATTTAAATATGCTACACGTGAATTCAAAATAGAAAATAGTAAGGGTATTCCCGTAATGTGGCCAAAATATATGTAATTCTGTTCGTGTTTCTGACTGCGTTTGGCATTTGCGCAATTTGTGCTTCGATTTTTCGCTTGGTATAATTACGTTAAGCGCATAATTAAGTTGTCCGACTGCAGGTAATAAATTATGAGCAGGAAAACCCTTTGCCAATATTTCTGTAACCGTTTTCGTATTTTATTTTTAATGTTTCAACCTTTTTTGTGTGGCGCGGCTCATTTGGTGAAATTGAATTTGATGTGCAAGCGAAATGAAATTAGCAACATTTTTAATATGTTTAATTTAATTTCCTACAGCGCAGAAAAACTTCTCAACCTCTTGTTAAATGCCAACATATGCTCTATGCCTTGTCATATGTAAAATGTCAGCAAAAGAACAACAACAACACAACAAAAATATGGCTAAAAAATGGGCTTTACAGTTGGCGTTCATCCTGCCATGAATTACGGGGCGTCAAACTGTCAAGCACGCTCCCAGTCCAGCGCTTGACAGATGAACTAACGGCCTGGCCACACTAACTGTCTGTGTGTGTGTGCGTTTGGGAGGCATGGTTGTCAACTTGCCACCCACTCCATTTGTGACTATTGCTATTCATAAAAATTGCTCAATTCCGCACGCGTTTGCTATTTTTGTTGCAAGGTTTTGTTTCCCTTTATCATCGCTCCACAGCGCCATACTGAATGACATCAAACAGATGTGGGCGCCATAGGCACCACTCAGCATCCACAATTCAGTAGGTTAAGAGTAACCCACCTCCCTCCCCCATTTCAACACCACCACCATCACCATTACCGGCAGAGATTTTCATGCAAACAAGTGATATTTTTGTTGACAACTAAAAACCCCAACAGAGCCAGCAAACAAATAGGCAGAAACATTTGGAACTTAAATCCATGACAATGATAGAGTTATCCATTCAAAAGTATTTTATAAATACTTAATATTTAATAATTCATTTAAATAATGAAAAGTTTAAAATATAATCAAAATCTTCTTTCTATAACAATTGAAATATATGTAATGTTTCTGTATAATAATGATATTTGAATTGTTTTTATTTATCTAAATTAAATATAATTAGTCTCGAGATTTGGTCCCATCACCTACATCATATATGTATCAAACAATAATCAACAAATAATTTATTGTTAGGTGATAAAAAATATGTAATCTATTTTATTATTATTTTTTTTCTTGAGTAATATACTTTTACAGTGGTATAAATTTAGTTATAAAGAGATTGAACCTTATACATAGTAAATTCAGCTCGAATACTTTAGCACTAGTCGTTTACACCCAGCATACCTAAATAACAGGGTACAAGAATTTACGGTCCACATACGCTGAAAAAACGCAACGCAATACGATGCGACGCGAAGACAACAAAAACAAATGTGACTTGTGAACGGGTTAAGTGTCAACGGAAGTCCCTCTTCCTCCCAATGCTCTCTTCCCTTCCTCCCAATCCTACTAAACCACCCTGTGTCACTAACAGGCAGCCTAAGTCCTCAGCTAAGCCCCTACACTCCTCTGAATTTCGCTTTGTGTTTGTCTTCCTCTCTCGCTCTCTGGCTCTCTCTCTCTCTCTCTGTCTCACCCTCACCTCTCTTCAAATGGCAGGCAGGCCTAAAAGGCAGCTAGTTGGTTTTCCAAATTATACCTCGAATTATGCAATTCCATGTATGCAATTCTGCCTACCAAAAAATTTGTTTTGCGATGCTTGCAAAACTGCACGGCTATATATAATATTAAAATTAGTTTCGGATGTTGCAAAAATTAACAAGAAAGAAAGCTCTTGTGTAGACTGTCCGACTACAATATCCCCTGCACCCTTAGAAGAACTGATATTCCAAAAATTCTATGTTTATCGGATTCATACATGACAAACAACGCATACACACACACACACGCACACACATACATACAAATGTATGTATTCACAACATAAAGGACGCGATCTGATATAGCGGAGATATCGGAATATCGCATTGTTAATACCTATACAATATCAATGAAGCTTCGAACTCTCAAAACAATTTGCAGAACTAAACAATTATTAATAAAATCAAGAGAGAGTTCTCAGTTGAATGAGTTACACGTGTTTTTTTGCGCTCCGCGATCACTTTTTTTATTTTTGTATTGGATTACTTATTTTATTTACATTTCACACAGTTGCGATCTGTTTTTATATTGCAAAGTTCTTAGTTTCTGTTCTTTGCATAGTTTGATCCGTGGTCCACTGTGTTTCGTTTTTGTTACTGAATTGCAGTTTGGTGCAGTGAAGCAATTTCATTTTTGCTTTAGCGTCTCTTGTTGTTTTTCGCGCTCCCCATCTCTTCTTATTTTTACACTTGACTGTGTAAGTGTATGCATAAGTGCTCTCACTTACTTGGGTAAGTTTTGGACCCAAATTTAAACTGTTGCTCTTTCGTACGGTTTATTTATTTTTTTTTATACCCTGAGCCCATTGAAAATGGGAAATCAGGGTATAATGGTTTTGTTAAATGTATGTAACAGGCAGAAGGAGGCGTGGCAGACCCCATAAAGTATATATATTCTTGATCAGGGTGACGAGAAAAGTTGATATAGCCATGTCCGTCTGTCCGTCCGTCCGTCCGTCCGTCCGTCCGTCCGTCCGTCCGTCCGTCCGTCCGTCCGTCCGTCCGTCCGTATGTATGAACGCGTCGATTTCCGAAGATACAAAAGCTAGAGAGCTCATTCTTTTTGTGTTAGGTCCATATATTGCACGCGCAGTACGAGTTTGTTTCAGAAATTCGATAACTCATATATTTGCAATGTTATCGATAAACGAAATTATCGGGAACCAGCTATAAAATTCTAGCTAATTCATCTTTAGAGTTAGAGTCTTGAAGTCTTCTGCATATATATAGATACTAATTTAATACAATTTCGGTTTTTGTCAGATTTTGGATTTCGGTTCCCACTTCGCCCCACCACCCCCAAACGTGAAAAAAATGCTTTTCAAATACTAGAGACATGCAGTTTGGTTTAGCATATAGATATGAATATCATAATCATAATCTGAAGAAATCAATACGATTGTCCATCTAGAAACAGAATTATTAATCATCAAAGTTTTCTCATCAAAACCCATGTGGCGCAGCAACAAAGGCAAAGCGAGACAGCAAGCCGCCTGCATTGCTCACACACACATACATGCTTACAAGCATAGATCAGCGTGTGTGTGTGCTCGTGTTTTTGCATGTATAGTATCTTACGCGTGAAGAATCGAAAGGAAGCATTCTTGGAATATGATTCGTTCGAAGAAGGGCTCAGGGGATTTCGTAGTCGAGCAGTCTCGACTACAGCTTTTTTACTTGTTTTCTTTTGCGCTTTAGCTATTGTTTGTTGTTGTGACTAGCTCTCGCAACATTATCACTTTTTTTTGCAACTGATTTCTTTTGAATCCCGATTGCGAATATGAGCTGCTGCAAAAAAGCTTGCACTGTTAGACAAGCACAGTTCGGCACAGGCCCAATTTATTAATTGTTGGCTTTGTGAAAATCTTATGCACACTAAATGTGCTGGACTTACTGGGCGAGACTACGACAAGATTATGTCCACTGCTAAAATTGGTATTGGTTGCTTACGTTGGTCTTGTCCGACATGCTTGGAAAAACAAATTAATTTTTCCAAGATGTATAATGCTGTGAGGGTTCAATTTTTTAAATTGAATAAAATTTCTAAGCAGCTATCCAGTGAACTGGTAGCTGCTGAAGATTTATTAATCAATTTTAAGTTTGATGACCCTCAATCTGAAGCTGAGTATCCCTCTTTGTTAGTACCTCCTCCTGTGCTAACATCGTCCCCCAACTCGCTTGCTCCTCCCTCACCTTGTGTTTCTGTTCTGTCTTCATCCCCTCGCTCGATTTGTGTTCCCTCGCCTGGTCCGACAGTTGATATAGTTTCTGAATCTCTTGTCCCTGTTCAAAATTTGGATCCTCTTCCAAGTGTTGTTCATACAGAGAATGGTAATACGGTAACCAATTCGAATATTACTGCTGCCACTTTATGCGTTGTAGCTCCTCGAAAGCAAGATTTTTTATCTAGGCTTTCGGCGGATACAACATGTGAAGCAATACCTTCATACATTTGCTCTAAAAGCTCTATGAATGTTTCTGTTTCCATATCGAAGTTTAATTTCTCGACTCCTCGTGAAATTTCTTCATTCAAGTTAAATGTACCGGTTGAATATTTCACAACTATATGTGATCCCAAATTTTGGCCTCCACATATGGTTGTGCATGAATTCAAACCGAAGAATCGTAATAGATCAACCCCTGTAGCGTTGAATATACCTTCGGTGCAATCTTCATCAAAAACTGCACCAAAAAACTAAGAAATAAATTAGACTTTTCTCAATTGTCCCTAATCTACCAAAATGTTCGGGGTATAAACTCTAAGCTTAAAAGCATATTCCTTAATAGTTTCAGTTCTTCATTTGATCTCATTGCTTTAACAGAAACGTGGTTAAGTCATAGTATTCATAATAGTGAAATTCTGTCTAGTAATTACACTATTTATAGACTTGATCGCTTAAACCGTAGAGGAGGTGGAGCTTTAATCGCTGTTAAGTCCAGTATCCTCTCGGAATTGTTTACATTTCCCCCCTTTATGATGTGGAGACTATAGGTGTTAAATTAACTCTCCCATCATGCTCATTATTTATTACATGTTCATATATTCCTCTGTCTTCTGATTTACAAGTTTATGAGCATCACATAACTTGTATCAAAGAAATTTATGGACATACCAATGATAATGACCTGTTTCTTGTGTTGGGTGATTTTAATATTCCCAATACTTCATGGTTTTTACCTTGTAATGTAAACTACCTTATTCCAACACTTGATCACTATTTTTTTGATGAGTTGTTCAACCTGTCTTTGCTTCAGATGAACTCTATTTCTAATGATCAGAATCGCTCGCTTGATCTTGTGTTCACAAATAATGATTTCATCATTAATGTATGTTGTGAACTAGATCATTCCAAGCCCAATTGTTGTTTTGTAGCCCTGTAAGCTATCGAGGGATCGCAGCCCTGGGTTTCCAGCTTCGATACGTCGATACTTTAGTCTTGAAAATGAGCCGAAGAGCGGCAGTTCAAGATATAAAATTAAACGCACAAACGCACAAAAACGCACAAAATTCAGTAAAAAATGCAGCAAAACTAGAACATATAGATTCTGAAAAATAGATCGTGAATTGGTGTATTTTATATATGTATAGTCAATAAAGTTTAAGTTTGTTATGATATATATATAAACGATACAGTGTAAATTTATTATTTGTTCTGGATGCAGAACAGTTTTAATTTTATCATGATATTGGCGCTCTTTGGATATGTTGATCGCAATTACATGGAATTATGAAATTCGGCGCAATGCAGTGATACATACATACATACGTACATTTATGTCTGCATTGGTATTTCTACGCTTCGAGTATATATGTATGTACATATATAGCTAAATCAAGATGTCAGTTTTAAGAAGTGCGAAGAAACAGAAGAAAGAAAATAAGAAGACAAATGAAAAGTTAAATGAAGTATTTGAAATGGATTCGAATAATAATGATATTGTTATTAATAATGAAAAAGATAACAATGATAATAATGATTTGGTTAGAAGCTTATTGGAACAAATAAAGCAATTAACTACGCAAGTGTCTACGATGCAGCATAGTCAAGCTGAACAGATGAACAACATGAAGAAGAGCATAGAGGAACTACAAGCTTCGCAGGCGACAGTTTGTGAAGGCGATGGACTAGTTGGAGCAGCAAAGGGCGGCCCAATGATTGCAATAATGGATGCTGGTGGCTTAGATACAAGGACCGCATCAAATGTAAACGTCACGCCTACACCGAAACTGGATGCACATGAGGTGGTATCAGCAAGCGAAGGCATTGGTTCTGGCAATACTCTTGAAGTCAGCACAAATGACGATGATCGTGACAAAAGCAATGGCAAGAAGGATGCGTATACTGGAGACGTGTATGGCGTCTCACATGGAGCAGCACTTGTGACCAAATTGGATGGTCAAAGAGTCACACAGGGTGACTTATGTGGCAATCAGGATATGCCAAGAAGAGAATCTGGCATTGAAACAGGGCGGCAAGCGGCCCCAACTGGTGGCAACGTGAGCTTCGGTATACCCAATCAAGGAGGCGTGTATGGCGTCTCGCATGGAAATGGTCCAACTACTTATGGAACCTATGGCGTTGGTACTAGAAGTGGAGTCCCCAATACAGATGAATCGTTTGTTGCAGTCGGCATGTATGGTAACGTATCGGGGCATGAGGGATTCCAGGGTTGCGATCAGGTAGATTTTGCTGCACAGGGCCGCAGAATATATAATAGAAATGAACAGAATAGAACACCTATGAGTATGTCACATGGTTCACCACTGTATAAGTTAATTGATTTGCCAGAGTTTAGAGGAAATGCTGAAGACTGGCAATTCAGCATTTGCACAATCCAGTACTTTTGGAGCAACTCGTTGAGAAGTTGCCAATGACGAAGCGGATCCAGTGGGTAGATTACGCAGCAGCTATTCGTCCATATGCGGACTTGAGACACTTCACTAATTGGCTCAGTATCGTGGCAAGATGGGTAGCGCGAGCAGCAACAATGACAAGTAGTCAAAAGCCATAGTCTAGGAATGGTCGAAACAATACTCAGAGAGTATATCAAACAACAGAACAGTCAGAGAGACATGTCAATTTTCCGATAAAGTGCTTCAGTGTGAGGGAGATCACACGCTACCAAAATGCGACAAGTTTGAGAAAGCAAGCACGAAGGAGAAGTGGACAATGGTGAAACGACTGAGAGTTTGCTTCGGATGTTTGAACAGAGGACACAGTTTGACGACATACAAAAAGAAACATAGTTGTGGTCAGGATGGTTGTACAAAACCACACCATAAGTCACTTTATTATGACATGCAGAATGGGACTTCAACAAATAACACGGCAGAGGCAGCCATAAATAAGCTTGACAATGGAGTCTTAAGATTGTTATTTAAGGTTTTGCCAGTTGAGGTCATTGGTCCAAATAATTTGATAACGAAGACATATGCATTTATAGACGAGAGACTTCAGCATCACTCGTAAATGAAAAGCTAGCGTGTCAGTTAGGTGTGAATCAGAAAATGTCTGATCTTACGCTCAACTGGATTGGTAGTCATGCGTCTAATGTAAAGACAATGAGCTGTAACTTGAGAGTAAAAAACCCAGGTGGGAATAGAAAATGGATGAGTCTTAAAGCAAACACAGTTCCAGACTTGAAACTACCACTACAGACGGTAGATCTACAAGAATTAAATAATAAATACAGGCAACTAAGAAATATCCCATTGGACGGATATATGAATGTAGATCCTACAATGTTAATTGGCATAAATAATTGTCATCTGGGATCTACATTGAGAAGCATCAATTTGGATAGTAACTTATTAGCAGCAAAAACGAAATTAGGATGGCTTGTATATGGGTCACTGGGATCACAGAAACAAGTCTCGTCTCCATTGATGTCAGTCGTATTTCATACACATGTTAATGAAAATACGGAGGAGTCAGAATTGCATAAACTTATGTCTGACTATTTTTCAACAGAAAATTTTGGAGTAAAAGCCATCGGAAAGCCCTTGGAATCGGTATATGATCAGCGTGCTCGAAAAATATTGATGGAAACTACAAAGCGGATTGAAGGAGCTAACGAAACTGGACTTATATGGTCTGAAGATGATGTACATTTTCCGGATAGCTATAACGCAGCATTAAAAAGGTTGAAAGTAGTAGAATACAAATTGGAGCGTAATGGGAAATTCGCGGAGTATGATGCCGCACTTATGGAATTTGTCAAAAAGGGGTATGCGGTATGCTAAAAATGTTGGTACAAGAACATGGTACCTACCACATTTCGCTGTACACAATGTAAATAAACCGAACAAGATAAGACTTGTATTTGATGCTGCTGCAATGGTTAACGGAGTGTCATTGAATTCCAAACTGTTAAAAGTACCGGATGAAAACCCGCCATTGACGAAGGTTTTATTTAAATTTCGACAGGGTAAGATTGGAGTATGCGCTGACATAAAAGAGATGTTTCTTCAGGTATCGGTACGAGAGGAAGATCCGGATTCTTTGAGGTTTTTATGGAGGCCTAGCTCGAATGGTGACGTTGAAATCTACAAAATGAAGGTTATGATATTCGGAGCTTCTTGTTCACCGTGCTGTGCACAATACGTAAAAAACTTGAATGCGTATCATGCTGTAAAATACAGAAACGAAGTGATCGATGCAATACACTTCAAACACTATGTGGACGATTATGTGGCTAGCTTCCAATCTGAAGAGCAGGCACATGAGATAAGTAAAGAGGTATGTCGAGTGCACAAATTGGAGCATTTCGAACTGAGAGGCTTTGTGTCAAATTCATCGGAAGTACAAGCAAAGCTAAACAAGGATACCGACTGGTCGAAAAGACAAACTGTTAACATGGACGCTGAAGTCATTGATAAAATTTTGGCCATGCTTTGGGACAGCGCAAATGACAAATTTGTATTCGACTTGAAACTGATCAAGGTCGATAAAGACATCGTTAGAGGGATTAAGTGCCCATCTAAACGACAGCTGCTCAGTCTAGTAATGTCAGTATATGATCCATTTGGAATGTTAGCAGATCTAACAATATATGGAAAAAACTTGATGCAAGCAGTGTGGCGAGTTGGAATAGATTGGAATGATTTATTGCCTGAAGAGTTATTTATTCGATTTAAGCAATGGATGCTGCAAATCCAAAAAGTAAAAGATTTTAAAATAGAAAGATGCTACTCGCCTTATTTTCTAACTAAAGGAATTCATGTGGAGTTGCATATATTTGTGGATGCAAGTGAGCAGGCATTTGCTGCAGTTGCTTATTGGAGAATAATGGTAAAGAATCACATTAATGTCATATTTGTTGCAGGAAAATCGAGATGTGCTCCTTTAAAACACTTATCGATACCTAGACTCGAATTACAGGCTGCAGTACTAGGAACGAGACTCAGAAGCTCAATTATGGAGTGTCACGACATTAGCATACGACGATCAGTATTGTGGACAGACTCTGAGACGGTTCTGTCATGGATTAGCTCTGATCAACGACAGTATAAACCATTCGTGGCTCATCGAATAGGCGAAATCCTGGAAACTACTGATAAAGACAGCTAGCGGTGGGTTCCAACCAACATGAATGTTGCTGATATTGCTACGAGGGCACACAACACTTTGAACTACGTGCCGAATGGGCTGTGGACATCAGGTCCCACATTTCTACAACAAGATGAATCACTTTGGCCAGCGCAGAAAATAGATTATACAAACGAGGAAGCAACAGAACTTCGTAAGCATATATTAACGATATCGATAATTCCTGTGATCGATATACAGCGTTTCTCAAACTATATGCGTTTGAAACGTACTGTAGGTTGGATAGTAAGATTCATAAGTCAACTACGTAAACATAAAGTAAACAAGTAAGAAAACTCTAGTCGAGAGTGCTCGACTAGATAATACCCTGAACCCAATTTTAATAAAATAAAATAATAATCTGTACTGTGGTTTGGTTTTTTGTAATTATCTTGAAAAGGCATCAATTTTTATGCTGAAAATGGAAAAAAACTTCTTAATTTTGACAAAAAGTTAAATATATTGTTCTTGATTAGTACTAAAATTAATCCGTTTTCAAGATAATTACAAAAAACCAGTGTCGAACGTGACAAAAAGTTGTCTTTTCTGGAGAATTACCCATATGGATAAATCAGAAAGTATACATAAGAATGTATGCGTGTAACGTTCAAAATGTACATATGTATGTACATGTATATAAACATTGCATTACCAAAAAAATAATAATAGATGGCGCTTATACTAGTTGAAATTCGAAAAATGTTATATTATTAAATATCATTAAAAATAGACCCAACAAATAAACGTTCCTCGATTAACACGCATCACCTTAATTAACTCAGACACTTCATAATTGTAAAAGAAATATATCAATGCCACTCGAAGCTGTAATAGCCATAGTAAATAAGTTCACTGCTAAAGCGCCATCTAGCAAGTTTAAATTTTTAGACCATGCTACACTAGTTTTGAATGTACATGTGTGCATACATATAAGAAAACTCTTACCGCAGATGTCACGTGCTTTTGTAATTTGGGCAAACTTTCTGTTTATTATTTTCAGTTGACTTAACGGAATAAAATATTATTGAAACAAAAACACTTTCAGAAATGATGCTATTAAATATTTGAAATTAAAAAAAAAACCCACTTATTCACAATTAGTTAAACTACCAACTGACTTTCAAAGGTATCAAATACAAGAATAAATAATAATAAAAAAGAAAGAAATATATAAAAAAAAAAAAAATTAAAAATAAGAAATTATAAAGGGCATAGGCGGGTCTAGAACCTGCGACAGCCTAACATTCGGTGCATCTATCTAGCCACCTACACCACAGATCACTTAGACGGCTGAGTAGCGAAAACGAATCAAATTCGCCATATACGAAAAAAAACTAAAGCAGTGACTGAAAATACAAATACAATTCAAATACAATTCAAAGACAATTCTAACGCAATTCAAAAACAATTATGATTCTTAGAATTTGCACGCATAGCAACATAGAAAACGGTCCAAGATTTTTTGTGTGTATATGTGCACACGCATACGAAAATTGATTTGCATTGCTCAAGGTTGCTTGCATTTCCATTGTTATTTTAATTGTTTTAAAATTTTTAAAATATATAATGGAATGTAATGAGAGTTTCAGCATGATCTACATATTCTATTTGACATTTTAGGTTTTTTTTTAGAAATCATAACTCTTTTACAATTAGCTTTACATGCCCAAATATGTACATACATATGTATGTATGTACAGCCACACGCTGATCTGCGATTGTACACATATACACACAAACATACATACATATGTACATATGTATGTATGTGTGCCCGCAATGCGTCTTGCTTTGTCGCTCGCTGCCTTGCTTGCTGCGCCACATGGGTTTTGATGAGAAAACTTTTTAGACTAATAATTCTGTTTCTAGATGGACAATCGTATTGATTTCTTCAGATTAAGATTATGATATTCATATCTTTATGTCAAACCAAACTGTATGTCTCTAGTATTTGAAATGCATTTTTTACACATTTGGGGGTGTGGGGGCGAATTGGGGTTCGGAATCCAAAATCTGACAAAAACCGAAATTGTATTAAATTGGTATCTATATATATGCTGAAGACTTGGAGACTCTAAATCTAAAGATGAATTAGTTAGAATTTTATAACTGGTTCCCGATAAATTCGTTTATCGATAACTTTGCAAATATACGAGTTATCGAATTTCTGAAACAAACTCGTACTGCGCGCGCAATATACGGTCCTAACACAAAAAGAATGAACTCTCTAGCTTTTGTATCTTCGGAAATCGACGCGTTCAAACATACGGACAGACGGACGGACGGACAGACGGACATGGCTATATCAACTTTTCTCGTCACCCTGATCAAGAATATATATACTTTATGGGGTCTGCCACGCCTCCTTCTGCCTGTTACATACTTTTAACAAAACCATTATACCCTGATTTCCCATTTTCAATGGGTTCAGGGTATAAAAACTTAACAAAGGAACTGTCATCAATCGAACTACAGAAAGCAGAGGTCATTTTGTGCAAAATGGCACAACAACAGAATTTCACCCAGGAAATAGACGACTTACAGAAGCATGGAACAGTATCAAAGAAAAGCGATATACACTCATCAATTCCCACACTTAATGATCAGGGACTAATAATTGTACACGGAAGAATTGGGTACGCTACAGCAGTTTCGAAAAGTACACGAGAACCCATAATTTTACCAAAAGATAATTTGATTACAAAATTAATTGTACAACAATATCACAAACGTTTTCATCATCAAAATAATGAATTGATTATTGCAGAAGTTAGACAAAAATTTTGGATCCCATGCTTACGTAGTGCAGTCAGACAAGCTAAGAAGAACTGTCAATACTGTAAAAATAGAAATGCAAAGCCGATATCGCCGTATATGGGGCAGCTACCAATAGATCGTGTGACACCTTACATGAGACCGTTCTCGTATACGGGACTGGATTACTTTGGACCAGTGATGGTAACTGTGGGACGGCATCGGGAAAAAAGATGGGTCGCGTTGTTCACATGTTTGACAGTAAGAGCGGTTCACTTGGAAAATCTGTCTACAGATGCATGTATATTATGTACTCATTTTCTATTGAATACATCGAACTCTACTCAGACACCTGGAGATATCAGCAATTATCCACATCGAAAACAATATCGGATTTCCCAAGAACTGAAAAACAAATTTTGGAAGCAATGGATTAGAGAGTATTTGCCTACTCTGACAAGACGCACGAAGTGGAACATGAAGAGAAACCCTATACTAATAGGGGACGTTGTGTTGATATGTGAAGACAATCAGCCGAGGGGCAGTTTTAAGAAAGGAATCGTAATCAACACCTTTTCAGCAAAGGATGGAGTCATACGTATAGCGGAGGTGAAAACAGCAACTGGTATCTTAAAGCGTCCCGTATCTAAATTAGCTATTCTTGATGTTATTGGTAAAACTCCCACGTAGTTTTACGGTGGGCGGGATGTTGTGAACTAGATCATTCCAAGCCCAATTGTTGTTTTGTAGCCCTGTAAGCTATCGAGGGATCGCAGCCCTGGGTTTCCAGCTTCGATACGTCGATACTTTAGTCTTGAAAATGAGCCGAAGAGCGGCAGTTCAAGATATAAAACAAGTAAGAACGTTGCAGTTAGGCGCAACTAACAGCGATATACTTTGTTCCCATAGGTGCATCTTATTTATTTAATAAACATTTAATTAACGAAATATTTCGGCAATTAGAAAACGTACATGGCAAGCAACAACGTTTTTCCTACACATACCTACAAATTTACACATGTACACACTATACGAGTATACACGCAATTTTCTATGTATGCATACAAAAGTTTGCATGCCAGAATATACTAAGAATTGTAACTGAATTGGGAATTTTTCGATCGTTACTTTAGTTTTGTCAGAGACGCTCTAGCAATCTTATTTGGTTTTAGTTAACGCAGCCCATATTAGGTCGGTGACGCTGATGGTAAGCGCTATGCAAGCTATAGTTGGGTGCGTGGGTTCGAATCCCGCAAAGAACTTTTTCTTTTTTCAAAAATTATTATTTTTAATTTTTTTTATATTTGTATATTTATTATAAAATGCTTGCTGCCAATTGATAATAATTTATAAACATACGCATATGAATTGTGCATTTAAGCTAAAACTAAAACAACTTTTCCGATTTGCCACGCTGCTTGCTTCGCAAGCAGTTTTTCTATGCATGCATATATGTATGTATGTATATACACAGATGTTTGTATTTGTGTATACACATCCAAGTGTGTATACATATTGCAAGAAGTGCGATTGTGTTGTTTTGTTACGTCACAATGAGCTATGAATTTATTTAGGCTTAGCTAACGATTACATGTTGTTTTCAAAAGACCTAGGTTCGAATCCCGCTGGAAACTTTTTATTTATTAATCGAGAACTTATAAATTTTATTTTTTAAATTCATTAATATTATTATATTTATGTTAAAATGCTTTTTGCCATCTTAGCAATTGCTACTAAGCTATTGTATGCATGAATTATGCAGTTGGCCACAACAAACTTCTTTGCCGATTTGCCACGCCCTCAGTGGGCGTAGACGCATAAATTTTTGCCAGTTCTTAGAAAGAGCCGAGGCTAACATGCCTGCAAAATTTGGTTGCTTACATTCCAAAAATGCGAAAATTACAGGGTATTTTTCGATATGCCACGCCCCCAAAGAGGCTGAAAAATTATTTTTGGGGCATCGATAGAGGAGAACATTAGTAACTCAACCATCCAATTTTCAAGCGTCTAGCTCTTAAACTGTAGGAGATATAAGCTTTTGCGGTTTGCCACGCCCCCTGTGGGCGTAGATATATCCACCATAGCTTATTAGTCTTGGGTTGTCAACCCGAGTATACATGCAAAATTTCAAGTCTCTAGTGTCAATAGTGTTCAAAATATAGCACAATTTGAAAAATCTCTATATATTCAGGTCCGATTTGCCACGCCCCCAATGGGCGTAGACATAAAACTTTTTGATCGCTCTTCTTAGAATCATAACATTAACTCACATGCAAAATTTCAGCGTTCTAGCTTTAACGGTGTAGAAGATACGTATTTCCCGATTTGCCACGCCCCCAATGGGCGTAGATATATCCGCCATAGCTTTTTGAACTTGGTTTGTCACCCCGAGTATACATTTCAAATTGCAACTCTCTAGCTCATCATCTAGTATAATAACTTGACTATGGGCGGAAGAGTTTTCCGATTTGCCACGCCCCTAGTGGGCGGATCGGGAAAATTTTAACACTTTATAATTCGGGGACATATATGAGTATATGTTTAAAATTTCAAGTCTCTAGCTCTAATAGCGCCGAAAAATATTGCGTTCATACGGACAGACGGACAGACGGACAGACGGACGGACGGACAGACGGACAGACGGACGGACAGCAAGACGGGCATTGCACAAACCCAATATACTTTTTCCCCTTCGGGAACAAAGTATAATTAAACGCACAAACGCACAAAAACGCACAAAATTCAGTAAAAAATGCAGCAAAACTAGAACATATAGATTCTGAAAAATAGATCGTGAATTGGTGTATTTTATATATAGTCAATAAAGTTTAAGTTTGTTATGATATATATATATATAAACGATACAGTGTAAATTTATTATTTGTTCTGGATGCAGAACAATGTATCAAGATCGAACCCTTTTTGTTTACCAGAGGATATTTATCATCCCACTTTAGAGGTTTCTTTATCTGTTAGGAATCCAATACCTAATTCGCCTGTTCTGAATAAGCCGCCCTGGTTTTCTAAGACGCTTTCTAATTTAAGAAATATTAAATCAAAATATTTAAAAAATTTTAAAAAGTCTGGTTCGGCTGTTGATTGGCTAAATATTCTATAGCCAAGTCTAACTTTAATATCTTAAATTCTCGCTGCTATGACAATTATCTTGTACGTGTCAAACGCCAGTTTTCTCGTGATCCGAAGCAACTTTATTTTTTTGTAAATTCTAAGCGTAAATCT
This sequence comes from Drosophila borborema, assembly GCA_030914335.1. Classification (NCBI taxonomy): domain Eukaryota; kingdom Metazoa; phylum Arthropoda; class Insecta; order Diptera; family Drosophilidae; genus Drosophila; species Drosophila borborema. Next base: position 887,745 of record JAUESP010000303.1, read on the forward strand.
TCTGGTTTGCCAACCTCATTATACTCTGTTCCCTTAAAAAGGGAAAAAGAGTAAATTGGGTTTGTGCAATGTCCGTCTTGCTGTCCGTCCATCTGTCCGTCTGTCCGTATGAACGCAATATTTTTCGGCGCTATTAGAGCTAGAGACTTGAAATTTTAAACATATACTCATATATGTCCCCGAATTATAAAGTGTTAAAATTTTCCCGATCCGCCCACTAGGGGCGTGGCAAATCGGAAAACTTCCGCCCATAGTCAAGTTATCATACTAGATGATGAGCTAGAGAGTTACAATTTGAAATGTATACTCGGGGTGACAACCCAAGTTCAAAAAGCTATGGCGGATATATCTACGCCCATTGGGGGCGTGGCAAATCGGGAAATACGTATACGAAATTTTGCATGTGAGTTTATGTTATGATTCTAAGAAGATCGATCAGAAAGTTTTATGTCTACGCCCATTGGGGGCGTGGCAAATCAGACCTGAATATATAGAGATTTTTAAAATTGTGCTATATTTTGAACACTATTGACACTAGAGACTTGAAATTTTGCATGCATACTCGGGTTGACAACCCAAGACTAATAAGCTATGGTAGATATATCTACGCCCACAGGGGGCGTGGCAAGCCGCAAAAGTTTATATCTCCCACAGTTTTAGAGCTACAAGCCTGAAATTTGGATGGTTCAGTTACTAATGTCCTCCTCTATCTATGACCCAAAAATATTTTTTCAGCCTCTTTTGGGGCGTGGCATATCGAAAAATACCCTGTAATTTTCGCATTTTTGGAATGTAAGCAACCAAATTTTGCAGTCATGTTAGCCTCGGCCCTTTCTAAGAACTGGCAAAAAATTATGCGTCTACGTCCACTGGGGGCGTAGCAAATCGGCAAAGAAGTTTGTTGTGGCCAACTGCATAATTCATGCATATAATAGCTTAATAGCAATTGCTAAAATGACAGAAAAAAAGTTTCCAGCGGGATTCGTTAGCTAAACCTAAATAAATTCACAGCTGATCAGCTGACCAGCTGATCAGCAGCTTGTGACAAAACAAAACAATACAATCGCACTTCTTGCAATATGTATACACACTTGGATGTGTATACACGTACACATACATACATACATACATATATGCATGCATAGAAAAACTGCCTGCCACACAGCGTCGCAAATCGGAAAGCATAAAGCAGTTCTAGTTTTTACTTAAATGCACAATTCATATGCTTATGTTTAAAAATGATTATCAATTGGCAGCAAGCATTTTATAATAAATATACAAATATTAAAAAAATAAAAAATAAATAATTTTTGAAAAAAAAGTTTTCCGCGGGATTCGAACCCACGCACCTAAGTATAGCTTCCATAGCGCTTACCACCAGCGCCACTGCCCTGACATGAGCTTTGTTAACTAAAACCAAATAAGGCATTGCTAGAGCGCCTTTTGACAAAACTAAAGTAACGATCGAAAAATTCCCAATTCAGTCACAATTCTTAGAATATTCTGGCATCCAAACTTTTGTATGTATACATAGAAAATTGTGTGTATACTCGTATAGTGTGTACATGTGTAAATCTATATGTATGTGTAGGAAAAACGTTTGTTGCTTGCCATGTACGTTTTCTAATTGCCGAAATATTTCGTTAATTAAATGTTTATTAAAAAAATAAGATGCACCTATGGGAACAAAGTATATCGCTGTTAGTTGCGCCTAACTGCAACGTTCTTACTTGTTTTTCTTTGGTTTGGAAAAATCTTGTGAAGATCAAGATTCTTCTGATCTTTTTGCAAAATTTTTCCAATCAACTTATTCTTCCATTGATTCAGTTAACATTCCTAAGATTTCAGCAGATTGCTTGGTTGCAGCCATTAGGACACTGAAATCATCGTTCTCTCCTGGTGCTGATAATATTCCAAGTTGTGTGATTAAAGAGTGTAGTGCTGCTCTTCTGTCACCATTATTAAAATTGTTTAATTTGTCTTTGGATACCTGGGTTTTCCCTTTAAGTTGGAAAGAGTATTTTATTATTCCGTTACATAAAAAAGGCGGAAGATCTGACATCTCCAATTATAGAGGTATTGCGAAGTTATCTACAATTCCGAAGTTATTTGAAAAAATAATAACCTCATCCTTACAACACTTTTGTAAATCGATTATTCATCCAGCGCAACATGGGTTTTTTCAAAATCCATCCACCGCTACGAATCTATTTGAATTTACTTCCCTAGTAAACGACAGTTTTTCGAATAGAATGCAAACTGATGTTATTTATACTGACTTCAGTAAAGCATTTGATTCAGTTCACCATAACTTGTTAATTTTAAAGTTGGATCGCTTAGGATTTTCCCCTAAACTTTTATCGTGGATTTCATCCTACTTAAAGGATAGAACTCAGAGAGTTTTGCTGAGATCATCAATTCCTAAACTAATCTTTGTTACGTCGGGTGTTCCTCAGGGTAGTCATTTAGGACCTTTACTCTTTTCCTTTTTTATAAATGACCTCCAAGTTGTATTTCTCATTCAACTATATTTATGTATGCAGACGATGTAAAACTTTGCCTCTCATATTATAGTCTACTTGAGCATGCACACCTTCAAGGTGACCTAAATGCATTTTAATGTTGGTTTGAGGTTAATCAATTGCACTTAAATTACTCTAAGTGTATGACTATGACCTTCAAAATCCATCCACCGCTACGAATCTATTTGAATTTACTTCCCTAGTAAACGACAGTTTTTCGAATAGAATGCAAACTGATGTTATTTATACTGACTTCAGTAAAGCATTTGATTCAGTTCACCATAACTTGTTAATTTTAAAGTTGGATCGCTTAGGATTTTCCCCTAAACTTTTATCGTGGATTTCATCCTACTTAAAGGATAGAACTCAGAGAGTTTTGCTGAGATCATCAATTCCTAAACTAATCTTTGTTACGTCGGGTGTTCCTCAGGGTAGTCATTTAGGACCTTTACTCTTTTCCTTTTTTATAAATGACCTCCAAGTTGTATTTCTCATTCAACTATATTTATGTATGCAGACGATGTAAAACTTTGCCTCTCATATTATAGTCTACTTGAGCATGCACACCTTCAAGGTGACCTAAATGCATTTTAATGTTGGTTTGAGGTTAATCAATTGCACTTAAATTACTCTAAGTGTATGACTATGACCTTCTGTCGAGCTACTCCACACATTGTTGACTATAATATTAATACTATTTCCTTATAACGCATTTTTACCGTCAAAGATCTTGGCGTTCTCTTTGACACTAAACTTAATTTCAATCTGCATATTCCACCATCACAAATGAAGCTAAATGTGTGCTTGGCTTTATTAAACGATGGTCTAAGGAATTTAAAGATCCTTTTTTTGCGAAGCAGTTATTTATTTCACTTGTGCGCCCTATCTTAGAATATTGTTCAGTTATTTGGTCTCCGCAATATAAACTGTATCAGGATCGCATTGAATCGGTCCAGAAACAGTTTCTACTTTTTGCGTTAAGGGATCTAAATTGGGACAACAATTTGCGTTTACTTTCCTATTATAGTAGGCTTCTACTTATTGACCTGCCATCATTAGTTAATCGTAGGACAATTTTAGGTATTACATTCCTACACAACTTAATCATTGGTAACATTAACTCGCCCAGCTTGTTAATGCGGCTCAATTTTTCTGTTCCTTCCCGAATTACCAGGAACTATCGCCCCTTACAATTACCACAGTGCACCACAGATTATTCATTACATTACGCTTTTCATGTCTTATGTGTTAATTATAATAAATATTATCACGTATTTTCCTCAGAACTCTCTCTTCCTCTAATAAAATCATTGCTTTCAGCTCATCTTAATGTAGTTACTCGAAATGCCCTAAGTTGAGTTTGGCTGCTGCTGACTTCTATATTTTCTATTCCTATCTTTATTTTCTTTCTTCATCTCTAATTTTGTATTTTTATTAATTTTTTTTTTCTCACTAATAATTTTTATTTTAAGAATTATTATAAATTGTTAGGTTAATATCATACCTAAGAACCTATAACTCTAATTTAAGTTTTCAATTAACACAATCTATTTTTTCTTAGTTTCAATAGTATCACTAACCATTTTTGGCTGTGAATTGGGGCATAGCTGGCAGGTCTGGCAAATAAAACACCTCCATCGGGTTGGTGACACTATTAATATTTTAAATGTTTTGTACTTCTGTTTAGGCTGTTGTTTATATAATTTTAGTTTTCTTTAGTTGGACTCACGATTTGTCAATATATTATAAATAAAATAAAACAAAATAAAATATGTATGTATAGAATCCTAATTAAATTAATTTAAATCGGATATGCTGATGGTGTAAGGTACCATAACTAATGTACCAACAATTTACTAAAGATGTTTAAAATCTAAAAATGTTTTTATTTAAACCTATTTTTAAATTCATTCCATGAAGTCTACAAATAGTTATCACAAGATGACAATCCTCTGGACCCTAATTATCATCCTCAAACTCTCTACTGCAATTGGAATGAATGTGTCCGTCTATGGTCATGGAAAATTTCGCATTGTAAACGGACTGCCCATTCCTATTTGGATGGCTCCGTGGCAGATTTCGTTACAACTACAGAATGGTCATTTATGTGGCGGCTCTATTTTGACCTCTTCTGCAATTGTAACTGCCGCACATTGTGTTTCTTCGTTTCAAGCAAACCAATTAAATGTTCGTGCAGGATCGACATATTGGAATAATGGAGGACAGTTCGTACAGGTTGAAAGTATTACGCAGCATCCAAGGTATAATGCGTTTTATTACATAAATGACGTGGCCATTTTGCATTTAAGTACGCCACTTATATTTAATTCCAACGTAACTCCGATTGAACTTGCAAGTGAAACACCCGCAGAAGGAGATCTTGTGTTTGTTTCCGGCTGGGGTTATATGAAGGAAGGCGTTCATATCGCTTCACCTAATTTACAATATGTGAATCTCCTAATGATTAGTCCCCACGATTGCAGAAATTCCGGGTACGCTACAACAGATAATCTAATTACTAAAGGCATGATCTGTGCTTTCGGCTATGAAAAAGATTCATGTCAAGGGGACTCTGGCGGCCCGTTGGTTGGCAATGGAAAACTTGTTGGTATTGTTTCATGGGGCATCGGATGTGCTAGAAAGGAGTATCCAGGAGTGTATACTGATGTTGCATACTACCGGAACTGGATATTAACAGAAGTGAACAGAGTAAATGAAAAAAAAAAAAAACCAAAAGTCCAAGTAAAAAATTTAGTCAAGGGTGACCCACTGGAAAAACCCCATGATTAGGTCAGATTTGGGTTTTTAGATCAACTTCATAGCTTGTATCTAGCATAAATGTATACAAAATAAAATAAAAATTGTATAACTTGGACTTTCATATTCTAAAATATGAGATACCATGAACCCTGCAAAAAAAATAATATTCTTCTTCTTTACGCATTTTCTTTACCCATTTTCAATGGGTTCAGGGTATAACAAGTAAGAAAGCACTAGTCGAAACTGCTCGACTACGAGATCCCCTGAACCCTCCGATAATACTATTCCAAGAATTATTCGATTCAAACACGCACAGACACACGCTGATCTATGCTTGTAAGTATGTATGTGTGTGCCATATATGTTGCGAAAACTTATTTGATTAATAAATCTGTTTCCAGATGAACATAAGTAATAATATTAATTATGATCTTGAGCAAGGCGCCTGCAATGCGTACATACATACATGCATACAACCGAATATCAGCGTCTAGCTGCGTGCGTGTGTGTTCATGTATAGTTTGTTACGCGTGCAGAAACAAAGCGGAGAATTATTGGAATGTTATTCGTTCGAAGAGTCCAGCGCATCTCGTAGTCGAGCAGTCTCGAATTGAGCTCTCTTCTTATTCATTACATCGCTGCGTTTTTCGCTGCAACTAAGGGATGACATGTTTATTGCGTAGAGTCAGACAACGCGCAGGTTATCGACTTTTGCCTATTTTTAATGCATTTACATATGTATGCATATGTATTACATACATATGTTCATGCTTGAAAAGTACTGAAAAATGTTCGACACGGATCTGTCAAACAAATAGTTATTTTACTGAATCTGAATCGACAATCTACCCAACCATTTGTGAACGATCACTTGATTAGGCAGAACTGATATTCTAATATTCCAAAAATTCTATGTTTACCTGATTCATACATGACAAACAACGCATGCACACACACACACACACACACACACACACACACACACACACACATACATGCAAATGTATGCACGTTAGCATAAGCCACTTGGACTTTGTTATGTTCATCTTGTAGATGGAATATTTTCATAATACTTTCAGAATATGAAATTGACATTCATATGTAGATGCCTAACTAAACCACACTTATGAATCTATTATTTAAAATCAGGTATCCAAATAATTCAAAAATCAAAATTGTATAAAATACTCATGAATCTATATGAAAAATATCTCGTTTTAAAGATGTATGATATATCATTTTATAGCTAATTTTTTATATTTTTAAAACTGTTTCAAAATGCGCGTGGTATACACGGACTCACAAAAAATGTTCGAGCCAGCTCTTATAGTAGCTTCGGCGCCTTCTTCGGCCTGATTTATACATTTTGATTAAACCATTATTCCCTGTTTTCCCATTTTCAATGGTTTCAGGGATAAAAAGAAATAATAAATAGCGTTTGCTATAGTCAAATCATATTACGAACGTTGCAGTTTTCTAAAAATGTAATGAAATTCCCCCACTGGTTACATAGACCAAATAGAAGCAAGTAAGAAAGCTGTAGTCGAGACTGCTCGACTACGAAATCCCCTGAGCCCTTCTTCGAACGAATAATATTCTTCAGATTATGATAATGACCGGAAAGCAAAATCTGACAAAAACCGAAATTGTAATAAATTAGTATCTATATATATGCAGACTCTAACTCTAAAGATGAATTAGCTAGAATTTTATAAATGGTTCCCGATAAATTCGTTTATCGATAACTTTGCAAATATACAAGTTATCAAATCTCTGAAACAAACTCGTACTGCGCGTGCAATATACGCACCTAACACAAAAAAAATGAACTCTCTATCTTCGAAAATCGACGCGTTCATACATACGGACGGAAGGACAGACGGACTGACGGACATGGCTATATCAACTTTTCTCGTCACCCTGATCAAGATTATACATACTTTATGGGGTCTGCCTTCTGCCTGTTACATACATTTAACACAACCATTATACCCTGATTTCCCATTTTCAATGGGCTCAGGGTATAACAAGTGCGAATGTTGCAGTCGGCCGCCACGTTCACGGTCCAAAAACAGTTGGGCCATATAACTTATAGATCTTTCTCTAAAGCAGATTGTCATTTTGCGTTTTGATGATTACCCAAGTATTCCGGAATGTTTTGCTATATTTTCGATTTGCCACTCTACCACTTGACGTGATTATTTATCAATGTCCAAAGGAAATCAATCTCAAATCTCTTCTAATATTGCCAGAGATTTTATATTAGGAAATTATATTTGAGAATACCCTCTTCAGAGAAAATGTTAAAATTTCCGATCCGTAAATCAATATTTGACATTCCAGAAAGTAGTAGAGAGTTGCAGTTGATTGTACAAGCTAAACAAGTAAGAAGGATCTAGTCGAGACGGCTCGACTGGGAGATACCCTGAACCCGGCAAAAAATTGATACTCTTTTTATACCCTGAACCCATTGAAAATGGGAATTCAGGGTATAATGGTTTTGTGAAAATGTATGTAACAGGCAGAAGGAGACGTCGCAGACCCCATAAAGTATATATATTCTTTATCAGCATAAAAAATAAGTTGATCTAGCCCTGTCGGACGGACGGATGGACGGACAGACAGACAGACGGACGGACAGACGCACAGGGTTAATCAACTTATTTTTTTATGCTGATCAAGAATATATATACTTTATGGGGTCTGCGATGTATCCTTTTGCCTATTACATACATTTTCACAAAACCATTATACCCTCTGACATGGAGCCCTCATACTCCCATTGAGGGCATTGTAGGTCGATAAATAATCTGTGTGATTTGGCTGACCAATCGCAATCCAGTGGGCCGATCTTCAAAAAGCGCCTTCAGAAAAAACAAAAAGATGAAACTTACTAAAGAGAAATCTTCGACCGACCACGGACTATGAAAAAAATATACGATTTCGGAAATGTTTGCACCTGGGCTGACAGGAGTAGCATTCTAGGACCTCAGTAAGCAAGAGTGACATCTTGCAGAAATGGCTTCTAGGATAATGCAGCTGCTGCCTCCGTCCCGTTAAAACCCTTGCAGGCCTCCAAGTACGTTCGAAGCTCGTCACCAATTTAATTTTTGGTGGTACAGGTTTAAGTTGATATATACGCTGGCTGCCATAAGGTCCAGTGTCAACCCTCGCATGGCCTCTCTGCTCTGCAAAGGGAACCATGAGGATCGTCTGAGTGACTGTACATCAGAGCTGAGACAGCGGCTTGGAGTTGAGACCCAAAAAACAAAAAATGAACAAAAACCACAACAACAACAAGAAGACCGACGAAACACCACAAATGGAAAGTGACTCTCGCTTCACTGTCCCAAGGTTGGGCTTTGGTAAAAGCTCAAATATACAGCGAAGCCCGGTAGCATCTGCACCAAAAAGCGTGGAGGAAACTCCAAAAACAACCGCGACGGAAGCAGGCGCTCCAAGCACTAATGCAGGGCTGGTGATGTCACCAAGGCAGCAGTACATGATGAAACTCCGTGCTGAGGAGGAGGATGCCATCCTGAAATGCCGTCAGACATTGCGGCGTATAAAAACCGCTGTGGCTAAGCAAAAAAACATTGGCCTGGACGTAAGAAGCGGGGTATTGGACTTGGACGAACTGCTCGATGTCTTAGGACACTGCAGGAGCTCCTGGAAGAAGATCGAGGCTGAAGCAACAGCCATTAATAGAGAGAGAGGCAAAGAGCTCTGAATCAGCGGGAATACCCACTATACAAAAGAGACAGGTCTCTAACCCCCTAGAGTCAGAGTCTGGTAAAAAAACTCTGCGAAGGACCACAAAATCTTTGGCAAAAAGTTACCAAAAAAGGTGCCTCACACCAAAGAGCGGAAAAAGCTACTTCGGCAGCCGGAGAGAAGCCAAAAGTAGCAGCGAAATCGCCAAAAAGATGTTCTTATAAACATATGCAGCACAATCCAAGAGGACGAAAAGGCAAACGTGAGAGCTATAAGCTCGTGGAACTCGGTAAAGGGGAAAAGCTACAACCGGAGCTAGTTGAAAAACTAAAGGCTACCGTCAAGGAACCAGCCACGGTAGCCAAGCTGAAGCCTACAGCGACAGTAGAGATCAGAGATCTCGACTCACTCACTGTAGAGTCCGAAGTGGCTGAGGCAGTGCACCTACAGACCAATTGTACGGGGCCAGACCGAAACGGCGGAGGCATCTACATTAGATGCGGGGAAGCAGGCCACAAAATGAAAGCCTGCAAAAAAACCCCAAAATGTTGCATCTGCACTGACGCAGGGCGTAGCTCTGTTGCCCATATGCCAGGATCGTAAAAATTCCCAGGTATTCGTATCGCACCATGATAAAGATACTCCAAGGTAACCTACACCAGAGCAAAACTGCAGATGCACTTTTGACACATATCGTAGCGGAATACGCTATCGACATTGTGATCATTAGTGAGCAATACTACAGAAAACAAACGAAGTTTGGTTATAGGATGAAACCAAGACTGCGGCCTTATGGATCCCCAGTGCAAGTGGACAGCTGCTGCAACAGAGCAAGCTAGGAAATTGTTACGTCTACGCACGGTTCAGGGATGCCGTAGTAGTTAGCTGCTACCTGACACTTAGCGACGACATAAACACTTTCCAAATTAAGCTAGACGCAATCGAGGACCTGCTCATGGATTGAAGGAAGCCTTTCATTGTGGCAGGCGATATCAACGCACGAGCAGTAGATTGGGGTATGCCCTCGACTAACTTTAGAGGACGTAAAATCATGGATATGGCCGCTAGGACGGGACTTGATGTTGCAAACCGCGGTAACAGACCCACCTCATATATCTCATACACCTACCAGAATAATAGACGACAAGTACCCCCCGCGCGTCCTATAAAAAAACCGTGCAGATGGGACATAAATAAAATCGATACGGGATAATTACTCACCAAACTAGACAGAAGTGAGCGACAATTCGATGGGGCATTGAGTACGAACCAAATTGTCGAAAGAAGCCTTACAGCCATGATAAAAGCGTGTAACGTTTCGATGCCAAGAACGGTGGAACGGTGAAACCACGATATCGCAGAAAAAAGACGAGTATGTATACAGTGTAGAAGAAAATTGACAAGAGCACGACGCACTGGAAATTTTATTCTAGAGGTGGTCGCAGCGACGAATGCGAGAAAGGAGCTGTCGATTGCTATCGCTCGCAGCAAACAAGACAAGTGGAAGGAGCTCGGCAAAGATGTAAACAGAGATCCCTGGGGACTTGGCTACAAAGTAGTCATGAACAAATTGAGGAACTCTGGAGCAACGCCAAACGTGGATGATGAAACGATGGATCACATAGTGGAAACACTATTCCCAACACATTTTCACGAAACGAATGCGTGGGCAGCTGAAGAAACTCATAGCTCAGTTCCTAATTTTACGGAGGAAGAGCTCAAGATTGCGGCACCCTCCCTGAAAAATAAACAAGTAAGTACGTTCAAGTTAGGCGAAACTAACTGCGATATGCCCTGTTCCCATAGGTGCATTTTATTTATTTAATAAACATTTAATTAACGAAATATTTCGGCAATTAGCAAAAGTACATGGCAAGCAACAAACGTTTTTCCTACACATACCTACAGATTTTTACATATACACACTATACGAGTATACACACTATTTTCTATGTATACATACAAAAGTTTGGATGCCAGAATATTCTAAGAATTGTGACTGAATTGGGAATTTTTCGATGGTTACTTTAGTTTTGTCAAAAGGCGCTCTAGCAATGCCTTATTTGGATTTAGTTAACAAGGCCCAGGTCAGGGCAGTGGCGCTGGTGGTAAGCGCTATGCAAGCTATACTTAGGTACGCACCTAAGTATTCGAATCCCGCAGAAAACTTTTTTTCAAAAATTATTTATTTTTTGTTTTTTTTTTTTTTTTTTATATTTGTATATTTATTATAAAATGCTTGCTGCCAATTGATAATCATTTTTAAACATAAGCATATGAATTGTGCATTTAAGTAAAAACTAGAACTGCTTTATGCTTTCCGATTTGCGACGCTGTGTGGCAGGCAGTTTTTCTATACATGCATATATGTATGTATGTATGTATATGTACGTGTATACACATCCAAAAGTGTATACATATTGCAAGAATTGCGATTGTATTGTTTTGTGTCGTCACAAGCTGCTGATCAGCTGGTCAGCTGGTTATTAATCGAAAACTTTTAAATTGTATTTTTTAAATTCATTAATATTATTATATTTATGCTAAAATGCTTTCTGCCATCATAGCAATTGCTACTAAGCTATTATATGCATGAATTATGCAGTTGGCCACAACAAACTTCTTTGCCGATTTGCCACGCCCCCAGTGGGCGTAGACGCATAATTTTTGCCAGTTCTTAGAAAGAGCCGAGGCTAACATGGCTGCAAAATTTGGTTGCTTACATTCCAAAAATGCGAAAATTACAGGATAGTTTTCGATATGCCACGCCCCCAAAGAGGCTGAAAAATTATTTTTGGGTCATCGATAGAGGAGGACATTAGTAACTGAACCATCCAAATTTCAAGCTTCTAGCTCTAAAACTGTAGGAGATATAAACGTTTGCGGTTTGCCACGCCCCCTATGGGCGTAGATATATCTACCATAGCTTATTAGTCTTGGGTTGTCAACCCGAGTATACATGCAAAATTTCAAGTCTCTAGTGTCAATAGTGCTCAAAATATAGCACAATGCAGCGTTCTAGCTTTAACGGTGTAGAAAATACGTATTTCCCGATTTGCCACGCCCCCAATGGGCGTAGATATATCCGCCATAGCTTTTTGAATTTGGGTTGTCACCCCGAGTATACATTTCAAATTGTAACTCTCTAGCTCATCATCTAGTATGATAACTTGACTATGGGCGGAAGAGTTTTCCGATTTGCCACGCCCCTAGTGGGCGGATCGGGAAAATTTTAACACTTTATAATTCGGGGACATATATGAGTATATGTTTAAAATTTCAAGTCTCTAGCTCTAATAGCGCCGAAAAATATTGCGTTCATACGGACAGACGGACAGATGGACGGACAGCAAGACGGACATTGCACAAACCCAATATACTCTTTTTCCCTTTTTAAGGGAACAGAGTATAAAAATCCCCGGGACCAGACAATATACCGGCAGAGATTCTGAAGATGACAGCAACAGGACGACCAACTTTTCTCCTTAGAATGTGGTACGCATGTCTAAAAGAAATATTATTCCCAGAAGTATGGAAAGAGCAGAGACTTGTGCTCATCAGCAAAGGCAAAGGCGATCCCAACACCCCATCGGCATACCGTCCATTGTGTATGCTAAATACAGGTGGCAAACTGTTAGAAAAGATCCTGAAACCGAGGATATTAGCTGCAATAGATGCCGCTGGAGGACTCAGCCCCAGACAGCATGGTTTCAGGTCCGGTAAATCCCCAATGGCAGCTATTGATGAAGTTTTACAGGCAGCTAGAGCAACGAAAAGAGGAAATGCATACTCGCGCCCAGTGGTTCTATTAGTAACGCTCGACGTCAAAAATGCTTTCAATAGTGTTAGATGGAGCGATATGCTTGCTTCCCTGGAGCAACGTTTTCGAATACCGGAGTACCTAGTGCATATGATGAGGAGCTACTTGCAGGATCGAGTACTCCTGTATGACACACAGACTGGTACAAAACGCTATGGAGTGACTGGAGGGGGTCGATCCTAGGACCAGACCTGTGGAATATCAGCTACGACGACATTCTAAGACTGGAAATGCCTGAAGAAACATTTCTAATCGGATACGCTGACGACATCGCGGCCGTTATTACTGCCAGAAACACCATAGAAGCCCAAAAGAGACTGACCCAAGTCATGATCCGCACGCAGACATGGCTTAGCTCTCGAGGATTGGAACTTGCCACCCATAAAACAGAGTTACTTCTGTTTACAGGAAAGCAGGCAGCTGTAAGGCAAAAACCGATGTTATCCGTGCAGAGAAGAGCAGCCTTGCGGATAACATCAGCGTATCGCACAGTATCTGGAGCTGCAGTAGTCGTGATAGCAGCAGTCATACCGGTGGACCTACTTGCTCAAGAACGCAAGAAAATATGGCAACTCCGGCAGAGCGAAGAATTCTCTGAACAGGCAGCAAAGATCATACGGCAGCAAACCATAGCCTACTGGCAGGCGAGATGGTCATCCGAAAGATATGGAAGATGGACGGCAAAAGTAATCCCCGATCTAGAGTAATGGATAAGTAGAAAGCACGGTGAAACGTCTTTTTATCTCACACAAATGCTCTCCGGTCATGGATACTTTCGAAAGTACCTAAATAAAATGTGGAAAACGGACGAATCCAGCTGTATTTACTGCGAAAATACAATGGACGACGCAGAACACACTTTCTTTGACTGCGAAAGGTGGTCAGAAGAGAGAACCGCCTTGGCAGGCTCTGTCGGCGAAGTCAAAGTAGATACAATAGTACAGAAAATGTGCAGCAGCATAGATGCCTGGAAAAAAGTCTGTGACTTCGCCAAAAGTGTTCTGCGGCGAAAGAAATATGACCTGGACGCAGGCACAGAGAGGGTATCGCTCAGATAGAGCATATTTGAGGGCACCTCCTTGAAGTTTAATGCGGGATAGTTCCCGGTTCCAAGGTGGAATTTAGCCCTAGAAGAGGAGGTTTTTTTTAGTCGGTATGCAGTCATGCAATCCGACACACCAGCAGAGTGACGACCTGACTGACGGTGCATAAAGCATTTTTACCTACCTCAGCCCAACAAATAAAAAAAATAAATATGATATAGCGCAGATATCGGAATATCGCATTGTTAATACCTATACAATTTCAATGAAGCTTCGAACTCTCAAAGCAATATGCAGAACTAAACAATTATTAATAGAATTATATGTATGTATAGAATCCTAATTAAATTAATTTAAATCGGATATGCTGATGGTGTAAGGTACCATAACTAATGTACCAACAATGTAAGATGTTTAATATCTAAAAATGTTTTTATTTAAACCTATTTTAAAATTTATTCCATTAAGTCTACAAATAGTTATCACAAGATGACAATCCTCTGGACCCTAATTATCATCCTCAAACTCTCTACTGCAATTGGAATGAATGTGTCCGTCTATGGTCATGGAAAATTTCGCATTGTAAACGGAATGCCCATTCCTATTAGGAAGGCTCCCTGGCAGATTTCGTTACAATTACAGGATCTCCATATTTGTGGCGGCTCTATTTTGACCTCTTCTGCAATTGTAACTGCCGCACATTGTGTTTCTTCGATTCAAGCTAACCAATTAAATGTTCGTGCAGGATCGACATATTGGAATAATGGAGGACAGTTCGTACAGGTTCAAAATATTACGCAGCATCCAAGGTATAATGCGACTTCTTACATAAATGACGTGGCCATTTTGCATTTAAGTACGCCACTTATATTTAATCCCAACATAAATCCGATTGAACTTGCAAGTGAAACACCCGCTGAAGGAGATCGTGTGTTTGTTTCCGGCTGGGGTTATATGAAGGAAGGCGTTAAAGTCCGTTCGGCCAATTTACAATATGTGAATCTCCTAATGATTAGTCCCCACGCTTGCAGAAATTCCGGGTACGCTACAACAGATTATCTAATTACTAAAGGCATGATCTGTGCTTTCGGCTATGAAAAAGACTCATGTCAAGGGGACTCTGGCGGCCCGTTGGTTGGCAATGGAAAACTTGTTGGTATTGTTTCATGGGGCATCGGATGTGCTAGAAAGGAGTATCCAGGAGTGTATACTGATGTGGCATACTACCGGAACTGGATATTAACAGAAGTGAACAGAGAAAATGAAAAAAAAAAACCAAAAGTCCAAGTAAAAAATTTAGTCAAGGGTGACCCACTGGAAAAACCCCATAATTAGGTCAGATTTGGGTTTTTAGATCAACTTCATAGCTTGTATCTAGCATAAACGTATACAAAATAAAATAAAAATTGTATAACTTGGACTTTCATTCATTTCGACTAGATAATACCCTGAACCCAATTTTAATAAAATAAAATAATAATCTGTACTGTGGTTTGGTTTTTTGTAATTATCTTGAAAATGCATCAATTTTAGTGCTGAAAATAGCAAAAAAAAATTTCTTTATTTTGACAAATAGTTAAATATATTGCTCTTGATTAGTACTAAAATTAATCCGCTTTCAAGATAATTACAAAAGACCAGTGTCGAACGTGACAAAAAGTTGACTTTTCTGGAGAATTACCCATATGGATAGATCAGAAAGTATACATAAGAATGTATGCGTGTAACGTTCAAAATGTACATATGGACATGTATATATACATTGCATTGCCAAAAAAATAATAATAGATGGCGCTTATATTAGTTGAAATTCGAAAAAGTGTATATTATTAAATATCATTAAAAATATACCCAACAAATAGACGGTCCTCGATTAACAGGCATTACCTTAATTAACACAGACACTTCATAATTGTAAAAGAAATATATCAATGCCACTCGAAGCTGTAATAGCCATAGTAAATAAGTTCACTGCTAAAGCGCCATCTAGCAAGTTTAAATTTTTAGACCATACTACACTAGTTTTGAATGTACATGTGGGCATACATATAGGAAAACCGCAGATGTCACGTGCTTTTGTTATTTGGGCAGACTTTTTTTTTATACCCTGAACCCATTGAAAATGGGAATTCAGGGTATAATGGTTTTGTGAAAATGTATGTAACAGGCAGAAGGAGACGTCGCAGACCCCATAAAGTATATATATTCTTGATCAGCATAAAAAAATAAGTTGATCTAGCCCTGTCCGTCTGTCCGTCCGTCTGTCCGTCCGTCCGTCCGTCCGTCTGTCCGTCTGTCCGTCTGTCCGTCTGTCCGTCTGTATGAACGTCGAGATTTCGGAAACTACAAAAGCTAGAGAGCTGAAATTTCACATGAACACTCGTATGTTAGCTACGCAATACAAGTTTATTTTGTTTTTTCGATAACTCATCCCATTTCCAAATTATCGATAAAAAATCGAAAATTCGTTTACATTTTTTAGGTTTTTATGGTATAACTTCTACATTGTTTCAGCCAGAGACTTCAACTTTATATATTTAGATAGATATTATAAATACGCAGATTTTGTAGTTTTCAGATTTTTGATGCCACGCCCCCCTCGCCCACAATTTGCAAAAAACACATTTCAAATACTAGAGACTTGCAATTTGGCAAATAGATAGATATAGATACTCTTAATCTACTCTTAAAATTTCATAAGGATCATGCATCTAGAAATGGAGTTATAAGCGTCCAAAGTTCAGCCCAACCCACCCCCAAGCCACGGCAGCAACTGCGCAGTTAGCAGAGCGTGCGCTTATAAGAGCGTAAAGAAGAAGAGTATCACTTTTTTTGAAGGGTTCAGGGTATCTCGTAGTCGAGCCGTCTCGACTAGAGCCTTCTTACTTGTTTATTCATTATTTTCTGTTGACTTAACGGAATAAAATACAATTGAAACAAAAACACTTTCAGAAATGATGCTATTAAATATTTGAAATTAAAAAAACGCACTTATTCACAATTAGTTAAACTACTAACTAACTTTCAAAGGTATCAAATACAAAAGAATAAATAATAAGAAAGAAAGAAATAATTAAAAAAATAAAAATAAAAATAAGAAATTATAAAAGGCTTAGGCGAGACTAGAACCTGCGACACCCTAACATTCGTTGCATCCGCTTAGCCATCTACACCACGGCTCACTTAAACAACAGAGTAGCGAAAACGATTGAAATTCGCCATATACGAAAGAAACACTAAAGCAGTGGCTGAAAATACAAATACAATTCAAAGACAATTCTAACGCAATTCAAAAACAATTGTGATTCTTAGAATTTGCACGCATAGCAACATAGAAAACGGTCCAAGATTTTTTGTGTGTATATGTGCACACGCATACGAAAATTGATTTGCATTGCTCAAGGTTGCTTGCATTTCCATTGTTATTTTAATTGTTTTAAAATTTTTAAAATATATAATGGAATGTAATGAGAGTTTCAGCATGATCTACATATTCTATTTGACATTTTAGGTTTTTTTTTAGAAATCATAACTCTTTTACAATTAGCTTTACATGCCCAAATATGTACATACATATGTATGTATGTACAGCCACACGCTGATCTGCGATTGTACACATATACACACAAACATACATACATATGTACATATGTATGTATGTGTGCCCGCAATGCGTCTTGCTTTGTCGCTGCCTTGCTTGCTGCGCCACATGGGTTTTGATGAGAAAACTTTTTAGACTAATAATTCTGTTTCTAGATGGACAATCGTATTGATTTCTTCAGATTAAGATTATGATATTCATATCTTTATGTCAAACCAAACTGTATGTCTCTAGTATTTGAAATGCATTTTTCACACATTTGGGGGTGTGGGGGCGAATTGGGGACCGGAACCCAAAATCTGACAAAAACCGAAATTGTATTAAATTGGTATCTATATATATGCTGAAGACTTGGAGACTCTAAATCTAAAGATGAATTAGTTAGAATTTTATAACTGGTTCCCGATAAATTCGTTTATCGATAACTTTGCAAATATACGAGTTATCGAATTTCTGAAACAAACTCGTACTGCGCGCGCAATATACGGTCCTAACACAAAAAGAATGAACTCTCTAGCTTTTGTATCTTCGGAAATCGACGCGTTCAAACATACGGGCAGACAGACAGACGGACAGGCGGACATGGCTATATCAACTTTTCTCGTCACCCTGATCAAGAATATATATACTTTATGGGGTCTGCCACGCCTCCTTCTGCCTGTTACATACTTTTAACAAAACCATTATACCCTGATTTCCCATTTTCAATGGGTTCAGGGTATAATGAACTCTCTATCTTCGAAAATCGACGCGTTCATACATACGGACGGAAGGACAGACGGACTGACGGACATGGCTATATCAACTTTTCTCGTCACCCTGATCAAGATTATACATACTTTATGGGGTCTGCCACGCCTCCTTCTGCCTGTTACATACATTTAACACAACTATTATACCCTGATTTCCCATTTTCAATGGGCTCAGGGTATAACAAGTGCGAATGTTGCAGTCGGCCGCCACGTTCACGGTCCAAAAACAGTTGGGCCATATAACTTATAGATCTTTCTCTAAAGCAGATTGTCATTTTGCGTTTTGATGATTACGCAAGTATTCCGGAATGTTTTGCTATATTTTCGATTTGCCACTCTACCACTTGACGTGATTATTAATCAATGTCCAAAGGAAATCAATCTCAAATCTCTTCTAATATTGCCAGAGACTTTATATTAGGAAATTATATTTGAGAATACCCTCTTCAGAGAAAATGTTAAAAGTTGATTGTACAAGCTAAACAAGTAAGAAGGATCTAGTCGAGATGGCTCGACTAGGAGATACCCTGAACCCTGCTAAAAATTGATACTCTTCTTCTTAACGCACTTATGAGCGCGCGCTCTGCTGCACTTTGGACGCTTATAACTCAATTTTTAGATGGACGATCCTTTTTTCAGAGTAGATTAAGAGTATCTAAATGTATCTAGTATTTGAAATGAAGGGCGCGTGGCATCCAAAATCTAAAAGTCTGCGTATCCATAATATCTATCTAAATATATAAAGTTGAAGTCTTTAGCTAAAGAAGTTATGCTCTAGAAACCTAAAATATGTGAACGAATTTTCGAATTTGGAAATGGGATGAGTTATCGAAACAACAAAATAAACTCATACTGCGTAACTAACATACGAGTGTTCATGTGAAATTTCAGCTCTCTAGCTTTTGTATTTTCCGAAATCATGACGTTCATACAGACGGACGAACGGACGGACAGACGGACAGAAGGACAGACGGACAGGGTTAATCAACTTATTTTTTTATGCTGATCAAAAATATACATACTTTATGGGGTCTGCGACGTATCCTTTTGCCTATTACATACATTTTCACAAAACCATTATACCCTCTGACATGGAGCCCTCATACTCCCATTGAGGGCATTGTAGGTCGATAAAAAATCTGTGATTTTCACATTATTGGATCGTAAGCATCGTTATCATAGGACTGGCCTACTGGCCCACTGTGGGCTGGAAATACTTATTTCACGTTTTTGTGTATGTTGGCAATGCCCCCAGAAACTTTTCGATCATAACAAATTCATTCACAACATAAGGGACGCGATCTGATATAGAGGAGATATCGGAATATCGCATTGTTAATACCTATACAATTTCAATGAAGCTTCGGACTCTCAAAGCAATATGCAGAACTAAACAATTTATAATAGAATTATATGTATGTATAGAATCCTAATTAAATTAATTTAAATCAGATGTGCTGATGGTGTAAGGTACCATAACTAATGTACCAACAATGTACTAAAGATGTTTAAAATCTAAAAATGTTTTTATTTAAACCTATTTATAAATTCATTCCATGAGGTCTACAAATAGTTATCACAAGATGACAATCCTCTGGACCCTAATTATCATCCTCAAACTCTCTACTGCAATTGGAATGAATGTGTCCGTCTATGGTCATGGAAAATTTCGCATTGTAAACGGACTGCCCATTCCTATTTGGATGGCTCCTTGGCAGATTTCGTTACAACGACAGGATGGTCATTTATGTGGCGGCTGTATTTTGACCTCTTCTGCAATTGTAACTGCCGCACATTGTGTTTCTTCGATTCAAGCTAACCAATTAAATGTTCGTGCAGGATCGACATATTGGAATAATGGAGGACAGTTCGTACATGTTCAAAGTATTACGCAGCATCCAAGGTATGATGCGAATTATAACATAAATGACGTGGCCATTTTGCATTTAAGTACGCCACTTATATTTAATCGCAACGTAAATCCGATTGAACTTGCAAGTGAAACACCCGCAGAAGGAGATCTTGTGTTTGTTTCCGGCTGGGGTTATATGAATGAAGGCGTTCATATCGCTTCACCTAATTTACAATATGTGAATCTCCAAATGATTAGTCCCGACGATTGCAGAAATTCCGGGTACGCTACAACAGAATATCTGATTACTAAAGGCATGATCTGTGCTTTCGGCTATGAAAAAGATTCATGTCAAGGGGACTCTGGCGGCCCGTTGGTTGGCAATGGAAAACTTGTTGGTATTGTTTCATGGGGCATCGGATGTGCTAGAAAGGAGTATCCAGGAGTGTATACTGATGTGGCATACTACCGGAACTGGATATTAACAGAAGTGAACAGAGTAAATGAAAAAAAAAAAAAAAACCAAAAGTCCAAGTAAAAAATTTAGTCAAGGGTGACCCACTGGAAAAACCCCATGATTAGGTCAGATTTGGGTTTTTAGATCAACTTCATAGCTTGTATCTAGCATAAACGTATACAAAATAAAATAAAAATTGTATAACTTGGACTTTCATATTCTAAAATATGAGATACCATGAACCCTGCAAAAAAAAATAATATTCTTCTTCTTTACGCATTTTCTTTACCCATTTTTAATGGGTTCAGGGTATAACAAGTAAGAAAGCACTAGTCGAAACTGCTCGACTACGAGATCCCCTGAACCCTCCGATAATACTATTCCAAGAATTATTCGATTCAAACACGCACAGACACACGCTGATCTATGCTTGTACGTATGTATGTGTGTGCCACGTGAGCTATGTTGCGAGAACTTATTTGATTAATAAATCTGTTTCCAGATGAACATAAGTAATAAAATTAGCAAGTAAGAACGTTGCAGTTAGGCGAAACTAACTGCGAAATACTCTGTTCCCATAGGTGCATCTTATTTATTTAATAAAAATATAATTAACGAAATATTTCGGCAATTAGCAAAAGTACATGGCAAGCAACAAACGTTTTTCCTTCACATACCTACAGATTTTTACATGTACACACTATACGAGTATACACACTATTTTCTATGTATACATACAAAAGTTTGGATGCCAGAATATTCTAAGAATTGTGACTGAATTGGGAATTTTTCGATGGTTACTTTAGTTTTGTCAAAAGGCGCTCTAGCAATGCCTTATTTGGTTTTAGTTAACAAGGCCCAGGTCAGGGCAGTGGCGCTGGTGGTAAGCGCTATGCAAGCTATACTTAGGTGCGTGGGTTCGAATCCCGCAGAAAACTTTTTTTCAAAAATTATTTATTTTTTGTTTTTTTTTTTTTTTTTTTATATTTGTATATTTATTATAAAATGCTTGCTGCCAATTGATAATCATTTTTAAACATAAGCATATGAATTGTGCATTTAAGTAAAAACTAGAACTGCTTTATGCTTTCCGATTTGCGACGCTGTGTGGCAGGCAGTTTTTCTATACATGCATATATGTATGTATGTATGTATATGTACGTGTATACACATCCAAAAGTGTATACATATTGCAAGAATTGCGATTGTATTGTTTTGTGTCGTCACAAGCTGCTGATCAGCTGGTCAGCTGGTTATTAATCGAAAACTTTTAAATTGTATTTTTAAATTCATTAATATTATTATATTTATGCTAAAATGCTTTCTGCCATCATAGCAATTGCTACTAAGCTATTATATGCATGAATTATGCAGTTGGCCACAACAAACTTCTTTGCCGATTTGCCACGCCCCCAGTGGGCGTAGACGCATAATTTTTGCCAGTTCTTAGAAAGAGCCGAGGCTAACATGGCTGCAAAATTTGGTTGCTTACATTCCAAAAATGCGAAAATTACAGGATAGTTTTCGATATGCCACGCCCCCAAAGAGGCTGAAAAATTATTTTTGGGTCATCGATAGAGGAGGACATTAGTAACTGAACCATCCAAATTTCAAGCTTCTAGCTCTAAAACTGTAGGAGATATAAACGTTTGCGGTTTGCCACGCCCCCTATGGGCGTAGATATATCTACCATAGCTTATTGGTCTTGGGTTGTCAACCCGAGTATGCATGCAAAATTTCAAGTCTCTAGTGTCAATAGTGTTCAAAATATAGCACAATTTTAAAAATCACTATATATTCAGGTCGGATTTGCCACGCCCCCAATGGGCGTAGACATATAGCTTTTTGATCGATCTTCTTAGAATCATAACATTAACTCACATGCAAAATTTGAGCGTTCTACCTTTAACGGTGTAGAAGATACGTATTTCCCGATTTGCCACGCCCCCAATGGGCGTAGATGTATCCGCCATAGCTTTTTGAACTTGGGTTGTCACCCCGAGTATTCCAAGTATATTCCAAATTGCAACTCTCTTGCTCATCATCTAGTATGATAACTTAACTATGGGCGGAAGAGTTTTCCGATTTGCCACGCCCCTAGTGGGCGGATCGGGAAAATTTTTACACTTTATAATTTTTACACTTTATATATGTTTAAAATTTCAAGTCTCTAGCTCTAATAGCGCCGAAAAATATTGCGTTCATATGGACAGACGGACAGACGGACAGACGGACGGACATTGCACAAACCCAATATATTTTTTTCCCCTTTTTAAGGGAACAGAGTGTAATTATGATCTTGAGCGAGGCGCCTGCAATGCGTACATACATGCATGCAACCGAATATCAGCGTCTAGCTGCGTGCGTGTGTGTTCATGTATAGTTTGTTACGCGTGCAGAAACAAAGCGGAGAATTCTTAGAATATTATTCGTTCGAAGAGTCCAGGGCATCTCGTAGTCGAGCAGTCTCGAATTGAGCTCTCTTCTTATTCATTACATCGCTGCGTTTTTCGCTGCAACTAAGGGATGACATGTTTATTGCGTAGAGTCAGACAACGCGCAGGTTATCGACTTTTGCCTATTTTTAATGCATTTACATATGTATGCATATGTATTACATACATATGTTCATGCTTGAAAAGTACTGAAAAATGTTCGACACGGATCTGTCAAACAAATAGTTATTTTACTGAATCTGAATCGACAATCTACCCAACCATTTCTGAACGATCAGTTGATCAGGCAGACAACAGATTGTAAGTTTGCGCAAAATCAACACCTGGAATGCATTCCTCCTGTGCGACTCCAATTTGCGGATATGATATTGACTCAGCATGTCTGTTTCCGCTGAAATCCGAAGTACGAAAAAGTTAGATAGATAGAAATCACAGGGCGATACAATATTTTTGCGTATAGACCCAAGGCTGATTTGAAGAATAAGTTCTCACAGTCGAATGAAAATGCTATATTAGCTTAGTGAAATCGTTCAACTAATGACAATTAATGCTTGTCCTCACAAAAAATATCCAATGCTTGCTTATATATAATTTCTCATGTTTGACAAGGGCTCAATTACATCGAAATAGAATCGAAATCATTTTAATATTACTGTGAAGCAGGAACAGCAAAAATTTACTTCAAATTTTAAACTTTACAAAAGCCATTTTATGATCCAAGGATGCCTAATATTCTACAGTGTCAGCTAAATACACCTAATCCCATGCTGGGCAGACTCTTTTTGAATCGCTATCTGCTCGCACTCTGGCTCTGTTTCCTGACCGAGTATCAGCTGTTGGGTGTTTTTGTGCTACACCAACGAATGAATCTCACCAATCCAATAGACTGGCTGTTCGAGTTGCTGAACCAGGTAGTATTCTCCTTTTGTACAATAGCAAGAATGCAGCTGGTGGGTATCCACTTGGTCGTCTATAGCCTGCTGCTGTGCCGCCTACACGAACAGTTTCCCACTTGTCACAGGTGGCGGTTGCAGCGCCTGCAGAAAGAGCTGCCGGTTAAGCTCAGTCTGCTAGTTATTCTGATCAGCTTGGGCTTCTGGAGCAGCTGGGTATATCTGCAGTATATGGTTGGCCAAAACGTTGATGTGGACGTCAGCTATATGGGATACTATATGCTGGCGAATGGTGCCTTCTGTGGCCTCGTCTATTTTCTAACTGAGCACTTGCTCCTTGGCAACGAAGTGTGGCCTCTGCCCTTGATACGAATAGAGAGTACCACATGGCAATGCCTACGCTGGCGTCATTTCGACTTACGTCGCAATCTTTCCCGATCTGTGCTCTATACGGTTGGCTTTGCGATCTTCTACTGGCCCAACATGAGCGGTAACTACCTAGCCGGCTGCCAGCTACTTTATCTATCCAGCTGCATAACCGCACTGATCACTATCAAGCTGCATGCTATCAAGCGAGTCTTTGGCGCAATAATGCATCAGGAGTTGCCGCTAACTTTTCAGGTGCAGCAGGAGCAAGGACTGTTCGCACTGAAGCCGCAATATGCACAGGATCGGCTACTATCAATGTCCTCCGTGCTAGGTGAGGACAACCAGCTACATGGCATCAAACTACAGGCAGCTAGGGACTTCTATATGATCGCGTCAAGGCCAAGCGGCGAGGTGCGCAATCTATTTCAACTACACGGCATTTTGCGCAAGAGGGCCCTGAACTGGGAAGCATTACGCTGTGTACTCCTGGGAAACATAGCACAGTTTACTCAATCGCTGAACGAATGCCTAGCTGCGCCTGAAGAGAACGCCAAGCAAACAAATACGAGTTGCCATCCCGGCATGCGACGTCTGGGACCACCTGCAGTAGAAACAAAGTTTTGGAGTCGGCGTTGCAGCAGCCTTGAGCCACCACCGCCAAAACCCTTGTTCAAATCGCTCTTGGAACAACTAAAGCTCCAGCTGCAAAGCTGTCAGCTGAAATGCTCCTGCAACTGCTTACCTGACGAAGCCACACAGTTTTTGAGATCGGATAAGGAAGATTGCGAGCTGTGTGTGGGCCGCCCTTTGGTCTGGCTGATACCAGGACTCGTTTGTATAAGCATACGCATTTTGGAAGAGGAAAGACATGGTTTGCTACAACAGGATCTAGAAATGATCTTTAATGCTCTCACCGGCTTGAAAAAGCAGATCGCCGATCTTCTCGCGGTGCTGCATCTGCGAAAACAAAACCCATGTAAAACCCTTAATGTGCTCTCTCAGACGTTGACGCTTTCTCTGAACAAACTAATCTATTACTTTAACGAGTATAATTTCATATTAAGCGATATGCAATTTCCAACACTCTAAAAAATCACAAATAAACCAAGTAAGAAGGCTCTCTCGACTACGAGATACCCTGAACCCTGCAAAAAAACTAATACTCTTTACCCACGTATAAGCGCGTATGGGTTTGGCCATACTTTGGACGCTTAATTCTTAACTAACCTTAACTCCATTTATAGATGGACGATCTTTATGAAACATTCAGAATATATTATTAGCACTAAAATGTGTATACTTGTCTCTCTCACGTTTTTTTTTTTTTTTTTTATTTGGGGGATGGGGGCGAATTTGAGGCCGGTATCTAAAATCTAACATATCTATCGAAATCGTGTTAAATTAGTATCTATATATGCAGAAGACTAAAGATGAACGAGATATAATTTTATAACTGATTCTCAATCAATTTTAAATCGTTTATTGCAGGCGTGTCACAAATCACTAAGAGCCACCTTTATAGCCGTTATATAGTCAGCCAAATTGGAAAGCATCGATTTAATATTACATTTTTCTGCTTAAAGCGTAAGTATTCAATGGTTATTTATTTGTATTTCTGTATTCAATACAATAACGTCTTCACAATAGTGTCAATTCTGAAATATGTATTCAATTTATATACCTAAACTAACTTAAAAATTCCAATGCTGAGCGCTCATAGATATTTATATATTATTATAATTTTATATAATTAAATGTGTCTATTGAGTTTTGTACAACTAATCACCATATATCACAGTACAAGAACGACAAGTACGAAACATATTATTTATAATGGAAACACCGACCTATATGAGGTTAAGAAGTCGAGTTGTACCATTAAGTCCACCTCATAGGAGAGTTGGAGAAGGGAAAATCGACTTCAGAACTCAAAGTCGAGCTAAGGCAAGTAAGAAAATTAAAGTCAAAAATGAGTGCTTTAGCATGAAGATGAGCGAAGCCGGCCATGAGGATGACAAAAGTGAAAGTGAAGACTCTGTGATTTTCGTATCAAATTCACGAGATCCTTTAGAGTATATCGACTTAACCAAGCGTGAAGACCAATATTAACGTAAGTTTTACTGCGTACTTTTCCCAGACCTAATGCTTTTTCTTATACCCTAAAGCCATTGAAAATGTTAAGTAAAAATGTGTGTAACAGTCAGAATAAGGCGTGGCAGACCCATAAAGTATATATACATTCTTAATCAGTGCGTCGAGCTGAGTTGATATAGCTCTGTCTGTCTGTCGATCCGTATGAACCAGAGATTTACATAAGCTAAAGAGCTCTAATTTTATATGTATATGCTCGTGTAGTATATATTCATTTTATTTTTGAAACCGCTCCCTTCGACCCAAATTTGAATGCTATCATTACGTTCAGAAAGTTTCATGAATATAATCCATCCAAAAATCAATTTGTAAGCATCCAAAATTTAGCCCAACTGCATCCAAAGCCACAACATCAACGGTTCAGGGGATCACCTAGTCGAGCAGTCTCGACTAGAGCACTCTTACTTGTTGAATTAAAGATCAATATCCATATGTTTTTCCGATTTTGATATTACAGAAAGTCGACATAATTTGTTGAAGTTATAATCTAATTAAGTTACTTGCCTAAAAGACTAATGAAGATAGCATTTAAAAAATTGGAGCTTTAGTCACAAATGGAGTGGAGCGTTTCAGCCGGCGAATTATATTTATATTATCAGGTACTTGGTTCGAACGCTTTGTAGCTCATGGGACCTCAAGACATAAGAAGCAAAAGCAAATGTGAGAATGATCATCTAATTGCATTTATACAAATCCTTCGAGAAGCATTAAATCCTCTTTAAACTCTGTTATGTTATCGCCAGACTATTTATTAGTAATCAGCATTCCGCCATTTATGCAGTCAGCAGTGTATGCACCTTTTGCCAGGCTGTGGCGCCTTCACGTATGCAACAAGTTTTTGCAGCTACACGCAAGTTGACATTTCGGCTCGGTCTCATAAATTTCATCTGGCAGCTCCTAAAACCCGTCATGCTACCGCCCCGGCCGACCCATCGCCTCGACAGATAAAAACTGAAAAACAGAGAGCACAAAACGCTGCCGCAAGCCGCAAACATGCTGAAAAAAAAGCCACTGGACATTGAAGCAATGTGCGGTGTGGCCGGGTGAGCAGAGAGTGAAGGGGGGTAGGGGGGGGGGGGGGGGGGGGTGTGTAGATGGAAAGGGGCGACGCTGCAAGTTCTAAGCACGTATCAAGTGTGGGCCAAACTTTTAATTTGCACAGCGTCCCGGTGGGGGCTGCCAGCCTAGAGCCTGACTGACGCTGAGTGACTGTCAGGCTTGTTAGTCCCTTTATAGCCCGGGGTGCGCCTTGCTGTCTGACAATGTCATCAGTTGCAGCTGACGCAGCAGCAGTAGCTGCAGCAACACTGATACTGCCTCCAACACAGACGGCAACTTCTGCCCCTGGCCAAGCCCAGTAGTTGTAGCTATAGCTGGAGCAGTGCAGCGACCGAAGCTGTGTCAGTGGCAGCTCCAGTTGTTCTCCTCATTTTTTTGCGTATGCCTTTCGAATGTCAGATTGTTTGAAGCCCAATGACAATGCCTACCTACAATGTAAAAGTATGTAAAGTTGCCACGAAAGGTAGCAGAAAACTTATTTAACAAAAATGCCAATTTCGAAATAAAAAAAATGATAAATATAAATATCGCTCTACATATCAGCATTTGGTAATATAAAAACATTCCTCAATTCCATTTTGTGCGGTTTTGTTTTTAATTAATTAATAAATTAGTTAATTAATATTTTAATTACTCTGAATTACTGTGCAATTGTCTGAATAGTTTTTAAAATTTGTCAAATCGAATGGGAACTTTAACAGTTTCTTTAAACTTGATTAAGAGTAAACAAATGTCGTTAACAACCGAGCTTAAGCTCATTGCACAGCAGCGGGTGCCACTGACATATGTGTGCGTAATCAACTGTATGTGTGTGTGTGTGTGTGTGTGTGTCTCACTGGCAGATAAAGCGACGCTCAGCGCTCACTCAGACGCTGTCAGTTAGCCCGGACTGGTCAGTCAGGCAGTGAGTCGAGGCAGTCAGCCAGCCAGTCAGTCAGTCCGTCTGTCAGTTAGTCAGTTGGTCAGTCAGCAAGTGCGTTGATTTTCAGTTTGCTTCGCACCATCAACAATTTCATAGCCTACTCATGCGTCATTTGCGCCGGGTGGTGTTAAGTCCGTTTGGATTTTTGTTTTGTTGATTGCCGCACGCCTCAATGACATTTCATTTATTAAGTGGCGCTGCCTCCGTTTCTTGTTTATTTCTCTTTTACTTTTACCATATATGAGTATTTCGTCAACTCAGCGTGGCCAGCAATTAACTATGCAATACGCTGACCTCACCACCTGCAACTCCAACTCCAACTCCAACGCCAAGTCCAACTCCAACCCTGACTCGAGCACCTTGTGATTGTGTCAGAGCCCAATCCAGGGACCGCTGGAATCGAAAATGCCGCATCATGTTGCCGCTGACTGGCGCCTTTGATTTGTTTTGCAAGTGTGTTGTTGTTATATCCGCTACAAAGGAATTTGCATTTCAAATGAATTACTACGCCCCGGAGAAATATCAAACCAAAGGCAACAAAGAGCGGGGAAAAAACAAGTGGAATCATGTTGTGAACAGGAGCTGTGCCTGCTGAAATATAAATGTTAATCCAGGCAGCGTCGATTGCAAAACGTTCAGCGCTGTTGACAGCATCGTCCCGGACAACATGCGGCGCCCAACACCCTTTGGTGCACACAATCCGATGAGCAACCCATTGGCCAGAGCCTGGGCAGAATGTCAACGGCTTTTTAATTGATTTTCATGGGCTGCAGTTTTTGATTGTGCTGATTGACGCATCAAATGAAGTGACTTCAGGGTTCGAACTGGGATGGGGGCCTGAGCCGGGGTCTGAGTCCGAGTACTTAGTCAGCGTCTGCTACTGTCCCTGATCCTGACCCTGTTGCCATATCAGTAGCTGCGCAAACAACACTCCTCCACACCCACACTCACGCACGTGGCTCTGTGGCTCACACACAGCAGACATGAAGCCGGCAGTAATTAAATTTGTCAGTCACACAAAACGTTGCTGCAGCGCCCAAAGAAGTGGCAAAGTGTACAACGCCTCGTATGCGTGATGCGATTGCATACGATGCTATGAGCATACGTGTTTGCGAGTGTGTGTGTGTGTGTGTGTGTGTGTGTGTGTGTGTGTGTGCGTGAGTGTGAAAGGGGTTCTCTAACAAACAATGCATGCCACTCTGTCTCCAACAGAGTTTGATAAGTAACCAAGCCATAAGTGTGAATTAAAAGCTTGTTGAACTAAGAATATCGCACACCCATTGAATACTTTCGAGAAAACTCAAACTTCTCTTGGTAGCCGTGCACATAATAATGTTTGTGAAATAGATATGTATTATGGAAATATATGAAAAGAATTTTAAAAGTTAAATAATGAATAAATAAAAAATTCTATGAAACTTAACAATCAATATTTAAACAATCAAAAATTACTTCTATTATTTGAAAATGCCCATTTAAATCAAATAAACATTTTTAAATTTAATTAATTTCTTACTTGATGACATTTAGTATATAAACTATCTTAATAGATACGCAAATACTTGATATCCAACATACCCCAGCGGCCTATTTTCAGAGGTATATCGATATAAGCATAAGATGGGGCCAAGTTGAATACTGGCTGGTTGCTACCGCTTTTTGTTGTTATTGAACTTTAATTATTGCATTCTGGATTTTGTTCGTCCTTTTTGCTGTTGCTACAGCTGAAAATTAATATGGATACAGCCAAATACCCAAAATACACACACAGACACCCATAGACAGAGGCTGGTAGACAAACAGCTGCACATGCGTCGCTAATGAGCCGCTTTTTATCACTGCCGTCCACTTGGCTGGAATTTGGTTTATGCCCAGGTATTCAAGTCCAAGTCACAGTCGCCTACTCGCCCACTCACCCACTCGCCCACTCACCCACTCACCCACTCACCCACTCGCTGGAGATAGCAAACGAGGAGGCGCGTCCAAATATTGCACAATGCTGAAGCCAAAAAATTTGAAATCGGAGACGCAATTTAAAAATCATTAGAAAAACACATTAAGCGTAAAAAATTAATGAGCAGCCTGTGTCAACAGCGCAAAGGCAGCCAACAGTCAGCCAGGATATCAGGATATGAGCCAAAAATACCTTCAGCTATATATTTTATACATACCTCTGTGTGTGTGCGTGTGTGTGTGTGTGTGGGTGAAAGAGTGTTTGTCTATACCGCAGCTGCAGTGCGACCAAGCTGCAGCGGAGCGTCTAAGACATTGGCTCCTGTGCTCGGGCTGAAGTGAATTGCAAAAAAGACCCGAAACAGCGGTAAAAAAGGAAATTCGTAATAAACGGTAGCTGCACCCATGGCAGGATGACGACTTCAATGGACTCGCCGTCGCGTTCCAGGCACGCTAATAGGGCTCTGTATAGGATATGCCACAGCGGAAGACATGGGCGTGCCATAGAAATCGATTGTTGAGGGGGTCAGAAACAATTAAATGACAATTCTATTATCAGAGATTGACATGCAGCCAAAACCAACAAAATAATGTGAATATAACAAGTTAATGAAGATATTTCAAATAATGCAAGTAAAAGTATATATGTAAGTAAATATTTAATATACTAGTAAATCACTGTAAAAAAGATATATGTATAATAATAGAAGAAAGCAAAAAAGCAAATAAGACGTTTATTTGTTGTTATATATTTGAGTTACATATTCACAATCTAAAGTAAATAATATATTATATATTATTTTATTTTAATTTTTATAATAAAACTGCTCGAACAAATATATATACTTATAACAATATATTTGTCACACATATTGCCATAAATCCATAAAATATAAAAACTTAAACTCAAAGCTAAGCTAAATAGGTTTGTATATGGCTATAGTAAGGAACCAAAAATGATAATATATGAAAATTGTATACAAATTGAGATCAGCTTATCGAAAGGTGAAACAATGTCAGTAAGGACTCTTTACTAAAATAATATATCGCAATTTAATTCTTGTACAGTATCAATACCAGCAGCAAATAGTTTTCGAAAAGTTTAAACTTCACTTAGCAGAGTCTAAACCCAGCAAACCGCTCAACACATGTCCAACTACGCCTATGGCCTCAGATTGGAGGGGGCCCTGTCGGTCGCTTGCCAATGTCTACAATGTCGTTTACTTTGCCTAACAATATTTAGTTAGCCAACAAAAGCCGTGCACACACCCAAACTCACACCCACACCCACTCGCACACTGCACGCAACAGTCTGCGGATGAGGCAGGCGAACTTCTTGCCTTGGGCCTTGGCCAAACTCCTCTGGAGAGCCGTCTGTAGTTTTGGTCTAACAACTCATTTGGCACTCATGAGTAGGTCAGGCCGTTAAGGCCCAGCAGTCGCACATACATATTTGGCGACATATCCTGCGAGCCTTTAAATTGTCCGCCAATCGCAATGCTTGTCACGTTTTAGCCAGCGTTGAAAAGTCAGGCCAGAATGAAGAGGGCAGATTGTGAGAAACGGAAGGGAAGGGCGGGCAGCTACAAGTTTTTGTGTGCTTTTGTGCGTGCCTGGCCGGATGTGCCTAGGAGGATATGCGTCTTTGTCGTAATTACCTTGACTCGACTGCCACATTTGATGCCGCTCGCTGGCGCGCAAATCCCAGACGCTGATAAAGAGCGTCCACACACACACACACACACGTTCGTTGTGATTGCGGCTACAACAGGTGTGTGCGCTCGTGTTTGTGTGTGTGTGTGTGTGTGAGTTATATCTGCTTCTAATTGCCGCTAAGTGCCATTGAAATCCTTGGCCATTGCCATTTTGATACTGGGTATTTTGTCATAAATAATTAAGACCGGCAGCGACAATTTAAAGAGCTAACTGAGCGCGGCGGCCACGAGGACCGCATGGTCAAAGTGCTTTTGGTCAGTTGACCACTTAAGCACAATGCTTTTGCATTGTACCTGGCGCGCCCATTTTCGGGTTATTTTCGGCGGGCCATGCACGTTTGCCACCTGCTCGTGCAACATGGCCTCAGCTCAGTCTCGCTCTCTGTTATATGCGTGTGTGTGTGTGTATGTGGCTCCATTGCCATGCCGTGTGGACCGTGTGGACTAGCTGAAATGCAGCTAACGAACCGCAATTGCGGTCACATTTCATGAGAGCGCGCACGTCGCCCTCTGGGCGCAGACACACATACACTGATTCAATTTGCAGGCTGCGACAGGCTTTTAGTGCAAGCTTCACCCACACAGCAGCAACAGCAGCGGTAGCCCCGGCACCAGCAGCAGCAGCAGCAGCAGCAGCAGCAACAGCAATATCAGCAACAGCAACATCAGCAACAGCTACACCACAGCGCATCTCCCTGTCAAAATGGGCCAAAACTCAACGAATGTCTGTGGATATCATCAAAATTAGCTCGTTTGGCGAGCAGGAAGGGTTTTACTGCACAGTGAAAAGCTGCTGCAACGCACACACACACACCCAAATACTGTGTGGGCCACATATGTATACGGGCTGCTACATGCCCCATTGAAAGCTAGCATCCAACCGCAACTACGCTTCAGCGAAAAACTTGCAATAGCAACAGGTTTATGGCAAGCCAATTAACTAGACTCGATATTTGTATACAAACATATATATATATATATATATATATATATATATATATATATATATATATTGGTTTTATCGTTTATCGATTGAAACCCTTGAAACCCCACAATTATAACAATATATCCATCCCATACATTCTTAATGCTAGAGTATCCGAATATTCCCCCAAATTTATAAAAAGAAAAGAAAAAAAATACGAGACGTTTAGATAGATTTGGCATTATAGATAATCCATCCACAAGATTTAATCAACAAATAAATTTATATAACATTGTCAAATTTCAGATAATTTTACTAAACATATATATTAATTAGAGACCGCAAATAACAGTTATGATTTTTAAAAAAATCAAGCACAAAAAAAAAATAACCAGGAAGAGTTGGATAAAAAGGCATATAGTTATTTTTTTTACGGCGAACTCAAAAAAAGGATAAACTTTTACTTGCAATTTTTAATAAAAAATTGGTTTTTAATTATTAAAATTGATTTTTATGATAAAAATCAAAAATAATTATTACAAATCAATTTTTATATAAAAATCAAATCATAACTTTTATTTTCAATTTTTATTATAAAAATCAAAAATAAAAGTTGGGATTTGATATTTATATACAAATTGATTTGTAATAATTATTTTTGATTTGTATCATACAAATCAATTATAATTAAAAATAATTTGTTTTTAATAACTCACAAAATAATTATTATTTCTTAATTTTTTTTATAAAAATTATAACTGTTACGGTCCCTGATATTAATAGCTAAATTAGGATTAGGTAGTTTAATAAGAAATTTAATTTTTTTTGGTACAGAACAGAAATAAATCAAACCCAGAAACCTTAAAATGACTAAGAATTCTATTCCCACAAAGCAAACAGAAATGTAAGTAAGTCACTTATGAGTAGCCCACAATTTACAATACATCCAGCTATTTTATATGCCCATATTCGAGGCCAATAAGGTTACCCGTCCGCCCTTGTGGGAGAGTGTAAGCTGTTTCATGTTTACGTACTCGTTACGCAAAATGTAATGCCCAATTAAGCCGTAGTAGATCATAAAAAAAAGCTAAACTAGTTGCTATATTAAACATTAATGTCAAAGATGCCAACAATAATTATGCAAATTTCACATAGATGTGTGTGTGTGTTGTGTGTGTGTGTGTGTGTGTGTGTGTGTGTGTGTGTGTGTGTGTGTGTGTGTGTGTGTGAAACAGCAAAGACACGAACCTTGACAGCAGCGACACTTACTGGCAAGCAATTTGCAGGCTGCGTCTGCTACGTGCTAAAGGAAATGGCACCTTTCAACCATTCCACCAACCCTCCCCACTCACCCCCCACCCATCGACTGTACCTTAAACACCCGAGCAGTGCGATACGAAGACCACTCAACCCGCCCACACAAACGTAAGCGCATTTTAATGATCTCATTTATGCTAATCTGCAAACGGTTAAATCTGTGCACGCCACAGCCACACGGTGGCTCCAGACAGAGCAGCAGCAGCAGCAGCAGCAACAACAACAACAGCAAGGGGCCACCGGCTGCTAATGCTAATGAAGTCTAATTGAATTTCGGACACTTGACACGTCGCACAATCTGATCTTTTCAGAGGCGTCCAGAGCAAGCTCACCATGTGCACAGTAGGCGTGGCATACAGAATTTAAAGCCTTTAAGGCACAGGCCCAATACTAAAAAAACCAATAAACCCACAAACACGCCCGTATGCGTATTCATTTGCAAAGGTTATATATAAAATTATGAGCTCAATTTGAAGTATTCTTACTTTCAATTTCGACCGGGAATTGTAAAGAACTTAGAATAGACAAGAGCATAAAGACAGCAAAAGATGTCAGAGGAAGAGAGATAAATATACCAGCAAATCCAGCATAGCCGTAATATGTAGTAAAAACAATCTAAACCTCACACGGGTTTCCTATTTAACCTCATTGCAAAGTTCATGTTAAGTGTAAATTTTAGGTTTAGCGCATGTCAGATATGACCATTGGCTTATAACAACCTGAATGATCCCACCTAAATTTCAACTATATACTTTTTGCTTTTAGCTATATTATCATAATTTGTATAAAGACTACAGTTGAAATGCAGCCAACATTAATAGAAGTTCATTAACCTCAATATAAAGTGTGTGTTTCACTTGTCTAACATTTCCCTTTAATAATTCAAGTGTTTTGTCTATTTGTATAACTCGTGAAATGAAACTGAAATTTGAAATTACATATTTAATATCGTATATTATACATAAATAGACATATGTACATAGATACATATCATATATCACCGAGGATCGACTTAGAGATTGCTTTCTGATAGATAGATATATGTACATACTTCTATTTCGAATCAACTTTGCAGTATATGTATATAATACTATAACATAATTTAATGAAATGTTATAATTCATTTCTACTGAACATAACTCCCCAGCATTGCTTCTAAAATTCCCATTACTACAGTCAGCCTGTGAACTTGCTTTGATGTGGAACTCTGGAATGAAACACTCACTCAAACTTTGTCAAAATGGGAACAACCCAAAGGTTCCGACACGACGTGTGTCGAGACAACATTTGCGTTTTTGCGGTTGCGGCTGCAGCTCAATCCGCCAGTCCGTCAGTCGCCCCATCGGAAGGCGGGGGAGAGAGATCGAGTGAGAGTAAGAGAGAAGGGCGGGCGATAGGGGGATGACAAAATTTGCTATGCATTTAACCGCATTGAAATTTTCTCGTAATATTTGATTTGATTTTTAAACAAAAAGCTGCATGTTGAACACTGTAAACTGGCTATGGGTTGGATCGAGATATGCGTCAAGTGATGACCACTGGACAGTGTTTGGTCAGTCAAGTTTGCGGAGAAGGGGCCGTGTTTAAGTATGGGGTGTGGGATGTGGGGGCTACTGTGGTATATGGGGAACTTTGCTTTTATTAGTCTGCCAACGAACCAACAACAAATCAGCATTATTTGACAACGCAGCTAATTTACATGAGTGACCAGAGCTCAGGCAATGACAGCATTGACCAGCAGAGCTCCCGCCCAGCCTCCTGGCTGCGGCCCATTGCAGCTACTGCTGCTGCTGGAAATGCCAGATGGTTTTGCGGGTGGAAAGTGGAAATTGCCAGAGCCAACGAAAAATGTCAACGTCAACTGCGGCATCGACTGCGGCTGCCCATCATGCAAATCGAAGTCGAGCAACAACAACAAATTCCAGTCAAGGCGTCATCGCAAAAACAAAAAACTTTCAAGCGACTTGTGACTTCACTTTAATTTAATTTAATTACTTCTCAACGTAAATTTCGATACTTTATTGCCTTGCGTGTACGGGCATCGCACTCAACCGCAGCTGCCTGTGCACTGAAAGCAGGAAGGAGGGAGAACACAGATGACGACAGCATCAGCATCAGCGCAGCTGGAGAACTTCCAGTAATCGTAGATGAAGGGCGGCTCGACACGAATATCAGCTAAATGGAGAAACGAGAGAAACAAATTTGAGTCTCACTTTGTACATTTTATTTTATTGTTTTTTTTTTTTTCTTATTTATTTATTTGAATTTTTGTACGTCCAGCTTGTTATTGTTATTCGCATTCATTTAAGATAACAAGACTCAGTTTCAGTGCGGCCAGGGCGAACGAGGCAGTCGCTGCGTTTGTATTTCTCTTGCAAGGCTTTGTTTTAGCTCTTTATGCTGGAATGTTTTTAGGAAAATCATATATGAAATTTACAAGTTGATTTTATATATATTTTATATATGCCGAGTAAGGAGTATTGGAATCATTTATAAGAGAGATATGTGTCGATCGCAATCTTAATTAATTAAAAATTTAAACAATCAACTACAATTTCAAATAATATCATATGTAATCTAGTCAGAATTTAATAAAATAGCAGTATCCAATATTGTAACGAACTTTTATTTCTTAACTTCCTCTTTCTGTGTTTCAAACCTAATTTGAAAGCCGCGCCTTTTAGGCGTAGCGCAGAAGCGCAGCGCGAGCAGTACATGATCCTCTGGGTTATCGGAAAGCTAGATGTATACACAGACGCACACATCGATGGGCAGAAGCTGAGCCCGCTCCGAACGACTGCCAGCTGTTGGTGATATTACATTACATTCTCCGGCGGGCAGTCATATAGATAACATAAACAAAATCCGTGGTGATCCACGACGAATCAAGAACAATAAACGGATCGCGAGAACTTTTCAAGATAAACATAAAATACATAAAAGCAATACTATATAACAGTCACTCACACGCACATACACGTGTATATATCCACATGTATTCGTGTGTGCATTTGCATATGTGCACATTCAATTTGGATAGATAGCGGCCACGATAACAAGCTGATTCCTATCTAAACTGTAACAGGTGCACAGCAGCGCAGAGCAGACGTCGTTCTGTTACCGAGATATATTAAATTGATAAGGGGCCCTCGGGAGAGCATGCACGGTGAGCACGCAGTGAGCAAAGCTCAAAGAGAGCTTCAATGTGATAGCAGGAAAGCTTCGACGGCGTCGTTGGCATAGGCGTCGGTTTCTGTGTCGCTCGCGCTCGGCTCGCTGTGCGCGGCTCGAGTTTCAATTTATTCAATTTACCGTTATAGCAGCAATTGATGAAATCGCCGACAACGACGTCAACGCCAACAGCGGCCACAACAGCGACAACGACAACGACAGAAGCAGAAACAGAAAGAGCAACAAGTGAGCTCAGTGAGACGGCATCGGCTTTACGGTGCAGCCGCGCCACATCCGCCGTCTCATCCTGGCTGTCAGAGCTCGCCGTAAGTTTTTCGAATTCGCTCGTACTCTCTTTCTCGCAGTTTGTGTGCCGTTTCAGTTGTTGCTGTGCCGCCATCGCCGGCGATCGTCGTCTCGGTCGCTCCAATCGCTCCACTTTCAGTCATTGCCACTCTCGTCAGCAACCAGCGTCCGTTATGTGTGTGTGTGTGTGTGCGCGCGCTTCTGTTATTGTTGCCGTCGCAGCTCTGTTCGTTGTTGTCATTGTAGTTGTTGTTTCCTGTAAATCTCTTTTGTCTCTGCGCCTGCCATGTATCGTAATAATGCTGATAGTTCTTTCTGTTTCATCAACCGCTTAAACGGCACCACCCACGATGAAACGCAGCAGCCGGGTGAGCACGAGCCAACATCAGCAATCCTCAACTACTGCAAACGCAAGGTACGATACTTATACATATATAGTGCAAAAATAATAAATAATAAAATATGCTAGATTCAATACTTCAAAGAGTGCGCACCCAATATAGCAGGCAAACACAATCAAATAAGACAAATATTAAGTGAACAAAACATAATATATCTACTATATACACATGTACATATATGTATGTATTTGTGTATGTACCTAGCTCATATCTGTTATTTAATTGCAAAAGTACACAGCGAGAAATCGTATTGTTTACGTTTACGATACTTAATTGCATAAACAAATTGTGTTTATTCATAAGATCTAACAAAATCATATTTATTTATTCACATTTAAGTATATCATTTTGAAAGAAGAAAAACAAAAAGTAAACATTTTTTTTATTTACGTATTTCAACACACATTTTTTACTCGAATAAGTCCTATCATATAACTACTGATCCCGTAGGTAAATAAGAGGATGGTCGAAAATATACTGTATCCTCAATTAAATATCATCCGCCAAGCACCTTTATATTGCTGCACCTCATTAGAATCATTGAAACATTACAGTTTCTGCGCCCATATGTGGCCATCCTGACCTTGGTTGGCCTCAATCCCATCTCCACGGACATGAGCAATGTGCGCGCCTGCAGCAGCTACGTCCAGGCGCTGATGGTGTTCTTCGTCCTCCTGGCGGGTTACGTCCTGCGCTACTTGTGTGGCTATCGGTGAGTGAGACAGAGGCAGAGAGAGTGAGAGAGAGAGAGAGAGAGAGGGAGAGAGAGTGATCCAAATTGAATCCAATATTGTACGTTGCTTGCAGTGGAGATCGCGGCTTCAGCACCTATCGGGACATCCGACCCGGTGGCTATGGCAACGGAAGTGATGTCTGCGGCTCCGCCTCCGACAGCAATGCACCCAACACAATTGGCGAACTGCTCTTTGGCTATGTGGTACCCAGTGTCCTCAACCTGCTGAGCTTCATCTCAGCAGTGCTTGTGTGCAAGGTGCTCGAGCACGAGCAGCTCCAGAATCTCATCGAAAGGGTCTTCCTGCTGTCCGCCAAGCCCAAGCGACTATGCCGCATGCTCTGGCTCTATTTGGGCGTGGCTCTGGCTCTGCTGCTGTTGCTTTTCAGCTACGCCTGCTGCGTCGTATTTATGCAGCAGACGCAGATCATTAAGGTGGCGTGGCTGGCCGAGGCGCTGCGCGACTGGGAGCTCTGGCTGCGCATTGGTCTCCTGAGCACCATCTTGCTGCAGGATCTCGTGGAGATCATCGTCCTGAGCAGCTACTACATTGAGTGCTACTTGCTGCGCGTGCACCTAGAGACGCTGTCGCACAAGTTGCTGATGCATTCCATCGATTCGTTGGATTGGATGCGCGAGATCCTCGAATTCCGCAAGCTGCTTGAGCGCGTCAATCAGCACGTCTCAATACCCGTTTGTTTCCTGATCGTCATGAATCTGGCCTACGCCTTTGCGGGGCTCGTTTATCTGTTCAAGGACTTCGACTTCCACTACTGTGCCCTGAAGCTGGTACTCCTAAACATCGCCAATGTCATGTTGTGGCTGTTCCTAGGTTTGCTACCATTCTTTGTGGCCGGGTCCGTGACGCGCGTCTGCCAGAACGCCCAGGCCAACGGACACCAAATACGAGTCCGTCCCTTCGTATACCACAACACCTCTGCCGAGGACCTCAACTCCACGTTGTTGTTCGCCTCCTCGCTAGACATGTCCGCGAAGCTCTTCCGCATGCCCATCCAGTCCAACTATATCTGCTTCGCAATACTCGTGGTCACCATAGTGGTCCTCACCCTGGGCATGTGCCTCAACCTGAGCGCATTGGGAAAGTTCTGACACAATGAACACTCTTCTTAATTGGACTCAATATATGTAATATAATATTACAATATAATAATAATATTAATATATTAATATCTGCAATTAGCTTAGCTTTTGTGAAGATTTACGCACAGTAAAAATAGATACATAGATTAAGCCTGAACTGTATTTAGCTTAGTCATTGACTTTATTTACAAATTACGATTGGACTCCTCTCGCCTTGATTCTTACTCCTGTTATGCAATTGCCTTTGTTAGAAAATTAACTACTTAGATTCAGTTCATTTTCAGTTATTCCTCATTGATTTCT
Source organism: Drosophila borborema (assembly GCA_030914335.1). Classification (NCBI taxonomy): domain Eukaryota; kingdom Metazoa; phylum Arthropoda; class Insecta; order Diptera; family Drosophilidae; genus Drosophila; species Drosophila borborema. Next base: position 928,041 of record JAUESP010000303.1, read on the forward strand.
TTTTCTTTTTGCTTTAGTCTAGGCTGCCAACCACCTTTCACAACGTGTATATCTAAATATACATTTATAATTGTAAGCAATAAAAAAATAATGTGAGCTGAGCGTGCTTCTAAATGTAAAATATATAAATTAACAACTATTAAATAACTATATGTATCTTTAATTCAATATTCTAAAGTTATGGCTGTGCTCTATAACTGGTCAGCAAAATGTCGCACAAGTTTTTACATTTCGTGATTATAAATTTATAACAAAAGGCTGCGTCATATGTCTGTGGAAAAGTTTAAACACTTTATAAGTGATCTATATAAAAATAATAATAATAGAATACCATTTTTCTTAAAGGTAAACAAATGACTTGTTCATGAATCAATTTTCTTAGAAATTAAAATATAATGTGAATGCTACTTTTGGTTTAAAGTAAATTGTTCAACAATATAGTCAATTGCTTTAAAATTGGTTTTAATAATCTAATAACACATGTGTCAGAAATTATTTTTGAAATCACAATAAACACAATTTCTATTTTAACTTTTGTTGTCGATATTTGAAAGTCAAAATAAATCTGAAAATGCCACAAAGTAATTTGATATTTTAGATATTTTTAGCTAACTTTGAATTTCAGAAATTGCTTTTCACATGTTGCCATACAATATTACCATGTATATTTTAAACTAAAATTATATTGAAAGAAAAATAAAAACTTTTGTCGAGCTTGAAGCTGCTTGAAGCAAATTAAATGTTTTAAGTTAAATTTCATTACAATATGAATGCCCGTTTAGTTATATAAATTCAGTTGTTTTATTCATTCACTAGACAACGTGTAAATAGACTAAAAGTTTTGCAGCCATGCTTGAAATACTGTGGTTAAAATACCAGACCAAAGTTCGAACATGTTTAGGATTAAATTCCACCGATTTGCAGCCCAGTGAAATAGTTTAATGCATATTCTATATGTATTGACTAAGTTATGCACTTTGGTTTCAGATTTGTTTTGTTTTATTTTGGTTTTACTTTTAGTTTTTGGTTGCTGCCTTCATCTCGGATTCACCAGCCCAGCCATGGAGGATGGTTAATTTTGGAGGGCGGGGTAAAGGTCAAGTTAACAGGTATGTTGATCAGCGCATGGACACGTTTCAGCCGCTGCAGCGTGCTGCGTATGATCATGCCGTTCTTTCCCAGCAAAAAGCCAGCTGGAATCTTGGTGTCTCGATTCGTCTTATCGTGAATCATCTCAATGTAGTGTTCGAATTCAGGTGATTTTGAATTATATTCGGTGATAATGGCACCGATAGCGCCGGCTGCCTCGGCGTGAAGTGTTTTAGTAAGAAACGAGCACTCCCTGTCAAACAAAGATAACAACAGATAAGTTAAAAATAGTTCCACAAGTTGATAATAAATGAGAATACTTGCCCCCTGTCCATAAGGGCAATGCTGCCGTGCATCTCTCTCCCATTGCGAAGTAGTTGGCAGGCCTCGGGAGGGTCGGCCAGAACCAAGGGCACAGCTTCTAGTTTTTGGTTAAACGAGACTCCAAAGTCCTTGGCCGGCCGCAAACGGTAGGTGTATTCCAGATCTTGAGGCGAAATAATTTCGAAGAACACGTCACCTGCAATGATGTCCTGTGTGGTGACTGGCATGTGGATTGTGGACGTGGCTGTGCATTCGCTCAGTATGGCAATTGCTACCAGAACAAAAAACATTTTGCATACATAACTATCGCTAATTTATTGTTGTTAAAAACACATAAAAACACATTGCACAGATGCAAAATATTGCTTGAGATTTGATGGGCTGCCAACTCATTATCGCATGCGTGAATGTGGCAAGGCTGCCGCTTAGAGGTCTGGCAGCACATTGACTTGTGAACAGTGGTGCGAGCGTACGCATAAAATAAACTTAATTGAGAACGAAGACTTGGGGCTATGTATTTTTAGAAATGTTGGACGAACTACTTTCGGGTATGCACAAAAACAAGGGCCGAAGCGTTACCGATGGGGCTGGGTTATCAACGATGCTGACCGACGAAACTAGTATTAATCTGACAGAGTGCAGCAGTAGTTCATTAAGATGAACGATCAAAATAAACTGAAATGTTAGTTAAAAAAGAAAAAACGTAGTTGCATTTTTGTTTTAATTCGATATATTTGGTTCTACCGTCTCTTAACATCGTGCGAACTTCTGCGTGTAAATATAAATTTGGCAGCATATTAACACGATTTTGTACCAATGTATACCGCGTGGAATTGCAGTGTTGCAATTTTGTAATCAAAGCATCCCTGTGTGTGCACGTTCTTCTGTGACTGTTCAGCGGCGTTTTTCCATACTCGATACCCAAATTGCTGGCGATACCATTGTACTAGTTTTGTGTGGTAGCCATTTTAATTTTTGGCGTCGAAAAAACTACGGCGAGCGATTTTCGCATATCCTGTAGTTTTATTTAATTGCATTTAACGCAAGTTAGTTTTGCTTGTGGAAGCATAAGTAGCTCAGCTCGTGTGTGAGTGTCGGACGATACGAAACGTGTGGTTAAAACAGTTCTGCACCGATTCTCTAATTAACTCAAGTACAGTACAATGTCGATGTCTGCCACGTGCTACAAGTGCAACCGGCCGGGCCACTTTGCCCGGGACTGCAGTCTCGGCGGTGGACCAGGAGGCGGCGGACCCGGTGGTGGCGGTGGTATGCGGGATGGTGGCGGTGGCGGCGGTATGCGCCGCAATCGCGAAAAGTGCTACAAATGCAATCAATTTGGGCACTTTGCACGCGCGTGCCCAGAGGAGGCTGAGCGCTGCTATCGCTGCAACGGCGTAGGCCACATCTCCAAGGACTGCACCCAAGCTGACAATCCGACGTGCTACAGGTGCAACAAGCCCGGCCACTGGGTGCGCAACTGTCCCGATGCGGTCAACGAGCGCGGCACCGGGCCTGCAAACGTTTCATGCTATAAGTGCAACCGCACCGGACACATCTCTAAGAACTGCCCGGAGACGTCAAAGACTTGCTACGGATGCGGCAAGAGCGGTCATCTGAGACGTGAATGCGACGAGAAGGGTGGACGGAACTAGAGGAGAGCGGCGTGAGCGCTCTCTGAGAAGTCAACGAAAATGTTTTGTCAAATAAAAAAAAAAATGAAAAGAAAAAATATTTAATGAAAAAATCAATTGCCAGCCAACAACAAAAACAGCAAAACGCAAAACAGAAGAAGAAGCGACCAATCAGCAAAACCAAGTCAAGATCAACAGACACGAAATCAACCCCAAACACACACATGCACACACACACAAGCACATACCCATACACGCACCCACACAGAATCACATCCATACCCACACACATACATATATCTAACCATCATCTAAGCAGCACATCTCTAATTCCAAAGCTCCGAGCCTGCAGTCGTAGAAGAACAGTACAGAGTATACACAAGCAACAACTAGGAGAAAGTACGATGGACGATAGAGGAGAAGACAACGATGGCGCTAGTGGCGCTGGAAAGCAGTAATATATGAAGAAGAAGAAACAGACGCCGTTGTATTTTAGTAGCTACTACCACAATATCAACAACTATATTATTATTATTATTATGCTGCAAACGTGTTTGAATTTACTAATTACAATTATAACGAATGAAAAGAAAACTATATAAGAATATATAATTTACCTTAAAAACTCGAAAAATAAATATATGTAAACATATATGTATATACATAAATATGTATATATATGTTACAAAAGTATCCTATTAGAAGCTCCAACACGCAGAAGATAAATAACAAATTAAAGTAGGAGCGAAGAAAAGAGAAGAGAGGCGTGTTACCAAACAAAGCTGCGGCCGACGAGCTTTTGCACTTCACCTATCGCATCAACAAGCAAGATCTCTAGCGGGTTAGCTAAACTAGCTGGCAACAAGAACAGAACAATAACAGCAAAAACAGAACAACTTGACAATGGCAGATAGTAGATGACAGAAGAAAATAGGCAAAAAGCTACACGAGGATGAGGGAGATGAGCTAACAAAGGAACCTTTTCACTTGAGCAAGACAAAAAGAAAAAAAAAGGCGAACTACGAAGATAATGATTATGATAAAAAATTCAAATATCACTGTGATTGTTTTTTAATTGTAAATTAAAATGCTGGAGCTGCTGATTTGAGACAAAAGAAATAATAATAATAACCCCACAATACAAATGCGTGTTTCACTTGAATCGCAACTTCTTTTTTTACAGATCGTCCGCTGTTTCGCTCGTTCTCTTGTTCCCGCGTTTCCCTTCGAACCAGTTTTGCTACCAGTTCTTGTTCTTTAAGCCGGCAAACGCAGCCGCGAAGCAAGGCAGCTGCCCCCCCTGATTTTTGAGCGAACACATGGCACGGCAGCTGATAGCCCGACCGGCCGCCTTGTCTTGCTCTCTTTCTCGCTCTCAGTCTCTTTGTCACTGAGTCAGCTTGTGGTGGAGGTGCCGCCACATAAAGCAAAAATTCTGCCATTGTTTCTAACACATTACCGTGTATAAGTGCATATGTATGTGTTAGTGTTTGTACGATGCTTTCTTTGCTTCCTTGTGCGCTGAGACCTACAAGTGTGTACGTAGGTACATACATACATATGTACATATGTATATCGGGGCACACACACACGTGGGTATAAACCATATACTTGCGTACAATTATATATATATATATATATGTATATACTATATGTATATATATGTATGTATATAAACAAAGTACAGTCGTCGCCATGCGCAACTAATGGTGAAAACTTGCAAGCGATACATACTCTGGCATATACAATGTATGTGTGTATGGGGACAGTGAGCTGGCAGCATTTACGACGAAGGGCTGTTGGGGAGAGGGCATAACTTCAACTTGACTGCGTGTCTTCGCTGCTGCACTTGGCAACAAGTTACACCCGGCAGCCTGCATGCGCATCGCGTTCAACCGTTCTGTCTGCGCGCTCTCGCTGCTGATTGAGGGTCAAGGTCAGCGAGCATTCGCATCAGCTGCTGCGCATGTGCAACTCTTGTGACGAGCTTCATGTGAAGTTGAACAAAGCTGCTGATGGGCACCTAAACTGCAGACAGGATTTATATTCACTGTACTTCTCTATGCTTCGTGTGAGTATGCTTGTGTATGTATGTACATGCATGTTTTTGAGTACATGCGAATCTGTTACCAATGCAAGAGTGGAGTCACGACTGGAAGTGACTGGAAACGAAACTGGAAGAGCTGAATGCATACATGTACATATGTACATACATATGTAGATATGTCAACATACGTATGTATGTACGGATTGATGAATTTACATATATAAATAGATATGAATGCTGCATGATTTTAGTATATTAGTTTTGTTTACATTTTAACAAAGTATTAAAGGAACTATAATCAATACAATTTATCATTATTTATTTTACAATGTCAATCTTCACGGCGTATTATTTTCCATTCGATATATGTATGTACATATGTACATACATACATACATACGTACATACATACATACATATGTACATACATACATACATACATGTATACTTTATGAAGAGAAGCAGTAGTAGCTGGGGACTCTAGTCAAATATTTCCATGCCACAATATGTTTTACAAAATACACAAATAAAACAGCTTTTCTTTAATATATGTATTTTAAGTTTTATTGAATGCATTGAAAACTAGAAATATAGATTATATTATTTTCCCTTGCTATTGTTTAGTGATAGGACCTGGCCGTTGGGCCATCACATAAATGAATATACATGCACGAGTACGTCGGCTAGGTGAGTCTGCCGTGGAGCAAGGGGGTAAGGAATCAAAACACATTATCATAATTATTACAGTTATAATAAGGTCAACCACTAGTTCGATCATTATTCAATAAAATTTCAACTAAGAGATGAGGTTTACATTAGTTTAATTTCATTCAATTGTTTCTTTTGCTGACCTTTCGCATTGGCTAAATTTGAGCACCGAGCAACTAAAACACATTGCAATAAGGAATTAAGAGAGATATATAATATATATGTATGTATATATGTATACATTAGATCGTGCCTCACTTCTCCGATTTGCGCACTTTGGCCTGGCTTGAGGCATTCGTTGGCTGAGATTTATCCGCCTTGCGGCTGCTGCTGCGTGGCAAAGTCGTGCAGCTAGCGGATATGGACTTGTCCTGGAAAGAAATCAGATCGGGCATAAAGATAAGATATTGGCATTTTCATATTGTAGTCTAGCACATGCTGAAATGCAAAAGATTTGTTAGTAAACGCAAAACACACAAACAAGACTCTGTACAGTGCGCGGCGAGGGGAGTTTGAGTAGTAAATGGATAGCTGAGACGAGCGGATGAGTTCGGGGTTTTCTCTAGGCCTACGGCTTACATCAAATGGACGTTTCTTTAGCAGAGCCGCGCCTGATGCTGGGCTCCTCATCCGCTTGCTGGTTAGCTTTGCGCAGCACATTATCTTTGATACTTTTGAATAGATGGCCGATACCTGAGGACTTGCTGCGCTCCAATTGAGATTGCGACTGCGTTGAGTGGAGGCTCACGCTGTCCGCTGTACGGAAATCCATGCGTGGTGGTAAAGGCGGCGCTGGAGCTCGCCCCTTCGCATGTTGAGCTTTGGGGCGCAGCGGCGTTGTCTCTGGCTCCAGTTGGGCGCGAAAACTGTGTTTGATCTCCTCCAGCGTGGCCAGCAACTCACGTGGAGAAACAGGATTCGCTCTACTTGAGTCTCCTGCAATGGCGCCTGCATCAAAGGTAGATTCGGTAACTACCAATAAAAAGGGATCCACAAGTGCTTTGTGCTCTTCTGGTTCAACGGATTCACTTTCAAAGGACTTCTCATTAGAAGCTTCCCTGAAGAACTCTTCACTTTCGCTAAGCTGTGCCGTCCGTGTTTTCTTTTCTTCTGCCACATCTTTATTCATAGCTATTGTCAGTTTCTCGTCAGCTTTTTCTGTGCTCTCCATAACATCCATGGCCTCGTAGAATTTGTCTTCATCGACTTCTACTTCCGTTTCCTGCTCCTCCTCATCATTACATGAGTCATTGTCTTCATCGCTCTCCACAATCTTTAATTGCATTTGTCTCTGATCTTTGAATTTCTGTGCTCTCATCATTTCAAAGTAACGCTCATTTTCCAAATACACCTCAGAACGCATTTCTTCCAGCATTTGCTAATCAAATTATAATAATAACTATTAAGCAAATCTATAAATCAGATTAAAGTGGCCCTTGATTGCTCTCAAGTGTCACAAAGGTTTCTTATACGAAATAAAAGGTATTTCAACTAAGGAGTTTTTTTTTTATATTAAAATATTTTCCAACTTATAACTTTTACCAAAAGACAGCACATTTAACAATTGATCATATCATAGTTGAAAAGACAATGATATCTGAACTACAAACGTAAAAAATTATTTACAAAATAAATATTTTAATTTGTAACTAAAAAATATAGAATCTACAAATTAAATTGATCCAGTTCAGCTCAGAATTGATAATGTTTTCCAAAAATCTATCATTCAATATCTATCAATTTGTAATATAATTTGATTCAACTAAAATTCTTAGATGTGACTCATTAATGAGATGATAGCTACTGCTAATTTCAAATAAATTCCTCATCTCGAATTCGATTATTATTATTGTTGTTATGGTTACCTGACTTAGATACGTAGCAACGTCTTTTTGATAGACATTTTCAAATAAAAGTTATAAATAGAAATTCCTAGTCATAGGATATAAGCCAATATAGACAAGTTGCAAAAACAATAACTAAAATTGATATTAATTCTAAAGTTAAACTAAAAAGGACATGGATCGAAGTATTTATTGTACAGATTTTTAAGTATAATAAATTAATCGAAATGTAATTTCCATAAATCAGTTAAAATATTCAACAAATTTCCCAACATTTTCCTTTGACAACAAATCTTGAGAAAAATCCTTGAACAGGTTTGCTTCAAAAACAAATTCATTGAATTCTTACCTCGTTGCGTTTCGACTTCACACGCGCCTTGGAAGCATTTGTCATGGATGACGTGCGACTCAGTCCGGTGCCGAGTGGAGCGCTGCTAACCGGCTCGGCGCTGGAGTAGCCCGAGCTGATGTCATCCGTGCTGCGTATATTGTAGCTGATTGGATGTGCATGGAAGCGTGATAAGTGGGCGCATTAGACCAGAATTGTACGTTATTAAAAAACTCACTTGAAGTCGCCGGCATGCTTGCCTGACGCCGCGGAGCCGGAGCTAACGTCCACCTCAGTGAAGTACATGCCCGTCGAGTGGCGTGTGCCGCTGGCGGAACGGCCCACTGGGGTCTGGTGGCGCTGCCGCAAAAGGCGCGTCTGCTGTGGCCGCATCATCACCGACGACGCCGATGTCATCATGACTTCGTCTAGTTCGTCCTGAGTACGATGAACATCGGGTTCACTGAGATCGCTAAGGCTGTAGCTGCGCTTGATGGTCTGCACCAGATTGCCGCCGCCCTTGACGGAGAAAGAGGAAGTGAAGAAAGCAAAGCGAGAGAGACGTGTGGCTTGGCATCATTTGCGTGTTTATCAATTATCAATTATTCAATTAGTTACAAACTAAACCGACTACAAATATGCAAAATATATAGATGCTTTAATTAATAACTATATCTAAGTGTATCTGGTGACTGCGGCTGACGACATTTTCAACTGTCGCTGGGCTCAGAGTGTGCAAAAAAATTGGAAATTCGCTTAATTTGGTGTCTTTTGCTCTGTGCTTTGTGCTCTTTGCTTTGCTTTGCTGAGTATCATGCGATTCACTTTATATATATATTTATAGGCAAGCAGCTCCTAGTCTCCCTCGACGTCCACATCGGGTGTGGCTTCGCGCAGCTTGCGGCGCCCACGCACAGCCCCGTCTCCCGACTGCCAATCGGTGGTTTTGCTTTTTGAGGCGCCACGCGTCGTGCGCCTCGACACAGGCGGAGCCGCAGAGCCTGTGCCGTTGGCAATGACTGTGCGACTTGTACGAGTCTTGCGGGCGGGCAGATCACGCAGACGGGCGGCGCCCGCATCATTGACATTCAGCTCCTCTTCGTGCAGCTCTGTGATGACCATGCGCTGCTCCGCATAGCTCTCAATGCCATTCAGCGAGCTGGATCGCTGCAGCAGCAATTCGCTGGCATCCAGCATATCCTGATCCCGCGACAGATTGCTGGCCGACTGGGAGCTCTGCAGGCGGTGCACGTCGACTGCTGTAGGTGAGGCCAACTGTATGGTCTAGGCGTGGCGGATTTGTTAGTATTGGCAGGCGTTGCAGGTGTGCAGGAATGCAGGTGTTGTTCGTTTTAATTGTTTGTAAGTCAAATGCAAAGAAACGTAAGTGAGGAACCCAAAATAGGAAAAAAAAAAATATAGTTAATAAAAAAATGCGAACGCAAAGTGTGTTTTAAATTAAATATGTATATGAAAACAAAATGCAAAAAAAAGAAGGGCGCACACACATTCTCTCTTAGCCTGGCTAACACGAGCAGTCGCAGTCGGAATTTGTCGGACGCATGCCAATCCCCCAGTTATTTATAATCCCTATATATATATATATATATATATATATATATATATATATATATATATATATATATATATATATATATAAACCCATTCAGTTGTAACAATGCGATTGTGGAAAGAATAGTTTGAATAACAAGGCCAAAGAGAATGAGATAATTTGATAGTACCCATACGATCGATTCCCTTTTATAGTTAACGAACTGCAACTGCAAACTGCAAGTTTAATAATAAAATACGCTCCCAGACTGGATGAAATATTCATTCTGATGATATAAATTAGAAGTCTAAGTAAGAGACTAAACTAAAGAAATTGAATTATGAATATAGTTATTGAGTTATAAAGAGAGCATATAAGTATTATTAGCTACAGAATATTATCGTGATGATGTGTATTTTAGTAAGAAAGTAATTGCAAATTATTTAACAGAGTGAGAACAATAAAACTTATCTTCAGATAAATAAGCAATGCGGATTTCTGTGATATACGAGGGTATAATATAAATCAAGTTGCGGTAACGAACTATTGAATGCATATATACATACATTGTTGGTAATGTATATATATTGAGTTACGGTAGCAAGCAATTGAAGATTGTACATATATTGTGGTCACTTGAAATTCATTGCTACTTGACCCAATGAAACACGCAAAATGCCTTTCAACAAAGAGAATTTCTGTCATACACAGCAACAGAATCATGACACCTATGTACATATATACATATAGAAATAAGGGGGTTCAAATTGATGATTAATGCACGAAGTAATCTGAATCAGTTTCCTTATAGAAAGCGAAGCCCACTTGTTATATGCAGTTTCGTAAACATATTCGAGGAACAACATCAACAACGCCATCAACAGACAAGGTCTAAACAAAGTTTATTACAATCTGAAATGTTGTTTACATACTTGGGTATTAGCCTAGGGAAACAATTTACTTGATTCTGTTATCGAGACCCGATTTCGTGCCACATTTAGATAATCTATATATATACTATAAATACATATGTGTATAGTGTATATAAATGTTGTGAATTTTTATTAAAATCTGTATATCTACATGACTTCCAATATGGCTAACTATTGAACAACTATTTCTATCGGGCGCTGGCCACATTTGTTGACAAACTAAAAACTTAAAACTAAAGCGAAACAGGCAAACACAAGGCACAGGGGCAACCATAGTATTTTCTATTTGTTTGTTTAAATTATATTTAAAGTTAATGAAAACAATGAAACAAATGATGACGATCATGAAGATGACGATTTCGTCGCGATGCTGGCACGCGGCAGCTGCTCAACAGTTCCTCTAACTGTTGCTGTTGATGAAGATCTGTTGTTATTTGTAGTTGTTGTTGTTGTTGATGATGATGGTGAGAGATGAGCACCGAAAGGGGCTCGCTGAGCAAAAAAGAGAAACATTGCGCAAGCATTTTCTATATAGAAATTGAGGCGTTTCTCAACCGGCAAAGTCTGCTGCTGAGGCGAGGACTGAGGAGGCGAATGTTGTCTGTTGCTCATTTGATTTTCATTTTATGCAACGACGCTGGTGGCAAATTGTTGTAGAAGCAATTGAAAAATGTGCCAGATGAATTGGTTCTACGTTTGTATGAGTGAAATGAGTGTGGCGTGCGTGTGTGTGTGTGAGTGTAAGTGTGCCTGTATTATTTGTGTGGTGCTGCATTTTTTCGAGTTACCTTTATGGCAGTCTGCATGATCACATTCGTGGCATAGTTGACTCCCTTCGATCCCAGCTGCAGAACCGCTGAGTAGCCACGTTCGCGTGCTTGGTTCAAATACTCATCGATCTCCTGTGCCAAACGAAAGCAAAGAGAGTATTATTAATAACAGATTTAGGGAGAGAGAGAGAGAGAGAAGTTTATATTTATATTTATCGAAACGCACCTGTTCACGGCGTGTCAGCATGGGATGCACGAATTTGCGATACAATGTGGAACTGCCCTTTGTGGCTGGCGACAGCAGCCACAAGACAATCACCACCTTGACCTCGTAGTAGAAGGGAAACCAGGATAGGAATATGTCCGTAAATGTTTCAATGCATGTGAAAAATGCAAAGACAATCCAGTACATCATCCATTTGACCTATATACAAACATATCATATAAATACGTGACACTATAAATAAAACATGAAATGTGTGTGAATCGGCTTTACTAATTTTACCGCTACTTATTTCTAAAGAGTTAAAGTCTAAAATTAAAAGTGCAAATTCTCAAATATGTAAACTGTTCTCAATGCTCCAGCAATATTATTTGCGAATGTCACTCCGATTGGAGTCTTTCGAGCAGATTTTACATTGTTTATGTCTTTCAGTAATTAATTCATAAGCTATTTTATTATCTAATATATTGTTGTTAGATGGCAATGGATGAGTTGCAAATGAATAAAGAGCAAAATCGAAGAATAATTTAGTACAAAATATATTATTGTAAGCATTTGCAAACTTTTTTACTTAATTAAATTTTTTTGTTTTGTTTGTTTTTTATTTATTGTCATACTCACATATTCCTTAACATTCTTTGTGCGCACCGCTTTGTAGGAGGCATAGGCCGGATATAGAGTGCCGAAAAACAATCTGAAAGCGGGAAACAGTAAACTCTGGGCACAAGTACGGGGCGCTAAAAATATAATGATGAGCGAGCAAATGCAGGCCGTATTGAAAGAAAGTCGCGGCAGTGGCCAGCGCTGTAGAAGCTCTAGGAAACGACCCAGGGCATTCAGATTCTGCACTACGTTGGAGCCTGGAGCAGCTGCATCTGCTGCCACTGACTGTTCCACAATGTAGGGCCCCTCATAGTCGTAGTCTGTGAACTCGCTGGCCAAAGAGTTGATTGAATCTTGTAGGCCGAGCTGGTGCTGCAAGTTCAGCTGCTCTAGCTGCGGTTCTGGATAGATGAATTTGGAGTATACGGGCACATAATGGCCAGCTGCCTGCTGCTCCTCTAGCGAGTAGCTGCGTCCGTATACGGGCAACGCCTGCTGACGTAGGCGTTTAATATTAGCCGGACGCTGGCGTATCTGTTGCTGTTGCTGTTGATAGAGCAGCTGCTCCTGCAGATAGCTAGGCAGGCTCATCGCTCACGCATTGCCCAGCCAGAGTAGACAATGCCTCGTTCCTAGCTGCTAAGACGACGCGCAACGACTAGTTAGCCAGCGACTGCCAGAGAGCGTCTAATGCTCCCCGTAGCACAGAATGCTCGACTATTAATAGCCCGGCAACGGCCAGCTGCTGCGCTCTATTGCAGCACAAACTGCCCCAAAAAGTGAGAAATGAGAAAAAATCAAGCAGTGAAAAACTGAATCTGAATTCAGAACAGGAATCCGAATCCGAATCCGAATCGGAATATATTCGTTGATCGGCGCTTGGAGGCGCTAAAAATATGAATAAAGGCAGCAGAGTTTGCATGGAGAGTTTGCATAAAGCTTTGGCCGAGCAGCGCCGTATGGCAAGTGGAACATTAGACTGGCCCCCATTGAGGTGTCTATATATACGTTCGCATGGCAGATGAGTGCGTCAACCTCGCACTCGACACACACACGCAATCACACTCATTTTGAATGCCTTATAAGGCATCCGCTCAAATTGACTTTGACGCTGCACAACGGTTAACGGTAACTTCTGACGCTGATTAATAAACAAACAATTGATTCGCTAGCAACAGCGATCCACAAAAGAAATAAATTTAAAAAAAAAAATAAAAGGTAACGCTCGAAGAATCACAGCGTAACGCCCACACAATTAGGAAGCAGAATCAAACAAATTAAGCGAACTACAGAGGCCATAACTCGATTCGAAAAAAAAAAAAAAAAAAAACAATAAAAAGAAAAGAGTTTTGCTCGCTCACCAGTTTTTCTTTTTTGGGGGTCAGCAACGACAACAACAGCGTAGACAGTGACAACGCATCCGTGCGTGTGTGTTGGAGTAGTTGCTGGCCTCATAGTGATATACATATACAGAATTATATATATATAAAATATATATATATATATATATATATATATATATATATATATATATATACTTTATATATGTACATACTCTTGCAGGCAGCAGTATGTTCACTATGTCATGATAGAGATTAGTGAGTGAATAAATTGAATTTAATTAATAAAAATTAAATTACTGAACGATTAGTGATTAAAATACTTTGCGAAAGCCAATTTACAAATTCATGCTTTCTAATAATAAGTTTTGAAAAACTTAAAACCTTTTGGGTTTTGTATTTTGCAATGCACAAATTAAGGGTTATTTTCTGAGACTTTATTTTACGTTACTTGAATTTAGCTATAAACATACACTTCTGCAAGAGTATTAAATCTTCGGTACGCCAAAGCGCATTAGCGTATTAGAAACTGATTCTTTTTTGTAGTTTCTTACTCACATTATTAGCCGTGAAAACAAGCTGCTGATCATATTGAAAGTTTCTGCGCGTCCTTTGTTATACTCTCGTGTTGCTGTAGATGGCACTGCGTCTGCTCCGCGTCTGCCGTTGCTGTCACAAAGAAAACAAAAATGAAAATTCAATTACATGTGAAGGAACTCGCACTCTTTTTCAATTAGCAGCGTTCTGTTACTGTGGCTTACCTTACTGCTTATGTTGACTTGCACAATAACTCGCCTAATTTGCAGTCGTTCTACTTAATCTAGTTTCTGTTTTAATGTGTACTAGTTTCAAGACATACAAATTTTGACATTTACGATGCTTTATACGTTTTTCCTTTTGCTTGCTGTGATTCTGTGTTTACTAATTACAACGATAACAACACACTGTAGCACCGTGTTGCGCAGCACTCCTATAAATAATTGCCCTATCGTTTTTACTACATTTTTTGTTGAGTTCCGTCTCGACTATTTAATGCAGTTCTTTTATTTAGCATTGCGCGCGCGAACAATGCTTTTGTTAAACAAATCGCAGACAGAGACAGACAAACAACAACACAGCTGGAGATGTGTGTAAGTTGCAAGAAATACAGCTATGTACTATCGATTTTCGATATGCATCTGGCAACAGCTGTTCAACGGCATTGCCAACAGCCACAAATTTGCAAACTTTAAAAGTTGTTATTTTCTTGTTCTATCGACATCATCGATATCACTGCTCATATTAGATAATAAAAACATACACAACGAGATTTGAAACTTAATCAATACCACGAACCATGTATGGTTGGTGTATGTGTATATGTCCGTAATTGAAGTGAAATTTTGTTGATCATAGTTATCGATAGTACTTATGGTTGCCGATATTAATTCAAGTGTCATCAATTGCTCCAGCAGCAACGCGTTGTTTGCGAATTTAATTGGTTAGTTTTTATTTCTATTTAATTCGTATGGCATGAATGGGATTCCATAATTGTATTTATTGTTTAAGTGATTTGAAAATATTTTTTTTACTGGAGATATATATTTACTGCGTGTCTATTAAGAAACGTGTTTAAGCAGCGGCACATTTCACGAAAAAATGGCGCAAAATGCTCCCAATTGTAAAGATACGCAGGTATGCCGATTGATTATTATAAATGTTCATATTTACATATATAACTACTTTTTACTGATTTCGCTGAGTGTTATTTGCAGGACATTCAGTTCAAATTGCATGACAAGTTTGTGGCATTTCGGAATTGTGGCGAGCCACGCAGCAATGTGAACTTATTAGCTGTCTCTAGCAGCCGAGGATTGCTTTTTGCTGGCAATCCCAATGCGCCGGAACTAAAGGGTATGTCCATCATTAATTCTTAATTCTTGAAAAATACCAATCTCACTTACTGTTTCTGTTACATAGTCATAATCATTAAGGACATAGTTAGCTCTAAGACGAGCGGCAAGCAGCCTCTGACCCGCCTCGTGCATTTGCCTAATAAACCCAACATTATATCCTGCAGCGCCGATGGGAACCTACTGGCCATAAACTATACGCAGTCGAATGGTACCAGCATAATGCCTATATATGCCGTACAGTCCTTTATGAACCCTGAGCTGCGCATTGTCTACAATTTAAGATTAACTGCCGATGATAATGTCCACAGCCTACAGCTGCTCTGGAATCCCGTGCTGCCCAACAGCTTGGCCGTGGTGCTTAGTAACGGAGGACTGGCAATGTATGCCCTCAAGGATGGCGGTAACTTCGAGATGCACACCCTGGACAAGAACCATCAGGTTAAGTGCGGCTGTTGGTCACCCAAGGGTAAGCAGTTGGTGCTCGGGTTTCCAAATGGTCGCTTGCAGCAGTTCAAGCCGGATCTAACACCCGCGAAGACCCTACCTTGCCCATCCAATGTGCACGATGGACCCTTCGATACGATCGCCGTGCACTGGTTGTCCACGTTCCAGTTTGCTGTGGTATTTTTGCAGCAGGGCGCCGACTGCAATCCCGCTCTGTACATCGTAAATGCACCCAAGGCGGGCACGCCCACCTACACGAACTACTACGACATTTGCTACAGTCTGAATGGACCACGCAATCACCAGTTCCATTTCACGCATGTGCCCCAATGGAATCTGCTGCTGGTCATCTCTGCAAACGGCGTGGAGGTTGGAGTATTAGGCACCGCGGGGGCGGGAGACACGCCCAGTTGGCAGCAGTTGACGCTGCTAGACGAGGCACGCATTGAGTTACCACTGAGCGAAGCCACACAGGAAGAGACCTTTCCATTGGGGTTCGCCTTCGACATCTCCAGCACACATCAGCTCAGCATTAATGAGAAACAGCTTCCCACCATGCCCATGGTCCACGTCCTAGGCACCGACGGCACCTTGCTCACTTTTAACTTTCTCAATCTACAGAAGGGCGCCGTTTCCGTTTGCTCTCCGCCGCCGCCTCTGGCGGACACTTCAGGGAAATTTTGTGCTCTGGACACTCTATTGGACGCTGAGCAGCAACCAGCATCCATCGATCCTGCAGCAGCTAGGCCCGCAACGCTTTCAACTCCATTGGAGGCCACCACGCCCGCCCTTCAAGATATATCTTTCGCCTTTACGCCCAACACTGTCACGTCTACTCCAGCGCCCATGAAGGACAAGCCACAGTCGATTTTCGCAGGCTTCAGCAACGAGGCGAACAAAATGCCGCCCACTTTCAGTAGTGCTCCCAGTGGGACGCTCAACTTTGGCGCTCCTGCCACCAATCCGTTGCCTAAGCCTAGCTTTGGCGGCTTTGGAGCTAGCAACGCTGCTGCCCCAGCGTCGACACCTATGTTTAGCCTACCAATGGGCAATAGTGTAACAAACTTTAGCAACATGACGACAGCTGCGCCTGCACAGCCACAACAGCCACTCCCGACCATGTCAATGGCTGGAGCAGCTTCCAATAAGGGAAACAGCATTAACAAACCGCTTTACACAGTGCCTCCTACGTTCACGCCCGCTCCCGCTGCGCCTGCTTCAATTGCTACCCCGAAGCTGCCGTCCTCTCCGAGCAAGGGTTCCGATTTCAGCGCTGGCGAGGTGGATGACGTGATAGTTGAGATCATGAATGTACAGATCAGTGCGTTCAGTGAGCAGATCGAACAGCAAAAGCAGCAGACCCTAGCTCTACTTGCACAGGTTAGTCTCAGGCGCCTCTCTTTTCATTTGTTGCAATAATTAGAAATTAATTATAGATCGAGTCGCCCTCCTCGATCAAATCCTATGCCAAGCGTCTGGAGGATCTACAAGAGCTAAACGAGCAGGCCAACGATGTAGACTTTGAGCTGGATGTTCAGGGTTTGCGTCACGCGCTGAGCGAAGCCTATGTCATGACTGCCGATTGTCGTACCAAGCTGGAGGTTTACAAAAAACCAGAGTGAGTTGTATAAATACATATTTAACTATTGATAACCAACATAACAATCCGAAAACCTGACTTTTTCAGTATAACGCGATTGATGACTTCCACTAACTTTGACGCAGCTGGACGTCGTCTACTATCCCGCCTGCAAAGCTATATGGCGGCCAACCAGGCGCAGCTGAAGCTGGTTCAGCAGCAAATTGACACTCAGTGGGAACAGTACCAGGACGTGCTGCGTCGCAACTCTAAATCTAAAATGCATATGCCCTGCTTGGAAGGCATCTATCAGCGTTTGACGCGCTTGCAAAATCTGGCCTCGGATCAGCGCATTCTGCAGAACAATATTAAAGCGAAGTTAAAGGATCGCGGATTGCTGCAGTCCGCGCTGCTCAACCAGGAGTCCAGTCGCAACCGTACCAATGAAGCGTGAGCATATAATATAGAATAGAATGTGAATGGATTTAACTGACCCATTGCTTTCGCCACAGCGTCGATACTTTAACGGACTCCATACTCTCAATGACACTGAACAATGTGGTGGACACGAACCGCGCCAAGCTCTCACAGCAGAAGCTGCAGAGCATTCGGCAGCTTCTGCAGCAGCACCCTGTGCACATCATCAGTCCACAGAGGCCAGATCGTGTGGGTCTCAAATCTGAAGTAATTCTGGAGACAAAGCGCAAAGCAGATCTTAAGAAAAAGACAGAGGCGGAAGCAGTCGCTGCAACAACTGTTGCTGCGCGTCCTAAGCCAGACGTGGCTCACAAGGCAACTCAGGCAGCAGTCAAAGCACCCTCACAGCTGGCCAAACCCACTGCATCCAAGCCAGCAACTGTTGCTGCCGAAGATAAGTCGCAGAACATGGCTGCTGTGGCATCTGCATTAGCACCTGTGCCGTCGCCCTTCAGCTTCAGCCAGAGCAGTCCGTTTGTGAAGACCACTGCGTCTACGGTGACCACGACAACGGTGAGCACTGGCGACGCTGCACAGCCGAGATCATCACTTTTCGGTGGTGCTGGCAGTGGTGGCACGCCATTTAGTTTCGGTAGTGCTAAGCCCATGACACCCTTCGGTGAACAGAGTGGAACGACGAAGTCCCAGAGTGCAACTTCCTCTTTTCCCTCTCCATTTGCGGGCTTTGGCAATGTCAGTGTCGGTGTAGAACCAACCAAGACGAAGCCATCAGCAACACCTCCCAAGGAGGTGAAGCCTGTAGAGGCCAAAAAGGATATTCCTCCACCTGTGGATCTAGCAGGGACTGCTGCCCCCGAGTCTGCAAAGACTCAAGCCCCAAACAGTGGCGCAGCAAAAGCGGAACCAGCTATCAAACCCTTCAGCTTTACAGGATTTGGCAGCAATGTAGGCAGTAGTATTGGCGGCAGTTCCACCTTCAGCTTTGGTGGCTTTGGTGGCTCATCCATTGCTGTTAGTACTGCTACGCCCGCAACAATTCCCGCCGCCACGAGAGCCGCAAGCAGTGTGGCGACTATAGCCAGCAGCAGCAGCAAGACTATTTCAGCAGGAGCAACTATTGTGACTACTCCTACAGTCAGCGATACAACTAGCTCCAGCAGCGCGGCCAGCACTGCTTCATCGACTCCGTCTATTGTCACTAGTAGTGCCCCACCCATAGACAGTTTATTTAGCTCGGTGAATATATGCAAGCCCCAGTCTAAGGACAACGCAGCAGGTCAGTAATTTCTAGACTTCCTAACCAATTCTTCCCCCCTACACAAGATTATTGGCTAACAAAAATCTTCTCTTATTCCAATCGCAGTTGCTCCATCGGCAAACATCTTCAGTGGCTTCCGACAAAGCACAACCAGCTGTTTTCCAGCTTTCTCCGCCGGAGGTGATGCCAGCAAGAGTTTGTTTGGTGGATCAGTCAGTGCTAGCGTTGCAGATGGCAGCATATCAGCAACAACAACAACATCATCTGCAGGAGTAGCGTCTGTAGCAGCAACAGCAACAGCTGCAGTAGCAACAGCAGCAGCAATAACAGCAGCAGCAACAACACCAGCAGCAACAACACCAATTACAACAACAGCAACAACAACAACAGCAGCAACAACAGCAGCACCAATAGCAGTAGTATCATCATCAGCAGCAACAACAGCAGCTACATCAACAGTTTCATCGCTACCGCTAGCAGTGTCTTCAACACCAACAAGTACAGCTGCAGGTGTTGCTCCAACAGTTACTGGTGCCACGACAGCAACCCCTTTCGCAGGCCCTTCCACAGTTCTGGGAGTCAGCAATGTTAATGCAGCCACTACGCCAGGCAGCAGCTTTTCATTCGCGAATTCCTTCAGCAGTTTGAGCGCGGCAAGCGGCGCATCTGGTGGGTCTACAGTAGCAACGACCTCAGCCACAGGCGGGGCAAGCAGTACACCTGGCTCAATTTTCGGTACATCGAACGCCTTCGGTCCCGCCACAACGGCCAGCAGTCCGTTTGGAGTAACTGCGTCTGCTGCAACTGCTGCCCAGCCACCGACCGGCAATATTTTTGGGAATGTGCCCAAGCCGGAGGCAAGCGTGTTTGCTCCTAGCGCAGGTGCACCACCTACTGGACTTTTTGCGGCAGCATCAGCTACGAGCAACCCCTTGCCGTTCGGTAGTCCAGCTGCCGCATCAGCTGCCCCTCCTGCCGGCTCCGGCGCTACCATCTTTGGGCAAGGTGCGGCTATTAAGCCCTCCGGATTTGGTTCTCCTGCTGCCAGTGGTGGCTCCATTTTTGGTGGTGGTAACAGCACTGCCAGTCCTTCGGTCTTTGGCGGCGCTGCTGCCGGTGGCTCCTCCATTTTTGGTGGTAGTAATAACGCACAAAGCCCTCCGGCTGCTGCGCCCTCTGGTCCAATTTTTGGCCAGAGTGTGTTTGGTCAGCCTGCTGCCTCTAGTGGCGGCAGTCTGTTTGGCAATGCCAGCCCTGCTCAGACTCAGCCATCGGCATTTGGCGGAGGTGGATCAATTTTCGGCGGCGCAGCCAATGCTTCATCGCCAGTTTCCTCTGGAGCGTCCATCTTTGGGGGTGGCAGCAGCTCTGGTGGTTTTGGCAGCTTTACACAAACAGCGCCCGCAACTGGCGCTTTTGGCGGCGGCGTCTTTGGCCAAAGCGGTGGCGGCTCAGTGGCCCAATCCGGATTCGGTTCGCCGCAGCAGCAAACTCAACCTCCGGCTGGTGCCTTTGGCGCCAAGCCCGTTTTTGGTGGTAGTCCTGCTTTTGGCGCCAGTCCCACATTTGGTGGCGCACCTACATTTGGAAGTCCCAAGGGCTTTGGCTCGTTTGGAACCAGCCAGGGAATCGTATCTCCGCCGGCTTTCGGTGCTCCAACTAAGCCGCCAGAGGGCAACATATTCGAAACGCTTGGCGGCTCCGACACAGGGCTATCTTTTGGCAACTTGGCCCAAACAAGCAACCCGAACAACCAGAAGCCCAGTTATGGCGGGTAAGTAAATTGACTTCCCCCGATTCGGGTATCTGACTAACCTTTTTTAAATATTCCACAGCTCCTCTTTTATGACCTATCGATGAATATATTCTGTTTAAATTGTTCGTTCTTGTACAATGACTTAAGTGTGAATTGAGTTGAATAAAATTTATTATCTATCTATAAGAATAAGTGTAAATGACGCGCCTTATATGTATATCTACTAGGGATTGGGGTTCATTTTTATACCCTGAACCCATTAAAAATGGGAATTCTATTCACAGATTTAGTTTTGTTAAGTGTAAGCAAAACAGTAGGAAGGTGGCGTGGCAGACCCCATAAACTATATATATTATTGATCTGCGAGTCGATATACATATCTGTCTGCCTGTCAGTCCGTCCGTATGAATGCAGAGATTTCGTAAGCTACAAAAGCTAGAGATCTGAATTTTACATAAACACTCTTGTGTTAGATACGCATTACGAGTTCATTATATTTTTTCGATAACTCATCCCATTTCCCTTTTTAATGCATTAAAACACAGATTAACACAGATTAACTTGCGAGACTTGAACTGATATACTTGGGTAGATATTATGGATATGAAGATTTCGTAATTTTCAGAATTTGGGTGCGATGCACCAATTTTGAAAATAACGAAAAATGCAAAAGACATGCAATTTGGTAAATAGACGCATTTGACTGCTATTATAACGTTTTGAAACTACAGAGGTTCAGGGGATCCTTGTCGAGCAGTCTCGACTAGAGCCCTCTTTCTTGTTATAAATTAAAATTGAAATATCTTGTCATCAGGATTGACCAGAAGATCGGTACAATTTCTCAATACTTGAAACAATCTCGACAATATTTGTTTACCTGAAAAGTTTGATGGCCAATTTTGTTAGACCTATTACCCATAATACTCGGCTTCAGGAACGGTATCCAGAATATAATGATGTTCCTAAGTCTTTGAACTCGTTTGCATACTTTTCTAGTTTACAATTAAAATGCTTTAGGTCAACTCCAAAGTTTTATTTAAAACATAAATCTTCGAGAAAAACTGCACGCTGTTGTTGAACATATTTATCATTTTTATTATTAAATAAATAGTACACACAGATAAATCAAAGCATTCTTTATGCTTATAATATAATGTCGAACGTATTAGATTTTCTTTTTGAGCTTTCTTTGAGTTGTTGGATTTAGTCTCGAATTTCCGCTTCTAGGCCAAACCAGAAAAACAATAATAATGGCAATCAAAGTTTTTAATAATAAAAACGGAACTGAAGTCAACGTTTAGCAACAGCTATTACACATTTAATTTTCAATTGGTTACACATATACAATAATATGCATATAATTAGTGCGCATAAAAATATATGTAGTACATATTCATACATGGATATATGCATATATAGCATGTAAAGACAGACTAAACAAAAACATAGACGAAATAAAGGCGAACGCGAACGTTTACAAATAGTATATGTCGTATATAGATTATGTATAAATAGAGAAAAATAGACAAAAACATTTTACATACATAGAGTTATACATACATATAGCATACATATATATATATATATCGATTAGTATAAATATATATATATAGGTTTAGGTATAGGTTTAGGTGTAGGTTCTTTAAATGCAATTCGTAATTTGTTTTTTTTTTTTTTATAATATTTTTATCTTTTATAATATTTAATTAGGTCTAACTTAGGTTGGTAATTGTTAATTGTTAGAGATTTACATGCGACTACCCAGCTTAGATGTTTGTTATCCGATATATGTTTAGGATTTTCTTCACTATGATTTAGTTTGTTTTCTTTTCGTTTGTTATTTACGTTAGTTACGTTAGCACACATTTAGTTACTGTTAATATTATTTGTTATTATTATTATTCTTTTTTTTAAATTATATTATGTTTAAACTAATGCTAGAAAAACACTTTGCAA
Source organism: Drosophila borborema (assembly GCA_030914335.1). Classification (NCBI taxonomy): domain Eukaryota; kingdom Metazoa; phylum Arthropoda; class Insecta; order Diptera; family Drosophilidae; genus Drosophila; species Drosophila borborema. The sequence continues at coordinate 950,761 of JAUESP010000303.1, forward strand.
CAATTGTTGAAAATTCGTTAGCTTTTGTTTTCGTTTCATTTTGCTTGCTTATTGTTGTTATTATTATTATTATTATTTTTTTTTTTTTTGTTTTAGTTGTTGAGCTCACTAACTTAAACAGAATTTCGTAAAGCACGCTTATCATTAGTATTACCGTTTTTACTCGTTTCTTTGAGTGTACGGAGCGTTTAAAACGACCGTTACATATTGTGGTGTGCAGCTGAATTTCAAATGTCCGTGTTATCGATTCATTGTTTTTATCGATTATCGTTATCGTTTTAAATTTTTAAACAACTGTATTCTATCTACAAAAGGAAACTGTTACTACATTTCAATTCTCTTTGACAGGACGCAGGCAGGGGAATGTTCATATATATCATCTCCGATTTCATTTCTTTCTTTCTTCTATTTTATTTATTTTTGTTGGGCGGGCACATGTCTGTTTGTGGGCGTGCGATGGCGATGTGGACATGGCACATGCAATGACTTGCTTAACTCTTGTGTGAATGTGTTTGAAATTGATATAAAGGATAAAAAGGTTTGGAAATACGAAAATAAAGTGGGGAAATGGCGAGGAAAAAGTTAAAGTATTCCTTTTTGGGCAGGGGCTACAGTTGCGTTCATATACATACATAGAGTCGTATGGTTCAGTTAATGTGTGCTTTTATATGTACATCGCCTGGGTAGCTTGCTAGTAAGTATATAAATATTGTATATATATGTATGTATATATATAAATATATTATGTATAAAGAAGCAGGAAGTATACTAGAAGTATGGAAAATGCAAAAGCAGGGACGCTCCTAGAGACATCAAATAGAGTTCGTATAAATATTTGATTGATATAGTATGTATGTACGTGTGTATATAGAGAGTAGAATTGGAAAACTTGAAAAGAATATTATATAAATAATTGCAACACAATTTACAATGTGACGACGAGAAGTCTTCAATAGAAGACTCCACTGTTAATATGTAGTTAACATTGTGGTATTAACAGAAACACTCATTTAACTGTAAATGGTGACGTTAACCGTTTTTAGCGAAATGGAAATAATACTTGTGTTATTGTAAACTGTTAATATATTAACATTGTGTTATCAGTATGTCAACAATTATATTTGGAGTTCGTCCAAAGGAAGTTTGGGGAATCTTTGCCTAAAACGGACGACAGTTTTCCAGCTCTACCTAATAGAGAGTATATATGTGCATATATGTATATAAATATGGCATATGATATATGAGTATATATATGTATGTATGCTTGTGGAGGCCATATAGAGTGACCGCAGTAGTAGTAGTATTAAAGGGGAAAAGTATTGCCTCCTCTGCTAGCAGTCAGAGTGGGTCAGAATAGTAGATCATAATTACAAAAACGACATGATGATAATAATGCTGACAATGATGATGATGTTACTGATGAGCCTTGTGTTTCTCGAGGATTTGAATTTAGGTTGGGATCGGGAAGGTATTCGAAGGAGATCGAATACCCTTTGTTGTACTACCAGTGCATCAGACGCAGTTGATCCAGAATGCGCTGCTTAAAAAAGGTGCCCAGCATTCCGAAGACTGTGGATACGGCCGCAATGCCCATCATGACCTGCATGACGCAATGAATGCCGGACAGCTCTTCGTCCGTTTGCTTATGGCGATGCCGCGTTCGATGGTGACGGCGACTGCCCAGCCCACTGCTCTCATGTAGGCGCTGCAAACTCTCCATGTCTTCATCGAACTGGGGTATTATGGCCAAGTTAATTACCTCTGTTTTGGACAGCAACTGTTCATTGGCAATTGTGTGAGCTTCGGTAGCGCCTTTGCTGGTGGCTTCATTGTGCTCCCGCTCACGCTCTCGCTGCCGCTCCAGCTCACGCACGCGTGACCTCTCATCCAACATGGTGTTATCCAAGCTGAAGTCAAAGTCACGCCCTGTGGGCAGTGAAGGCGACGACTGCTGCTTGGATGTGGGGTATTCGGCCAGATTGACCTTGGTGAGGAAATGAAGGCTGCTGCTCAGCTTGTGCTCGGCCTGCTGCGCAGGCTGAGCAAGTAGTGAACGGGGCGTTGCTTCCGTGACACCTAAAATGGGCAGTTGGTCGCGCACGCGCGTCTCTTGGAACTGATTTTTCTTGATACCCAGCACCTCGGACAATGGCCGATTAATCATGGGCAGTAGCGAATCAGACGTGGGTCGTATGATGAAGCTGCCACCGTTTGGAGCATGGGCTGGTGGTTCGAGTATCTCGGGCTGCAGCGGCTTGGGCGTCACAGCTGAGGCCGATGCCGGAACTGGTCTGTCGCCTGCGCTTTCATCCTCACTATCCGTGTAAACCGAATCGTCAGAGGAGTCATCTGAGGAGTCGTCGCTGCTCGTTTTGGCCTGGTCAGATGTTGCTTTAGCATTGGAGCTGGTGAACTTGTGCGTCAAATTGCGTATGGGCTCGTACTTGGAGCTCTCTGAATCACCGCGATAGAGCAGCGCCACCTTGCCATCGGGTGTTAGTACGGGCGTTATTTTCGGATGTGGCGACGGAAAACGATGACTGCTCTCCGGATCCGGTGACAAGGCATCGAAGTCTGTGAATTGCGTCGCTGGCTTCTGCTGCGCCTGCTGCTCCAGCTGCTTGTTCGCATGCAGCTGATGCTGCTGATCATCCCCATCGGCGTCGGTGGGCGTCTGCTGATAGACAATTCCCACCTTGCCCAGAGGCGTGGATATAATTTTGATCGCATCATTGCTGTTCTTGCGGAAATAATGATTCGACCCAGAGTTGCTCTTCGAGCGCTGCGATCCAAAGAAGCCAGTACTGTCGCCATTGTCAGGGTATTCATCATCGACACCGTCATCGTTATCCTCGCCATCCTCATCATCGTTAGCAAAATGGCCGCTGCTCTCGCGCAGATCAATCGCAGTGCTCGGTACGGCCACCGCCACAGACGGCTCCTGCTGCTGTTGCTGCTGACTCTCCGTAAGCAGTTTCTTGCGAATATTCTCCAGGTGCAGTTGCCTGTAACTGTTGTTTGGTCTGAAGCGCGCCTTGTAGCCGCCAGAGCCGGCGCCACTGCCCTCCTCATTCACGAAATGCTCCTCATCGGCACGCGGGCGTGCTGTGCGGGGCCGCTCCAATGCCAGACGCTCATCGTCCTCGTCATAGCCCATGTCTTCTTCTTCATTCGGCAGCGGCTGTTGTTGGGCAGCTGCTGAGACAAGACTCTTGGGATCTGGCAGCTGCTCCGGCTCCTCATCATCCTCTTCATACTCATCTGTATCGTCATCATCTGCAAATAAGCTCGTCGCCTCGGCATCATCATTATCATCATCAACATCATCATCCACATCACCATCGTCTACATAGTCGTCATAGAGGTCCGCTTGCATGCGTTCTGTGCCGCCTTCAACGTCCTCCATGGCATAGTCATCCTTGCCATCCATTGCAACCGAAGCCGCTTCCTGCCTCCCGTCAACAGCAGCCACGCCCAGCTGCTGCTCCTGACCCGTGCCATTAAATCTACTGCTATGCGGCTTAAGACTAAGGTTAATACTACTGCTACTGCTACTATTTCTACTACTATTATCATCATTATTATAGTTACTGTTATTATTGTTGGTACTCATATTAAAAGTTAAGTTTAATTGTGTTCCTAAACTAACATCTAAGCTGCTATTGCTTTCTATAAGCAATTGGGTAGTCGCATCTTTCAGTCAGTAGCATTTCTTGGTGCACCCACACTTGCGCACAATATCCAGGTTCTTGATATATTTGCGATTGTTGCTGCAGACCATGCGCACCTGTACAAAAGAAACAGAGGGAGCGAGAGAGAGAGAGAAAGGTTGTATTAAGAGTTGTGATGCGATTGGGATAAGAATAGACTTACTCTATATATATAGTAATTAATATATATACTTATTGCTTATTATACAGTTTTGCTGTGCATATTTTCTTTGAATCTATAACAAAACAAGTGAGAAGGCTCTAGTCGAGACGGCTCGACTACGAGATACCCTGAACCCTGCAAAAAAAAGTGATACTCTTCTTCTTTACGCACTTATGAGCGCGCGCTCTGCTAACTGCGCAGTTGCTGCCGTGGCTTGGGGGTGGGTTGGGCTGAACTTTGGACGCCTATAACTCCATTTCTAGATGGACGATCTTCATAAAATTTTCAGAGTAGATTAAGAGTATTTATATCTATCTATGTGCCAAATCTAGTATTTGAAATGCGTTATTTTTAAAATTGGGGCGGAGGGGGCGTGGCATCCAAAATCTGAAAACTACAAAATCTGCGTATCCATAATATCTATCTAAATATATAAAGTTGAAATCTTTAGCTAAAACGGTGTAGAAGTTATACCCAAAAAACCTATGGAAACAAATTTTCGATTTTTTATCGATAATTTGGAAATGGGACGAGTTATCGATATGCTGATCAAGAATATATATGTATACTTTATAGGGTCTGCGACGTCTCATTCTGCCTGTTACATACATTTTCACAAAACCAACATACCCTGAATTCCCATTTTCAATGGGTTCAGGGTATAATTATTTATATGTATGTGTGGAATAACATCCATATTATACTTGGTTTAATTTTAAGGTTTGTATTTCATTTAATTATTGCTTTATAAATATCCATATATCTCAACCGAACTTATTTCTGTTTGACAAACAGTTATTGGGAAGAGTTCCCCAAGAGTTCCTCCTTAATTGATGTCGAATACTTCATATGATAATGTTTATTTAGAAAACTTGAAATCATTGGCCTATTGGATATGCCATCAAACAATAATATTAACATTTACTAGAGAATATAATAATAACGATCATTGATATGCGAAAGCCTCTTTTAAAACAGACTTGCGCTCTTCAAAGAGGCCTTTAATTTGTGGTAGGATTTATAAGTGGCATATTGCTAATGGAATCATATTTCGCACTTACCTTGCGTCTTCGCACAATTTTGGCCGCGCAGCATTGATTGCCACAGCCTCCGACGCATTTGGCGTACTTCAGCGGCTGCCTGGAGCGGCAATCGTTCTCCGTGTAATACTCACGCACCTGCTCCTTGCGACACGTCGCGGCGGCTGCAGTAAAAAGAGGAACCGAACGTGGAAATGCAATTAGTGAGCCACCTTTGACAAGAAGACGGCGGCGGCAACGGCGGCGGCGGCCGGCTAATGAGATTACGCACACACACAGACACTCTTGCCCCTTTTTACTCTAGTCTAGATATATGAGATATGAAATGGGCGTGTAATGTTTGATGTGTGTTTGATGAAGGTCTTGTATCTATGTGTATGCGTACGTGTGTGTGTGTGCGTGTGTGTTAGCAAGCAAATGAAGTTATGCGGCATGGCCTAGCGGATGCGTTGCGATTCGGGGCACCTGGGTGAAAGGCGTCAGAAAGTTGGTCGGCTGGCATACAATACAGTTTCTTTGAAGGCACAAGGAAGGCGTGGCATCAGTGTGAATGCCTGCATGTAAATTATAACTGCCTCTAGCTTCGAGCTCCGAGCTGCCAACGAACTGGGAAAACTTTACGGCAACTTTATAATGCACATACATTTACACTCAATTTGCTCGACGTAATGGAAGCTATACCAATGTATAGGACAACTTGCGGCAAGACAACTCTATTTAATTGCTAGAAATTTAGAGCCGAAGTAACTAAAATATCAACGAATCAAATCTCGTAATGCTCGAAAAGTTTCAAATTCCTTAATTCCCACATATTCATTAAGTACCAAGCTTTCCAGATAGCGATTCATGCTGAAATCCTCAAATCTGACATGGGTAGCTTGACTCGGCTCGTCGTCCTGATAAGAATATAGGAGTATACGACTATCAGCCGTATTACATACATTTCTGATAAGTACATTGAATTTCCCTACGGATAAAGACTACCCCAGTTAAGCTAATATATCTAAGATTCTGAATATTAATAAAACGTCTATCATAATTCACGATGGATTCAAAATAAGATCCTAACGTTTTATGAATCGTTGCACGCAAACCGCTTGACCTGATGGAAAGTATGTTAGAATGAGAGATCGCAATATGTACCCGTGATTGTTGGGGGCTCTGTGATGCCCTCACCTTGATCGCAGTAGCGTCCGCGCTGGCCGTGCTTGCATTTGCACTGATAGCCATCCTTGGAATTGGCGTTGGGCACACAGCGACTGCCACGACGGCATTTGTGCTCCGCGCAGGGGTCGACGGGCTCCTGAGTAGATTAAGAAAAAGATTATGTAAAGGTTTGTGGGTAGCCTCTCTTTGACTTACCTCCTTAATGTGCGGAGTCTCGTCCATGAAGTCCTGCTCGTCATCATCCTCCCCCTCAGTGGGATCGCCCTCCAACAACGCACAGCCTGGCGTGATTTTCTGCTGCCGCTGCGCATTGCCAAAGTCGACGAGCTTGTGGTTGATCCAGACCTCCTTCATGCATCCCTTGAAGCTGGTCAAGTTGCGTATCTGCCAGTTTTTGTAGGCCTGCTGGGCGGGCTCCACGGGCAGACCGCCCAGGAACATGGGCGTGCTGAGCTTCAGATAATCGTTGGAGCCCTCATTGATGATGGACCGGGCCAGACCTCGATCCACGCGCAGCGTAAAGTTCTTTTTGATGGCCAACAGCTCGACGGCATGGTATTTGCCATCGGCGACCATTTCGAAGCTGTACATAGTTGACACCGGATAGTTGCCAACGTCATAGCTAACGCGTATGCGTCCATTGAACAGCTCCACTGCCAAATGCGCATCCTGCCCATCGTACATGAGTATCCCGTTCTGCTCGGCGCTGCTAAAGACAATGGTGACATTCGCCTCGGGCCTGGTGCGTAGTGGCTCCAGCTCCACAAACGAATTGTTGTGAACGAAGCTGATGCTGGTCAAATACTCGCACCACTTGCCTGTGTAGCCCGGATGACATTTGCACAGGTAATCAGAGCCGGCGGCATTTGGCTGGAAGCAAACGCCGTGCTTGCACTCGTGATTCTGGCAGGGCGATGTCTGTGGGTACATCATGGAGATCAGGTTGTGGCCCTCACAGTACTTGCCCGTGAAGTCATCCGGGCACTTGCAGACGTAATCATTGATGCCGTCGATGCAGGTGCCGCCATTTTGACACATGTGGTTCTGGCAGTCATCGATGTTGTCCGTGCAGTTGATACCGTGGAAGCCGGCCATGCACTCACAGCTGTAGTGGGTGAAGTGATCCAGACACTTTGCCCCATTGGCACAGGGATTGAATTCCTGGCTGCAGAACTGGATTTTCGTGTCGCACCACTCGCCGCTGAATCCAGGCTGACACTCGCAGCGATACGATTGAACGCCGTCGATGCAGGTGGCATTGTTCTGACAGCGTATGTCTTCGCCCAGGCAATCGTCAATGTTCGTCTCGCAGCGTGCGCCCGTGTAGCCCGGCGCGCATTGGCAGCTGAAGCGTCCTTCTTCCAGCACCGTGCATGTGGCATTATTACGGCAGGGATTACCGTAACAGGCGTCGATCATGAACTCGCAATGCTTGCCGTGATAGCCCGGCTGGCAGAGGCACTGGTAGTCCCGCTGGGGCAGTGCCAGGCACTGGGCCTTGTTCTGGCAGGGCTGCTCGTAGCAGGCGTTGCACTTCGCCAGGATCTCGTTGCGCACCTTCCCACGGCACACGAAGTTTGACGAGGGCGTCGACAGTATTAACTTGTCTTTCATGTGCTCCGGCTCGGCACAGCGTGCAATACCCGGCTCCACATAGTCCAGCTTGATCCAGTCCGAGAACCACTTTAGCGAGCAATCACAATACAGGGGGTTGCTGCCCAAGGCACTGCAAGGGTCAGAAGTGGGTGAAGGGTCAATAGAGGTTAACAAAGTTAGGAGGAAGAACATGAAAAGAGGAAGGCAAATTGCAACCGTTACTCACATGTGTGTCAACGACTTGAGATCCTCGAAGGAACCCTCCGGTAGCATGGATATCCGATTGCCGTGCAGCGAGAGCACGCGCAGATTATTTAGACCAGACAACGCATGACGTTGCAGACATTGCAGCTTGTTGTACGAAATGATGCTGCAGCACACGGCAAGCAAAGAAAAAAGCAACAAAATAAAGATTTGGTCCAAGTGAATGAAAAGCAGAAGATGTGGAAAATGAAGCGTTTACCAAATTGCGGCCTCATGCGGCACACACATCGATGATGAAGAAATGAAAGTAATTGCGAAACGTTTTAAGCCAGCCACAGGAAATTGAAAAGAAAAGCATCAAGCATGCGAAATGCATTGTTGCCTGACTCTGAGATACCGTGCAAGGCCCAAAATGGAATGCCCCTCACACATAGCTCGACTGGACAAGAGTTCAAAGGGTTACCTTGTAGAATATGGTTATGCTTAGCTTGCAATAGAATATATATGTAATAATATATCGCATATTCGCAAATGAAATGCGTACAGGGTATAGAAAACGTCACAGCTTTGATTGCGGCAGGCGGCAGCAGTTCGACGGACTGGAGCGGTAGTGGTAGGGTGGACTACGACAACTAATGCTTAAGCACGAGTCACGACTTAACGTCTCGAATGAATTTCGTGGCCGGTCGAGACGAGCCCAGGCCAAGGGTGGCGGACACAGCCACAGCCACAGCCACAGCCACAGCCACAGCAAACCGCAAAATGCAATTGCCGCAAAAAAGCAAAAGGCAAAGAAAAAATTGTGTCAAGCCCTCTTGAAGCAGAAACGTTTCGATTCGATTCGTGTTGCCTTATAATGCCTAGTACGAGCCGCATTGTGGCAATTAAAAAGTCATTAGAAATGGGCCCAGTACTTACAGCGTGGATAGTTTGGTTAGATTGGCGAAGGTGTAATTGGATAGTATGGTGATTTGATTGTTGCTGAGATCGCTGCAAATGAAGCAGAGAAAAACAATTTGTGCTCTCGGTTAGTCGGGCCTGCAACAATTTGTGGCAAGCTGTTACTTACAGTCGTGTGAGCGCACGCAAATGCCTGATGCGCTCATAATGTATCTGCTCGATCTCATTGGACTCCAGGTACAACTCGGACGTCTCGGGCGGTATGCCACGCGGTATTTCCTTCAATTGATTGCGTGAGCAGCGAACCACAGTGCCGGTGCACGTGCAGGCCGGCGGACAATAGCCATCGCCGAGGCAGCCCTCGTTGTTGTCGTTGCTGCATTTGAATTCGTTGTGCGGCAGATCCTTGATTTGCACATCACGTACCTTGGCTGGGGCAGCGCAACGTGCCGCACCGCCGTTCAACGATTTTTTACGCAGCCACTCGGCGAACCAGGCCAAATGACAATTACAATTGAATGGATTCGATGCTAGATTCCTGCGAAATGGATAGATAAATGCACAGCTCTTATTTCAATTAGTTCCAAATACGTGTCTGAAACATAAATATGAGAAAAGCAAACTGTCCTCATATCAATCACTTTTTGCAATTGAGCAAAGACATTATTCCCCCTCTCATTCAAGACGAACTGTTTAAAGCTATAGCTTCAGTGAAAATAAATTACATTTAATGCAACTCAGCTAGCTCTAGCTGATATTCATGATCAATACCTTCTACTTGGACCTGCTAAACCCAATCTAAATTAAGCGTAAATTTGTAGCGCCTACAGCCCTATAGACTATAGAAAATGCAACTCTTGTATCCTTCGCACATTTGCATTTGTAATTTTGTTAAAGCTTTTCACTTCATTTGCTGAATACTGTCCTGTGTTAGCAAATGGCATATTTGATTGACACTAGCCGTAATTGTATTATGACTCCAATGATATTTAATATCAGCCTCGGCTGCGCACAGCTCTGAATGGTTTCATTAATTATTTCCCATTTCGCACTTGTAGCATGCAAATTGTTGGCGGCGCATATGTTTCATTGCTCACTCTGCAGCTTGGTTACATGTAGAGCAGCAGCATATAGAGCAGCATAAGTGCTGTAAGACCTTTAATTATGCGCTCGGCTGAAAGCAGGCGAAACAATGGCTCCCAAATTACATTGGCAATTCCAAACGTTACACCAAGTCCAGACTAATTTAATAAGCAATGCTGCTTTGTCATGCCATCAACATTGGCTAGCAGCTGGGTCTGCATGTGGGTGTGTGTGCAGGGGTGCGAGCAGCCGCAGGCAACTAACTAACACTTTGGCTAGCACCTACTGGTGCTCCGCCCATCCACCTGAATGATGGAGCATGTGGATGCCGTGTGGTGCACAGCACTTAATGACTTTCATTGATGCTATTTATTAGCTAGTTAAATGAATTTTACAATAATTTTAGATGCGGCCAAGGAACCACAGCGCCTCGTCCCAATCAGGCACACGCACAGTGAAACCTCATGATGTTGAACTTTAACACTAGGTTATTGAAAGTAAAGCGTGGTAAATATAATTAAATATAGAAATATATAATTATAAATATGATTATAAGTATAATGAAAATCACAGATTTGGATACTCCAGCTATTGAACCTCTAGAGCGTAGTTACAAAATAATAGTCTTGGATGAAATCAATAGCTAGCTATAAATATTATAACATGGATATGGAATGTAAATCCTTTTAGTAAATGTTTACATACATTTACACTTTTGGTGTACAAGTAAATTTTAGTCAATCATGCCCGTATGTGAAAAATGATTAAAATTCATTTTCAATTAGCTATCAATTTCTCACATGCATTCACAATAAATCTCAATTGAAAAATGTAAATTTGCAGAAGTAAAAAAGTTTTCTTTTAAATTTACTCTTTGTTCAACTCAGCGAGGTTGCACTGTATATTCTTTGCCGCTCTTTATTGAACTCAATTTTAATTAATTAAATCATCGAAGGCAGCGCACACTTGCAACTGTGTGAGTGTGTGTGCGGGTGTGTGTGTGTGTGTGTGTAGTGAGGGTTGATTTACAACAGACGTGCACAACAATGAGGAGCATACACACACACACACATACACATACACTCAGTTGGGATACACGAAGACAGCGGGTGAGATATAACCATGTATGTATGTGGCTTGTGTGTGTGAGCGTGTGTGTGTATGTAGTTCTTATCGTAGGCAGCACTGCTATAAATTGAAGTTCAATTGAATTATATACAATAGTTGTTGGCATGCAATGAAGAAAAACTGATTTGTTAAAGCAGCAGCATCACCATTAGCAACCGAATAGCAACAGCAGCAGCAGCAGCAGCAGCAGCTTCTGTTTTGATGTGAAATGCTGGCAATCAGATGAAGTTCAACTGGGGAACAATCAAAACCATTAACCTCATTTTATGTGCCTGTGCCCTGTGAGCGAGTGGATGGTGGATGGGAACGCGGTGCTGCGAGTGGGGGCGGGGTCATGTAAACTAAGAGCGGGGCAATTAATGCTAAAGCTAAATCATTTATCTATTGAAGTGCGTGCAGCGCACCGCTTGGCCAGTTGGCCACTTGGCACAGTTTTAATAGCTATGCATAGCCAGCAGACGCATCAAATGCCAACAATTTCTGGCTGGTCCATGTGCCATGTGGGGCGTGCAGGGGCGTGGCAGTACTTACAAAGACGTCAGCGAATTGAGATGATCGAATGAACCAGGCATGACGCATGAAATTTGATTGTCGTAAAGATTGCTGTAATTGAAAACAAAAAAGTACAATATAATAAAATAAAGCAGAGTTTATTTAAATGTTAAATCACAAGTTTTGTAAAATGTATTCCAATACACATACATACATATGTAAATACTCTCGTAGGTACACATGTATGTAGTTATGTAAATATGTGTTTTTCGAACTTACAGAGTTTTCAGCTGATGCAGGCCAAGGAACATTTTATTCGAAATTTCCTTTATCTTATTCTCGCCCAACTGCAAGTCCTGAATGCGCGATGCTCCCTCAAAGGCATTCGGCTCAATGCCAGTCAGCTGATTGCGCTTCAGCTCCAATTTAACCAGATGCGGCAGTCGTCCAAACAGGCCATCCGAATTAATGTGTCCCAATTCGTTGTCGTTGAGTAAACTGTGGAAACAAATATATCACACACACATTCATGAGCCGATCTGAAGTGTAAGCTGCTTATTTGCAAGACAAAAAGGACGAGTCGAACTGATATTTAATGAACGAATTCGATATGTCTACATTAATCTCATTGTTTGAAATCAACTTTACGTGGCAGCAGGAACAACAAACTTGTACAAAAATAGAGATTTCAGCTAATTCTTAAACAATGTTTTAATGGCAATCTTGAATTCTTAAATTTCAGTAAAGAATAAATTGAATATATTGTAATATATGTATATACACTTTAAATTTTAATTCAAGAATTAAAATTTGTCTCCTTTTATATAAATATTCATATGTGTGTGTATATATTCTATTAGACTCAACTGAACAATTCAGTTCATTAAGCCATCAGACATAACTTCAAGTAGAAGAGAAGAAGAACTTTTCTATAAAAAGCGGTTAGCGAATAATTTATGAACTGGCTGAGGAGGCGACCATTTAAGGAGAGATAACACTTATATAAAATGTATTGTGATAAGTATTCTAGGAGTTTAGTCTTGTTGGTAACTTACAGCTCTGTGGTATGCAATGGAATGTCGCGTGGAATTTCCTTGAGACCACGTCCCGCACAGTCGACAGTTGTGCCCTCGCACTGGCACATGGATGGGCAGTCCGAGTCCATGCGACACTCGCCGGATAGCTTCATTCGCAATTCATCCCAGGAACCTGCACAATTGTCAAGTGGGTGGGTGTGTGTGGGTGTGGGTGTGGGTGTGGGTGTGGGTTGGTAAGGGTGGTACGACACAAAGTTAAGACATTTTCTTTTACTTGTCTTGTTTTGCCCGTCGGGCGCACTTACATTTGAATTTCTCCTCGCGCAAAGATTCAATGCGCCGGCGATGCATCCGCTTCGGTGATTCACAGCGTGCTCCACTTGTCTCTATGGGATTTTTGTGCAAATAGTCGGCCAGCCAGCGCAGATTGCAGTCACAAATGAAAGGATTCTTGGCCAAATGTCTATACACACACACACACACAAACAGATTTATATATATACATTTATTTGTATACATATACAAGTATTTTTTGTTGTGTTGCAAATGGAAAGAAAGAAGAAAAGTAGCATTGAGCATTTGTACTGAATGGAGCGAGGGGAGCAGCAAGGGAGAGCAGCAGCAGCGGATGGCGTAAGGAAAGGCAAAACTGTTGTTGGCTGATGTGGACGGAGGCTTGAGACGTCTTAAAAGTGCACGAGCCCTGCGGCTGCAACGTTTCCGTTGTTTGTTGCTGTTGTCGCCAACGCTTTGAAAACTATTTTCAACAGCAATCCTTGCCCATGAGTGCGCCCTGGTAATGCTGTGAGACAGAGTGGCAATAAAATAGCTAGAAACTAAAGTCATCTTAAATCATCTTGCAATTATAAAATACGACTTTCTAAGCTAACCAAAATTTCCAGGAACTAAAGAGTTGACAACGTATTCCTTAGCTACGTGTGGAACTAACTAATTTGGTTAAATTGCTTACCTACTTCTATTTTCTATATTCAATTAGGATTATTTATCTATCGTTAACACTTAATGTTCTTTTTCAATATCAATGTTATATTTCGATATGGAATTTATTATTAATTATTTGTTGATCTATTCATTAGAGGTAAAATATTTTACTAATATAAGGTACAGATTAGGAACCCAACAAGTATATGCATTGTCTATATATGTATACTGAAATTGTTCTATGTGCATATGTATATTTTATTCTTATATAGTAGACGTATGTAGCTACTGGTACTTGGGAAAATACCGATTCGACCTACTATTGGCCACACTTTTGCCAGTTATTTGCTTTCCAGTTGACAACCCTGGCAAATACTTAACCCACTCAATAGCGACGGAGACCATCTTAAGAACCGCGCAGCACTTAAGCTCGGTGCATTTATCGATACTCCAACGCGCCCACTTCCCGCCCTCTGGTGGCCTATACAAAACGCGTCATCTTTTGTTCGTGGAACATCTTTACGGTTCACAGCCGATATTTGTGGATGGGACCCTGGGGGAAGAGGCGGTGCTGATGTTGTTTGGCTGCTAAACAAATGTCAACGCGAGCCGCTGTTGCTGCCAAGTCAAAGGAATTACTAAATGCACTTCAGCGGTTTAACACCAAGTGCCTGGGTGCTCCTCCATTCAAAAGGCAAAGGAGCAAAGGAGCTCACTCCCCACTTGCAACATGCACTCGCCAACCAAGCCAAAGCCAGCCTCTCAATGGGGGCGGCGGTGGGGCGTGGAAGTTCTTATGGTAGCTGCGAGCGGGGGAGGCTGAGCGAGGCAAGGGCGTGGTACTTACACCGTTTTGATGCTCTTCATGGCGTCGAATGTGCCATTAGCCAGCGACTGTATGTTGTTGTCGTAAAGTGAGAGCAAGCTGAGGCTGTGCAGGTCGCGGAAGGCATCCTTGCGTATGCAGGAGATCTCGTTGGCATTCAACAGCAGCAGCTGCAGCGAGCCAAGTCCTTTGAATACGCCCGAGGGCAAATCCTTTATTTTATTGCCATACAACACGCTGTAAGCAAAATAAAAGTACAAAAATAATAGAGTTGAAAAAAGACAAAGCAAATGAATAAAACACGAAAGAATCAGCTACAAGCTGATGCTTGAATACACTTCCGAATGATCTTTTTTCTGAGACTGAATGTGAATATTACATTTCTAGAATATTATGATATACGAGAGAGGTCCATTATGATAAAGATGTAAATGTATATACCAATAAATATATACTTGATATATGAATATATACTTGATATCTATCAAGTCTCAAAATAGTTAAAGTGTCAGACAAAATCAGAATACCCTTCTAAAGTGTATATACTCACAGACAGAACCTGTGCTGCTTCATGTTGTTGCTGAGTGAGGTGGACTTATGTTGTTGTCATTGCGGGCGGCAACTGGTTTCGCACACACACACACACACACACTCTGTTAAAAGGGGGCAGTGGGTGGGGCGGCACATTGTGGCAAGCATGGGTAATCTGATGCCTTGCGGTGTTGGCAACGCTTAGCATAGGCCGATTAGCCCCTCAAGCCTCAGCTGAGACCCTTAGGCGCAGTGGCTGTCATGAGTGTGTAACGGACGGAAGGACGGATGGACAGACTAACTGACTGACTGACACACTCCACACAGTCGGCGAAGCGACTGCACATTTTGTTGGCATATACATGCGCTACTTGTTGCTAATGTGCATCTACTCACAGTGTGGTTAGCTGCTTTAGGCCACTTAGCGCGTCGTGTGCAATGCGCGAGATATTGTTGTTGGACAGATCAATGCGTCGTAGTCGCCGGAAGCTGGAGAAAGATTTGGCTGGCAGTTCGGTGATGAAGTTCTGCTCCAAGCGCCTGTTAACGAAAATGGGAAATACAAAATAGTTACAATGCGGTCAAATTTGTTATCCATGTGCTTAAACTTACAGCTCGGTGGTATCATCCGGCAGTGTAATGGGCACACTCGTCAGACTCTTCTCACGGCAATCGACAATGCCATCGGCACAGCGACACGGGTGGGGGCAGCTGTTCTCCACGCCGCATTCCATTGGCGCATGCTCGGTGAGACCTGCAAGTGTGGCAAGTGTAAAGCAAACTGCATCTTGAGCTGGTTACAGCGATTCATTCAGAGAGCCACTCGGCTTTGATTTGATCCACAGCAGTAGCCGAGGCAACCTCAACAGCAGCAAATACATAATTATGAATGCTACTGCAGCGCGCCAAGATGCAGCTGATGGCTGCCTCAGCTACAACTTAAGCTCCAACTGGAGCCACAGCTGCCGCTGGTCATAAATGTTTACCCACATAATTCCATAGCATTTTGTACACAAAACGAAAGTCAAACACACGCTAAGAAACAAAACTTTAACTAAGCTGGCGAATATAAGATACTCTTATTTTCCTGATATTTGTTTAGAATTCAATTTTATAGTTAAGTTCGTTTTCATCCATTAACCCCTTCGATGAGACTCTCCTCTGCCAACCACTTCCCAGATACATTCCAGTGAATGTTCATCCATTAAGAGCACATCAAACCCTGAGCCCGAGCTGAATTCAATCAAAAATGAAATATGCCATTAGGCAGGCAACAAAGATCAACTCAACTCAAAGCGAATCAAATCAAATCGAATTAACGCCTCATTTAACATTGCGTTATTGGTTAGCTTAAGTACCCAAGTGCCTGATGGAAGCGTGCAACTCTTTATTACATAGAGCATAACAAGTACAATATAACGATGGAAGAAAAACTTGTTTCATGGCATCGTTTGGCGCACATTTTCCGCTTCATTGAACGCCAGAGTTTGGAGTTGTTCACTTTGTTTCGGAGTCAAGTCGAGTCGCGTCGTGTCGAGTCGATCCATTGGGAGGCTTTCCAAATGCTGCTGTAGCCCGCAGCATCTGCATCCCAATCAAGCCAGCGATGACGGCGTTAAACGTTTTGGCAAACACACGATGATGATGATGCTGCCCACCCTCCCCTGCTGAAACCCCCTTCTGTGCCCTTTTCTACCCCTTGCTACTGCCTGCTCCTGCTGCTGCCACTGTCTCTGTCTCTGTTGCTGTCTTTGCTGTTGTTGTTGCTGCTATTGGCTTGAGTGGGCGGCACAGTGGGGCGTGCCCATATGACTGCTTATGATTTACAATGCTTTGTTCCAGCAGTCAATACTGGCATATAAAACTAATTAATTTGGCATCGCTCTCTGAGGCCCCACGACATTTGTCCATTTTTGGAGGGCCTCAGCCCCCGAAGCGATGTCATGTGGTCCATACCTGAGCATTTGAACTCCTGATCGTGCAGGTCCGCCACGTTTTGGCCCTTCAGTTGCGACGGCGATTGGCAGCGCGTGTAGGGGGCGAGTCGCGGCGCACTGCGTAGGTAGCGCGACAGCCAGGATAAATGGCAATCGCAGGCGAACGGGTTATCCGAGAGGCGCAGCGCCCGCAATTTTCCCAATCCCCCGAAGGCATTGTGCGGCAGGGCGGTCAAGTTATTGTTATTCAGTGTGCTGTGCGGGAGAAAACAGAGAGAGAGAGAGGGAGAGAGAGAGAGAGACAGAATTGAGTAAGAGCGAGAGAGCCAGCTAGGTTAAGAGGTGGTGCTTGGGGGAAAATAAGCTGCATTATTGCATTATCAAGAGAATGCATCTTTGGCTCTTTGCTAAGCCACACTTAGGGATGGGCAAAACACAATCGCGTGTGTGCAAATAGTTTTATTTTACTGTTAGAACATATAATTCATTCAATTATTCATTATTCAATGATTGACGCTTTACGACATATCATGTTTCATATCACTCTTTACTGCACTATATTTTAGGTTTACTGATCGATTCTCAGCCCGCCCTCATATATTTATTATTGATCTGTTGCGCAACATCATTGGTTTTATTTCATATAACATTTTAGATATATTTTCTGGCTGACTTTAAATTTAACTAACATTTACGTGTCTGAAACTTGAATTTGCCGATATTTTCACATTTTCTGATAAGTTTTAAGCTCGAGAGTTTTTCCTTAGCTCTTAGTAATTTACCACCATTATTTTCTCACAATTGTATTAACATTCTTCTATCCCAACGAACTTGTGGTGAGTGTGTGATGAAGCTCGTTAAATAAGCATTGTATTTGCCCATCCCTTATTGCAATGGCCAGTACTCACAGTATTTCCAGCTCCAGCAATCCCTTGAAGGCATGCTCATCCATACATGTGATTTGATTGTTGTCTAGCTGTAGGCTCCGCAGCGACTGGGCGCCCTTAAAAACCCTTCGGCCGATCGTTGTGATGACATTGTGCGAGATGTCCCTGTCGAGGTGAATCGAGGTTAGCAGGCGGGAAGGCAGCAGGTGGGCAAGCGGGCAGAGGAAGGATATAAAAGTCAGTAAGTGTTTGAAATCTAGGGGGCTACTGCTACACAGTATATGTAGGTAGATTCTATATAGAGTAGTTGCTACAAATCTACGTTGATTACTTACAATCGCAAAAGACTCGCTGAACTTGTCACAAAGTTTTCAGGTATTGCCTTAAGTCGATTGTTGTTTAGGCGTCTGATTTATAAAGTGAAGTGTTTGGTATATTTTTGGTATTTTGTTTATGTATTTTTTTTGTATTGGTATTTTTGTTTGGTGTACGAGCATATTAGATACGCAAAACGAAACGCAACGAAAGTAGAGAGATATGCATAAAACGAAACGAGAAAAAAGATACAAAAAGTTAAACTCAAAACTCAACCAAAATCGAATTTTGCACGATATAAGTATAATATTATAAATTTATTAAGTTTTGATATAGCTATGCGCTATGTGCATCTAGGTCTATAAAGAGCGGCAAATTTTTGGTTAGTCAAAAATGTGAATTAGTCGTAAAAGTTTCATGCACTAGCATCGAATCGGCAATTCATCGATTGGTTTACTATCCCAACTTTCGAATCGATGCAGTTCACTACTTACAGTCGCTCCAGTGAAACCAAATCTTGCAGTGCATTCTTCTCCACGGTATGGATTTGATTATCCGTCAGTTGTCTATAAAATGAGTATACGAATATAATGAAGGTTATTTCATTAAATTATTTCATGTGTTGTAATATTTTAGATCAACAATCTCATAAAGATATCTGCCTACAAAATAATTCAGATCAAAGTAAACTGACTTAATAAGCTCAATAAGCTCACCATCGGGGCTTGAATATCGTCAATATAGAGATCAGAAGAATTCTTTATTCATAGTAAAAGACGTCAATAACGCTAAATGTAAACTACTATGGAGCCAACGTTATTGCAAAATGCAAATAAATTTTTGACTATCAGTCGTTGAGTACAGTAAAAACACATGTTGTGAGACCAGTTTTGTGCATACTTTCAATTTCAATTTACAACTGATACTTATAGTAGCGTTATCACGACATTTGGTGTCACTTTGCATACAACATTTTGTATTTCGTATTTCGTATTTCGTATTTCGTAATGATCAATTCTAGACACACTTTGCAAGCAAAGATATTGACCTGAAACTTGTATACGTGTTCTACGAGGTTCAAAAGAACTTGTTCATTCCCCAAATATGAGACTGACTAAAAATGATTGGGGAAATGATAAAGAATTATATTTTCAGGTTTTATAGTAGTCTAATTATTATACGACTTAATAACGTTTATCTTATTCTTCAAATATATAAATAAAGTCTTTAATACATGCAAAATAATTGAAGTAATTACAAATACATACGATATACTAATACTTACAGCATTCGCAGTTTGGTCAAGCGCTGGAAATCCGTCTCATATATCACGGTCAAATTGTTGCCCTGCAAATCGCTGGAAAATAAAAAGAAAAAGACAAAACACAATTACGAGATCTTAACTTTCGATTGGGTTTGTCTTTAATTATGTTGCAACCCAAGTAGCTCGCTAATCGGAATCAGCTGGACAAATGCTGAACCATGTGCGCGCCGATAATAATTTTTAATTGCTTGTAAGACAAGGCACATGAACAACAGCAACATCAGCCTCAGCATCAGCAGCAACATTAACAGCAACAACAGCAGCAACAACAGCAGCAGAAGCAACACCAGCAATCTGAGATATGAATTCAAGCAGCTGGAGAAGATGCAGATGCACTCAGAGCAAGGAGAGGAAGAGAGAAGGAGAGCACCGAAAGGGGGACGCTGTACTTGTGGCTGACTGTTGAAAACTCAGCCTTTTGTCTGATAACAAAAATATGATATTTAATCATTTAGCATACACAGGAAGAAAACTTGTTTTTAGTTTTACGATGGCACAGACAGACAAACGGACAGAGAAACAGAAAATTTGTTACCTGTAGATGTCATAACAATGAAATGCAACCTAAGAGATACAAAATACCTGAACAGAGCCACAGACCGTGTGCGCATGCGCATGCGCAGCCAGCAGCAACAACAGCAACAACAACTCGCTGTGCCTGGTGCCTCAGCTCAGCTCAGCTGCTTTTTGAGTAAGGTTGGCAGCCAGAGTTGAGCTACAACAGGTAGTAAGACCTTCAGTCCGGGCCCAGAGCCACAGCCACAGCCACAGCCACAGCCATAGCTACAAACGAGAAATATTTTTCAGCTTAAGCCTTAATGAAACTCGCATCAAGTGGCCGATGAGCACGTACACTGAGAGAAATGCATAGGGCAAATGCCTCATATCAAAACTACATGCCCAAAGTTGAGTCGACAGTTGAGTATATATTTCAAATAAGTTTTTAATTCAATCTCCACTGCATCCAATTGACCGATAGAGAGTTATTTAGCAGTTATCGATAACCTTTTCAAAATTTATACATCAATGAAAAGAAAGATATCAATCAAACCACAAACTGAGTGCTATTATTTCCGATTTCTCTCGTTATTCTCTCACAATTTTTTCTATTATTCATCGAGTTTGGAATAATAACTAATAAATATATTCATTAATTTTTCATATTAAAGACACCTGTTCAATCTCAGTGTAGCATTATGACCAGATCCAAGCTGCTACACACACGCACACAAGCAGAGATTTTAATGAGCTTAATATCTTGGCAAGATGTGGGCATCTCTTGCTTAGTTAGATTCGACTGATTATGGCGACCCATAGAGATACGCCTGAGACTTAAAACAAAAGACAAAAATAAATATAAATGAACAAAAATTTATATACAATAGCCTCTTCTAATTGCTAGACATTTTTCAAAATATTTTTAAAATAATTATAATAATCGCAAGTTGTTTTTCAGTTCCCAACTTTACTTTTTCTTTCCCTTCGAGCGCTGTGTTATAATTAAACATTTAACATATAGCATTTGGCATTTAAGTTCATTAAATCTTATGGAGCATTCACAAATTGGCCAAGAAAAAACTTTGCATGTTTTTAGGGTCCCAATTAGAATTTAGCTCGAGTCGTTCGTTTCATTTTTTTTCATTTTTGTTCATTCTTGTTTCTTATTTTTTTGGTTGTCTTTGAAGGTTTTGGCAGCTATAAATTAGGCTCACCTTTTTGAATTTACCTCAGCTTGATTTTATTTAGCTTTTATTCTAAAGGTGTGAAAGGGCTTTCGAGCACAAATTGGGGTCTGAGTTCGCCAGGGTTGTGTGAGGTTACCGGCCAAAATTGTATGCAAAACTGTTTTCGTGTCGATTGTTGAAAACGTGTGGGTGGGCGACTGGCTGACTGGCTGACTGACAGACAGCCTGGCAGTTAGTTTACATTCTATTGCTATCTCCCTCTCATCATCTGTCTCTCTCCTCAGTAACTATGCCTGTCGCTCTGCTGTGTAATTAAATGGCAAGAGTCGGCTTGGCCTGGGTCTGAGTCCACATTGCTTAGACCCCAACCCCAGCCCCTGCCCCAGCCCCTGTCCCAGCCCCAGCCTCAGCCACAACTCCAGTTTTTCATTGGGCATTGTTTTTGCTATTCCAGTGTGCTTTGCCTGCCAATAGTTGTGGGCATGTTCAATATTTGATGTGCACAGCACACACACACACACAATTGCGCCTCTCCTAAGTGTGAGTGCCATGTAGAATCTATGCTAGCATTAGGGTGACTCAACTAAGCTGATGATTATCATGTCTAATATAAACAGTTCTTATTATGCATGTATTCAGTCATTAACGTACCATCAATTAAAATGTCACAAAGAATCCTTTAATTAAGGCCAGCTGACTATTTCCTAGTTCGGCAAAGCCTCTCTACAGCTTTTATTACATTTTTTTTTTCTTTATTATTTTAATAAAAGGGTTACTGTGTTAGCCCAATTCTGTGTGGTTTTAGCACCTCCCTATAATTAAATTGAAACTAATGAATTAGCATGCAAAAATATGCGAAGCACTGAATAAAGTAAGTCAAAGCCGATAGTAAATTATAGCTTTCGGATTTACAGTGCAGCTCTTACAGCACTTCTCTCTCTCTCTCTCTCTCTCTCTCTTACAAAACTTCAATTGTAGTTGTATATCAAATTTGGATATTATTAAACAATTTCTGCAATGATTTCTTTAGTTTAGAATTCACTGATATAATTGCGCATTAATCAATATTGTCTTACCACAAATAAA
Organism: Drosophila borborema; assembly: GCA_030914335.1. Classification (NCBI taxonomy): domain Eukaryota; kingdom Metazoa; phylum Arthropoda; class Insecta; order Diptera; family Drosophilidae; genus Drosophila; species Drosophila borborema. Next base: position 972,814 of record JAUESP010000303.1, read on the forward strand.
CACAAGCAAAAATTTCATTATTAATCTCCCCTTTTTTCAATTACAACAAAAATCTACACTTCTTCGTCTCCCTGGAGCTATAAATATTCATGAAATCACTTGAGCTCTGAGGATTTTCTATCCATGGATTTTAAATAAAACTGTCAATCATATTTTTAAATATCTCCCCTCTTGCGTTGGTACAGCTCATGTTTCATCTTTCAATTAATTTCCATCTAAGTAGTGCTCATATTTCCTATTGACTGACTGCACGAATCTGTTACCTTTTATGTAAGCATAAATATGTTTGTACAATATATGAGTTCTATCAGAGTTTTCAATTTGGCTTTCAGTAAGTAAGTTCTCCCATGGCTCCGTACCCAAGCTGTCAGTCAGCCAGTCAACATTTTCCGTAATAAGTTTTCCGTGGCCTGAAACACCCTGTGCTGGACAGGCGCCTGGTATTTTAAAATGCAAATATGCCGTGCATGTTCATATGTTTTCTGTTTCTGTTTCGCGTTTTGCTTTTGCTTTTGCTTTTCATTTTTTTTTTTTTTTTTTTTTTTTTTGTCACATATTGGTCGTTTCTGCTTTTTGCATAAAACAAATGTGTCCCTGAGCGCTATTTGACTGCTTATAACTGGGCTATGTTGTTGTTGCTCGACGTTGATATCTGTTATTAATTTATGTAGAGAAAAGGCAACAACAATTGCTGCAGCGGCAGCGCTTGCAACTGCAGCTTTTGAGGTCGCTGCGCAGCGGTCTACAGGTCTGCTGGGGCTTGATAGAGGTGGCTCGGCAGAGGGCGTGGCATTGCATGGCCTGGCACTGCTTGGCGTTGGGGCGCTGCTCTGTGGTATTTTGCATACACTTGCTAATTGCCGGCGCGTTAATTTATGTGGCGTCCGCGTGCGCAGACGTCGGCTTAATGCATTTGCCCGTTTGCCAGCTTGCCACTTTTCCACTTTACTGCAACTTTCAGTTGCATGCAACAATTGCCAAAGTGGCCGCCAGTTGGCGCGCTGCTTGGCTCGCCTGATGCGCTTATGCTGCCTCCTTCGGCGACAATTAATAAACTTAATGGCAATTTAATGTACGACGCCGGAGACACAGCACAAGACGACAGATTTGCCTCTACCGCTGCCTGCAACCATTCCAACAATTCTTTCATTCATCCATTTGCCCATTTGTTTCGTTGTTATCGACACGAAATGGTCACGGCTTTATTTGCTTTCGTTGTTGTCGCTTGTCTATGCTGATTTTTATATGTATACATATATTTTTTTTTTATTTTTAAGCATCTATAACAGAAATGTTCCGCTGTGCTCGCCTGGTGTTATGTAAATATATATATATATATATTATATAACCTATCGAATGCTGCCATATAGATCATTGTCAAGGCTAAAACGAGCTCATGCAGTTCGCAATGCAAATAGATACACAGATAAGGGCCATATGGGGCCCAGTGTCTCTGTGCGTGTAATTGCTATCTGTGTGCTGGATTATCATATCAGGCCCTACCCATCTATCTACATAAAACATTGTTATATAAGCAGATGCATATTGCAGTGTGTAACTGAAACACATTTTCATTTCGCTCCATCTGAATGGTAAAAAGCGAAAATATATTTCTACGACCCGTTATAATATTTATTTAACCAGATAAATATGCCCATATTTATTTACTTTAACAACTATTATGTCTGAAAAGCATATCTATATATTTGTTTACTAACTGTTTCACCCTTGAACAACAAATTGAAGCTCTTAACTAATAATAGAGGTTCTATTTGCTAATTTTGTGAGTGCTCTAGTTCACAAACATTTGCGTCTTAAAAATATATTTGAGTTTATACGCAAATATTTGATTTTCCCACGATTTGAATTAATTCTTGAATAGTTAAATAAATTCTATAAATCGGTTGCTGAGCAGTTTGAGCACTTTTGCATAGCAAAATTTATGACTTTGTTACAATCGTTCGTAATAAGCTTTGCTAGTTTTATATCAACATTTAGGAATGTTTTCCGCTCCATAGATTATCATGTTTTAAAACTTCCAAAATACGCAAGCATTGTGTGAGTAAACAGCAAATTTAAATTTACAAATATATTAAAATGTCTTTGTTCAAAAGTTGATAATAACATTATTTTTGTTTTGGTAGAGACCAAAAGGTCTACAAAGACAACAAAGAGTTGATGGCCATTAGTTGGCCTGGTGGACAGATAGATACAACTGACAGGTCTATTGATTTTGATCATGTCAGATGATAAACTATTAAAATGAAAAACACATGTTCTATAAATTAGTTTTCGCATTTACATAATTGTAAAGAAATACATTTGACTCCTATTTGTTTTCTTCTATTCAGTTTCTTAACTTGATAATACCTGTTAACCCTTCTATATAGCCTATCAATAGTTTGAGTGAAGCAGTCTATAGACTGTTTGCACATACTTTTCGTCGGCGCACAAGCACGTTTATAGGTATTTTATAAGAACTGAGGGCATTAAAACTTTTCTGCATTATTAATGCAAACTTCGTTCTGTTGCATTTGCTGTTGTTGATTTGATTGTTTTTTGATTGGGCATATACGTATTGTAAGTACTATGGGTGAATACATATAATAATACTTACAGTCTTTCGACATCCGCTGATATTTTTCGCGGCACCTGCGTTAATCCACGATGTGAGCAGTCGACGGTTAGGCCGCTGCAGGAGCAAACCCGGGGACAGCGCGCCTCAGTGATGACGCCGACTCCACCGCCGGGTATGTGAATGCCCACAGAGCCCAAGCCGCCGCTGGCGATGGCTGAGCTGCCGAAAACGCTCGAATACGGTTCAGCATGAGCCGTGACAGCAGCGAGTATCAGCAGCAGAAGCAGAAGCAGGGGAGGGGGCAGGATTAGAGCCTTAGCTGACGCCCTGGCTGTGCCAGTGGCTTTACAACGCGTCGGTGGTTGCAGCGTTGACGGTGTCGTCGTCGTCCTGGACGGCGGCGCCATTGTGGCACATTTATAAGCAACGTGCCTAATTGAAAGTATCGAGTGCGTGTGCGGACGCCACTTTGTCAACAGCAATCACGTTTCCACAAATATTTGCGCAAGGAAAAAGGATTGTTGGCGACCGTTTACCGTATTTTCCCTGTATTTCACGTATTTTCCCGCACTTTGTATTTATCTATATATATTTATATATATTTGTGTGTGTGTGTATTTGATTGCTCACGACGGAGCATTGGTTTGTTGCATTTCGTTGTTCGATATTCGTTGATGATTTCGTAGTTATTGTTTTTCTATTGTGCGCTGCCGGCGCTCACTTTATTTATTTGGATTTTTTGCAGCCCGTCGCGACCGCGCGCTTCGGCAGAACTGAAGCAGCTGGCAGCAGTTGCACTGCCGATGGCAGCAATAGCAACGGCGAGTAACGAGTGCCCAGTGAAGTGACGAGTAACGACCGACGAGCGAACGCGTAGGTAGCCGTAGCCGTCCACTTAGTTAGGTAGGTGCGTCCAGCCGGAAATGCGCTGCGACTTAGTTTTGTTGTTGCTGCTCGCTTTGAGATAGGCACGCACTGGCGCTGGCACTTGCCTGTCAGCAGTTCAGAGACGCCTCATCGGCAACTTCATCATGAGGTCCGCTCGGCTGAGACCTGCTGCGCGCATCTGCAACGAAATAAAATAAAAAGAGGCAATGAGAGTGAGGACGTAGCGAGCGTGAGAGCAAGAGCGAGAGCGTCGAGCGAAATGTCAGGAAAAATCATGAAAAATTATCTATAAATTCGGCAAGCGTGTCTATGTCAATGCAATGGCAGGAAATTGTTACCGACTGCGATATAAATACACATACATATATATATATAGATAGATATAGATATAGATATACATACATATGTGTCCATTACACGAATGCCACAGTTTATATCACTTAAACACAAAATAAAATAAAACTGCAACTAATGTGACAGTTGCTATATTTGATGGGCTATACATAGAGTTCTTAAATTGGTCTTTGGTAGAAAAAATAATTAATTTAATAAAAATTTAATGAATTATTATAATTCTGATTGGTTTTATTTATAAATAATGATACAATTAAAATATCAATTATTTTACTATACTGATGACTTACAAGCATTTATTCACATACTATTATATATCTTAAAATACTCTATTATTTTGATATGACCAAATTATTATTAAACAAGGTTTCTATATAATAATTTCATTTCTTTTCATTTTTACATTTTAAGTTATTTTCTTATTTTAATTTCACTTTCGAATGACCTAAGAAAACTCACATCTTCAAGCATGAGCAACGGTCATTAGAGTCCTACTTCATATATATCATTTGGTCTTAAGTCTGCCGACCATTCTCGAGGGTTAGTTTTCCCTCAATCTTGCTTTTATCGAACCACCTGTCAGTAGCAGTAGCTGACAGCTCCACAGGCAAGAAGACTAATCACCCCAGTCGTAGAACTATTATTATAGAATCTTGCATTGGCAACATATGTTTCCCTAAGTACCCGGAGAACCTGTAGCTAACAAGCAGAGACAAGCAGCTCAGAGGAGGCAAACAAAATAACTAATGACTCAAGCAAGTTAGGGGCTCGCGGTCTGCATAATAAAAGAGAACATGTGTTTTGATAACTTTCCAACTATGCCCCAGCGAAATTACTCAGAATTAGAATGTATGCTGATTAGGCAATTCCGTATTCATTCACTTAATCTATTCATTTGTTAATTGGATTCACAATTTTTCTTTGGAATCTTAATAGCCTATGCTCGATTTTGAACTAACCTGAACTACTTTACCCTCATTTAAAAGCTAGCTGGTCATCACACAATTAGATTTAAGACCTTAAGTGAGCACTTTTGCTCAATTAAATGTGTCTAGAAATTGCGTTTGTCGTCGTCTTCTTCTAAGTAGTGGTCCTCAATCAGTTAGTTCTTGAGCTCTTCCACTCGAAATCAGTCACAAACTCTATGCTCTACCGCTGCCCAAATCAGATCTATATTTAGTACACTTGTGCACTGTGTGGTCTTGCTTCCATCTCCATCTCTCTCTCTCTCCCTCTCTCTCTCTCTCTCTGTCTCTCTCTCTCTCTCTGTCTGTCTCTCTCTCTCTCTCTCTCTCTCTCTCTCTCTGCAACATTTCCATTTCCATCTGTGCCTCATGCCTCCGAGTATGGCACACTTCCCGCTGTCTCCTGTTTGTCTGTCATGTTATATATTTAATTTGCAAATTGACATGTTAAATATACAGTCTGTCCCTCTCTATCACTCGCTCGCTCGTGCACACTCGATGCCATACATTGAAATTAATTGTTTAAATTAACATTCGGATATCTGACAGCAGCGATTGACTTGAAATTTGATTGAGAATATGAATGATAACGAGACATAGCTCTAACTGGAGTAATCATTGTGAACAACGCGGAATGGGGAGGCTGAGGGAGCCACCTGTCAAATATTCTTAACAGGCAATCAACGAAACTCAATGAACATTGCTTGGCAAATGTAATTTAACAAGCTTGGGAAAGTATTTATATGCTCTCTATGAGAAGATAATATGCGGGAGACTTGATTGGCTGAAGAGGCTATCGAATATATTAAATAATTGACAACTCTCCACAGAGTCTCCAATTTCAGAGCTGCGAAGCAGCAATATATACATATATAGATTATATTGTAAGTCTCTTGAAAATAGTATGAATAAGAATCCTATTAGTTGTCAGTCTTAGCCCGCACTCAATCAAAGAGTATCTTAGAGTTGAGCACATCATTTTAAGGAACACTTCCCACTCATGTGTTGGAGCGAGCTGTTGTATATTCGTATGGAACTACCTATCAAAGGCATGCCAAAGACAGGCAGGCTGCCAGCCACCCAGCATCCATTCGAGCCTTTAATCAAAAATTTATCATTTCTCTAGCACAAAAATATTTTTGCTGCAAAGGCATGCCTTTCTTCCTATAATGATGATGATGACGTTGCCAATGCTGATGATGATCATTATGAAGAGAAAACGGAAGTGTGGGGTAAAATGTTCAAAAGATGTAATCACTGCATTGTCACCAACCGGAGACGGGCCTCAGTCTCAAAACTCAGATTCAGTTTCAGACTTTTGGCTGGGAGACATTGTGTGTGTGGGGGTGGGGCACGGCAGTGATGGAGGCGGGAGCACTCGGCTCTCTTGAGTTTCATATGAAACATAAATCAGTGAAATTCTATACATGCCAATGATTGTCTACTCTTTGGCTTCAGCACACACACAAAAATTCCAACAGCAAAATTCAATGCATGCCAATAACTCGTTACTCGTAGCATAAACCAAAAGGCCAGAAAGCAGATGCCACTGCCCGGGGACTTGTATACAACTCTAATGAAAAGACGACGCTGGTGGCAGGCGGGCAGCGACAACTCAACTCAACCACAATCAGCACCACAATCCCTCCCACATCCCCACTGTCTGTCCGGGTTTATTAAGATAACGCGTGAAAAAGCGAGTGACATTTGGGCAAACAGTGAAGCGCACTATTCAAATAGTGATGCTAGAGAGGCATAGCTGGAGTGCCAGGAGACGGGTTGGACTTGTAGATTAATGAGCATGAGCAACTAGGAATTGCCTTGAAACAATAGATTTATGTGGAGCCACTGGCGCTCTTTACATCTATATAGTTATGCCCACAATCTGTTGTTTGGCGAAATGCTTGCCCCTCGGGCCACGGGCTCTTGTGGATTTTCCAATAAATTACGCTTAAGTATGCACTTAATTCAAATAATGCCAAGTTGCACGCCTTCATCTAGCAGGGGCCGGGACCACGGGCCGACTGGGGCAGCAGGCGCAGGGTCTCTACTTGTCGTGTGCTGCCCTCAAGTGATTTGTTTTTGTGTGGCTTACACAAGTTGGGCCCTCCATCCAGGAGTGTAGATGTGTGTGTGTGTGTTTGTTTGCCATTGCTTATGACATGTGTCAAATTCGTGTTGTGCTCCTCTCAACTTGTCTGGCTCAGCTGTCCAGATAAGCTGCATCAGAGTCGGGGCTCAGGGTGAACTTTATGAATGTGTTGATATTTTTTATAAACACCCAGTCAAAGGGATTAAGCTGTAGTCAGCAAAGTGAGAAACTGCACGAGTTGTAGCTTCATCAAGAGCATTACGGAAAGAGCTCTTGCTCGCAGGCCACAGGCAAACCCAAAGACCCAAGGGCTCCGTCGCTTTATCTTGTATATGCTATTGGAGTATCAATCATATCTAGATTTATTAGCACTTAAACAAATATCAAACAAAAGCAAAAAAGTTTCCAAAAAAATATTGACAAGGTATACAAGATAACCAAACTTAGAAGCAGCCAAAGGTTTTTCTTAAGTTCATGAACTACAAGAAATTATCCACAACGCAGAATTCGTCGTGTGCATTTATAAAAAGAAATGTATTTGGAAAGCATCAGCTTCAATTCATTCAACTCGAAAATAAAACACTTAACATCATGAAACAAAACAGCAGCCGATGCATGTTCTCAATTGCATTTTTTGATTACTATGGGAAGTTTTTGTTTAAATTGCATCTGAATTGAAAATATGAAAAATTTAAATATATCAATTGATAATAAGTAAATACAATTTACTGACATCATTACGTCATTATTCATAAATCCAAATTATCTCTTAGCAATGGAAACCGTATTCTAGCATATCTAAACCCTTTCGCCTATCCCGTTCAGATAACTACAATGCCATTCAGCGGGAACCGCTGCCAAGTATGTCAATGCTTAAGACTAATTAAAGGCCTTCCTTTTCCATGTAACATTATATCTATTCATCTGGACCACGTACAATGTCCAGCTGCATTTCTTCACTCGTGCTCTGGCATTTCCGCAGCCGCTTCCATCAGCATCCACAATGCGACACACTGTGCGTGCGTGCTCCCTCGCAACTCCTGCGAAAGCATTGCCAGTCGGCATTACAAATGCTGCACAAAAGGAAAGGAAAATAACCCCCTTTCTGTGTAGTATATAGTATAAGAGTAGAGAGCTGCATGGCATGAAGCGTGGTCAGCGCTCAATGAATTGTATTAAGGCAATGCCACAGATGGAGACTGAATGAGTAAGTGACTGACTGAGACTGAAAGTCTCAGGGTTTTTCTCTCTTCATTTCATTATTATTATTTGTAAGCCCATCTTCAGAGCCGGAAGTGTCGCATACTTTAACGGATACACCGGCTTAATTATGTGCATAACATACTACGTACATAGATACACCCATATATACACATACATGCATATGTATATCTGTATGCCTGTAAAAATGTTTGTTATACAATCCCTAGACAGTGTCGTGGCATGAAATGACAAAACACGTACATTAATTGCTCCACATTCATACCGTTGGAGACGGAGTCAGCCAGAGTTGTGCTAGAGAGCAATGAGTGTCCGTCCCACAGGAGATGCAGGGTGAAAAGAAAGAAAGCGCAAAGGTCTCAGCAAAGCCAACCAGGCTTATAATTTATTAATCTATGCATAGCATATATATATATATATATATATATATATATATATATATATATATATAGCTGGAAGCTGTTCAACAACAACAACAAATAATTCCATTTCATGCCGCTCAACTTTCTATGGCATTGGCTGGTAATACTGAATCCAGGTCCAGGTCCAACTCCAGCTCCAGCTCCAGACACTACATGTCACTTTAATCTCTTAGAAGTGTCACTTTTGCAGCTCTTCAAGTGTTTGTGTGTTGTCTCTTTGCCTTTAGGTGGGGGCGATGTAAACAATGTGCTGCCGCTAGCTGAATTTGAATTTTCAATTTTGATAAGCAACAAAAAGCATAATAACACATCAAATTGCATGCGGGGCTGTAAGGGCGACCACGATGGCAAGGGCGAGGCGAGAGTGAGAGCGAGGCCGATCGAGAGATGAGAGAGAAAGGGAGAGAGTAGGAATTGAGGATAACAGTGCTTTATATGCCAGATATAATACTATACGACTCAGGGTCTGCCCTTCGGATGCAAACCTTATGGTAATGAAGTGAAGCAGCTGTTTTCGAGAACTGAATTTGAATACAAGTCATTGCACAGTGGGACAAGCTGTCGGTAAATTTAAAAAGGGAAATTTGGCTTGGAATTCGTGATTGGAAGTGTAAAAATTGTTTAGTTCCGTTTCATTTCTAGTTGCAGTTTAACATAATTTAAATATTTATTAAGTTAATATTGAAGAGTAATGATGTCAGATTGAATGATAGATTTCATGTATATTGCTTGACAAAATGACGAATTCTCTATTTAATATCTTATTGGAAAAATATAATTGCATGTAGGTTTATCCCTTTTCATTAAAGTTAAAAAATACTAATTTTGGGCACATTATTTATTATTGATTGCTAACGAAAAAAATGATTAAATCTGCAATGAAAATCGAATTTGTTTATTATTCATATAATAAACAAAATATATTTATACATGTACATATATTTAAAAGGCCTGTAAGATCACAGCATTTTACTTCATTTTCATTTCACATAAATATCAACAGAATTTAATGTTCGATTGTATAGCATTTGTAGTTACACTGTGCAGTTCGTTACGATTTACATTAGATACAGCAGCAGCAGCAGCAGCAGCGGCAGCGATTCACTGCTACAGACAGTGAGCGAGACAAGTTGACTTACTACTTGAACAATCAAATTCAATTTATGCCAACAGCCACACATTCATTTTCATTTTCATTTTCATTTATAATTTCATATTCAGTTTTCGTTTCTTGATCAACACAAGTGACGCTGACGATGGGCGATCAAGTGTCGCTCGCACCTCAAAATTGGGCGCTACAGTGGGGCAGAGATAGGAGAGGGGGTGCTGCGTTGGAGTATTATGGCAGATTATGCTGCTCTATTTGATTTAGACTTGATTTGGATTTATTATGACAATGGCGCCTCAAGTGCCGCTGCGGTGCTTATCTTTTGTTTGTGTTTCTATTTGAGTTTGTATTTGCCTGCAGTTGTGTGGGTTCATCCAAAAAAAGCTTAAAACTATTTAAGTTTTCCTCTTCCTCTCTGCTGCTCATTTGTTGTTTCATTGTATGTGGGGTTATAGCATAAACATCAGCTGGGCCCCGCAACTTATTACGAGACTGAAAAAAATAAACCAAACATAAACTTGAATTTCCATGTTAGGTTATAAAATGTTTCGTGCTATTTCACAAATGCATAAAACAGAAGACAGAGAAGGCGAACAAATTCAACTTATACTAGGCCTCACAGCAGCGCTCCGTTCCATGCTCACGCTCAGGCCCAAGTCCCCGCCCAAGCCCAGGCCCAATCCCATCCGTGGCGCAGCACCAGGTGCAATGCATTGCTGTTGAGGCCGCTTTGTTTTCGTCGGGGTTTACGGGGTCAGGTAGATTCGACTGAATGCCCGAGCATTGTTTTCCATCCCGCTACAGGGAATTCAGCTACATAGAACAACAACAACCCCACTAACAGCAACGGGAACAACAACAGAGATTCTAACTACAATCGCCAGCCAGACCGTCTCAGCGCTACTCACTGCTGCATGCGTCACAGGGATTAGGACTTGTGCAGGTAGTAAATTTTCCAAACACGAGAGTCTCCGCAGCACTAAAAGAAGTCAGAGGCAAGCAGAGAAGCCAGAAAAAAATTGTACTAGCTGTCATAAATATACGGAAAACGAGTATACTTTAGAATATTCCATATATTCCGTATTCCGCAATACTAAAAGTTAAACCCCGCATCGACGTAAAGAGAAACTGGAAGTGTGTGTGTGTAAGAGAGAGAGAGAGAGAGAGAGAGAGAGAGAGAGAGAGAGAGTGAGGGAGAGTATGAAAGAGAGAGAAAGTGAGAGAAATAGAAAAAAATTATTGTAAATACCTCTGTTTTAAGAATTTAATTGAAACAAGTTTTTAACATGAGCAAAAATGTACTAACAGATTACTAATTTGGGAGGAACAGTTATTTCGGATGACATTAAAATAAGAATATTTTCGTCAATTGTACATTTTGAGCAGCGAATATTCAAACGGCCAGTATTGATATTTTTTATAATATGATTAGTCTTTTTAATATGCTGACTTTTTCCAATTTAAGAAAAGAGTTAAAAGACTCGATACATCTTGAGGCTTCTAAAATTCAGAATACAAAAAATATATTATGAAACCTTAAAGTCGGTTGAGCAGTTGCTTAATGTTTTCAGCAAAATTCGGAAAATACTGCGCTATTGAATTTACGAATTATTTTGAAATCCCTCATTAAAAGCCAAATTTCATTTTTCCCATCAATATCAATTTATATTAAGGAAACACTTGCCATGCCTCATCTTGCCTCGCTTTTCAACTAATCTTTTATTTTGCCTTGCGAAAAACATGTTTAATAAGTATCAAAGTTTGTGTGCTGGCCCACTCGATAGCTAATAAATCTAGGCTATTAAGCGTTGTGGGGTCTAATAATAAAAATACATTGCCATGTTCGAAAAGAAATAATAAAAATGTCGCCCGCCCATATTAATTTTATGATGTCTCCATAACTCTCGAGATCTTCCCCCGAAACCCACTTCATAAATAAATAGCGATGAAACCGACATCGCGGCAAGTGCAACGGTTTGCTAAATTTACTCATCGATTGATGTGACAGCTAAGAGTAACTTCATATTTCAACAAAATGGGAAAATTTAAGAAGTTACAAATATTTTTAGACCGCACAAAAATGCAATTCACGGCCTCACGATGTGTGCTTAAAGTATTGAAATTCTTAAATGACTTTGGATACGACGGGCTGCTGTTCTCTGTTCACAGTATTCATACCCTAGTACATATAATTATGATGAAGAAAGAGGGTATCATAGCCTGCATATCGAGACAGCAAAGCAATTCTTATCTTATCGATGCAAGTTTGACAAAAGTTGTCAGTTAGCATTGCACCCATATTAAACTAAACAAAAATATCCATTAGGTAGCTCTTAAGGTATCTCGAGATCTATAACAGAACAAATTTTTGTTGCTGAGAATATTATTTATATGAGCTGCGAAAATTGATATAATAATGGTTCCAAATAAATAGATATATTTCGAAAGCTTTTGCTCTAATAAATCGCCATACTTTTTAAACACTTCAAATAGCTGCTGGGCATCTTCTAGTCAAGCACTCTTCAAAAGGGCACTTTAACTTGTATCTGTTGTATGTGTATTGTTGTTGTTTTTGTTGTTGTTGTTGGATGGTCCTTCATGCACATTGGTATCAAATTTCATGGCTTTCACAATGAGCCCACAGTCGAGTGCGTGTTGATGACAGATTTTCTGTCCGCCGGGGCGTCGATTCTCGTTTCGTTGAAAGTAATTTTTACTCATTTATTGTCACCGTTAGTGGGCGCACAAGTGTGTGTGTGACTGTATATATACTTGTGTGTAACTGACAATGTGTGTGTATCCTTACAAGTATATACACGGCGGGCAACCAGAGCCAGAGTCAGAGTCAGAGTCAGAGCGAGTATTGATTCCACTTCCCGAGTCGCCGCGGGACGCCCAGTCAGTCAGTCAGCCCAAAGCCCAATTGACATGACTCAACAACAGTCGTGTCCAATACATATGTACATATATAGAATATAAAAAGTCAAATATATATATAATATATATAAATGGCATACTCTTCCTCGATGCCCCGCTACTCGCTCAACAGCTGGCTTCTCCTTTGGGGTCTGTTTGTGTACTTATTAAATATTTAAAAGCTTGGCCTTTGTTTCAGCCAGCGCGCCACGGCAAATACTTAATAATAATTTTTAACAACTGCCGCAAACTCTGCAGGTTACCATACCGTCGTGTAATTCATTTTCATTGCCCCGATCCCAGACATCGCTCCTTTGATAAACTGCACGCACAGGGACGGAGAGCGACTTCTCTTCTTCTGCGTCGACCCCCTCCCTGCCAATCGCTGAATTCAGAAGTTTGAGTTGCGCTCACAATTTTAAATTATGGTTTGTTGCGTTTAAAATACAAATTACACGATACTTATGGCTACATACATATATATATATGTATATGCGTTCTGACTCATACGCATACGCAGACTCATGAAGCAAGTGGGTCAGCACAGGTAAGACACAATGAGTGCTTATTAAACGGTTCCCATTTGCTTATTGTACAAATATTTCTAAAGAAAGGCATTTTCTTTTCTTCTTCGGTTCCTTGACGCACGCAACCTTCAGAACAAGACACTTTACAGTTGCGTCTACGAAAGTGGTTAATTATGGGTCCGAAAAGACTCCGGAGCTACAATGCCACAAAGTATAGAAAAGGCCCGATGATTATTTATTATTTATCATCTCACATGCGACGAACAAACGCAGAGTTGGCAAGTGTTTCTGGCGGTAAATCAATATTTGACTTAAAGGATCAAATTAAATTTTAATGGATTATGAAACACGAATATATAAAGAAATTGTTGTTTACATAATATGATATAGAGAAAATTAGCCTAAACAGAAACCTTTAAAATACTTATAATTTAACATTATTATTATATGACCTTTATTTCCGATAGACATCTAAAAAAAATATAAAACTATATTTCTGAACCAAGTTATGTAATTAGAGGAAAATTTTGACAAAATAAATTGTTAATTCCATATAAATACCACAAAATTTGTCATGTAAATTATGAAAATTGAATAGTCATAGTGACCACATTTCATTCAGGTAATGTAAGGACAGCACAATTATAACTAAAAGCATTAATCCATATTCGTATTATAATTATAATATGTATTACTCTCGGAGAATACATTTCCAAATTATTTTTAAATCGCACAGGTTTCAATACACTGAAGAATTGCAATATTTTTAAAGTGCTCAAAAGTCAAAGAAATGCTCTAAACTTGTATTTTTTATTATTTCAGTTTCGTCTTTTTGCCAAGCAAAAGGAAATTCCTTTCAATTCCACTTAGCTCAAGCTTCGGCTTTATGTTAACCAACTGCCAAGAAATAGGTGAACGAAAGAAATCTCACTGAGTTTTGTACCCCCTTTTAATATTCATGCTCAGTTGAGCCGAAACATTTTCACTCATTTTGCAGCTGAGTTAACGCAGTATATATATATGTGTATATATATTGTTGTTGATCCTGCTGTTGTACGTTCATTTAGAAAACAGCCAGGACTAAGACTTTACTTAATTCATTTTCGCAATATCTCAGCTTGTTGAGGATTCCTTAGCCTGGCGCTCAAGTGTTAAATCTATTTGTAGTTGTTACGCTAAGAGTGGGCTCTACATTAAACCTTAACCCTCTTAACCCCTAACCCTCTTGCCGCTTCTGCTGCCCACTGCTTGACTCTTCACTCTAGTACATTCAACTAACACTCGTTTTAGCCACAGTTAGCTGACTGCAACCGGGGCGCCAAAAACTCTGCTTCGAGACAAAAAAAATAGCTCGACTACAACAACATAAACTTAACTACCATGCCAGGCATGCCTATGCGGACTTGCAACCCCCTCGGCACCTACCCCTCATCAGTAACTAGTAACTCCCAAACCCTTGCACTGCCTCTGGCCGCCGGCTGCTGCACATGCAACTGCTGCTGGTGCTGGTACTGGTGCTGTAGCTGCATTTGTCGTCGTCTGATTTCAGCAAATATTTGCAAATTTACGTTGACTGTGTGTAACCCCACCGCAGCTTGGCCCGTGACGACGACCCCGCCGGCACTAACTGGAGGCGCAGGGGGATGGGGCAGTACAGTCCGGGGTGCGGTTGGCATGCCAGCGGCATTAGCGACAACTGTCGTAGAGTGGCACTTAATGAGCAACGGCTGCTGCTGCTGTTGCTGCTGCTGCTGTGGCAGCTACTCTGCTGCAGTGGCCCGCATGCCACACTGTGCGAACGAGACAGAAGAACAAATAAAGTTGAAGTTATGCACGCTGGCCATGCAATTGCCTGGCTGCAGCAAAATGTATCTTACGGATGCGCACAACCGTTCATTGTAACTGGTACAAGAGTCGCCGGTCGACCGACCGATGAGGTCGACAGTTGCCAGTTGGCTGACTGCTACAGATTCTTCTTTAGCATTGCAGTAATTTGACTTGATTTGTTTAAGCTGCCACACACACACACACACGCACACATGCACAAACAGTCGAATGGACCCCTACTAAATGACAAATGTGCCGCTGCCATATAATCGCATTAAAGACCAGTCGCTGCTGCTGCTGCTGCCGCTGCATATGTCATGCTCATTAAATTTGTATTTATAATAGTCGCCAACTAAATCGCCTTACTTTGGCTACGCCCGTGCTTAGCGGCAATAATGGTAATCGTCGTCATTTTTCGATAGCAGATAGGAAAGTGTCGCTGGCTGTTGTTGTCGTAGTTGCTGCCGCTGCTGCTGCTGTTGTTGATGTTCCTTGACTAGGCAAATTGCAAAATTAATTAAATTTGTGCATAACTTTCGAACGGCATAACAACTGATTCCTTGTTGTTGCTTTAGCCGACTTTGTTGGATAACTTCAGTGCGTTGATTGGCGCGCTGTGGTTAGTGGTCGCCGTTCGTTCGGTATTTCGGTTCACCCATAGAGTGGACAGCGGTTTGCGCGGCAGAGTTGAAAAAAAAAAAACGAAGGCAGGGCATGCGGTAGGCGGTAGACTAACCCACTCCATGCTTCAACATTTCTCGTACATGCAAGTGACAAGGCAATATCCGTCACGCAAACAGCAGCAACAGCAACAGCAACCGAAGCAGCAGCAGCAGCAACACCCTGCCAACAACAGCAGCAACGATAACAACAGCAGCCAAGCACGATGGTAAGAAATCAATGACCAATTTTACTAGAGTTAATTTTTAAACTTTTTTACGTTCAAATATGTAGGTATATATGCATATACAGTGGTCAAATCTTAGTTTATGCACTATTTGCCTTGACTCGTGAAAGGATTGCAAATTCAATAGTAAACAAATCTATTACATATTCTCGATTATAATTATTTGAAAACAGACACTACTTATTAGACAAAAGTGAATAATATATATGTATATATACAGATATATGAACTTACCCACTGAGATAATCTCAGAAAACAAGGATAACCCTTGTGATTGGAAAGTATCTGGAAATAATAAAAAACAAATTAGATATATATAAACATAAATATAGTATGTAAACTTTAAATAATAATCATGCGCAATATATTTTTGTTACTTTCTATAGTTAATATTGCAAACAAAGGCCTCATTCTGAAACTTAAATGTACAACACCCATATCTTCTTAATGTTTCTCGGAATTGTTAATGTCAGCACGAACATCATTTTCTATGGTTATTCGAGGACGGAATTGTTTCGTTCTCTAAGTATGGCATCTAGATCAAGGAGTCGCCGCATATCTTATCTACATTTCCGAAGTTTTGGTACTCTAAATTTCGAGAAAATATACTAGAGGGCGTTACATGTTTTATAGCAGATTTATATGACGTAATGGATGTGTCAACTGCCCAGTTCATAACTTAACAGCTGTGGATTGATTATCGATAATTAAGTCACTCATAGGTTGTTACGCTACAATAAATCGACATTTTATGGAGTGGCGTTAACTATGGACGACATCGAAAGGCGCTATTAAATTGATGCAATCTGGAAAAGATTATGACCCAACTCATGCCATGCAGCATATGGCATATATGTTACTCTATATACATGTATATGGATATAATATGCAAATTGAATTGGCCAACGAATTATTTTGGCCATTTAACTGCCGTTATTGTCCACTGTGCCCGCTGTGGTTAGCTGTCCTGGTGAAATTATTATTCATCGCTTGTTGGGAACGACCACACGACGACGACGACGACGACAACGACAACGACGTCGGCGCAGCTGGCGTTGACAGCGCTGCCGCAGTTGGCGCACGAGTTAATTACGGTCCATTAGACTGCACAAGGGGTGTTTATTACCACATCAGTGGCGCCGCCAGCGCCACCACCAGGACACGAGCCAAGCTAGCCAAGCGACATACAACATGATTGAAACTAGAAATTTGTTGGCTAGCTCTTTGTGTATGGGCTCCGTGTGTGTGCGTTTGTGAACATGAAATCAGTTAGAAAATCAGCTTTGACATGGAAATTGCGTCGCGCTGCAAACATCAAATGAAAAGCCTAAAAAACCTAAAGAACAATTCATTGAAAGTGCGCATTCGTTGGTTCTCGACCGATTCCTGGTGTCCTGATGAAGATCGAAAAGCTTTCGTCACGCACTTTACTAATTGCGACGCAAGCGCTTTAGGATGTCAAGCAAGCCCTGGCCATAACCTGGGCAAAGGCTAACGGTAAGCCATTGTCGGTCAGCAAGCCTAGCGACAAAAATTTATTAAAATATTACGCAAGGCTGAGCAGTCAGTTTGTCCGCTCTGAAGGTGGGACCCGAAGTAAGGGAACGAGGGAGCGAGAGAGAGGTAGATGAACTTGCGTTGTGTTTGCATTAAACTTTTTGCCAAACAAAACTTAGCTTTTCCCTTGTCAAACCGACAAACCGACAGCACATTGCTCCTCTTTTAATACTCTGTTCCAAATTTGATTAACGGGCATATTAACATACGTACTCATTTCACATATTTATATCTATTATTGCTAATTATTAACTGATGCTTCAAGCTTATAGCTGATCAAAAATACAATTTCCTGAACTACATTCCACACCTTTATTTCTTTCTAGAACAGGGTATTGCCAAGTTGGGAACTATCGGCTGACAAGTTCTTGGGGAACAGTTTTGTATTTTGTGCGTTCGCCTCGCAAATTTTCAACAAATTTAGAAGAGCGGAAATTGCAAAGCATTCAGCGAGTTGAGTTATTTGTACGACTGCGTACAGTGGGCGGCCAGTCGGAAGTACGGGAAGGGGGAGGGGAAAAGAGAGAGGAAAACTTTTTTGCTACCCCAGGAGTTTGGCATTCGGATTTCGAATTGTACGAGTTTTGTTCTGCGAAATGGTTGGGGCTGCGAAGGCGTTGCAGCGTCGACAAAATAAAAAGTTTTCGCGTTGTTTACATAACAAAAGCAGCTATGCGGGAGGATGGGTGAGGCAGTGAACCAGGGGTGAGTATGAGAGGTGAGGAGAGGGGACTTCGTTTGGGTGGCCTGTCAATTTGTGCATTGGAATTTAACAACATTCAGTGCTCGTGCTGCCCGGCTGCATGCACATAAATTGAAGTTTTATTGTTGCTGCTGCTACTGGCCATAAACAAAGTAATTAAATGCAAAAGCCAGGCAGTCAACAACAGCAGCAGCAACAGCAACAGCAACAACAACAACATTGACGACAACAATAACAAAAACAATAAGAGCAAGGAGTAGCCAAACGCAATTAAAGAGTTCAGAAAATGATTTTTTGTTTGGCTAACCGAAACGGATCCATCTCTGCTTTATAACACATCACATGTGCCCCAAACGCAAGCAAACGGCGCAAAGGCGTAAAATTGAAGGCAAAAGTAAAAGAAAAACTGCCGAATGCCGAAGATTGAATACTCTTGCATTCGATAAGGTCGGACTTCAAGAAGGCGGATCAAGTATTATGTAGAACATATAAAAGAGTTCAGGCATTCTTCAAGTTAAATCAACTTTACATATAGCAAAAGTCATAATTTTTATGCTAATTTTTTATAGACTAAAGCCAAATATTCATAAATTTTTGCTATTCATAAGCATTCATTTCGGATTCTTTTAAGCCAATAAGATAATAAAATATGTAAACTTAATTCCACATACTTTAAAGTAATTCTGGAATGGCATTCATTTCACGAAATATTGAGAAAATATATCAAAAACTGATGTGTATGAAGTATATAGTATATTGAGGTATTCTGCTGACATCTTGTGTCACGTACAGAGTCCGTTATTCATAGCATCTCAAACGAGTGTATAATGAAAAGGAAAATCTGCAATTGCTGCTGCTGCTGCCTCTGCTGTATGCAAATAAACAAGACTTCAGCAACGCGGCGCTAATTGACGCGACTGCAGATATAGCGACGCTGACAGCGACGCCAACTGCGACAGCGATGCAGCTGCAGATGGAGACCCGCAATTGAAGTTGCGGCTGTTGACCGTTGTTGTAGCTAACTGATGAACTGAGTGACTGACTGAGAGTGTCTGCTATGGTAAGAGATGAGCGCGTGACACGATCTAGTCACGCAAGGCTCATACAACTTATTGTATATAGGATAACATATCACATTTATGATCATGAGCATATTATTATTACCCTGTTTATTGTTTTATTAAATATTCTTTTCATATGAATTAAATAAAAACTTATTAATATTTTTTAAAAATATATTGTTTCATTTATTCATTGACTAACTAGCTGTCAGCTTATGCTTTTTTATATTTACAAGTTACTTGCTAAATCAGCGGATATCACGAGACATTTGGCAGATATCATTAATATCTGTATATCTCCTGTTCGAGTTTACAGCCAATTAACCACTTAAATTAAATTCTTTTATTGCACTTTTATGGAGCTGTGACGGAAATTGTTTTAAGACATTCGGTAAAGCTTTGCGGCATTTGATGTTTCGAATTGATTAAATTGATGGCCAGCTCATGATAGAAAGTTGCTACTGAAAGTGAAACTTTATAAAGTTGTGCCTTAAGTCCATCGATTTATGGCCGTGTCACGCACACATCTCCCGATCTCGATCTGTTGCAGTCTGCATTTTTTTCTGTAGCTTCTTAATTGGCAGCAAGTAACAAGATTTTTTTGCAATTATTCAAATGCAGCACAAATATTTGTCCGAGTCGTGGGCAGGTGCAACTGCGAGACGTGGAAAAGGCAAAAAAACACGGCTCAACTGACCAAAACTAATGGAAATGGCGTCTAATTGTGAGCTCAGCAACTCAACTATGTGACTAAATTTGCTGTGGTTGGTTAGAGAAGTGGGCGGCATCCACTCTCGCATTTACACATTTATTTACAGAAACATATACAGAGTAATTATCATCATTATGTGAGCGAGCAACAATCCATTTAGTCACAAACAAAAAAACTTTGCAGTATTTAGTTTTTGTTTTTACCACAATTATTTATGAGCACTCCAGGAAAGAGAAACACCAACTCCAGCATGAATTTTTAAATTAGCATGACTCTTGAAAATGTGTGTTAACAATAAATCATAAATGAACTATATTTCAAATAGATATAGTTAAATTCTAACGAGATTTTCATTCCAATTCGGTGATATTTAAAAATGTATTCTGAGTGGAAAACAATTTGATATTTCTTTGAAATTAAGTTTCTCCTTTTCATTTCGGTAATTAGGTTGGCTACTTTCATATTTGAAGCCAAGATACGATTAAATTCTTTTCAGCAACAATTTGGGGCAAATTCAATAAAAACTGCATTTAGTAGCTCAACTCATTTATCATATATTCTGTCCAATATGACAGAATTTATATGATTTCTTTTTATATGCATGGCATGTTCAAGAATCGCTTGAAAGAGAAACAAAAATTAAGAGCCAGAAATTCGCCATGCTAGAAGACCATTATAAAGAAACTACATTATTATTGGTATATATATAATTTATAAAAATATAATATTAAAATGCAAGTCTTCAAAACTAACATTTCATGGAAATATTAAAAATATATATAGTGAATAAAATATACATTTTGATCCACAATCAAATAATCCTTAGACTACAAAATTATATACAAATTTGGACATGAGTTTTTAATGTTTGCCAGAACAATTGTTGCTTCAGAAATTCCCATTCTCTGTGGTTATTTTCGGAAGATCACTTGCCTCCTAGCTAAATTAACAGATTCTGAAAAACTGAAAATGTGTCATAAACTTGTCAAGTCATAGACACAGGTCGGTGTTAGCCACACAGCCGCAGGTGTCATTCGTTTTTAGGTATTTTTCTCTTTTTGAATTGACAAAAAAAAAAAAAAAAAAAACTAACAAAAACAAAATATAATCGAAAATTCAGTTAGACATGACGCTCACTTCATTTTCTGCCACATAATATGGCACTTTCAGCATGCAAAAAAATACGTAGTTGCTTGGCGTTTTCAATTTGCTTAGAGTATGTCCGCCCGCCTATCCGCCGTGCATGAGCTGGTAATCGCTTCTGCTGCGGCATCAGGTAAAATGGCAGCAGATAAATATAACGAAGCAGCGCAGCGACTTCCCGGAATGATTTAAATGCAAAGTGTACATTTTAACACGCGGCTGGCTGCCAATGACAAACAGCCCCCAAAAAACCCTACCCCCACTTTCTCTCTCTCTCAACCACTCCCTACTCCCTTACCCGCAAACAAGACGGCCAAGACATTGCCACAAATGAAGCAATTGCAACACACCAACCAGCAACCGGCAACCATCCAGCAGCAACGAGGCGCGGCGGCAGCAAGAACTATAAAAATGAAGTAATATGCGAGGCAGCAAAAATTGTAAGATTGGCTCTGTCAAAGACTATAGAATACCCTAGAAATTCAGAGCCTCGAGCAGTGATAACCATATTTAAATCAAGAACAGAATCAAAGGCTAAAAGTGCATTAAGATCAAAGATGTATTTAGTATACTTTATGTATGAGTATTATTTAAGTAAAAATTGCTCTTATTTAGAAAAACTTAATACCTATGGCACGTGCTTATTGGCTTTGAGCTCATCATTATTTTATTCAGAGCTTTAGTTGAATGAAAAAATACCTAGACTAAGTTATATCGATAGTTGCATATTTGAGGCTACCCGGATTTGAATACCCTCTACAACATCATAACGGAGGAAGTAATAGAGAGATAGAGAGAGCGAGCGAGAGAGAGGAAGAGAGAGAGAGAGAGAGAGAGCATATAACTACTTCATCTGGATGAATGTGTCGGGTTGTGTGCCTCTGAAGTGAGCAAAGTGGCAAATGGGACGCATGGGGCATGGGGCATGGGGCATGGCGGAAGAGGCACATGTTTGGAGCAAGTGGCTAAGGCGTCAGCGCAGGGCGACGCCACAACAAAACATAAATTCCAATGAAATAAGTTGATTTATGCTGCTGCGCGCGCCGTGAGCTGACATCCCAGAACAGCAGAGAACAGAGCAGAGCTAAAGCCAAAAGCAGAGGCAAAGGCCCAGACCTGAGGAAAAAAACCATCCATCCATCTGGCTAGGCCCTGTGCAGCGGCCCCGGCAGCTCATATGCCATATTTCTCACATACATATATATACATATTCATATATGTATATATATATATATATATATATCTGATATATACTACACTACTCACTACTCGTACTCGCACTTCAACAACGATGCGCTGAACGTTGACGTGCCGCATGCAAAGTCAAAAATAACTGAGACGAAAAAAAAAATCTAAATAAGTTAAGGAAAAAAGTGAAATAAATTTTGTGCTATGCGCCTTTCGCTTGCTACTTTGCCTCTGCTGGGCGCTGGGCAATGGGCGATGGAGGCGGGGCTCTTGGCGTTGATTGAATTATATTTTGTGCAGAGGATAGCATAAAAATCAAATGTGCGCGTCCGTCCCCTCCGCGCTGCACCCACCATGAAGTTTTGTTATTTTTGTTTTATTTTTCTACTTTTTGCCTTTGCACAATCAAGAAGCTCTGGGCTTAGCGATGAGCACGTGACAAATTAATCATGCCACGTTAATCACGAAGATGACGGCACAAAAGTTTGCACCACGCGCTGCAATAAAGGAAGAAAAACAGGAAGGAAAAGTTAAATAATAAACTTCCTTAGCCTTTTGTCTGTACTGCGCTTAATTATACAAATTTGTGCAGATTCCGCACAAAAGCGACTTTTTTTTTTTTTTTTTTTGACTTATTCGAGATGGAAAGGTCAAGATAAAATATTTACTATTTAATAATCTTCCTACTACTGCTTCAAAATCTTAATGACGTGTTCATAAATAAGTATTCGAATATCTTAAGATTTGTAACTAATTCATTGATCTTAAATAATGACAATCAGTCTATTTTAAGAATAAACAATCTATTTCTTAGCTGTCTAGACAACAAAAGATTGTCACTAATTTGCTGGACTGTTTCAGTCAACATAATGTAATATACCATATAGGGAATGCATTAAATAATGCATCGAATGCATTAAATAACAAATTCAAAACTGAAATAAGAATCTGTAAAATGCACAAGAGTTTTCTTTTCTTTTCTCATTTTTTTACTCAATATAGTTTCAACACATTTCGCAACACAATACAGCTTACTTATTCGCTTTTCATTTGAATAACGCTCGATATATTTTCCAAGCAGTTTCCTATCATTTGCTGTTGTACTCTAATTTTAAGACCTAATTTCGTTCATAAATCGTATCACACGCTCATCTTAAAATTTACAATTTATAATTTCATAAAAGAAAAAAAATTACCAACAAATCATCAGTTGCGCTTGGCCCACGCGTCGTATGCGCAATGTGCTTAGGCCTAATAGGATCAGCCATTTCATTATGAGCATGTTTAGATCCAAGTGTAAATCAGAAAATTATAAGCCATTTAATTAGCCACCCGACTCGCCGCTGACGGACTGACTGAGGAATGAACTGGAGGAACTGGTCGTAGGCATCAAAAGCACATTTCAACTGATGTTGAAATATGCTGATATAAATGCATATATTTATAAATCTATATAGTATATATGTATGTATGTTTATATACATTTTTGAAATATTCTGCTTTCGACTTGCTGTTAGCCATCTCCCACAGGGGTCGCTGGGGCCAACATGTGTTGGACTCATTTAAAAAACAGTCGAACATCGACTGAGAGCTTGCCCAGGGATCAACAGAGTGGAGAAATGCATATTGCTCTTTAGACTGGGCGCGCTTTGATGTTAGTCGTGGGGCAGCTGATTGATTATGCGAGTTTGCTTCGTTTTCATTTTCGATTCGAGTGATTTGCATACGCCCCCGACCACCAGCAGCAACAACAACAACAGCAACAACAACAACCGCAATTGCCTGGAAAGGTGTTGTAAGAACAGGGAAAGAGGCCCAGGTTCGTTATGGGCCAGGTTATGTGTCAGTGTCATAAATTTGTTGCCTGACTCGCAATCAACGTGCCAGCCATGTCGGTGCGCAGACGCAGCCTTTTGAGTCGTTGATGCGGTTTCATTGGCTTCATGCCCTTCAGTTCGCTCAGCCGACAAGTTGTCAACGTTTAATTTCTACTTTTTTCCCGTCTTCTGATTCAGTGTGCGGCATGCACCTGCGCGATAAGATAAGATGTGCCACAAAGACGGAGCGGGGCGGGGCGGGCCAGTCTCATCAGCAACGTTGTTGTCGTCGGCTTTTGGCTTTCGGGTGACTCCAATCTACAGTGGCATGCGGCTTGTAAGTAGCTTACCTTTGTGCTGTCACATGTTCTCGTTGTTGTTGTTGTTGTTGTTGATGTTCTAGTTGTTGTTGTTGTTGTTACTGTTAATGTTAATGTTGTTATTGTGTCCACTGAGGTAGAATGGCGAGTGGGGGGTGGTTGCAGCTCTTGCTGCTATTTCTTGGAAAATGTTTGCCCAGGGAATTGTAAAAAACGAATTATGGAATTGAGTTAGCTTGACTTGGCACAGCTATTGAAGTTAACACAACATGGCAAACGCTGCAAGAAATGCAAAGAGTTGAAAGGATTTTCGTTGGTAGTAAAGGGTGAAAAGTTACAAGGCTAAGGAATGGAATATTTAATGATTACTTAAGAGTCTTAAGTTAAGACTCAAAGACTAACAATGTAACAATGTTTAATGAATAGTATATGAGGCACCATAGGAGGAATTCAGAAATAGCAATGGATAATAGACGATTATTAAATTAATTAAAAAAAGTTATTGCAGATAAGAGAGTCGAGTATATATATGCTCAACATATACGGTAATTGTGTATCTCTATTTATCAAATTCGAGATCCAAACTATACTTTCCACACCAGGTTAACGTACTGTCAACATATCTCTGATTTGTGGAACTCAATACTTGAAAACACAGACCCAATCCTTTTAGCCCGCAAAGAGGTAAACCATGTAATTATACATGCATTTGGGGACGCGAATCCCGAATCCGAGCCCGAAATCAGTCGCACACAACATTTCTAGCAGAGTGCGAGGTGCAAAGGTGGTGGCATGATGTGGCCCAAGCACTTTACATATTACTCAGCGCTTTTCCAAGGGAGTACATGGGAGTGCGAGGAGCTGGGGAGGGGAAGCGATAGACGCATCGCATTTCCAATCAAAGTTCTTGTTGATGGGGACTGTCGCGTCGTGCTTAATGTTTTAATTTTGAGCCATTAACAGCTGCATATTTAGCAGGCCGGGCTGGCATATGCCACAGCCCAGGCGAACGGGAAAGTGCGCGGGGCTGGGCGTCAAGTCATGTACATCATTTCGACATTTGCCAACATTCATTAAAAAGCAACAGCAGCACCAGGAGTAGTAGCAGCAGCAACAGCAGCAACGACTCTCGGAAACAATGCCATTAGATATATCGCACCGAGTGACGCCCATTTTTTGCACATTTTTGGTTGCCTTGATGTATTCAAAGGCCAATGCACACCCTCACAGTCAGTCAGAAATGTACACATACACACACACATACGACGTATTTCAACCCCTAACGCAGTCAGCGGGCATCTTAGTCCAACCCCACGCTCAGGCTCGCTTCGACAGCGCAGCAAAAATTAAAAGCATTAAAAATGCCCAAGGCTCGGGCAAGAGGTAGTTGAGCAAGTGTGGACGACGGCAACAACACGGGCTTAGGGCACGGCAAGAGCGGGCACGGCAAGAGCGGTGTGCGTTAAGGTGTTGCCGCTGCAATAACCTTGTCCGATAAAAACAACCTATATAAATGGCGCGATTTGATCTGATCAACAGCAAGATACCAAGTGACAACATCGAGCTCGAATCGAATAAGAAAATAAATTAGCTGAAGACATACATATACATACATGTATAGGTAGGTGGAAATAAGCATAAATGAAGCTAATCTCTGTTTTACAGATTTGTGAATATCGAATAGATATTTGCAACTTCGACATGGATATTGAAGTTTAATCCTTTGCTAGCATACAATATCTGATGAAATTTATATTTTAAATTTAGCCATAGCTTTCTGAGTGCAATAGCAGATTGCAAATTACAGCGATAGCTCTTCACAGTGACCGCATCTATTCAACATACCCTTTGCAACAAACGCATGCTTAGGGTATGAAAGAAAACCGAAAAGACTATCCCAGTTAGCCCACCACATAACGGTTCTCCACCTCTCGCAGAGAGCACCGTAGCGACAACAAATCGTTGTGGATTTTTATGAGTTCCCTCAACCTAACCTTCACCCGCTCATCAAACCACGGCCCTCCCCTGATAAATTCCTTGTGCCCTTTCCCCTGACAATGTTTGTCTTCTGACAGGCAGCAAACAGATTGTATTTGCCCCGTAACACGTCTGGGGTTGTTGCATCTGATCCAGCTCTCATACATATATGTATGCTTAAGTCCAGGTTGCTTGGTGGTGGAACGGAGGCTGGGCGATGGCAAGGCGGGCGGAGGAAGAGAGAGAGGGAGTGGCTGCAGTGCGTGCGGCCGCAATAATTGTGCAGAATCCATTGGGGCGTGCCGTGCCGGCTGTAATTTAATTTAAACGACACTTCACTTGCAATTTTAAGTTGGGAATTCAAAAAAACAAAATCGAAAAACGGAAAACGTCATCGTTTATACCCTGATTTTACTTACTTTCACCAACCCTATGTTCCTAACTCTGGCCCACTCTGATTGAGTAACAATCGCACCGTCGAGACATAGTCTAATGAGACACGATTTAGCGTTGCATTTACGGATACTTTGGCGAGGCGCATCCGACGTTTTTAATAACTATTGCAAAGTGAACCGGAAACATCAGCAGGGTCATTCATTCACCCAGGGGCACATACGCGCACTCATTCACACTCATAAATATCTAGGTTGTGCCTCCACCTATTTGCTTTTGGCTTTTATTGCACCGGGCATTGGGCATTGGGCATAGGGCATTGGGCAGCGGGCACTGGATTGACACATAGAGCCCTAGACCCAAATATATATAAACAACCACCGCGTGACACTGAGATCCGGTGCTGGAGGGCAATGCGCCCTTTAGCTTCAACTGTTTATGTGCACCTCCAGTGTCGTACACCCTGGAAACATTTAAGTGGGTGAAATGCAGCAAAATTTTTGGAAATCTGAAAATTTCGAAAATTGAATATTCAAAAGTAAATACATATAAATATAATAATGAAATTCATTAAAAGAATATAATGTAATTCTGTAGATGCCCTTTATGTGGCTCTGAATACAGGGTATTTACAAGTTAGGCAATTCACGAATCAATGTTGATTGGTTCAAGTCGCTGCGGTTTTTCATAGTTTTTCCACCTTATCAGAGCCCCAAAAGACCGTGTTAAAGATAAGCTGCGAGCTTTTATTTTTTGTTCTACTAACACTTACACATAGGCGCACGCACACACACACACGCACGCACACACATACATAAATTATTATTATTGATTTCAGGCGGGGATCTATTCGATAAAGTGCATAGAAATTATACCCCATGGAGAACCTCATACATATTGCTCACGTTGTTTCCGGTATGTATATTTATTTTTCTTTTTTTTTTTTTTTCATTTTTGGGATAGTTTCGACAATTCGAATTGTGTCGACATTTGCCTGGGAAAAAATATATATGTTATACATTTTTGTTATTTTTGATAAGCTTGCAGCTATGCTTAGACTTACCCATCTGGGCAAATAGAAAAATATATATGTATTTGCTTATATATTTATATGTAGCTAGGTAAGTACTAGAGAAAACACTCTGGGAATTGTCGACAAAACTATGGCAACAATTTGGTTACGAATGCAGTTGAATTGTGGCTTTTATATATATATGCATTGCATGAAATCAAGTGATAATAATCTGTTTTTAATATGAATGAATTCGTCAGTTTTGTTAAGTTACAGGGTGTAAATCAATTTATAGACAGATGAAGACTTGCCACGCCTCCTTCTATCGGTTACATACATTTCCACGCAAACATGATGTTAAGGGTATAAATATAGTAGTTAAATTCTTGGGAGGAAAGTCGAGGCATGGAACTCGACAAGTATTTGTGAAAGCTAAACATTTTCTATATAGGTGCTGAGATTATGTATAAAAATAGGAATAATATTTTTGAAGAATGCTATAAAAATAATCAAAGATAATAAAAAGCGGAACGTCACATGTTTCCAACACAACATAAAATCAAGTAGGAATCGTGGAGCCGAGTGCTATCGACTGCATTTTACTCGTTCAGCTCCAAAACATTGTTAGGTCTTCCGATCGACGGAAGACAGAAAGACATTACACAAAACCAATATACTCCTTTACTTCGCGGACAAACACAAAACTTGAAAACCTATTTGACAAAATATTTATGATATTTGATCTGAGCAAAACAGAGTACAACATGACAGTTATGTCGGATGCGAAGTCGTAAGCCCACATGATATAGTTCTCTGATCTGGACCGATGGCATTCATAGAGTTCTGAGCAACTTTCCGCTGCTAGGCCGCTGGAACTTTCACTGTTGACTGAAGTAAATGTGTCTGGAAACTTGTGAGCCATTGAATAATATTTTCTCAATTGTGCATTGAATGCAGCTATTGGTTAACAATTTATGTGCGCTTTCAATTTTAATTGTGTAAATAAACAACTATTAGCGGCACCAAAATGCGACATAATTGCGCTGTAATCCTAACTAATGAACCGACACAAAATACAAAGTCTTCCATAGAAATGCAAATGCAAAGCCTCAACCTCGACCACCAGGTGTCGAGTGTCTCACGGTGCTTCTGCTTTGGCTCCAACAACTGTAGAGTCACCTCATCTGCTCTAGCAGTCTAGCTCCCACTCCCGCTTTTCTCCTTCTCTCCTCTCTCTCCCTCTCTCTCCCTCTATCTCTCTCTCTATCTCTCTTAAATAGAAACATTTTGTGGGCCAATGTATTAAAATGCAAATCAAACAAGCCCGTAAAATTGAAAATATTTAATTAAAACGCCGCGACATTTTCGAAAATTAGGCACAAGTTCTCGAAAATCTTGTCGGACTTTCCTCGCTTTCATTTAAGGCCTCCAGTTCAAGACGTGGGCCGTCGTTTTTTTTCATCTTATTCACCTTTGTTGTTGTTATTCTTCTTCTTCTTCTACTACTTTGTTATGCTTCATTTCTTCTGTGTAGCTAACTGCTTACAGCCTTAAATATTTGGCTACAAAGCCCTTCTTTCATCAAGTAATTTATTCATCTGGCTGCGTCTTTTCAATACTCTACACGAAGAATTGCAATGACGTCGTTCAAACCTATTTGCTTAATATAACTGTGGGAATATGAAAACCCGAATATAATTTTCGACGATTCGAGCAAAATTTCTACTGCTTTGCAACCCAAATTTTTCAATAAATATATATCGGAATGGAAATTTGATTCAAAAGAATAAATAAATCATCTTGAAAAATGGCCACACAAAATATCAATTACGCTTAAAATAAAATTCGTTTAAGATAAAGCAATAGTCTGATCAAATTATTGTTTTATACTGTAAATAAAAAATCTGCCTTCAACAAATTTCCCAAGGTATGCGCATGTTAGAGTATTCCAGCTGCATTATTTTATCATTTGCTTTCATTGTGATTGGACTTTTTCTGTGTAGGCAATGATGAGACAGCTGGAGTCAACAGCAACAACAGCAATAGCAACAAGAGCAGCTCGGATGGCGACAATGTGACAACAACAACAATGACAGCAGCAGCAGCAGCAGCAGCAGCAACAACTTTAACAACAACAATAACATCGGCTGAGAAAATAGTCGGGCGTTTTATTGCAGCATCACGTCTACCGGATGCCTGTAATATATCAAAACCAGAGAGTCCGAGTCGGACCCAGTCCGAGTGCGAGTTCGAGACTTGGAACTGAATCAGAAACTCGGCAGAGTGAGGATTGGGAATTGGGCATGGCTCTCAGACTACATTTTAATAATTCCGCCAATGGCCTAAGCTCAGACGGATGGACATTCACCTACACACAAACACAACAAATGACAACAATAACAATAGGGTATTCAGCTTATCCTCCACCGCTCGCCCTTCGCCATCGCCTTCGCCTTTAGGCAATTGCAATCGGTGGACACTTTGTCTGGGCAGCGTCTCTGCAACTGCCAGTCAGAGTTTGTGTCATTTGTGTGCAGCGGGGCATAGAAATTTCTCAGTCCCTCCCGCCAGCAACAGCTAACCAGCCATCCAGCCATCCAGCCATTCATCCATCCATCCGTCCATCCGTTCGTCCAGCACATTCTATAGATTCATTCACATTCACTCAGAGGCACACAGCACTCACCACACGTCCAAGCGTCCAAGCGTCCAATCGTCCAACGTCGGCGTTAATTATGGGAAGATTTTAACGTACAAATGAGTTGAGGAACTTTTTGTCAGCCTAATGATGGGCAGCGCCTCAATGGTGCTCTGCAATGCTTGGTTAGCTACCAAATTTATAGAGCAGCCTCGCCAGGGTGGGATGAACCCCAGAAGAATGCAAATGGTGGAGGAAGTATAAATATGTACAAGAAGAAGAAGGGAATAAAAACGGAACGTAAATTGGTTTATTACATTTTTTCATTAGGCTAGAAAAGCTTGAGAAAGCAAGTCGAAGTGACTAAGGCGAAACTTTTATACTAGCAGATACCCTGTAACCAATGCCAAAGCAGTCATTTTAGGTCGCATAGTGAATATTTCGCATTTAATAGAATCGTAAAAGATCCGCTAATATTATTGAGTGTGAATTTCGATTTAAAATTCTCTTCGTTCGGAAGAAAATGGGAAATGAGCTCTTTCTACTGGCAAGTCGACAAATGCCGAAAAGAATCGGTACGTTAACATTAAAGAAAAATTGATAGGTACATCTGTACATTCTATATCGGTTACCACATACATCTCTCACACCCATGGGCAACAGGGTATAATGAGGCGTATAAGAGTGGAGAGAAAGAGAATATTGGAGAGTGGGCGCGGGTGCGGAAGAGCGTGACGCTATCGTCGCTGTTGACGTCGCCCAAATCAACGACAATCAAATAAAGTTTAAATACATATTTTTATTTCATTACACACTTGAAGAGCCATAGACGAAACTGAAGGCAGGAGGCACAGAGAGCTTTGCCCATTGTTGGAAACTGTCTTGAGAGATTTTCAACAGACCATGCTGATAATGAAGATGATAATAATAATAATGATGATGAGAATGATGATGATGACGATGGTAATGGTGAGGAGAATGATGCGACTACGACAGCCACAGCTTAAACGACGACTATCACTGAAGCTCAGTCTCGACACGCGAGTCGCGAGTCTCAAGTCTCGAGATTCGAGTGTCGACTCTGCGGCCGAGCCAAGTGCTAACGATTTGGCAATGGCCACGACGATGTCTGTTGCGAGCAATAACAACAACAGCAACAACAAGGAAATCCCTAACACAACAAAGCGTCGAAGCCACACTAAATATATTTTTTCTCTATATATACATCCATACATATATATATATATATATGCTTCAATATGTATATACTTACATACAGATACGTATGTATATTTGTATACATATGTATGTATGTCAGTTGCCTGGAAAAGTTGCACTAATTGGAGATGGGCGAGTGATCGAGATCGTGATCTCAAATGAATAGCGCTCAGCTAAAGGAATTGAAGCAGAAAATAGTTTTAAGCTAATTTGTTAATCAGTTAATTTATGTTAGTTGGAAGCAAGCTCAAATAATAATCAATTTGATTTATATGTTGTATATTTTCGGGATTTTCTTATTATACTATATAATATTATAATGTTTTATCATTTAAATGAAGCCATTATTTCTTTGCTTTAAACAATTGATCCCTTTATCATACATATTTATATTTACATATTTTTTGCGTTTAAATGTACCGCTGTACACTATACTACCATTACTACTATTATTATTAATACTACAAATTTATTATGCCAAAGCACGTTACTTATATTTAATTAATCTAAAATAATATCTTACATTATATGAATATGCTGCATTATCTTAAATAATATCTAACCTTTTATCTTTAAGCTTTTCTTCATTATGATGTCAACTGCGTACATCGATAAACACCGGAGTTATAATAACAATTTAGCTAAGGCACACACAATAAATTTGGAAACATAAATATCAATTATTTACAATGAGATTTTCGTGCGGACAGCTCGCCAGATTAGTACGTCACGCGTCCATCTCTAGTTGGTAATGGCGAATTGTGGTTACAAGTTTGCTACTCTACACTACTCTACTCTACTCTTCTCATCTCCCTCTCTCTCTCTCTGTTTCTCTCTCTTTGCCCACTCTCTACTTTTCGTATTTATTTTTTTTTTTTTTTGGCATCAACTTTGGCTGGTGCTGGGACTGACCAAAGCGATGGATTCAACGGGAGTCTCGGGACTAGCCTCTGACACCGACACCACGAGACGTTGCAGCAACAACAACAACAACAACAACAACAACAATGTAACGTGCTGTTAGTATAAATTCTCGCCTTTCATTTTGGCGAGTAGTCACGATTTATGCGAAATCATTATAGGCGAGTTTTTAGTATTTACGACGCGACTTTTATCTGCTGCCCAAGGAAGAAGACACTTCACAGCCAACCACAACAATATTATATAGGTATATAAATACATATAAAATATACATATATATATGTTGTGTACACTATAATTGCAGTTGAGTCAATTAAATACATAGATTGCGGCATGTCGATAAGGCATTAACCTTCCCCACGGCTGAGGCATTTCATTT
Source organism: Drosophila borborema (assembly GCA_030914335.1). Taxonomy (NCBI): domain Eukaryota; kingdom Metazoa; phylum Arthropoda; class Insecta; order Diptera; family Drosophilidae; genus Drosophila; species Drosophila borborema. The sequence goes on from JAUESP010000303.1 coordinate 1,005,658, forward strand.
CTTTTCTCCCTCTCTACTCCACCCCCTCCCCACTATCTGTCTCTCTCTCTCTCTCTTTCCTACAAAATGGCAGGTCATTTCACTTAGTCAAAAAGTGAGGGATAAGAAAGAAAGGTCCAAGTCGCTGTCGCCGCAGCTCCGCAGTTTAAGTAGCGCAACAATTTATGAAGACATGAAATGACTTTGATGTTTAGCTGCTGCACTAGAGTTAGTCGTTGACTCTTCGTAGAGAGCCTCTGTCTATCTCCCCATCTCTCTTTCCATCCATTTTTCATGACTTGCAATAGCCCGGAGAAAGATAAGTATGTATATGTATAATATATATGTATGTGGCAATTTGTAATTGTGTTAGCATAAAAAATGTAAACAAAATGAAACGACACGGAAATGATTGAATTGTAGATAACTGGATAATTGTCTTTAGAGTTGAAGTTTTCGAGATTTGTGCCAAAACTCTTAATAAGAACGTCAGGTAGAATATCTTGTGAAGCTGACTCAGAGCTTGAAGATTAAAATCTCTAAAGAGGAGTCACTTTATGCTAAGTTTGACACTAATATCGTATACAGTAATCGCTTGCTAAACGATATAATAATAAATATCTTTATTTTAAAATAATATATACACCATGAAACATATCACATATTAGAAATACAAAGAAAAATATTTTTATATTTTTACTAATGCCAACTTTATTAATGTAATAAATATTTAACTATAAATATTCATTTTCAAATCACTTCAGAGCTATGCATACTATTATTATGTTGAGATTTACACTCTCTTTAGCTTTTTTCCAAAAAAACTCAATATTTGTTGTCGACAAAATCGCAATAGGCTTGACCTATAGAGGAACTTGAGATTGTCTTATGAAAGAATAAAAATAATTATTAATGACTATAGATAAAAAGTAAAAAGTTAATTTATACATCTGAACTTTTTATATAGATATGTAACCTGACATGTTTAAATCTTCAATCTTAAGAGCAACATAAATATTTCGAGCATTCTATAATTTTCTTTTTTTATTTAATTCTTTTAACTAATCACGTACATTTATATTTTATCTAATGTTATGTAGAACAAAGCTGAGTTTTGTAATACAAAATTTGTATGTCACGGCACTACGTTTTGTAGATTGTTTCATGTTGATAAAATAGGAGAAGAAATTGCAGAGTAAAAAGTACTTAAGGGGCTTTTCTTTCACATGGGGTCAGTCTCAGGGCTCATTTGCTGAGCAGGTTTCGCCACCTGAGAGATAGAGTCAAGACTTTCACTACACCAACTGCAGCCACATCTTATAAAAGAAAAAAAAAGAGAAGGCTAACCTTAATTCCACAAAAGAAGAACACTTCACACCCTGCCGGGCAGTCAGTCAATTGGAGACTTAGCATTAACATTAACATTAACATTAACATCAACATCCATGAGAATGTGTGCGTATGTATGTGAGTGTATAATCAACACTTTTATGTGATCTAAATCCAATTCACAACTAATTACAAGCAAAGTCGAAGCGTTCACAATTAACGACGGCATTAAAAGGCGCGTTGAAAAACACAAATGAGCCGATTGCGATGCGATGCGATGCGATTTCGATTGTTTGTTTAGTTACTATCGAAATGAGGAAAGGAAATGAGAAGTGGGCTATAGCCCAAAGGGAGACTGGCCAAAGAATCGATGGGTTTATTGTTCTGCCTTTCCCCTTTACATTCACTATGATTAGACAACATCGCAATTCAATCGATTGCACTACATTCCAAATAAAGACGTAATTCGATGGACACGCATAGATAAGAAAGAGCACCTAACCCCGTGAATACACAGCAACTGCCCAGGCTCCAATCAAAGTTGCAAGCCAGCTAATTAGGTTTTTCGACAAACGTGTTGGAAATTAACGACAAAGCACCGCCCAGACGTCAGAATTTAGGCACTGGAGATGAGCCATATAATAACAATTGATTGCAGTTAAAGTAATCGATATTTAAATACAATCATATAAAACAATATAACATAATAATATAGAAAATATATATAATAAGAATAATAATAGTATATATATATATATATATCCACATATGTATATGTACATATATTGTTCTCTATCTTTACCTCTGTGTGCTTGTGAGCATAAGTAGTTTTGTTTATTTACACTTGTTTCCGCCTTTCGTCGCCGTCTACGTTTTTGAGTGTAGTTTTAACTAAGCGATTAGTGCGTCAAATTGAATGGAATGGTGTGGGAGAGACAATAAAAAAAAATTTGTCAGTTGACAAGAACAGAAACAAAACAAAACGAATTCAAACAAATGAGACATACGAAGCATGCTTAAGTCGGCAGAGGCCCCTTCTGCTTAAATGTATTGGAAGAAACGGCCAAATCAACGAATGTCACAATCACACACTCACACAAACACACACACTCGAATAGAGAGGTTGAAATACACTCAATGATTGTTATTAGTACATTTGCCTTAGAGTATGTACATCTAATTTGCCGTTGATGTGTGCATTAAGTTTTGTATTTGTATTGGTGGGCACACAAATTGTCGTAAAACATTAGTGTCCCCCGAGATTAGAGAGAGATAGAGCAAAAAGGCTGGCTCATCGTCCTTTTATTTGACACAGGCAATATTTATTGCGAATTCATTTTAATGTAGAAGAAGAAAACTAAACGCAGGGAAGCACATGCACACATAAACACACGCACATACACACGCGCACATACAAATACGCTCTCTGACAAAGCGAAATGCCGAAATACGCCATCAAAATAAATAAAAACAACGCACACATATACAACTACGCAAAAGCTGCGAAATTCAGTAGCACAGCATTCGGCGCTAGGTGTGAGAGAGTGAGCAAATCAACATCTGTATAAGATAGAGCGAGAGAGTGTACAGCATAGACAGAGCGCAGCAGCGGCCGCGGCAGAGGGTTAGTTTAGCGTCCCACCCAAACGTCTGAAATCCTTTGTGTATTGTGTGTGTGCGTCTCTCTTTCTTTCTCTCACTCTCTCTCTCTCTATCTGTCTCTCCTGTTCTCACTGTGTGTGTGTGTAAGTTTGTTTGTCAACTGGCCAAACAGCAACATAAAAATGCTAATACAAAAAACTACTACAAATTGCTGTTGTTGTTATTATTGTGTCTGTTTCTCCCTACTGCATTTGCTCTGCTTTAGCACCTACAAATTGAGTTTGGAGAAAAATACAAAAATGGCCACACTTACCGTTTAGTCGTACACAGTCTATGTAAGTAAAAGCACCGCTAATCCAAAAGTGTTTCCAAACTGCACAAAATTATGACACACACGCATACACATAGATAGCAGACACCGTTATAAACACATTCAAAATGCTGTCTGCACTTGCAGAAACTTTTGGTATTTATTTGTATTTGTATTGCGCTTCTTTATTTCGATTTATATTTTGCTTCTTTGATTTTTTGGTGCGCGACGCGTACGAAATTCAGGAATTTCAAGTGGAAATCTTGTTTGAGCACTTTTTTGACGACGACGTCGACCTGCGACTGCGACTGCGGCGTCGGCGTCTGCGTTGTTGTTAGCGGCAAAGCTAAAAAAAACCTTTTTTTGTACTTTGCACAACAAATAATAGTTAGAATTTGGTGTTCAATTAAGTTACTTTGAAAACGCGTGCGCGCCTCTATTGAATGCATTCAATACAAGCAAGTTTTCATTCACAAAAGTTTGCTCTTTGGCGCGTTTAAAAGTTTTATTTTTTCGTTTTCAATTTCATTTTATTTCGATTCTCTGCATATAAACCTCGTATGCGGTTTAAACTCGCGCAAACTTAACAAACCGTGCGCACACTTCGACGACAAATTCCACAATAACAAGATGTTTACCGCTTCTGTTACCATTGTACTTTACGTTTAACAGATCCTGTTAATATGTACTTTACGTTAACAGATACTGTTAAAGTTGGAGAGAGAAATGCGTTGTTGAGAGCGCAAAAACGCGCGCGATGTTAAAAAGGCGAACGCAAAGCGCAACGCGCTGCAGAGTTCTTAATACAACATCATTCGGTCACCCTGTATACCTCTAGCAACATATAAGTTGCTCAATAAACTGTTAAGAACTGAACTCCACTGTTAACGTAGATTTCTGATGCTCACATGCTAGAGAAGAGTGCTGCCACACTGTTGGCAATGTACCAATGCACAAATAATAAAAAGTAATTCAATTAAATTCAAGCGAGTAAACCTAAATCAAAAATTTTTAAATTTTTTATTCATTACATATGTACATTGAAATCTAGTGCTTGGTTTTTATTTTCGACGCACTGGCAACTCCAACCGATTTCCATCATCCAATTGGCGCGCTCGTGACTTTTCAAAAGTATTGAGCATTTGTTAACAAAAAACGGAATGAAAAAAAAGTGACAAATAAAGATTACGATTGAAGCGTTTCCGTTTCAAAAATTATTATTTATTTTTTTTTTTTTTAATATGTGTAGTCGGGGTTATTAATCGGCTTAAATTTATGTTTTGGGCTGCGCAAAATCGCCGCACTCAGCCGCCAGGCACGTAGCTTGCACCTATTGTCATCAGATCGGGGATGTGGTTCTCTCTAATCAAGAGTTGTTGTTGCGGAGAGGGTAGTTTGGAAATCCAATTAGAATGTATTATTGCAGAAGAATAGCAGCTAGAGTACACAATGTACAATATATTGAGATCGACATGAGGGCCGGGCAATGCCGCGTAATATGCTGCTTCCACATATTGTATACATAGGTATATTAAATGCATAGCAGTGATAAAGATGGTTTCTCTTCATGTGTAGGTGATGTATATATATATATATATACATATATATATGTCATATATATATACTATGAATCAATGAATTTTTGTCTTAATTGAGTGTACAATGGACTACAAGGCTGACATACAAATATTAGGATAATTTCCACGAATTTAAGAGTCTGAATTTTTAGCATCGTATCAATATGTTGGAATACTCATTTATGAAAGGATGTTGCGAATTACGCCTGATTAAAGGGATAGAAAGAAGAATAGAATAAGAACACTTAGCAGGTTTTTCCCGCACTGAAAATGCCTTAACCAAGCGAGTATCTAAAAATCCGATTATGTTTTATTAATGAAAATCACAATTTGATTGTTGACTTCGTTTATTGTTATTGTTGTGGTTGTTGTCGTCAAATGCTAATTAGTTCGTTATTATTACGTAATTATTCGACATAGCTACAAATTAATATTCGTATTGAACTAGGAGCTAATCAAGCCTAAGCAAGCAGATATGTGTTCCTCAGTAGAATAGTCTATATGTATGTGTATATAGTATATATCTCTAAATGTGTATATATTATATGTACGGCACGGTACGGCATGGTACGGTTCGATACGATACGATATATATTAGTCATTAAATCACAGATGTATTATTATTATGATGTTCCGCATCGCCCTCGCCCACGCCCACGCCCACCCCAGGCGTTTGATCCGGCGGCTCTGCATTGAGCACCAGATTCTCAATCGAACGAAACGAAGCATCCTCTAGGTGCGTGGACATGGCAGGTGGTCGAGGCAGCGTCGAGGGCAACGGACCAGTTATTTGCCGTGACGGCGGTCGATGGCGCACCGAAGATCGCAATATTGTCACCACATCCTCGGCGGTATATGGACGTTGAATTCCGTGGCTATTGCTGTTAGCACGCTCCAACGTGGCCGTCGCTGAGGCAGAAGCGGAGGCGGACGCAGCCCTCTGGATTTTGCGGCTCAGCGACTGTGATCGCTGCGCATAGCCACTTGGCCGCTGGCCAATCTCGATAGACTCCGGACTGCTGTTGCCATCAGTGGGAGCAGCGATAGGGGCTCCCGATCCCGAGGGATTTGTCAATATTGTCAAGTAATCTGGTGGTGCAACGGGCGAGGGCGACTCGGCATCCAAGGAGAGTATAGGACGTGTACGACTGGATGAATCTCCAAGGACTCTGAAAGAGGGCAATATAACATTAAATTATCAATTATGAATCTGTTGAAAATAATACAAAATCCCTGATTAACTATGATTAACTACCAAAAAATGTGAAAAACCTTGTATTTTGCATTTACTTTAAGTCATAGAAGGCATTTAAATCTATCAAAAATTATTCTTAAAAAAAAGTAGAAGAAAGGTTATTATTTTACGTCACAAAGATTCAGATCCTAAAGATCTACAAATAGGTTCTCACAGTACGGTCGTGTTTTAAATATGATACAACAATATAGACAATTATGCTCAACAGTCTTCCTGACCGACTAAAGCGCTATGCTGTGTTTCTGACATACGTCTTCAACATAATTCTTAGATTTGATTAAAGAAAATTCGTTTTCAACCAAACAATATTAATAAATAATAAATATATGTGATATACTCGCTTATTACTTATACATAATATATTGTATAAAAATATATTTCTATATTCTGTATTACTGAGATGTTCTGACTTTTTGAATGCATTGTATAAATCCGTTATATATTTACAGCTTTAATATATTTAAGTATTTAAATTAAACTTTAAATTTAGCTGTTATTCCTTTAACCATAATCGGAAATACTTGGCATTCATAATTGCAGTTGTTGATAATAATAAATTGAACTTAATTAATATCATTAATGATAAAGCCATTTGCAGAGTACTTTTCTAAAAAAAAACTTCTCACCTTCGCACACTGCGTCTAATGCTCTGACGCAACAATTTAGCCAAACGAGCTCCCGTGGCTGTAGTGTAGGATGGCGGAGGCGTGTACTTAGGCGGCGCATCGTTTAGTACATCATGTTGAGCACTGTCCTGCTGCTGGGTAGAGGCATTTTGTCGCTCCATCGCTGAGCGCTGACGTGCGGAGGGACGACGCAGAGAATCGCCCTCCGCGGGCGGACGATACAAGTGTTGAATGCGCTAAGGACGAGAGAGTGCAAGAGTTAGAGCTGAGGCTGGCATTGATCCCAATGAGCTGATATCAAATTGACATACCTCGAGTATATCTGGAGGACCGTTGGTCAAATAACGATAGATCTGGACAATGGCCGTTACGGGTATGATGAGCACAATGCCGATTTGTATGAGGCTTCCCATTTTCCGGCTCCAGTAGCTAAAGTAGGACTTGCCGCGCCAATAATAGAACTGATTGGACAGCGAGGCCTTGTAATCAATCACCGAGAGAGTGATCAGGCCAATCGGCAGGAGCACATTCCACGAGAGCGCCAGGAATGCAGACATCGAGCCGCACATGCGCAAGTCGTTAACCAGGTCGTCGCCATTGTAGGGCCGGCCGCGTATGAGGAACACGCCAAATATTTGCGCTGCCCAAATGATGGGAATGAACCACGACCCGCCCAGCAGAAAGTCCACATAATACAGTATGGAGATGCCAATTTCTGTGGCAAACGGAATACTAAGCAGCATCCCAGTCACACAACTCAGCAGCACCGAGCTCGTCGAGTTACCCAGCGCGCTCGAAATGGGCTTCCACATAACGCAAAGCTGCGCCAGGCCAAAGCCCGCGAACATGCCAAAGACAACCGCCGCCCAGACCCAGGATACGGCGTCGCTGGCTAACGACAGAACAGCGGGCAGCAACTCAGTAATGAAACGCAGTGCCTGAAAGCCGCTTTCAATGTGCAAGATGGTCTTGTTCCTGCGATAGGTCTCGCCCAGAAACGAGGAGTAGTGAGGCACCAGCGATCGCGGATAGGACAGCAGTTGCGGATTGGTGTGCGCCTGCAGCGAATATACAGACGTATACGACTCCGGCGTCTCTGTAAATTAAACAATTAGCTAAGATCTTCAACAGATGCGCCTTCCAACATACCAAAAGAGCCAGGTACATAAATGTAGCCATGTTGCCGCAGAATCTGCTCACAGCTCATCGCCAGAAGCGCCACCAGACTCAATCCAAGCAACGTGAGCAGCACGAGGAGTATTGCATCGCGTCGCAGCGTCGCTTTGCTGGCATTGGCATGGGTGCGACTTGTGATGGCTATAACCGAGGCACCTAGCAGACCCCACGTCAAAAACGTCTCCTGCGTGGCCGCTGTCCATGTATTTGAATTGACCAGAAAGTCGTCAAAGTCGCTGGCTGCAAATACGTTCTGAATGGGGGCAATATTGAAAGGGGATTACTAATGGAAAAGGAGGATACTCAAAATGTATTTATCCTCAGTAGTCAATCTATATTTTCCGCATTATTTTGCTCGCGATTGACTGATCCTAATGAGACCTTATTTGATTGATATGTTTCTCATCATATAGACTTCTCTCTATACTCTTGCACAAAGTGAAAATAAAATGTATTTATATTGTATTTGGGCAAAATCAATTTTCTTTTCGCCATAACTAAGAAATTTTGAATCTTCTACAGTTCAAAAACTAGAATATCAAAACCTGGTATGTACAATACTGTTAAGGTTCTACAAGCATTGACGAAAAAAGTCCTCACTTGTGGGGTGACGAATAGAATCTGAGTATAATATGACTTGAACATATTCTATTATATATTAACACAGTACTAGAGAATCGAAATTTTGAATATGCAGGCAGACAGTTCACAACTCAAGATGAGGAAGATATTATGGTCACATCTACGACTATGGGTCTTATTGATATAGAAATCTTTCTCGCATTTCTCAAAGATTTATTTAGGGATTCTTTTAAATACCTCGTCTTACCTATACTGTGCGTGTTATCTAATTAGGTCTACAGCTTTTAGCTCTAATTTTACTTTACATTTCCTTCTTTCTTATATGGCAGAATAGTGGGCGCACCTGTAAGCTATATGGATCCACAATACTGACAAATTTGCCAGTAACAGCGATGAGAGCCAGGAACGGTAAAGTGTTGATCAGGTAAGTCAGTTTTCCCAAGGACTTGAGGCCCTTGCAGAGTATTAAAAAGACGGCGGCCCAGATGAGGACCAAGCAGGCTGCCAGCTGCTGAAGGAAAGAGATCATTAGCTGATTACAATTCGAATTGGACAGCAAACATGGTTTACACCTACCCGATCATTGACATGGAATCGTATGCCACCCACGTCTGGATGCTTGGTCAAGTGCAGGCGCTGCAACACCACGATATTGAAGTATTCGGCAACAGTGTTGGTGAGATTGCCCGTGTCGTTGAGCGCATCGTAGCGGTAGGGAAACGGCTGCTTTTGCCACCGATATACGTTGTGCGCGTACATGGGCGAGGGAAAGACATCGCGCAGATAGACGAGGATCCAGGCAACCGCGACTGTTGAGTAGATGGCTAGGAAGCACTGCACCATGGTCAGAGCAATGCCTACACCGGAACAAATGGGACTTATCTTCCACATGGAAACGGGACCGGCCTTGATCTTGGCGCCCAAGCACATTTGCAGCCAGAACAAAGGTATGCCAAATATGATAGACAGCATCAGGAACTGTAGCAGAAAGTTGCCGCCGTAATTGATGGTTAGTACTGCGAAGCGACACAGATTAAACACGCCCAGGGTGCAGCCCATCAGCGCGAGCGTGCGACTCGTTGCATGCGGCCACTGACTATTGAAGCCGCATTTCTCGTGCAGCTGCTGCGACTCCAGTGGAGTTGTGCTGCTGCCTCCGCTGCTGCCACTGCACAAAGTTGTCTGCGTCTGTGCCAGCTCTAACTGATCCTGGTCGGCCGCTGTACTGACCGTGGAGCTGTCGCTGCTGCTGCCGCTGCCACTGCTGTTGCTGCTCACCAGCGAGACGGGGCTAGGTATGCGTGAGGAGCGCGCTGAACTTAAGTCTGAGCAAAGAGTCGACATCATGGCATGTGTGGGCGTCTCCAACGTTTCGCTTGGCTGCTGCGTTTGCGCGGGTGCACTCCGCGGCCGACTAAGCGGCGAGACGACTAGTCCAATGCCACGAGCTGGACTCATGGACGGATGCCCTTCGAGGCGTCGTCCGTATTGCCGTGGCCGTTGTTCCAGCTGTTCGCTGACAGCGCGCGCCGTGCGTTGTTCATTCTGCAGCAGATTGTGAAAGATCTGCGCCTCGGTGAGCATCTCCTGGCCTGGTTGGCAGTCGCCCTGCGAGAAGCTGCGTCGCATCACGCTGCCAGTCGTCGGCTCGCAGTCGGAGAGCTGCACAAGCAAAGCCCTCGAGTGCAGCTGCTGCTCTGCGTGCTCCTCCTCAGGCTCTTTCTCGTCCATCGCAACAGCTTTGGTTTCCTCAGCATTGCCCATAGCCCGGCGCATTGATTGCCGTCTCCAAACGTCCACCTGACCAGTCCCAAGGGGACCCACCTCGAGTGATGCATTCGAGCCACCTACGAAAGCACACAATGTGAAACTTTAGCTATAGTCACGCAAAGAAATATGAAAGAATGCTAATTGTTAACGAACTTCTTCTGTGTTGTACGACTTTCGCTAATCGCGGAGATGGCTGACACTGCTCAAATTCTCGACTTAGTCTGATAAATGTATGGAAAGTAGCTCACTCAGACTGGTATAACCACATTTAATTACAATCCACATTTAATGGTTTTATTCTGCGTCTTTATACTCTTTGTGAGAGTTATATATGTAATTTAGTCACGAAATCTGTGGCTGACATTTATGCATGCTTAAGATAGCCTCTATATATAATATATTGTCGATAGGAGAACATCTTATAGACGGCTTTGCCTCTTTATGAATTGAATCTACATACCTTGACAGTTTCATTCTGTTTGGCGTGGACATTATATAGATACGGATATGTATGTATGCATGGACAAGTTTAAAAATATTGATTACAATAAATACACCTTAGGGGCTATCTCTTTATTATTGATTACTCAGTCCGGAAAAGTTGAAAAGGCCTTGATGTCTAATGATGTAATGATGTAATCAAATAGAGAAAATATTTTAACCATGAGGCCACAGGTAAGAGTATTTCTGTCGGGCTCTTCGAGAGTAACTTTTCTTTTGTAAACTCGCCCGTAAATGCTTTTATTTTTAATGGTTTCCTTGTTTCTCTGTTTTTAAAACCAGAACTCTTGCCAATTTAGGTAGCTATTTACTCCAAGACATTCAGCTAAGACATTAACTATTCGCTTTAAATGATCAATTATAATTTTTCTAATCATTTCATCTATTACATGTATTTTATAATAATATTTGTTAAAATAAATATATATTCATTTTGATTCTGCACTTCGCTCAGCCGTAAAAATCTTAACTGTTCAAATTCATTACCAGCTGGATTGAAGCTGAGTATCTCGATATAAGCACTAACCATACAACACATAGACTGGACAACTAGAACAAACTCTTTTCACGAACCAGATTTTGATTTTCCGTCCTGTTGTATGTATGTATTGTATGGTTAGTGATATAAGTCTTTAACTATGTTTTAGCAACCTATGCTTTATCAGTGTTATTATTTCAAACAAGTAAGAAGGCTCTAGTCGAGACGGCTCGACTACGAGATACCCTGAACCCTGCAAAAAAAGTGATACTCTTCTTCTTTACGCACTTAGATGCGCGCGCTCTGCTAACTGCGCAGCTGCTGCCGTGGCTTTGGGGTGGGTTGGGCTGAACTTTGGGCGCTTATAACTCCATTTCTAGATGGACGATCTTCATGACATTTTCAAAGTATATAAATCTATCTATGTGCCAAATTGCAAGTATTTGTATTTGAAATGCGTTTTTTCCAAATTGTGGGCAAAGGGGGCGTGGCATCCAAAATCTGAAAACTACAAAATCTGCGTATTCATAATATCTATCTAAATATATAAAGTTGAAGTCTTTAGCTGAAACGGTGTAGAAGTTACACAAAAAAAAACTTTAAAAATTGAAACGAATTTTCGATGGGACGAGTTATCGAAAAAAACAAAATAAACTCGTATTGCGTAGCTAACATACGAGTGTTCATGTGAAATTTCAGCTCTCTAGCTTTTGTAGTTTCCGAAATCTCGACGTTCATATGGACGGACAGACGGACAGACGGACAGGGCTAGATCAACTTATTTTTTTATGCTGATCAAGAATATATATGTATACTTTATAGGGTCTGCGACGTCTCCTTCTGCCTGTTACATACATTTTCACAAAACCATTATACCCCGAATTCCCATTTTCAATGGGTTCAGGGTATAAAAATACATTCCTAATTCGGAATTCCGAATTACTCCACGATTCATTAGTTTGGTATCTTAACTTGTTTAAAACTCGTGATTGAATCATAAATTATTTCGCAATTACGTCACAGCTGGAGTTCGTGCTCAGCTTTGAATATTTACCTTTGATGCTTGTGGGCGTGAGGCCACAGCTGAAGGTTTTCCTCATCAGATGCCCGCGCTGGAACTCAGCATCCACGACTGGATGCACATCCTCTAACGAAGGCTTCTGCTGCCTGCGCTTGCGACTCAGGGGCAGAGTGCGTGTGCGTGCGGGTTCGCGAGGCAAGCTTGACTGGCCAGTCGCAATAGTTAGAGGGTCCTCTTTGTCCAGCTTCTCCAGGTAGTTGTCCAGGTCCATGAGATAGTCCTCGACCTTGTCGTCATCGGAGGATGGTGTGTCGCAGGTTGAATTGCCACTGCCATTAAGCTGCGATGCGCCATGCACATCGAGTATGGCATCCAGCTCGTTTAGAACACTTAGCGCCTCATCCGGCACAACGGCTGGCTGCTTGACGGGCGTGCTCAGGGGTGGTTCGTGGCTTACGTCACAGAATGCATTTCGCTCATCATCCAGAGAAAAAGGTATCTTAAAGCTAATTGGATGCGAAAGGGGGTGCGGATGCTGTAGCTGCTGTTGGGGATGAAAACTCTGAGGCGTTCGCTGTATCTCAATCAGATCCTCATCACTTGGCTCATCGTCGTAATAGTCGCATGCCTGTTTCATGGATTCGCTGGACAGGCTGTGCGATAATCCATACCTTTCTGGCTCTCGTAACGACTCTTGTTGCTGTTGCTTACGTTTCACCTTAGTTGTTGTTGCGGGCAAACTTGCGTAGGCGTTTGAATTGCGCTTGAATTCCCGGCCTGCTGCTTGGTCTTTGCCGTTCATATTGCTCGCATCGCCGCTCAGCTGTTCTTTGGGTCAGTGCTGCAAAGTGAAAACTAAAGTCCTGTAAATAAGCCAGGCGGATATAGTGTTGGTCAGTGCCGAATTGCTGCAGGTCAAGTTCAGACCTGTTCTCTTAGAGATGAACGTGAGTGAGTGCATTGAGAAATAGCAGTAAATTATTACAACTGCAATGTACATAACAGCAATGTTCTGCTTAACATTGCTTTGTATGCTTTATAAATCAAAATATATTTTTCACATAGCTACAGAAATGCCTTTTGTATTAGTGTTGCAAAAAGACGGTTATCATCATCCTGTGCACACACCAACAGCAGTAGTGCTGCTGGTCAGTAACGAATTGGGGCAGGTCAGGTTTTGCATGTTCTATTAGAGATGAGCAACAATGGAACAGCAGTCACTATTAACGCTGTAACAGCTGCACACTAAAAAAAATACCAAAACCTATCTACTTTATTTTTTTTCTGTGGAACTTAAAAAAATACCAAAAAATGAAACAAAAACTAGCATAAAACCAAGCAAGTTAATGAATTTCCAAACAGAAAACCTAAAATAGTAGCAAAATGGGACTGCAAATGCAACTTGTGACAAATGACAAGCGCAGCACAAGCTGTAACACTTGAACGCCCGATTGTCGGGTTTTAACTTTAATTGTTCGCTCTGCCAGATAGCCAAATGCAATCAAATGCAAACAAGCGTGTGCTTCCCACAGTCATGATATGTTTGCACGTGAGTGGACCCTATCGACAGGTAGCGAACAACAACAAAAAAGGTAGTAAAAAACCAACAGCTGTGCATAAAATGTGACAGCCACAAATAGCAAAAGCGAAAAATACGAGAGAAAAATAAATAAAAAGTAGAAGTAAAATAAAGCAACGCTGCGCGTGTTCATTCAACTGATCAGGTGAATGTACTTCCGTTAATAACTATTTACGTACGGTATGCACAGATAAATGTATGTGTTTCTTGATACTGATTGTAACTGAAAGGGAGTGGCATGTCTGCCAAAATCTATGCACGTATAAAATACGTATATATGTACATACGTATATAATACATACAAATAGAGTTGTGTCTACCTAGAGCAGCGAGATCGCGATCATTGGCACGTTACCTCGATTAAAGCAAATGTCTTCTCATAGCAGCAGCAGCAGCAGCAGCAACCACAAATACAAGAGTCACAAGTCTGGTTTTCTTGTCGTTTCAGTTGATTTTGTATATAGCCATGACCTTCTCTAGAGTTTTTGTCGCTGCCAGAGTGACCATAAAGTTTTACCACTCAAACTAGTATGGCCGTAAACAGAGCAAAGAACAGAGTAAGCAGAGGCGCAGCAGAGATCTCAGCTTTTAATACTCTCAAATGCACGCAATGAGGCCTTTGGTGTGTAACTACCCCATATTTGAGCTAATAGAATCAAGCAGCAGCTGTATATTAATTGTTGACTCTAGAGGTCAAATTATTTAGCGAACAAATGCCATTGATCGCAAATTCACAAACAGAACTGCAGTCGTCTATCTCCACTGCCACCCCGCCCTATGATGCAAGCAACTTTCAACACCATCAATCCTTTCCCCTTTGAGATGGTCCAGCTACCGTTAAATTTCGCTCCCGTTTTGAATGCGCATGCGAATACCGAAATGTCGAAGTAAAAGTAAACAAGCAATAAGCAATTAGTGCTGCCACACGAAATACGTTAATAGCAGTGAGCAGAGCTGAGAGGCGAGAGGCGAACACGGAGGCACTTGACCTTCATGCGAAAATGGTAAACACCCCGAGCGGCAACTGCAACTCGTTTTTTTTTTTTTTGTCTTTTTTCATTTTTATATTGTTAGTGTTGCAAAAATGCCACAGCCACTTGCGATTTACAATGGAATTGACATTCAGCAAAAATCAAATAAAACTAGTTAATCAACGGGTTGAGACACAGCGATTAATAGTCACACACGCACACATACACACATATGCAGGTCAGCTAGCGAACGCATCGACTAGGAAAGAGAGAGAGAGAGAGAGAGAGAGAGAGAGAGAGAGAGAGAGAGAGAGAGAGAGAGAGCGAACACGCCGCAATTGAGATCGATCATGATGCTGCATCATTTACCATTTTGACTTTGTATAGCTAAATATGAAATGTTTTTATAAGAAATATGTTGACTAGCTCCTTTATATTGAATACCTATAAATATATACCTATAAGGGAATCATTTAATTCCCTTATTGAACAAAGTTGAAATAAATAAGAATATAATCTAAATAAATGCAGCAGATAGAAATTTCAGCTTCATATTTGTAATTATACATCAAATAACAAATACCGAATACATTACTCAACTTTCTACTTTTTTATTTGCTTTTAGCTACTTTTAGCATTTTCGTTTAACAAATTCCAGTTTATTAACTTTGTGCTTGAATCCTAAACATCATTTGATTCGACTACTGCTGTAACAGCAGCAAAGCGCATATGCTTAACACTGTTCAACGCTGCATTAATGTGTTGGTGTACAACAAAACTCGTATAAACTGCAATATGACTGTCTATTATTGTGTTTAACAAAAATGCAACAAAATACATGCATTGCTTGTTTTTTATGGGCAACAACCACTGCAGCCAGATGAATATAAGGAGACACGGAGAGAAAGAGAGGATGCTGGCGTCAACTACATGCATGAGTAATAGAGCAGCGACGCTAGCAGCAATTGCATTTTTCATATTGCAATGGCAATTAAGATCAATATTTTAGTAATGCGCCGGGTCGCAGGCAATGTCCGCCAATTGCTAAACAATCGAAAAACAGAAGAATGCACACATACGCGCACGCACACACAAACATTTCATACGTTTGTATATATAAATGTGAATATTTACTAAGTGGGAACGCGGAATTTCTTTATTAACATACATACATACATACATACATATGTATACCGACGTTATAACGGGAATCGGAGCTCAGCTACTGCATGTTGAAATACTTTTTACAAAACAAACACTGATACGAACACACACACAAACGTACACTCACGCTCGCTTAGCGCGTCCCAGTTGTACGAAATATAACTGTTCTTATGGCAACCGAAAAAGCACAACGAAAACAAATTTGCTGAGCTTCTGATTTTTTTCCAGGTAATTCTGAGTAAGAGTTTTGCAATTTTTGGGGGAACACCTTGGACATTCGTCATACACAGGGGCTAGCGCCACCTGAGACCTGACACGAAAAGCCGAACATCAAAAATAAACTCGAAACTAGACGATGTGGATCTTCAATTAAGCAAGAGTTGTAGATACATATACACATGTACATATGTATGTATATATAGAAACACACACACAGAGAGACAAACACATACACATACACATAAACATATGCTGATAGAGATATGTGACTATGCGAGTATGTGTATTTTTCGTGCATGTATGTATGTATGTATAGGTCGAAACGAATGCTCTGGCCTGTGTTACATTTTGTAAAGATTTTTCGTGGCGTCAATTTACGAAACATATCAAGAGTAACAGGCACCACCAATCGCACACATACAGATACAATGGAAAGGGGAGCGCGTTGGCGTTGCTACCGCTGCTGCTGATGCTACTTATTCTTCTGCTTCTTCTTGCCATACAATCACAATGTTGCACTCTAACTCTCACTCACTATCTCGCTCGCACTCGCATTCTCTCGCATACTTAGTAGAAGCTGTTAGCATAATGCACACACGCACACAAATGTGTGTATAATTTCATACTCACACATACACGCCAAGGAACGCGCGTATTTGGTATATTGTATTTATTTTTTCGTTTTTCTAAAATTGTCTGCCACAATTCTTTGCGTTTTTGCTGCGCCCGCTACGTAGAAACTTCAGCTTAGCCAAACAAAATAATTATCATGAGCAGTTTTTTCTCAGATTCATTTCAAGATCGGAACGCGCGAGACACGTCCACTTCATCTAGAAACAGTCGACTGACGAGTTTCACTAACAATTATAACAGCCATATAACAGATAATAACATTGTTAGTGCAAGCGCTCGTAGCACAGCTACATTTTTCAGAAATTCTGTTACTACACGGCACAATGACCCTCAAACTGTTGATTAATTATCGATAATACATTATTTGATTAATTTACCATTGACCATAAGCGTTCATAATTTTCATGTAGCAAATACTTAAATTTGAAAAAGTTTAAGTAATATTGATCAATCCATGAACTTAATATATTTTTAAATAATGGACAAGTATAATTTATTTATTTTGTAAATACTAAAAAAAAATTATTTTACTTCTAGATCGATACGCTTTCATCGACTCAGATAGCGATAGCACTGCTTTTAATAACACTTTAGCCAAAATACTAAGTTGACGAACAGCTGTCCAGCTGCATTTGGTTGAACACTTTAAAATGGAATTGGAAGGTTCAGAATTAGGCACTAAGGAATACTGGGAATTAAGTTATGAACGAGAAATTAAAAACTACAAAAACCATGGCGATGTGGGTGAGATATGGTTCGACGAAGACTCCCAGCAAAGAATTGTCGACTGGCTACTGAAGCAAGAAAATGTCAACAGGGATAAGGCACGTGTCCTTGACTTGGGCTGCGGTAATGGCATGTTCCTCATTGCCTTGGCAAACGAAGGCTTTGTCCAACTTACAGGAATTGATTACTCCCCAAAGGCCATCGAACTGGCCAAGGGAATAGCCAAGGACCAAGCTTTAAACATCAAGTACGACGTGGCGGACTTGACCCAAAGCGAATCACAGACGCTGGGCACCTACGACATAATTCATGACAAGGGCACCTACGATGCCGTCAGCTTGTGCCCCGATGATCCCAAGCAGAAACGCAACAACTACATAGCCACAGTCTCGAAACTGTTGCAGGATGAACAAAGCCTCTTCATCATCACATCCTGCAATTGGACGGAGGAAGAGCTGCTGCATAGCTTCGATCATCTCTTTGTGAAGCATTGCACAATACCTACGCCTACGTTCAAATTCGGCGGCAAGGTGGGCAATGTAGTGACCTCTGTAGTCTTTAAAAAGAAATGGAATTAAATGGCAATTAAAATATCGGCTGTTTATGATGACCCTATCGAAGTATTACAAACGAGAGGGGCTCTATCGATAGCATCGGTGAAAATATAAATCGCTTGTTAACTCTAAATGTGCATTAAGATGTTATTATATAGCGTTATTTTAAACGAAATAATTTTGTGTTGAATTAATTTGATTTGGATAATCTAGAAATGAAATATTCTTCTTTTCAAAATCAGAAACAATCGATAATAACAAATCTATCGATTACATTTCTACTGCCACAGGTCGCTTTCTTTTTCGCGGTTGCGACCAATATACATAAATAAAATTTCTCATCGAATAAATTAGATACTAAATGATCGTTTAACATTCATATATATATATATTTATTTATTATTCATTACCATTTGGTTTTTGTGCATAGCAAGAAATCATCGGCCCTTCAACACAATAACAAGATACATATAAACATTTATTCGTCCTCTTAAATATTCCTTCATAGATGCAGCCGTAAAAGAAGTGCGTGATAAATATATTTGAACTAGCTAACTGGGCGAGCTAACGATTTGATTTAAATATAACAAATAATAGACTTGTTTGTTCAATTCGATTCAAAAATTATTAAAAAGGCATAAATCTATATATATATAGATGATTCCGTATTTGAAAAAAAAAAAAAAAAAAAAAAAACAAACAAACAACTCACAATACGCTTATACATTCGACACTTAACACACGACACGCGACACAGTTAGTAACATTTTAGGGTGCGTCAGCTACCAGCTAGCTAAACGATAAAAACGACTGATAGGTACGCCCACCACCGCCCTTTTTGCCTAGGCGGTACAAGTACATAGTAGACATTAATTATGACCTTAGTCTTTCCGTTAGGGATATGCAGGGGACATTCAAGAGAGGAAGGTGCGCACAAATCCTTTGATCTCTGCCCGACACATCGGACAATTCGCCACGCTGGGCGCGCACTGATTGCAGGTTGCTGTGGGAAGATCGAGAGGAGGATTAGCAATTATACTATAAGGAGTATACTTTGCAACCCACCCAAATGCCCACACGGCAGGAATACCACACCGACCTCCTCGTCCAGGCACACTTTACACAGGCGCGCATCCTTTAGTTGTCGGTTCTCCTCCTCCAGGGTCAAGTTGGCATTGGCATTGGACCTGGATACTGCTGCACCAGGAGTAATTGCAGCAGCGGTGGTAGCTGCTGCATCATCCACCTTTGGCTTGGCTGGCTCCACGGGTGCCGATTTGCTCGTCGTGGCTTCACAGCCAGTGTTAGCTGGTGTCGAGGACGTCGGCTCGGTCACCTCCAGTGCAGTTCCAGAGCCGCCAGCTTCATCGAAAATGGCGTGTAGCAGATCATCCAGTGTGTCATAGGCGCAGCCCGAACTGGAAAGCTTTCTGGCAATCGTGCTTCGCACAACACCCACATCGATGCCCAAGGCCAGAGCCGCACAGGCCGGTGATGCGGACATGGCGCTGCTAATGCTGGTGGGCAGTTCTGGCGCTGTGGCCACTGTTGGGGATGCAGCAGCTGCCTCGCGCACCTGCCGCACATACTGGGGTCCCTTGGCGAGCAACACGAACTGGCACTTGGGCGACCACTTAGCATGTTCGTGCCAGGGCTCATCTTCCTTCTGCCAGCTGCGCAGACCAATGTTGCAGTGAAAGCAGCGCACCTGGTCACCGATCTTCTGATAGTATAGACCCGCCTGCGCCAGCGGCTCAGCAGGCTGAATATTGGCAATAGGCCAGTTAGCAAAGGTGCGCAGACGCGCCTCAATACACGAGAATTGTGGACGCTGTGGCATCGTTGTGGGTTGTATGCCCAGTTCTTCCATATCCTTGCCGCCAAACTCGATCAGCGGCCCCATCTGCACACGCGGACAGTTGGGAAAGAAGCGTTTGTGCTCGTCAAAGGCATTGTCGTTCTTCTCCCACTTGGCAATGACGCCTTTGCACCACACGCACCGCACGTGATCCGACTGATTTAGATAATAAAAGCCCGCCTTTGCCAAGGCTTGTGGAGTGATGTTTGGATTCTGCAACGATTCAAGTTAGTCGCCAAGTTCGCTCATATAATTAATTTATACAAACTGGCCAATCCTTGAAGGTTTCGAGTCGATTTGCTTCGATTAACAGATCCGGACAGACGCATTGTCCCTGCTGTCCTGTGCGGCCATCCACTACACTATTGCCTTCGGAGTCGCTTCTCTGGCTTTCAGCAGCTGCCCCGGACTCCATGGGCACATTGCCACAGTGATTGGGCGCCAATACCATCGAGCAAATGGGCGAGGCGGTGCGATGTCTCTCGGCCACCTGATCGCCATATTCCCAGTGGTCAATGCGCGTGTGACAGAAGTTGCATTCCACTTCCAGCCAGTTGCCTGTGGCAAAGAATCCGTTCTTCACCAAGTCGTCAACCTGAACTGGCGCATTGGTTGGCCATTGAGCAAATGTTCTGATTCGCTCGCTTTCCAATTCCAACCGACGTTCGGTCATATTTTCGAATTTCCGTATTTCTCTGTCACTTTATATACGTAATGATGTAGTTTGCTAGTTGTAGTTGATGAAACGAACAAAAAAAAAACTGAAACGCAGCTGCAAAAATAAAGTTTATTGATTCCGTTGCCCTGCCAGTGTGGCCGCCTCGTATTAGGTGCCTGTCAAATAGAGATGAGCAAAGTGTGCTGAGTCGCCCTGTTGCCAATTAGGTCTTCGAGTAATATTTCTTATGTTGCCAAACTAATCAAATATACTATTCTTACAAATTTAACAACTATGTGTGAAATAAAATAACAATCTTGACAAAAACACTTGGTAATCGAATATGAAAATTATAATTGATTAAATTTCATTCGTTGACAGCGGACTGTTGAATATCTGTGTATTTAATGCGTTTTAATACTTGGTCACATTACCAACTAAACATATGTTTGCCGAGGAATACGCTTATCTTTATCCTTTTTTTCATTCAAATTTACCACCACACACACACACACCCCAATACATACACACACACAAAAAATAAAATTAAATTTTACTCTTCAACGTACATTTTATTGAAAGAATCACTTAGAAAGACTTGCTCCTTAAAAACGTGAAAACCAATTAATAAACGCACGCAGTGCGTTCACACCAGTTGATTTCGGTCGGGGTACTCCAGGTTACTGGAAGTAGGTCCTTGGCTTTCTGTACGAGAACAGCTTCCTGTTGCCCTTATGGTGAACACGTTGCACCAGTGGGAACTTGATCTTCGAGTCGTGGAACTGCTTGACATGCACACGACGTGTCTTCGAAGCTGGAATAGATTCCACCTTGATGATTTGAATTGAGTGAGCGCGGGCACGATGGCGGGCTCCCATGTCACGGTAGCACTGCGTGACGGCACCTCCAACGGTTAGGTCACGGTACTCGCGGTACATGTTGTGTGTGCCCGAACGCGAATCGTAGCGCAGCCAGATGCCAAAGTTCTTGATCTTAATTGGCGATGTTTCATACACCTGCTTCAGAGAGACAATTTCGCCGGTAGTTTTCTTGAACTTCTTCAGCTGCCGCAGGAAGTACCAAAAACGGGATTTGGCGACAATGTTGTCGGGAGCAAAGATTCGCATCTTATACAGAGGCGTCTGTGGCTCCTTCTCGCTTGGCAGTTTGCGGCCAACGACCTCGTATTCCTTCAACTGCAAGCAAACAAATATTTTAATAAATTATGATTTTCATTTATTTTCACGTAAACAAATGCGACAAACAGGCAGCCCACAGACACACACGCGCACAAACAAGCGCATGGATAGAAATTGTTTTTTTTTTTTTTTATAGGTTAAGAAAAAAGTTCTTCTAAACACCTACAAAGTCCATTTGAATGGAAACATTTTAGCAAATAATCACATTTTAGTAAAAATAACTAATAAGTGCTACAGAAGAGTAAAACCCGTCATACAGAAGCACGAAAACCGCATTGCCCATGTCTGCGCTTGCTTTTAATGCACAGTAACGCCCAATATTCACAGTTTATCAATTACACTGAATTTCAGCTATGCTTGACTGATCGCTGCACACATTTTTATCCCAATTCGCACCACTTTTTGTTTATTTTTTTAAATACTAACCAATCCCTTGGCTCTCATGATGACGGCTCACGCGAAAAAGGAAACGGAAAGAGATGTCAAAATCCAATTTACACTGAACCCAAAAATTATGTACACGGTTGCTTTGTAACGCTGAAGCTTAGTGTTGCTTTTGGACAGTCACCACAGCGTGCGTTATTTGTTATCGACTCATTACGCATCGCTAGGGTTCTGCGCGTGTTCAGTGACTGCGAACGTCGATAAAATTGCTAAAAATTGGCTTTTCACGCGTTATTTCAGCAACAATAATAATAAATATACAAATTGTATACATAACTGTTGGTGAACACAGTCAATTGTCAATGGCCCAACCCCTCGAATCAAACAAAAAGTGAGCACAAAATAAAAAGCACATCAATAGTGACAAGAAAAAATGCAAAACGCAATGTGAGACGTGCAAAAAAAATTTTCCTATATTCATTATTTGAAGCAAGCCCACTAAAATTGGTGTGCTGTCAGCTAATACGCATCGTTGTGAAATTAAACCGCGTGTTTTTCGCCCCATATTACGTAGCCAAATGCGCAAATATATTAGAAAATAAAACATAAATTGTATAAGCGCCGAGGCTAACGTCTGGCCAATCCACACACAAGTGGAAGGTGTGGATGGGTAAAGCGCAGGGCAAGGGGTGTTGTTCTTGTCAAGAAAAAAAGAAAGAAAAAAACGCGCGGTCGCCGCTCCGCTGGGCGCTCCATAGCCGTGCCTTGCTCAGTTGTGCAGCGAGCGTCCGTGCCGTCGGTTGTGGTGACTCTTTTCTCTCTCTCTCTTGCTCTCGCTCTATGTATATTTGTTTGCGCGCGTAAATACTGCTGCGTGTCCGCCCCGGCAGCTGCTGCTGCGAGCAGGTAAGAGAGACGCGTGCATAATGCTTACAAAATACTGATTTACCTTTTGTTGTTGCTTGATTTTTTTTATATTCGCATTTGTTTTGCGTATAACATTTGAAGTAAAAATTGCTAATTTATTTTTAGGCATGAAGTTGTACTATTGATAGTTCTTTTGCTTTTATTCCTGCTCATTTCCTTTTCTCCGCCTTCGCAGCATATTTTGCGTAATTTATTTTGGTATTTTCAATTATCCGCGCTTGGCTGTGTGCGCACTTCTTTCTGCACCAGGGCTGGCAAAGCAGCAGCAGGAGTGTGAATGAATTGAAACAATTCCATTTTCGGTGTCTCTTTTGTTTTCTCTTCTCATTTCCTGCATTCTGTTTTTATCGCTAGCCGCGCTATCAAAGCAATTGAACAACAAATGTTATGTTAATATGTAATGAAATTTTTATTTTTTTCTTTCTTTATTTTCTTTTTTCAGCACCATAAAGAAGCGCAATCCAATAGACACTAAGCACAACGACGCTGTACGGCATGCAAAGGTAAATAAATATAAATAAATCGATGAAAGAGCATCGATAACTCTGTTAACGTCTGTTTTTGTTATTGTTACTGCTATTGTCATAGCAGCGCATAAATGCAAAAAGATGATGGAAACTTTGGAACAACAACAAACAAAGAGCACGCTTAACAATGAGCCCCATGCGGGCGAGACAGAAACGACACCGGCATCCAGCGAAGAGGATGATACAACAGAAGAGCACAACAATGTGTGCGACCTGGAAAAGAAGGAGAAAAACCACAGCCCGTTGGGAGAGTTACACCTAAAAGATCTAGCCGAAGAAAATGATCGGCAGAGTCCACAAGAGAATGGACGGGACACTGACAAGTCGGAGGAGCCAGGAGGTCTGCAAGAGGCGAAAGCGGATGTTCTTCCAATGGTAAATAGCTTTAACGAGTCGTTTGAGCTGACATCCAAAAGTGATGAGAAAGAGAAACGCATAGTAGATGAAAGAACAGCAGAGAGTGACGATTTGATAGAGATGCCCTCCACGTCACTTGATGCTACAAATTCCCTAATCGACATCAAAGTCGAGCAGGCAAGTCCTATACCAGCGATTAATGTTAATGATGTCCATGAATCCAGTTTGTCAGACAAGCCAAAAAGTTCTCCGGCAGATGATCAGCAGAATGGAGATAATGAAATGGACTCATCTGAGCTTGAAGATAATGCAGAAACAGCTTCACTTAATGAGTTATCTTTAACAGATCAAATAAAAGTTGAAGATAAAAGCCCGCTTCCTTCAGTTACACTAGATGAAGAAGTCCTATCGCCGCCTGTGATTAAAATGCTTGCTGAGAATTCGCCATGTGATCTGAATGTTGAAGAAATCTCATTACCTAGGCAGATTCTATCAGAAGAAGAAGAAAATTGTACGCATATAATGAAAGCGATTGAGAAACCCTCAACCTCATCTGTCAGGATGCAGGATGAGGAACGATCATCAACAGCATCGTCAACTGCGTTAAAAATTTCTGAAAATATAAAAATGGAAGATCGAGACTCAGAGTACACAGAAAGAGAAGTTCATAGTGAAAAGGAGGATGCGGAGGATGAGGAAGCACCTTCACCTATATATAAAATGTATGAATTTGATGGAGAAACGACTCCATCTGCTAAGGCCCCGTTGCCTGTCTATAAAATCAATGATCTTTCGCCCGCCAGCATACCTGATGATGAGGAATCTTTAGAAGACTTTAATACTGAAATTAAGATCGAGGAAGCCAGCCCAAAGTTGCCAAAAACTGAGCGCAAATTTTCCATGGAAATCATTAAAATCGAATCCGATTCTGAGAATGAAGATATAGAGGTAGAATCGGAAAACGTCGTAGTTGAAATTGATAGTAATCGTCAGGCTGTAGACGATATACAAATGGAGCCAGAAATTCAGCAAAGTGATAAGTTGATTAAGGAAAGGCAAGCAATGGATGCACCGCCTATTGTAAAAATTAATGGGGCGCATGTAGCAATCGAGGAATCGCAAGTGGATGAAGAACAAGAATTGGGAAAAGAGGAAGTTCAGAGTGCATTGCAACAGTCTGTGATAGCAAATGAGAACGAGAAAGACGATGAGCAGCAGCAGGGGCACCAGCACCAAATGACCAGGAGAAGCAGCACCAGCAGTTCCGTTAGCTCTGCATCACAGCAATTGGTCATTGATCAGCCCGAGACTGAGCAGCAGAGCAAACAGCAACTGCAACTGGAGGGGCTGATCCAGCATCACGAAATGTTGCTCGCATTGAAGCGCAGGCGCAGCTGCAGCAACAGCGACAGTGACGGGGATAACAAGATGGAAGGTGGCGCCAAGAGCAACACTAAGCACCTCTGCATGGAAAAGGAGTCACAGCACCACCAGCAGCTGGTGCAGTCGTCCTCCCTTCTATTACAGCGTTTGCAGGCGCCGGCGATAAATTGCAATGAGGTCACTCAGTGCAATAAAAACAACTTTGAGAACTTGCAGCTCCTAAATGCACATTCTCTGCAATGCCGAACACAGTCGGAAGCAGCAGTACCTCCAGCAGAGACATCTGCAGTAGCACCTGCGTCAGCGACAGCAACAATTGTAGAAGCATCTGCATCTGTGGCTCCGGCTTGTCCAGCCTCTACTCCAACATCCCCAATCAAGAAGGAGCGCTTCTTTCGCTGTGCCCGCTGCAGCACTGTGCATCAGTGCTGGAACTTTTTCCTGCACATGAGGGAGGTGCATCAGCGTTACATTTGCCTCTACTGCTCGCACGTGTTTGCTAGCGTGGAGAAGCTGTCGCTGCACCTGGAGAACAAACATGACATGGACCAGCGACACTTTGCCAGCATCGAGGCGTGGCAGACTCTGCAGACACAGGAGGATCGTGCTCGCTTCTTGGTCTGTTGCAATTGCCAGGCGAGCTTTGAGCTTGGCAGCCATTTCGAGGATCACGACTGCGCCGAGCTCATGCAGCCGTGTGCACTGTGCAGTCAGAAAGGTGCACATGCCAATGGCTGTCGCAATGGCAGTAGCATCAACAACGCCAGCAGTAATCGTAAGAAAACAGCTGGCCGACGAAAACGCAAGACTGCGAAGTCCAAGCCAGCAGCCACGCAACTGGAGGAACACCTAAAAGAAAAGAAACAGGATCAGGAGCAACCGTCGAACTGGGTGGATATTGATGCCCAGCTGCCAGCACAGCCAACGACATTAACCGACCACAACAGTAAGTAGTAATAGAGTATTTGTAATGAATTAGTATTACCAACAATAACCAACTACTTTATACAGTTCCAGCGCCTATTGAAGATGCGCAACATAAAGATCACCCGCCCAAGCTGGTGGTGCCGAAGATGATGCTACGCGTGCCCAAAGAGTTTCAGAAGTCAGTGGATGCGGCGCTTAGCAGCACAGACACCGAGGAGGAGGACAACGATGAATTGCCCTCATCAGCAGGAGAGACAACAACGGGCGATGGCGAAGGTGGTGCAGTGCCATTGCTCACAGTGGACGCGGTGCAGCAGCAACAACAGCAATTGCAGCCAATGTCATCCCTGTCGGAAGACACCGAAACCGCCACCGAGACGGCATCTATGTTTCAGGAGACAGCGCCCATAGCTGCCCATGTGTCATTAAACGAACTGGAGGACGACGATGAGGATTCGCCTGCTCTGAAGTTGCCTCATGTTTTGGCAGAACTCGAGCGCACAAAACTAGATATTGAACGGACTATGTCTCTGATGGTCGCGAAAAAGCAGCAGCAACTCCAACTGCAACAGCAGCAACTGCAACTGCAACTGCAACAGCAGCAACTACAACAAGAACAACAGCAACAACAAGAACAACTGCAGCATCAACAACAAGAACAACAGCAACAACAACAACAACAAGAACAGCAGCAGCTACAGCACCAGATGGAGCAACAGTTGCCAGCTGAGGTAAAACAACAGCGAGGTCGCTGGTCTCTGACGCCGCCCGCATCGCCGCATAATCATAATCATATAAATGAAACGACGCATGTGCCAAAGGAGCAAATGGAAGGTGTCCTGCAGCCCGCGCCAGCAAAGATATCACCTGTTTGTGCCCCTGAGCGTCGCAACACCTTAGGCAGCGAGTGCATGGATCTCGATGACAGTTTAAATGTACCCCAACACTCTCCGCAAACGGAACAGCATGAAGCCGAACCTGAATCTGAGCATCTTCGGAATCAGGCAAGCTCCGAAACTCCTCCGCCCCCGCTGCCGCCGCCGCTACCGCCGCCGCCCGCAGACGGCATCCAGGTTGCCGGCGAAGATACGCACACATTGGATCTACAGCTGGACAGACCCTTGGATAAGTTCGAAATGGTAGATTTTATCCGTTTGTGCTTAAAGGCCGTCTATCCATATTGCTTGTACTGCAATCATGCGCGTCGCATTGCCGTCAACGCCAAACAACTGGTGTTGCATCTGATTGGGATGCATCGCTTCACCGCTACTGTGGACAGCATCACAGCCGAAGAGCTACAGGCAGAGACGATTGTGGGCAAGTTGAAGAGCTATTTGCCAGCCGTAGAAGGCGATCATTACATGAATTCCATAAGCTGCTGCAGCTTGGAGGGTGGCCGTTTCGCCCAACCTTTCAACGAGCGCATATATGAGTGTTTCCAGTGCCGCTATGTGACGGCCACACACAAAGAGCTCTATACGCACAACCGCCGGCTGCACATCAAGGCGAATATCTCGTGCAGCATGTGCCGCATGAACTTTTACAGCTTCAGCGAGTTGCTGTGCCACATCTGTCCGGGCCTCTCCTTAAGTACTGCGTTCGATGCACAGTTCCGCTGTTGTCTGTGTGATACGGCTCCGTTAGCCTCCGCTTTTCGCCTCATGGTTCACTTGCGCAAGCAGCACCAGGCCTGTGATATCTGTCTAGAGGACTGCCACACGCAGGCGAAGCTCTCGGCGCATGTATGGAAGCACAAGCTCCTGCACCTCTGCTATCGCTGCGGGATTGCGTATCGCAACAAGCAGGACATATCGAAACATTTATTCTGGAAACACGGCACAGAGAGCATCAGCTGCAAGCGCTGTCTGCAAAAGCGTTGGCGCCATGTCTACCACTTTTGTGTGCCTGCTACCCAATTCACGTGCGAGCAATGCCAGTTCACGTTTAGTAAAGCTATCTACCTAGAGGTGCACAAGCGACAGCATGTCGGCGACTTTCGCTATCCCTGCACGGAGGAGCAGTGTGAGGAAAAGTTTGTCTCGCGGAAGCTGCTGCTAAAACATGCGGCTCAGCATGAGGTGAAGCAACTGCCCGCTGTCGATGACGACGACGACGACGACGATGCCGATGCGGGGAGCAATCAGATACCCAAGATGGAACAGGAAGAGCAGCGTACGCTAGGCGTTGATCAGTTTGATGCTGCTCCACAGCAGGCGCAGCTAAAAGCCGAGTGCGAGCGATTGTCCTTGCCTAAGTTGGAGGCAGCAGGTGAAGCGGTTGATAAGCAAGTAGCCGAACAAAAAGATAAATCCCCACTTCCAGCACAACAGGCGGAGGAGCAAACGCCGCGCAAGCGGCACAAGAAAGCCAAGCGCAACAAGGCATCGTTGGAGGACCTGAATTTAATAGCGCCAAATCTATCTGAGTCGGATAGCAGTGAGGACAGCGACTCCGATGGTGGCCGCAGCCCAGGCAAACCATATGACTCCAATGCCCTCAGCTCTTTACCAATGCGCGCATCGGTAGACGATCTGGATATGCCCCGAGTAATGCTGTCACCGGCATCTGAGAGCGACACCGAGGATCAAGACGGAAACAAGGAATCGATCAAGATGGAGACAGAGACGAAGCAAGAGCAGCTGGACGCATTGCAGAATCCGAAAGAGGAAATGGATACGCAACCGAAGCCCAAGCTAGAGGAATCAGCAGCGGAAACCGTAGAGGTGCAAGAAGTGCCAGATATATGGAAGAACCTGTTGCAAAATCAGCCTTCATCAGTGAGTAAAAAGGAAGCGGACGTCATGGATGTGGAGGTGGAACCAACTGCTGAGCAATTGCGTCCCGCTAAGTTACACGTAGCCTATTCTGATCATGATTACTGCAAAATGCAACGCACTCCGCCACCCACGCCAGCGCCCTCGCCTAAAAAGGCGGCGAATGTAACGGCCAGCAAGGCGAAGACCGGCAATGCGTCCAGCGATAGTGACAGCTCTAGCAGCTCCAGCTCAAATTCGGATTCGGACAGCTCGAGTTGCTCGTGTGGCTCGAATTGCAGCTGCAGCTCGAGTGGCAGCAGCTCCAGCGATGATGATTCCGACAACGAATCGCAATCCTCTAAAAAGAGCACTAAGAAGACGGCGGATCGGGTGCAAGAATCGAACAAGACCGAGGAGTTTGTGAATGTGACTTGCAACAATGAGGAGGAGGTGCGTCCAGCGATGCCGTCGCCCAAGTCGCCGATCTACAATGAATCCGACTTCGACACGGCCGTTTCCGATACCGACGAGGAGTTCTACGATGCACATCCCCATAAGATGGCCAGCCAGTTGTTGGCGCAAAAGCGCTTGACACTGCTCTCGGCGCATCCGACAGAGTCGCAGCCCCACGACAGCAACGGCAACTATGACATAGTGGAGAACAGTCGTCCGTCAACGCCCTCGCTGCCTGAGGAGGCCTCGGCCTATGCAGACAAGCGCGAACGTGTGGCCAAAAACAAGAAGAAAAAACGCGAGCGTAAATCCACATGCAAATCGCTTAATCAAGCCAAGCTGACGTCCAGCTCGCAACAAATGGTAGCGCCGCAGCAGCTACTGGCTCACGGGCTGACAACGGTCGCCGCAGCAGAAGCTATTATCACACCGCTGCTGCAACACCACCAGCAACAGCTGCTACCCGAGTCCCCATTAACGCCCCTTACTCATCGACCCAGCTGGCAGCCACGTATGAGCGAGGGCAGCAGCTGCTCCGATGCCGACGGACAGCTGAAGCGCTCGAAGCGCACGCGTCGTCCGAATAAATTCTATGGCTATACGAGCGATGACGAGAACATGAGCAGTGTCCTGGCACCGCCTCTGCAGGTGGGCATGCAGCTTATTAAGCCCCAGCCGCCGCCACAACTAACCTGGGCTAAGGAGGACCTGCCGACACCCCCCAAGCAGCAGCGTAGTCGCAGCAACCATGGCGAGCATCATCATCATCAGGCACACCATCATCATCAGCCACACCATCATCCGCAGCAGCAACAGCAGCAAAATTCGCATTTGCATAGCAATGGCAACACACGCAAGCGCAACAGACGTGCTCCACCCAGTGGAACTGGCTCCGGCAGTGCTAGACGTGGCGCCAAGCGTGCCAAGCAACAGCCAGCAACACCTCCAGCTAAAGTGGAGCAACTGCAGCCACAGTTGCCGCCTATACCCACGCTTAAGATACGTCCCGCCCTGCTGCCCGCCAGCGCTGCGGCCAGCGACAGCAGCGAAAGTAGCTCCGACGAGGATGAGAGTGCCGAGATCAATGTAACCAGCCTGCTGCCTACGCATACGCAATCGACGCCCATGACGCAGACAGTGATGTTACCTGCACCTCTGCCTGCACCACCTCCACCACCGCCTGCTACGACAGCTTTCAATCAGCCTATACCGCCAGCGTTGTTGCCCAACCCGGACTTTGCCACGCTACAGTACTTTAAGGCGAACAACATACGCTATCCTATACGTCCGCCAGCCGGGGCACGATTGGCCCGCGAAGGTGAATCGGTGTATTGCTATTGTCGCTGCCCCTACGACGAGGTCTCCGAGATGATTGCCTGCGATGGCGACAACTGTCTGATTGAGTGGTTCCATTTCGAGTGCGTAGGCATCATGGTCGCGCCGCAGGGAAAATGGTTCTGTGCCGAGTGCCGACCCAAATATTCTGAGGGTCTCTATCCAGGTGTTAAGTCCAAGTAATTTGTGGAACTTTGTAAATAGTTCTAGAACCTAGATTAAGTTATATATATACTAAGTAACATATATAATAAACCCCTAACAGCAACATCAAGAAAAAGAACTCCCACTACAGAATGGATTACGCTTATTAAATGTTAAAAAATACTATTCGATGTCTCCAGAAGAATTGCGGAAGAAATTAATGAAAGAAAAAACAGTTAAATTCAATGCTAACGGAAGACAGATTATGATATGGATTATGTCGGAGTATATATATATATGAAACTATATCTAAGACGAGATCCAGGCTCAAATGCGTCTCCGGCGACTTGGCTGCTGCGTAAACTAAGCTTATCTTAAATATATAATATAGTGCATACGATAAAGGTATATATGTAAAGAAATCTATATTCAGATATATTATATTTTTTTTGTAAATATATGAGAGTTGCATATACGTATCATATATATGCTTATATGCAAATGTAAAATACTTAGCTCATTCAAGATCTATATAAACGTTTAGACTTAACTTTACCCCAGCATCAGTAGTTATAATTACGATTAAATAATATTAATGACTATCGTTAGCTATCTATATATAAACACATGAAACAAGAAATTTAAAAAACAAATCAATAACAAACAGCAACATCTAATTGCAATCGATATGCAAGAAATAAACATTCAATAAGTGAACCATATATATTTTCTCAATTGATTTCAAATCGGTATGCGGGTTCTTATAACTTGATTTATGAATGGGAACTAAAGGTCGTTGCATGTAGCCTGTGGCAGTACCGAGACTTGACTTAAACACAAGTATTTCACTTTTAGGTCTTTATCGATAATAATCGATTATTAAGTTTGGTTTCTAAATCGAATTTACTATAATTGATTCTGTTACATATTGATGCCATTGAAATTAATATATTCTTGGGTTTGGGTTAATAACTTAGATGAAAAGATCTGACCGATATATCTACGGCTATAGGGGAGCCTAAATACCCTGTTACTGTGCTGTACAGCGTAGGCCTCAAACAGTTTCATATTTTATATAGAGATTGTCTAAAAATCATATGACTTCGTCCCTGGAGGTGTGGTAAAAAATGTCTTTATATATTTACTCGTTTCATCTCATAACACTATGTATCTTATATGTTCATATTTGTGAGATAATCATGCATGGAAAGCAGATCTAGGACTCAGGCGTAACATATTTAATGCTTGTCCTTTTCCTATACATTTGCATATATCTTCGCCTATGTTCTCGATACAGACGATATCTTATATTGAAAGACATCTATGTTTCAAAACCTCAGTCGAAGTATAGATTGTTGTTGAAATTTAGAAAATGTGATGATAGTAAAAATAATTCATATAAAATGATAGACTTGCCATGCGAGAAAGATATGACCAATTTTATTTCAAGTTTTGTATTTTATTCAGTAAATTGGCTTTATTTAATTGGATAAAATTAGTTGAACATGCATATTTGTGTCGCCTTCAAGTGATTTAGTTACAAGGTGTGCAAATTGCAATTGAACTCCATATATACTCATACACAATTCCCATAAATGTCCTTTGAAGAGGAGTTGAGTCACTACCAACTGAATTCAAGTAAATAATTAAGCATGATTACAATTTTATAATATTTACGTTTCGTATCGAAATTCAACAGACAACCCTCGCGTGTAGCTAACTGCCTTTGCTTCTTTTAAGCTTTACTAACTAGCAATGCTGAAAGCTGTCTTTAAAGCTATTTCAAGAATCTTCATATTCTATCATCAGCTGACTTCACTATAAATTGTATTATTGCATATAATTAGAATTACATTAATTACTAATTAGAATTGTATTCTGTGCAATAAGTGATGTTAGAATTTGAAGATTCCTGAAATAGCGTTACTTAAATGTGAGTTACGTTGTCTTTTTCCATTTTACGTCTATATATACATACGTATTACGCAAATAGAAATGGACAACGTAACTCGCATTTAAGTAGCTGCTAGTCGCAGTGCACTTGGGTTTAATATCCTATAAAGTATTCCAAAAGTGCATATGTGCATATGTAGACACACATATATATGTATATACATACAAACATGTATATGTATATCTAATTCACATTTGGTGTGATTATGCTGAAGTAAATGTAAATAAGGCACGACAATAATTTAAATGTTGCACGAACGCCACTCGCACAAACGGGGTTTGTTTACTAAAACAGCGCGTTGATTTAATTGCCAGGCCGAAGCGTGTGGCGAGTGGCGAGTAGCGAAGCAACAGCCACAACAAAATTACGAAAGGTACAGGTAGAACCAGCAATATGTACAGGTGCCAAACATACCTTATAGCCAAAGCCGACGCGTGGTCACTCGCGTACATTTCGAATAGCATTGTGTGTGTGTCTGTGAGTAAAAAAATTACCATAAATCTGTAGTCTATACATACATATACATATACATGTACATATACATACATATGTATAATAAAAGTCGCCCTGGTGAACTTGAAGCTCAGTTCGTGTTGAGTTGACGAGGCGCGCGGTCGAGTCCCTACGCGCGCTTTTATTAGTTTGAATAATTCGTGTAACGTTCGCTCGCTGACCGGACCTTTGGCTCAATCATTTGTGCGTGAGTGCTGTAGCCATGTGGCTGCATCGGTCTAAGCCAGCGACAGTTCAAGTCTATATAGCTGTGCCTAGCCAGTTGAGTCATGGTGCGTCGCGCCTCGAGCGTGCCACATTTGAACAATAGCGGCGGCAGCAGCGCCGACAGCCTTAATGCACGCAGCAGAGCTGCGGCTGGGGCGGCTCCTGCGGGGCGTAGCAGGCGCGGAAATCCCGCTAGCACGACAACGACGCCGACGCAACAGCGCCAAAGCTCCAGCAGTAGCAGTGGATCTCGGGTACCGCGCTCTCGCAGCCTGACCAACGGCATGCGGCGCCTAAGTCCGCAAAAGGCGGGCAGCAGCGGCGGGGCACGGGACGGCGGCAGCACTGGCGACAGCTCACGCAATACGCCGTACTATCTGCGTTCCCGTGAAAACGAGTAAGTATGCCTAGGTGTTTCTGAGTGTGTGAAGGTGTGCGAAGCTTCCCACCGTAATCAATACCTTGAAATATATCGCACCTAACTACAGTGAAGATTGCCAGCGTGTTACTAATAAATCTAAAAGCATACATACCAAGCTCAAATGGGAATTTAAGAAACCTTTTACTAACCAGGAGTAGATCGACGCTTAGTGTGTGTGCATGTGAAACATATTACAAAATTACTTCAAATTAATTGTTCTTTCTTTAATATGCACTGACAGAGAAGTTCTGAATTATATTTTTTATTTAAACAAGTAAGAAGGCTCTAGTCGAGACGGCTCGACTACGAGATACCCTGAACCCTGCAAAAGAAACTAATATTCTTCTTCATTAAGCACTTATGAGCGCGCGCTAAAAAT
The DNA here is from genome assembly GCA_030914335.1 of Drosophila borborema. Lineage (NCBI taxonomy): Eukaryota > Metazoa > Arthropoda > Insecta > Diptera > Drosophilidae > Drosophila > Drosophila borborema. Next base: position 1,040,092 of record JAUESP010000303.1, read on the forward strand.
GGAGTTATAAGGAGTGTGCGTGGCTTGGGGGTGGGTTGGGCTGAACTTTGGACGCTTATAACTCCATTTTTAGATGAACGATCGTCATGAAATTTTCAGAGTAGATTAAGAGTATATAAATGTATCTATGTGTCAAACTGTATTTGAAATGCGTTTTTTTCAAATTGGTGGCGAAGGGGACGTGGCATCCAAAATTTAAAAATTACAACATCTGCGTATCTATAATATTTATCTAAATATATATAATTTGAATAATCTCTAGCTAAAACAGTGTAGAAGTTATGCCCAAAAAACGAAAGAAATGTAAACGAATTTTGGATAATTTGGAAATGGGATGAGTTATCGAAAAAAAAAAAAAAAAACAAAATAAACTCGTACTACGTAACTAACATACGAGTGTTCATGTGAAATTTCAGCTCTCTAGCTTTTGTAGTTTTCGACCTCTCGACGTTCATACGGACGGCCGTCGGACGGACAGACGGACAGGGCTATATCAACTTACTTTTTAGTGCTGATCAAGAATGTATACATATACTCTTTGTGGGGTCTGCGATGTCTTCTTCTGCCTGTTACATACATACATTTTCACAAACCCGTTATACCCTGAATTCCATTTTCAATATAATTCCTTGTATCTAAAGACCTTTAACTTATTTTAATAAAATGTCAATAGAGAAGTTTGATTTTAATCCTTTGTACATAGGCCAATTATTGCTTTAAGACTTCATTTCTTCCGTGTTAAACAAGCCAAATTGAATTAAACTTTTCAAGGAACCTCAATTTAATTTGCTTGTTACTAACTTGAAAGATTCTATTTAAATACATTTAATAGCTTAGTCGTAATACTTTCTGCTACCTTGAGAAATGCTGAACATGAATGAAAAGTATTCGTTAAAATATTGACGGGGCTGCATTGTCTATCAAAGTAATTAGTTTTGCCTGGTTATATATTTGCATGAATCCATTTGCCTGCTGGACGTGCGAGTAATAAAAATACTTAATAACGTGGTCAAAACAGCGGGACGGGCGGGGCATGAGCTGGCCCACAAGCAACCCTTGATGAGGCGTCATTAAAAATGGAAGGACGTAAAGAGGGTGGCATAGGCGTAATGACCACGCACAATAAATGGACACAGAGCGGTGGCAAGACATATAGACAGTCCAGGCAGACTGACAAGTACTTTGGACATCGCGTTGATCTCAATTGGTCATGTTTTATATTTAAACAATTAGGGGTCTTAAGCAAGGGAGTTTGAGTTTGAACAAGCACGACATAAATCGATTTTGTAATCAAATCGACAAGTCTAGTCCAATGAGTCCTGGAAGTCCTGAGTCCTGTGAGTCCAGTCAGCACTGCTATGTCCCGCCTTACCGGCTTCGAGAGCGAAAGTGACATATTTTTGTTTGGATAGTTATTGTCAATTTGGTGCTTTAGTCACTCCCAATACATCTTGCTCTTATATAGTATGGTTGTCGGTCGTATTGAAGGTTAAGGACCTGACAGTTGGCTTCAGCTGGTTGACGTTAATGGCCAGAAGTTGTGCCAAAAGGTAATTTAATTGGTTTGCCTTAGATCAATTGGGGTTACAATAATCATTATTTTCTGTATCCTTGTTAAAGGAATATTTGATCAATTCTTTTTGTTGTATCCGTCAAGCTCTCTGTCATGAATTGCATATAATTACTTTCACATACCTAATATATGTATATAATATTGAAGAGTAAAGATTGGGAAATGATTGATCGGTCATTTATGTATAATAGTTTGATAGTACAACAATAATAAATATATCAATAATAATATCATTAATTGTAATACCTAGTTTACATAGATCACTTAGCTCTGCCTCTCGGTCCATGATTCGTCCCTATCCTTTAAGCTTCATCTAGTTGATCACTACACTCAATAATATTTCATATTATTTAAAATCTTCTGCCTTCTACTCTGAGCCCATTGAAAATGGAAATCAGGGTATAATGGTTTTGTTAAATGTATGTAACAGGCAGAAGGAGGCGTGGCAGACCCCATAAAGTATATATATTCTTGATCAGGGTGACGAGAAAAGTTGATATAGCCATGTCCGTCTGTCCGTCCGTCGGTATGTATGAACGCGTCGATTTCCGAAGATACAAAAGCTAGAGAGTTCATTCTTTTTATATTAGGTCCGTATATTGCACGCGCAGTACGAGTTTGTTTCAGAAATTCGATAACTTGTATATTTGCAAAGTTATCGATAAATGAATTTATCGGGGACCAGTTATAAAATTCTAGCTAATTCGTCTTTAGAGTTAGAATCTCCAATATATAGATACCAATTTAATACAATTTCGGTTTTTGTTAGATTTTGAATTCCGGTCCCCACTTCGCCCCACCACCCCCAAATGTGAAAAAATGCATTTCAAATACTAGAGACATGCAGTTTGGTTTGGCATATATACATACATATATGAATATCATAATCATAATCTGAAGAAATCAATACGATTGTCCATCTAGAAACAGAATTATTAATCATCAAAGTTTTCTCATCAAAATCCATGCGACCCAGCAGCAAAGCTGCGAGACAGCAAGACGCTTGCAATACTTACACACATGCATACACACATACAGGCGTACAAGCATAAATCAGCGTGTGTGTGTGTTCGTGTTTTTGCATGTATAGTTTCTTACGCGTGGAGAATCGAAACGAAGCATTCTTGGAATATGATTCGTTCGAAGAAGGGCTCAGGGGATTTCGTAGTCGAGCAGGCTCGACTACAGCTTTCTTACTTGTTCCTACTAACTTTACCATTCTCACAATAATGTCCATAATTTTTTTGGAAACACTCAAATCATTATCTGTCAATAGAAATTGAATTAAATTTAATTGTACAGACATTAATAATTTATTCATGGGGTTTTGACTTAGTTGCATAGACAGGAAGCAAACAGGAACTGCATGACAGCAACGAACGCCTCTAAGTTATTATACCCTGAACTAGTGATGTAAAAAATCATCGATGCATCGAGCATCGATGTTTTTTTTTACTGATTTTTCCGATATTTTTCGATGTTTTCGCTGATACCGATGTTGAGCGATGCATCGATGTTTTGCAAAACATCAATGGTTTAATTTCATAATAACATAACATTGCCATTTTGTGATCAGTGAATAGCAAACTTTAAAATTTTAGTGATCCTTCTTAAATCCTTATGAATGAAGTCATACCACAGACTACCGTGAGTTCCATATCTTTTTGGGACCACCATTATGAGCTTGCTCAACGTCATAGTCCGAATGTGGACATGGATTTAGAAATAACTGCTTATCTTCAAATGCAGTTTACCGCATTCGAAAGCGACCCTTTATGTGTTTGGGAAGGTATGAAAAGTACCTATCCCAACTTATACAAAATTGCAAACAAAATTTTGCAGTTTAAAAAACATAAAATATTCGTTTTATTGTCAAACGGAAATGTTTTAAAACATCGGCCATACATCGATGCATCGAATTTTCAATCCGATGTTTCAACCCAACATCGATGTTTGATTTTGAACACATAGATGGACATCGACATCGATGTTTTCATTCAAATTTACATCACTACCCTGAACCCATTGAAAATGGGAATTCAGGGTATAATGGTTTTGTGAAAATGTATGTAACAGGCAGAAGGAGACGTCGCGGACCCCATAAAGTATATATATTCTTGATCAGCATAAAAAAATAAGTTGATCTAGCCCTGTCCGTCTGGCCGTCCGTCCGTCCGTCCGTATGAACGTCGAGATTTCGGAAACTACAAAAGCTAGAGAGCTGAAATTTCACATGAACACTTGTATGTTAGCTACGCAGTACGAGTTTATTTTATTATGACGGCTAGGATAGTTTCAGCTAGAGACTTCAACTTTATATATTTAGATAGATATTATGGATACGCAGATTTTTTCATAGTTTTCAGATTTTTTATGCCGCGCCCCCTCCGCCCCCATTTTGAAAAAAACGCTATTTGGCACATAGATAGATATAGATACTCTAAATCTACTCTAAAAATTTCATGAAGATCAATCATCTAGAAATGGAGTAATAAGCGTCCAAAGTTCAGCCCAACCCACCCCAAAGCCACGGCAGCAACTGCGCAGTTAGCAGAGAGCGCGCTCATAAGTAAAGCGTAAAGAAGAAGAGTATCACTTTTTTCTCTGGGTTCAGGGTATCTCGTAGTCGAGCCGTCTCGACTAGAGCCTTCTTACTTGTTTGATATTAGGTATGTGATTCGAGTGTTTATTATAAAGTATATATATTCTTGATCAGCAAAAAAAAAAAAGTTAAGCTAAGTTAAGTTAAGTTAAAAGTCCGTCTGTCCGTATAAAAAAATTATTAGTTTTTTTTTTTTACATCGTTTTCGAGCCGTCTCTTTTTACTTGCTTTTTATAAAAATGGAACTTTTTACTTAGAATTTTCAATTTGAATACTCTAGTTTTAATAGTATTGAAACTCCGCAAAATAAAACAAAAATGCATACGGAACAAATAAGAAAGCTGTAGTCGAGACTGCTCGACTACGAAATCCCCTGAGCCCTTTTTCGAACGAATAATATTCCAAGAATTATTCGATTCGTTTCTGCACGCATAAGAAACTGTACATGCAAAACCACGCTTACATAGACGCTGATCTACGCTAGTAGGCATGTATGTGTGTGTATGCATGTGTGTAAGTATTGCAAGCGTCTTGCTGTCTCGCAGCTTTGCTGCTGGGTCGCATGGGTTTTGCAGCAAAAACTTTAATGATTAATAATGCTGTTTCTAGACGGAAAATCGTATTGATCTCTTCAGATTATGAATATGATATTCCTGCATGTTTCTAGTATTTGAAATGCATTTTTTCACATTTGGTGGTGGTGGGGCGAAGTGGGGACCGGAATCCAAAATCTAACAAAAACCGAAATTGTAATAAATTAGTATCTATATATGCAGAAGATTCTAACTCTAAAGATGAATTAGATATAATTTTAAAACTGTTTCCCGGTAAAGTGTTTTATCGATAACTTTGGAAATATACGAGTTATCGAATTTCTGAAACAAACTCGTACTGCACGTGCAATATACGAACCTAACACAAAAAGAATGAACTCTCTAGCTCTTATATCTTCGGAAATCGACGCGGACGGACAGACGGACATGGCTATATCAACTTTTCTCGTCACCCTGATCAAGAATATATATACTTTATGGGGTCTGCCACGCCTCCTTCTGCCTGTTACATACTTTTAACAAAACCATTATACCCTGATTTCCCAATGAGCTCAGGGTATAAAAACAATGTATGTATGTCAAATACTAGAGATTTGTAATTGGCAAGTTTCGAACGAGTATTCTGCACTCATGTGGGGCATTCGTAGTCTGTATTGTTTGCCCAACAATAAATTGAAACGAAAACAGCTTGCAACTCTCACTTTTATATCTACTATATACATTCGTATATTCATACATACATATATCAGAGTATTCCGTTTGACTGTACTTGTATGTCGTCTAATAACCATCTCGTGCAGCGCAAAAGTTTAGGCAACGAAATGTCAATTTTGATTATCTATGCCACAGTTACGACTGTCGTCCCTGCCCCTGTTACTCCATGGATAATTATTATCTAACCCTTTGTGTTGGAGAAACCTATGAAAAATCCATATTAGAATTAGAGCTTGTCCATATATGGAGTTCCACTGAAGTATATAAGGATTTTAAACAAATTCAAGCACCTTCCTCCGGATTGTGGTCATAATGGTAAACATGGGGGCCCATTTGACAGCCAGGGCAGCTGCTATCAACAGAAGCATTAATCAAAATGTATTAACATGCGTGCACTTCAATAATTATGACGGCTAGGATAGTGACAGATCACAGAGTGGGAACTAATGGAGCATATGCTTTATATACGAACGTTGATCCTATTAAATTAACAAACATTTAATAATGTTAATTTGCCTTGTGAGTGTGCAGGGCATGTCCTTTTGTATTCCAATATACACGTATCATTGCTATTCTACTATTTCTTCTTTTTTATGGCTGGCTAATCTAGTTTCGTATGCCGTATTTCACTAAGCAAACGCTCATAAAGTGGATTGGTTCGATTTGTCTCGATGCGAAACTAAAATTGAATATTTATCGCAATTGAGCATATGTATGTATATCTAGTATAGGTCAAGTAAGTAGACTAATTACAGTTCTTCATCATCAGATATAGAATATGTGCAGTCATATATTAAAGCAAAAGTAACTATTGTTTACACGCGCACTTAGTGCTAAAAGCAGTTGCCCAATTATTGGTATTATTACTAGTGTTCGCTTGACGGCATTAACATTGCCTTAATGAACTTACTTTGAGTTTATAGTTATAATTTATTAACAATTTGTTTAAGTTAAAGTTCTCCTGGATATAGCTTTTAATGAAACATATGACCGCATGGCAAAATCAAATTGTTTATTTCATTTATTAATGTCCATACAAATAGTAGAGAAGTTGAATTAGAAGTTTATATCAAACGAAAAGCATATGCTATCTTTCATCAGCTAAGAATTCTAAGAATTTCACACTTTCTAACTTATGCAAGACTATCCTAATAATAATAATTATACCCTGAAAATGGGCATCAGGATATTAGGTATGTGATTCAAGTGTTTATTATACCCTGAACCCATCGAAAATGGGAATTCAGGGTATAATGGATTTGTGAAAATGTACCCCCACATTTGGGGGTTTTGGGGCAAATTGGGGATCGGAATTCAAAATCTGATAAAAATTAGTATCTATATATGCAAAAGACTTGGAGGCTCTAACTCTAAAAATGAATTAAATATAATTTTATAACAAATTCTCGATATATTCGTTTATCGATAACTCTGAAAGTATACAAGTTATCGAATTTCTGAAAAAAACTCGTACTGTGCGTGCAATAAACGCACCTAACACAAAAATAATGAACTCTCTAGCTTTCATATCTTCAGAAATCGATGCGTTCATACATACAGACAGACAGACGGACGGACGGACGGACGGACAGACGGACATGGCTATATCAACTTTTCTCGTCACCCTGATCAAGAATATAAATACTTTGTAAGGTCTACGACGTCTCCTTCTGCCTGTTACATACATTTTCACAAAACCATTATAATCTGAATTCCCATTTTCAATGGGTCGAGTTTTTCTCTTTGACGCTATAACTCCAGAAAGCACGAACCGATTACCACGGTTTTGCATTTGTTGGAAAGGTCTCGGGCTCCGTGAGGTTTATAGCAAAGAAATATATAAAAATAAGTCCTTCCTGACGCTATAAAAACCAAAATCGCAGTACGAGTTTGTTTCAGAAATTCGAAAACTTTTATATATCCAAAGTTATCGATAAAACACTTTATCGGAAAAGTTATAAAATTATATCTAATTCATCTTTAGAGTTAGAGTCTTCAAGGCTTCTGCATGTATATGTAGATACAAATTAATTCAATTTCGGTTTATGTCAAATTTTAGATTCCGGTCCCCGAAAAAAATCTAAAAAATGTATTTTAAATACTAGAGACATACAGTTGGGTTTGGCATATAGATGATCATATTCTGAGCAGTTGAAAACGATTGTTCGTCTAGAAACAGAATTATTAATCAATAAAGTTTTTGCTACAAAACTCATGCGACGCCGCAACAAAGGCATCTAGACAGCAAGACGCTTGCAATGCTTACACACATACATATGTATGTACATGCCTACAAGCATAGATCAGCGTGTGTGTGTGTGTGCTCTTGTTATACCCTGAACCCATTGAAAATGGGAATTCAGGGTATAATGGTTTTGTGAAAACGCAGAAGGAGACGTCGCAGACCCTATAAAGTACATATATTCTTGATCAGCATAAAAAAATAAGTTGATTGAGCCCTGTCCGTCTGTCCGTCCGTCCGTCCGTCCGTCCGTATGAACGTCGAGATTTCGGAAACTACAAAAGCTAGAGAGCTGAAATTTCACATGAACACTCGTATGTTAGCTACGCAGTATGAGTTTATTTTGTTTTTTCGATAACTCGTCCCATTTCCAAATTATCGATAAATTCGTTTCAATTTTTAAAGTTCTTTGGGTATAACTTCTACTACGTTTTAGCTAGAGACTTTAAGTTTATATATTTAGATAGATATTATGGATACGCAGATTTTGCCACGTCCCCTCCGAACCCATTTTGAAAAAACTCATTTCAAATACTAGAGATTTGCAATTTGGTACATAGATAGATTTAGATACTCTTAAATCATGAAGATCGTCCATCTAGAAATGGAGTTATAAGCGTCCAAAGTTCTGCCCAGCCCACCCCCCAGCCAAGGCAGCAACTGCGCGCGCTAATAAGTGCGTAAAGAAGAAGAGTATCACTTTTTTTGCCGGGTTCAGGGTATCTTGTAGTCGACTAGAGTCTTCTTACTTTTTGCATGTATGTATAGCTTCTTACGCGTGGAGTATCGAAACGAAGCATTCTTGGAATATTGTTCGTCCGAAGAAGGCCTAGGGGATTTCGTAGTCGAGCAGTCTCGACTACAGCTTTCTTACTTGTTGTTTTAGGTCCGTTTGAGCTAGAGAATTTAAAACTGTATATTTAGATAGATATTATGGCAACGTAGATTATGTAATTTTCAGATTTTTTATGCTTCGCCCCAAATTTGAAAAAAAAAACGCATTTAACATACTAGAGACTTGTAATTTGGCAAAAACGCATATTTAAATGCTAATAATATATTCTGAAAGTTTCATAAAGATCATTCATATAGGAATGGAGGTATGTATATAAGCGTCTAAAGTATGTCAAATGTTGAAAGACTTGAATAGAAGAAATTAATTTAAAGCTCTGTTGGAATCCATATTTGATTTGAAGGTCAAATATGTATATGTTCAATCCCCCACTTACCACCAATCATCGAAATTACATATTTATCTATGAGTTCTTCCTTTAAGAAACTAAAGCCTCCATTAGAATGTTTGCAGCTTATTAACTATTTAGCATCAATTTCAAGTGGACACAGGTTGATTGAACTCTTCCATGGGGCCTGTCAGCAAAGCCCACTGGGAGGCGAGAGTAGGCCCACACTTATTTATGCCTGTGTGCAAGTTTACCTCGTGGCGTTGGCCTCCTTCTAAAATATTTACCAAGTGCACACAAAACCAAGGCGTAGATTATGTCTGATTAATATATTTACTTACATGGCTGGCGCTTAATATACTCTTTTCTTCACCAAAACTGTGTCCTTAACTGCATTAATATTTAACAAGTAATTTGCGTGAAAATATCAAATATCAAATGTCAAATGTCAAATGTCAAATTCCAGCGCCAACAATTATGTACGTGGACACCTTGTTGTCCGTACAATAAACTCTGTTTATTTATTTGTGTGTTATTGTCCGTTTTATAATTGCCTAAATTAAATGAGTTTTTGTTTTTTTAATCCCATCAACTACTCTCAATCAATATTTGCTTACATATGTACATATACATACATACATAAGTAAATGCGAGTATTTCGGCGCAGCTCTGAAATTCCGTTGAAATGAAAATTTTTATTAATCATAGTTGACCACGCTATTTCTCGTAATATCCCAAATCTAATTAAACTGAAAGTAAGCCCAAAAGACCTGGCTGCTTCTACCGTTAACCTTGGCTATTAATAGGACCCTCAATCAGTTGAGCGTCATCAAGTTCAAGGGAATTGGAACAGGCGATTTTGCATTGGCCACAACAAACCAAAACGAGGATTATAATTCATGGCAATAATGGAATTTGTTGAGGTACATATTTCGCATAGATTCCATGTCCATTTAGCCAAGAACAATAGCTTTAACGACAATAATATACCGCGCAGTCAGCTGGCCTTGACAGTGTGTTGCGTAATAGAATGATTTAATCAATCCATTAGATAGAGGAAAAGTGGGCCGCCATTCAGAGTCAGTTAGTATGAAAAGCTTCAATATAAAATCTACCCAAAAATCAATAATAATACTATTTGAATTCAATTGATATTTTAATTAAATAATTGTAAAGATGTCATCAGAATTAATTATTATAAGTGTGATGCAAAACAGATTGGGACTGCTAGTTGATTTTGGATACTACGAAATCAACAGACAACGGGAATATTAGGGGATTTCAAAAGGCTCTTTTAATAAATCAACGGTAGCCTAAGCAAATATTTATTTGGAGAATATCGTAATACTTGGAGTCTTCAAATAAGGACTCCTATTTTCTAATTAAATATGTATACATTTAGATTTGTTTTTAAGTGTGAAACGGTGTCAATATTAAATAGTTTCAAGAATATGACGGAACAGAATGATATTTATTGACAATATGGGAATGAATATATGGGTATGACTAGTGCTATTGCCTTTTGATATATGCGTGAACCGTATCGAGTATTTCCACATAAACACTTTTAGTTTAATATAAAAATAATTAAGTTCTTGCTGTGTTTGCACAGAATTGGTAGCGCGGACACATTGGAAATTGTGGCCTCCAAGTCCTCGGGCACGGGCACAGGCACAGGCAGCGAGGAACCCTCAACGCCGGAGGACAATATCAATGTGGTGGTGCGTGTCCGCCCACTAAACGACAAGGAGAAACGTGACAGGCACGGTGCCACATTGAAGTTTCCAGGAAATGGACAAGTCATCGTAGGTCCAAAATGGGTTTATCTCTTAGAATAGAAAGTAACAAAGCCTGCCTTACACAGATCGAGGGTAACGACACGGGCGCCAAGCGATCCCACAATCGCGACAGTGTGCGGGTGTTCACGTACAATGTGGTCTTTGAGCCAGGTGCGACACAGGAGGATATACTCGACTATTCGGGAATCAAGCGCATTATTGAGATGGGCATTGAGGGTTTCAGCTGTACGGCTTTTTGTTATGGACAGACAGGTTCAGGGAAGACGCACACCCTAACCGGGCCACCTGATTTGGTAAATATATTCCATCGGTATATTCTAAATATTATATATTACATAATTTATACAAAATTCTCTGTGCAGTTTTTGGGCAAGCCCAATCCAAAGGATCATCGGCATGGCCTAATTTTCCGTTCGTTTGTGTATCTCTTCCAATTGATTAAGAATCGCAAGGATGTTAATTATGTTCTCAAGGCTTCGTTTATGGAGATTTACAATGAACGGGTGAAAATATATAAATACCATATAATAAGATCTACAAATTTATAAAAACTTCTATAATTCCATCTTAATCTAATCAATGATTAAAGCTATTAAGTTTTTTGTTTCGGTATATATTTCATAAATTATTTCACTTTGTTTCTTTTATTGCTGTGATAAATGTGATATCCAAAATTTGTTTATAGTAATCATTATCACATCTACAATTGTCCATAAATTATAATTGCAATCTATGAAATAATTTAGTGATTAAAGTTATTTTGCCACACATCGCAGTTGCCCTACGTAACGCAGTGCAACTTCATTTAATATCCAATTGAAATTGCAAATGCATTGCACTAATAGTGATTGGTTTTCCGTTCGAGGCAAATATCATGCGACTAGTTTAGTATGCATTGCATTGACCTCTATTTAATGGAGGTCAATATGTCATCCCTGCATTCCAAATTGTCGCGATGTTTGAATTGTTAGTCTAGCGAGAGAAGTGCGCAAAACGAGTTGATATTGAAAATTGATTTTCATTTTGTATGAACAGGTAATCGATTTGCTTAATCCAGGAAGTGCTCGCAAACCCCTTGCCGTGCGCTGGTCCAAGAAATCGGGTGGCTTCTTTGTGGAGAACTTGTTTACGGTGGACTGCGAGGAACTCGATGACTTGCTGGCCGTGTTAGAAGAGGGTAAGCGGAGATGAAAGACCTGTGCAAATGTTCAATCGATTTTGAAATTTCATTTACCTAAGAATTAGGAGCGCTTTACTCTCAGCTAATTAAATTCCTTCCTTTAGGCATGAGAAATCGTTCTGTAGGCTCGCATGCGATGAATGATCATTCATCGCGTTCTCATACGATACTAACGGTCCATATACTATCGGACCAACAAACAGATGGCGGCGTCTTTCTGTCCAAGCACGGCAAGATTAACTTTGTAGATTTGGCAGGAAGCGAGCTAACGAAGAAGACGATGAGTGAGGGCAAGACGCTGGAGGAGGCCAACAATATCAACAAGAGTCTCATGGTGCTAGGCTACTGCATTTCGTCGCTGAGTGATAATAAGAAACGTACCGGTCACATCCCGTACCGGGATAGCCAGCTGACCAAGCTGCTGGCCGACAGTCTGGCCGGGAATGGTGTTACGCTGATGATTGCCTGTGTCTCGCCGGCTCATTACAATCATGCTGAAACGCTGAATACGCTACGCTATGCATCACGAGCGAAGCGCATACGAACGAAGCCTGTCATCATGATGGATCCGCGAGAGGCTCTCATACTCAGTCTCAAGCGAGACATCCATGCACTGCAGATGGAGAATGAGCATCTCAAGGCAGCGTTAAATCTTCATCACCAGGCGGCTGAGCCGATCGACAATCTCTTGGAACTACAACTGGACCGCGTTCACACTGGAGATGCTGGCATACCAATGCCAAAGATGGACCTAGAGCGTTTGCCAGAGCTGGATGGCAGCGAGCTAGCCGAGCTAGTGAAGCTATATATGGCGGAGAATGAATCGCTGCGACAAGAGAACAATCATTTGTTCACAGTGCGCGAGACCATATTAAGAGATCAAGAGATCGTATGCCGAGAGAATGAGCGTTTGCTCAAAAAGTTGGAGGAAGTGAACAAGTGAGTAAAACACGCAACTCGAAGCATCGAGCGAGGGCACAACACTCTGGCTCATTGTCATCTCCTTTCTGACTCGTTATAGGTTGAAACCGAGCGAGGACAATGAGCCGTGTGTCGAGCCAGCGCCAGCGCAGGGGGCAGGGGTTGGCGCAGGGGCATAATTGGCTATATCATTACAAATAAAATAATATTTAATAGACAAATCATGTTTTTAAAAAACAAATTTAGAGTGTGACTAGTAATGTAAGCAAATAAAAATCAAGTTCTGTTTCTGTTCCGTAATTAGTGTCTGTGTGCGTTCCCCACTGATACCAGCAAGACCAGCCTTTTCACCCACTACGGGTAAGGAAACCCCCGGAACCGAAATTTGGACAAATCCAGAATCGACTATCCCAGCAGCCATCCTGCCACTGGAACAACGAATGTCAGAGAATGCCGAAAAGCGCACGCATACGGCCCAGAAGCGCATAGATGATGAACGTATTGCAAGGAATATACTCCTAATGGCAAATGCTTTTAGAAAACCCAATGGTCAGCTGGAGCTCCATAAGGAGCTTCAGGCAATCAATAAAAATAACACCAAAGAACTTGCACAACCTGAGTTAATGCCAGAGTAAGTAACACTTCGAAAAAAAGCTCAATTTACACCTAAAATATTATTTATTTAGCATGCTTACGTAGTAAATCAATAAAGGTACCTAACTATATAGATATATACTCATAAATTTATATTTTTGGAATTTAATTAAAATATGTAAGTGTTAACATGCAATTTCAAATAAAACTGATACAAAAAAGTACCAAATCGATTTTTATTTTACGACATACTGGCAGCACGATATCAGCTGTTTCTACTGCGGCGTTGTTATCGATAAATTTCTATTCGACTGAGAGAGATTCATGTTAATTAAATCAAACGCTATTGATTTTTCGTCGATTCAACAGCTAAAGTCTGTGCCTCAAAACGCTTTTAAAGGTAATTTGAATCATACTCACTTTAAGTAACTTTTTAGACCTAAACCGCCTCTAATTGCAGCTGAACATTATTCGCTAGCAACAAATAGTGTTGACTTTCACCATAGGTCTTGCCGAGACTGCCGTTCTAGATATTATGGCTGCGAATTTGCAACAGCAGCGCACCATCAATGAGCAACTGCGTCGAGAGGCGGGAATACCCCGCATCCAAGTGTCGGAGGCGTGTAATTCCATGATGAAATATATGATAGATCATGAGTCGGATGATTGTCTGTTAAGTGGATTCACCAGTCAAAAGGTGAATCCATTTCGTGAGAAGAACTCATGCAGCATTTTATAAGCTCAATTTTGAATAGGTACACAAGTTCCTAGCAATATTTCATAATATGTAGACACATTATTATTGTTTACTTTTGTTTCGAGAACTCTAATATACTAGAACAACTACACAAGAATCTATTAATGTATGCATGTGTACAACCTTTGATGTTTCTGGAAATGTATGCTGACCTCAATTAAGTCTATAAACTGAAAATACATGAATACTGTAGAGAAATATTTATCACTGTGCGGACGTAAAACCAAGAGGAATTGTAAATGTAAATGAAAATGAAAAAGAAAATGTAAGAAAAAGAGAAAGATATCATGTCAAACCGTCTTTAATATACATATGTATGTATACCTTGTATTTTGCTAATCCTATAGCTCTTTTTTGGAGAATGGCATATTGGCATTGGAAAATATATATATATTTGTCTATAAATATAACTAAATACTACTAGCGATTTTCAATGAATGTATTGCCCCAACTAAAGCATGTTTCCTATTGAGATATTAATAAATAATACTATATAATAAATGTACACAATAAGTGGTTTTCTGTCGTTAATGAACAAATTTAGATCGATTCTTGGAATAGACGAACATGATATAAAGTGTTTAATATACGATTTCAAATGTGTGCGGCTAAAACTTACGAAGAACAATTTAACTGATAATTATTTGTTTATTTATATTTTATTTTAATTGTTATTCTATGTTCGATATTATGAATAGAAAAGATTCCAAGTTAAGTTTCATTAAAAAGGTCTATTGACCTTTCCCATTGCCTCTGACGCTTCCTCTTCTTCAGCAACTGTGCCTGCGCGTGTTTTACCCAAAATAACAGATGTAGGCAAATTTCAGTATTTATCTGAGTGATGAATCCTGCCTGGAGCAATCTCACTTTTAATATACATATATATTTTCAGTCAAGATTTGTACTACCAGAAACTAGTCTACGCCTTATTTGACAGCGTCAAGTGAAACATCGCTGATCATAAACAGACAATTCTAGCATTTCATTTATGATTCAATTTCAATTGCGATTCCATTTATAGAATGGGAAAAGGAATGCACGCATTCGAAAGTATTTTTGTGTGCACATGTCGGAATTGCCACGTGTTTTGGTTAATTCATCTTACGTTTTCCATAATATCTCAGTATTCACTACTGACTTCATACTGGTTTGTTAGTTTTTTTTTTTTTTTTTTTTTTTTTTTTTTTTTTTTTTTTTATACCCTGAATCCATTGAAAATGGGAAGTATAATGATTTCGTGAAAATGTATGTAACAAGCAGAAGGAGACGCCGCAGACCCCACAAAGTATATACATATATACATATATTGTTGAACAGCAGAAAAAAATAAGTTGATTGAGCCCTGTCTGTCTGTCCGCCCGTCCGTATGAACGTCGAGATTGTGAATATGTGAATAAATAACTGAGCCTATTTTTCAAATTTCATTATCATTACCAGTTACAGTGACCTATGAAACCATTATTCTCTGAATTCGAATGTTCATTGATGTATGCTCTTTACATACTTAAATTTAAATATGTATGTTTATATGCCCTATAAAATGCATAGTAAATTTTAATTATCAAAATATACATATATCACGTCTCACGTCTTCAAATATTCTTAAAATTATAAAATAATCTGTTAAATAAGTCTAGCTTTGAATATTCAATCAAATGTTAGAAAGAGCTAAAACTAATTAAGAAACAATTGATAAATTTAGAGTTGATACAAATAGTGATATACAAGTTTATAAAAGTATGCGAAAGATCAATGGATTTACAAATTAATCCATATTTTTTATTTCTCGCGAAATTCCGTGAAAATCTGAAATCACGCGGTGTTGTTAATGTAAAAGTCACAACAGTGGCTCATATGGCTGGTAAAAAATGGCGCCAAATGAACAAATCTCAAAAAGCTATTTACAATCAAATTGCGCAACTAAATAGAGAATCGCGTTTGAAATAAGTCATAAAAAATTTTTACGCCGTTGCACGTTTGAAAAATTGTAACGTACGTGCTCACTTCTCTAGTAAGTTATCGATATTTATCAATTGAAGGCAATAAACACCGTTTATGAACACTGTCCACGACAACATCGTCAACATCTTCAACACATTTTCCATATAAAAGTCTACTTTGCTTCGCATTAAAATGAGTTCTGGATTTGTTACTGAATCCGAGGCTGCAGAAGCGCGTCAACGTCGTCAACAGGAATGGGAACGTGTGCGCCAGCCCGAGGACCCATTGGAGAGACCAGAGGAGCCATACGACGGTCGCTCACTGTACGATCGCTTGAAAGAGCAGAAAACCAAAAAAGATATGGAGTTTGAAGAAGCCCACAAATTGAGTATGTTCAAACAGCTGAATATTGAACTCTAAAGTTATTCTAAATGTCTTACATAGAGAACCTGATTCGAGGCTTAGACGACGATGAGGTGCAGTTCCTGGAGCTAGTCGATGCTCACAAAATGAACACCGAGCGTCAACAAATGCAAGACGAGGAATTGGAACTTAGGGATTTCCGCAATCGGGTTGAGAAACTGCAGGAAGAGAGTATTGACAAGGTGGAGTGAGCGAGCTTACAATTTTCTAATAATCAATAATCAATATTGTTTATCATATCAGAAACTGCAAGCGGAGCTCAAGAGTACAGCCAAATCCATTGGCGCTTCGGCCACAGGGCGCAATACACAAAAGTCATTACTAGGACAAGGCATCAAGCGAAAAAATGGGGAGTTGCCCACAAGCAGCAGCAAGGCTTCAAAAACGGAGGAAACGGCCACAGAGAATACGGCATCCACGGCTGTTTCCGCAAAATCAAGCAAAAACGACGTGGGCAGCTTAAAGTGCATTGCCATATTACCTGGCATTGGTTCCTATACCGAGTCTAGCGATTCAGACGGCAGCAGCGACACGGATGAGCACGACCACGACAAGAATAGCCTAGCGGACCTATGTGGACGCAAGGTCATAAAAAAAAAACAATGCGCCGAGTGAATAAGTTTCTTTTGAAATTTGGGGCAACAAGTTTTATTGGATTCTTAATAATATTGTTTAGCTTTTGCTGCATCGAGTAATAATAAACTAGCCATAGAAAGAAATGGCTATGTGTCCTTTTTCTTATTGCGATTCCGATTTTTCACATTCGTCGTCTCATAGAAATTGCTGCCAATTTTCTTACGCTTTTGGCTACGTTCCAGTGCCCTTTTTTGTTTGGCGCTGAGGCGTGGCGCCTTAGCACTTGTTGGACTATCGTCTTCGCTGTCTTCCAGCTCATCGGAATCACCTGGTTGGACCTTGGCAATACGGAATTTACCAGACGATGTAATAGCCAGCTGTTGGGTCTTTTTGGCCTTTGCTTTCTTGTGTACCACACGCTGCAAATCCTCATTGTATTCATCCTCTGAGTAGAAATCGCTGGCGCCGTCACTTGAATCGTCTTCCTGCTCTGGATTGACCAGACGAGCCTTTTTGCGAGCCGCGCGCTCTGCCTTCTGCTGTTCCAAGAGCTCCAGATCAATGTGGTCCAATTCGCGTTCGTCCTGCTGCTCATACTCCAGACCCACACGAATCTTACGAAAATCTTGTATTTGCTTGAATTCACGTGCCTTCTTTACGGATTCGCTCACAAATGTAGGTGCCTCCGATTTGGCATCGTCATCATCTCCTTTAGCAGCAGTCTTTTCAGGACTTGTCTGATCTACGGATTTGCTCTCCTGTGATTTGGGTATGGCAAAGCCCTCCGGTGGCACATAATAAGGCAGCTTGCCACGCTGCCAATCATTGAGCACCATGCGTGCGGTGACTGTGATATCCGGCTCACCTCCCTTCAATAGTTTACCGGTCTTCTTGGCCAGCTGCTCGAGAAAGTGTGTGGATGAAGTCCAGCTTTCGATTTTATAGTTCTTTGCAATGTACTCTTTGCGCACACGTTGTAACACGGTGTCCACATAATCTTCCGGATTGGTAACTAGCTCTACACGAACAACACCTTTCAGTACCTTCTCCGTGTCCGTTTCGGCAGACGGATAAACCACACCAGGACAATCAATTAGAAATATGCGCTTCATTAGCGTTATGTATTGCCAAACCTTGGTTTCACCCGCGATAGGAGCAACATTACAAACCTTTTTGGAACGCAATGCATTAATGACCGAGGATTTCCCCGCGTTTGGATATCCAATAAATCCAACGCTGATCTGCTTCTTATCCATGTGCAGCTTTCCCAATTGACGGAACAAATTGATTAGCGCGCCTGTCAAATATATTGTAATGTATTTTATAACCAAACTGACGACTTGCTCCATATGACTTACCCTTGCCAAAAGGATGCTGCATGGAGGCATGAAAAGCTATTGTTGGATATTCGGCACTTAGAATTGCCACCCATCTCTGTGTCACCCACACAGGCACCAGATCTACTTTGTTTAAGATAAAGAAGAGATGTTTGTGCGGTTTCTCCTTGCGTAAGAACTCCTCAATGTACTTGGAGCGGGTGCCCATGGGATCGCGGGCATCGAGAACCTGCAGCAGCACATCGGAAGCATCTACAACTTTATGCAGCTCGTTCCAAATACGTTTGCTTTGACCTGCTCCGAATACCCAGTCACGCACAGCCTTCTTTTCGCCAGTATCTTCGCGTATAAGATCCACATCTTTGGTCGAATCGTATTGATCGGCCTGCTCATCGGCAGCCCGACTCAAATCCTCTAGATCGCGAACTTTTAAGCTGACGCGCTTACGCTGTTTCTTTGGTCCAAATACGCTGTCAAAGCTCTCCGTCTCTAGTAAATGAACGCGTTGATACTTCGAGGCTTCATTCAGCAGCGTCACGGGCAATTGCGAGGGCTTCATAATGACCTGATACGGGTCTGTGACAGCCTTGCCAATCTCATCCTGAAACTTTTGCAACGCTGTTTGCGAAATAACACGCGAGTTGCTAAACCACTTCGGCGTGGGCTCCACTCGAGCCATCGTCCCAGCGGGCAAGCGACCCTGAGGACGGGGCAGAACTCGATTATCATATGTAGGCTCAATGGCGACATAGGAGTATTACCTGAAATGGTGCTGGGGTGATAATTTTTCCAGTACGATCGCGTTTGGCTTTGAAATTACGATACATCTGCAGTCGCTTGATCGTGCCCTTGGTACGCGGGTGGGCTACACCTTTAAGTCCACTTGTAGGTCGCTCCGGATTCATAGAGTGGTTGGAATGGTTAAAGCCCTGCGTCCGGGGTTTACCGGGAGTGCTTCGAACTTTCGGCATGGTTATTTTATTTTATTTACGTGCGGTTTAGTACAATTTAATTGCTGTTCCTACAGCACGCACGTATCAAAATAAACACGTTCCGTCCGTAAAAGAGAGGTTAGGAGGATTGTTTTTATTTAAGTCAATATCGATACTTTAAATCTGTATTTTATCGATATAGCTAACTTGTATTACTAACCATACATGTATCAATAAGAACAGCAATAACAAAAAAAAAATTAATAATTAAAAACGCGATTTAATTTCACATACATTTTTTGAAACTTGCATAGAACCATTTTTTTATAATTATTACGTTGCATCGCTAATCATACCATATTGTATGGTTAGTGTTAGTGGTTACATATTTAAATATTTCAAACAGAAGTGTGCCCGTCTTCAATTGCTTTATAGAAGACCATTTTTTAAAATGAATCTGGCCACGCTCTTTCGATTATACCTCTGAACATAGCAATATGCACAATAACAATATAATTGTCTAAAAGCAGCTCATTGAGGTGATCCGGCTCCCTCGGTCGGCTCACTGGATCACTTGCTGATAGCTCATGAGCCGACAGTGATCGCTTGAAAAAAAAACCTGAAAAATACGTTACATGGTAAGCTTTTAAAAAAAATTACACATTAAAAATTGTTTTCTTAAAACTAACACAACAAACTTATAATAACAAAAACATTTCTTAGCTCCCTTCTTTGGGAATAAAACATAAAAGTGAGCAAAAATATGCTATTCAACCAAGATGAGCTAGTGAACCAAAATGAACTAGTGAATAGTTTTCATTCAGCTTGCGAGCCAAAATGAGCAATATTGAAATAACAAGTTTAGTGGCTCAGTTCACTCACTTATGAGCAACCCAAGTCTAGTTATCAATTGCAAAATTCTCCAATGACAAATAAATATCTCGAATATAATTTGCAAAAGTCAAGTTACCATGTACGCAGCACATATTGCCTTATATTCTAAAATGGTACTACAGTAATTATTTGAATACAAATAAATATCCATTTTGCTGGCGCTTCTATTCATATGCTTCGTACTGTAGGTCAGACCTAAGCAGGTTTTTATCCGTGTGTTAGTAAGCCTATTTGTAGTTGTATTTTTGATGATGATGGCCACGATTTGCACGCTGGCTGCATTTTTAAGGCAATAATTTAATAAACCTTCGCCTTTTGGTTATTGTTAAACAAAGCAGTGAAAATGTAGTGTATAAATGATAAATTAAAGTATGGTTCAGAGTTACAAAACGCTAGGCAGTTCAATTGTAGCTTTGTATGTATTTCACAAGCTCCGCTTCATCCCCGTGTACGTGTGCGCGGTGTTACTGTATGTGTGAATGTGTGTGCTTTTTGGAATGTTGCTTTGCACGAAATTCAAATTGTGACCATCCTTGAGACTTATGGAGTGAAGGGTAGAGTCGGCGAGGGACTTTACTATTAATTATGCAAAATAATAAGATTTAAATTAAAATAAATGGATGAGCACACATTGAATGACCTGTTGGAGTGTTCTGTGTGTCTGGACCGCTTGGACACCACCTCCAAAGTTTTGCCATGCCAGCACACTTTCTGTCGAAAATGTTTAGTGGTAAGTGAAGCGAGTTTATGTTATTTTTACGATATATTTATTGCGTTTTCTTTTCTTGTAGGACATTGTGGCCAGCCAGCAGAATCTGCGATGTCCGGAATGCCGTGTCTTGGTGAATTGTCGCATCGATGAGCTGCCGCCAAATGTGTTACTAATGAGAATCTTAGAAGGTGAGTGTTCCATGTGTGTGGGCGACATAATTGTGGGCAGCCACGTAGCTAATATTTGATTTTTTTTACATGCTACTCATTGTAGGCATGAAGCAAAATGCTGGCAAAAACGACACTAAAATCGAAGAGTTGCCAAACAAAACACAACTCCAGCAAGAGACCCAGCCCATGCAACAACTGCAACGGAAGCAACAGCAACAGCACTACCAAGAACAGCAGCAACAACAACAACAAGCACACTCGCAATCGGAACAACAACCACAAACAACACGCCAAAAGCCACGACGATTTCTGCTGCCACATGCGTACGCGCTATTTGATTTCCTAAGTGGTGAAGCCAGCGATCTGAAGTTTAAGAAAGGTGACTTAATTTTGCTGAAGCGGCGCATCGACAACAACTGGTTTGTGGGCCAAGCCAACGGACAAGAGGGGACATTTCCCATCAACTACGTGAAAGTAGTTGTCGCATTGCCCATGCCGCAGTGCATTGCTATGTACGATTTTAAAATGGGGCCCAACGACGAGGAGGGCTGTTTGGAGTTTAAGAAAAGCACCGTGATTCATGTGCTTCGGCGCGTCGATCACAATTGGGCAGAGGGGCGCATCGGCCAAACCATTGGCATATTTCCCATAGCCTTCGTTGAGCTGAATGCAGCTGCTAAGAAGCTGCTCGATAGCGGCGTCACCAATCCATTACCACAAGCTACGGCACAACTTATGCAGCAACGCGCATTACCACCTGTGCCACTCATCGATCCCACCCACATAACGAATGATTCCAGCACAGGTTCTTCCAACAGCTACTCCTCCAACACCAATAGCAGCAGCAATTGCAGTTCCACTAGCAGCTCCAACAATTGTAGTCCCAACCATCAGTCACTTCCCAATACACCCCAACGTACAGCAGCTGTAGCTTCAGCCGCTGCTCTATCTGCCGTTGGAGGCGGCTCGGTGCGTTATCGTGACAAGGGTGCCAAGGAGAAGAGACACTCGTTGAATGCTTTGCTGCAATCGGCGCCGCTTAGTTTGCTGCAAACAAATCGACATTCAGCTGAGATATTGAGCCTGCCGCATGAGCTGAGCCGATTGGAGGTCGGATCACAAACTGCAACACCCTCAGCGACATCCACAACTACAGCAGTCATAATGCAACCATCGCAAACGTCGCGAGTGCTTAAGACGCAGATGCATCAACAGCAGATGCCGCCTACGCTACCTTGGGGCTACCTCGCACTATTCGCTTACAAACCGCGTCATGCCGATGAGCTGGAACTGAAAAAGGGTTGTGTTTACATCGTTACTGAACGGTGTGTCGATGGCTGGTTCAAGGGAAAAAACTGGCTAGATATTAGCGGTGTGTTTCCGGGCAACTATCTAACACCATTGCGCACACGCGATCAGCAGCAGTTGATGCATCAGTGGAAATATGTTTCGCCCTCTACGGATGTTAGTGCGACACCAGCGCAAACGCTGGACGTGCGTTTAAGCAATATGCTGCCTACCCAACCGCCGGATTTACCGCCACGTCAGCAACAACAGTCCCAATCAACCACCAGTAGCTCCGTATGGTCCAAACCCGTCGAGGCGTTATTCAGCCGCAAGTCCAGTGGGCACACGGAAAGCAAAGCGGATAGCGTGGTTAGCAGCTCTGGCGCTGTCGGTTTAATGCGCCGTTTGACTCATATGAAAACACGGTCCAAATCGCCAGGTGCATCATTACAGCCAAAACAACAGCAACTGGCATACAAAGACTCAAGCAGCACAACAGCTGAAAGTATGATACAAGCCGCGCCACTGCATCCAGTGCACGTGAGGTGTGTACAAGCCTTAACTCAAAACCGAGATGCAAAACTAATATAAAATATTTTTTAGGTCTGGCTCATGTCCCAGCCAGCTGCAGCAAAGTGAACAACCGAAAGAAACCACTGGAGCATCTGCAACAACGCCTTCAAATGCTGCCCAACTATTTCATGGTAATAGGAACGTCTCATACGGCTCACAGCGTATCAAAAGCAACAAAGAGCGCCCGCAGTTGCTCTGGTTAGTCTTTGTATTATAAGATATGAACATAGTTAATCCTGAGTGATTTTTATTACGGTAGTGCAAGGCAATCCTTGGATGCGGATACGTTCCGCAGCATGTACAATGCCGCTTCACCACCTCCACCTTCAAGCCATACACAGACGCAGCTGCATGCCAACATGATTATAGCGCCTAACCACCGCAAGAGCCAGAGCTTGGACGCGGGACATGTGCTAAGTGCCAGCAATAGCAACAGTAATCTAAACACTAATAGTAACATAACCGAAGCAGCCATCAAGGCGAGTGCCACGACAAAATCGATCTACTGCACGAGAGAGAGGTGTGTGATCATTGACATTGACATTGACAATTCGACATGGACATTTATTTATTATTAATTTATTTATATTTCTTATTCAATGTTTTTTCAGTCGCTTCCGTTGCATTGTGCCCTATCCGCCGAACAGCGAAATTGAATTGGAATTGCGGCCAGGGGACATTATTTACGTACAGCGTAAGCAAAAGAACGGATGGTATAAGGGGACACATGCTCGCACACACAAAACTGGTTTATTTCCTGCTTCCTTTGTGGAACCGGATATTTAGCTTAGTTTGCATTCCTCAACGTTTGTTGTCTCGAAATTAATCGCCGGTCGATTCGTGCTTCCCCACAAGTGTTTAACAGATTCTCTTTTCGAAAAAGAATAGTTCATACTTTACTTCGAATTCAAATGCTTAAATATGTACTTTTTATACGATTTTTAATCAAACTAGGTTAAGTAAGATTGTACTTAAGGCACTAAAACTTTAACTAGATAGTGAAAACAAAATACGGATTAACGAATCTATGAACAACCCTTAAGATTTCCTTAGACTTCCTTCTACAAAAATCTAAAGAAGTTTGAAAGTAATCACTGTTATGCATATTCTTTGTACTTACACATATGATTATTCATATATGCGCAAATTGGTAATAAAACATATTGCAATCGCAATATTACAAACATTAAAAAATTCAAACATAGAATTGAACTTATTTTATTCACCATTATTTAAACATCTTTTCAACTAGAGTTCAAACATCCTTATTGGCTAATCGCTCTTGTCAAACTTGGAACCGTAGATGGGCATATACTGTAGAACCAGCTTCCAGTCGGTGTAGTAGAGCAGCGCCAGTCCAGCGGCACCGCCGAACCCAGCACCGGAGCGTACGCTAAACACAAAAATTGTTATATTATTAATGCTAGAATTTTCTGATTTGGCAATTATTGGTTATGCAATGTGATTGATTGCAAGTGGCTCCCATTCTTAGAAAATTATTAAATGCATTAACATTGATTATTTATTTGATGCTACTTACAAGGATGACGCGATTTCAGCGTGTTTCTTGCCAAAAGGTATGCGGAAAGCCATTTTGATATATTTTTAATAAGTTTTCGTCGCGAATAAATATACACTGATTGCTTGTTGTATGACCGTAATTCAATACACTAAAAATATCGAAAATAAGTGAGTCACGAGAAAAACTTGCAAACTCTTTTACTGCACCCCTGACTATCAAACACTTTTTTCTTAAATTACATATGAAGGCATGATAAAAATAAGGTAATAATAATTTTAATATGCAATTTTAAAAATATTAGCTGTCATTGCTATTTTTTTTTTTTTTTTTTTTTTATATTCTATGAACGTTTGAAAGGTGCAAACATTGGCAACCCTTGCAACTGGACTACGTGAATATCAACAATTTGTCATCGCCTGCAGTATTTCGTATTTGATTTGTAATTCTTATTATATTAAGTTTATTAAAATGAATATTGCTATTTTCGGGGAGCTTAATCAATTTGAAATGGTTGTGCTCAGCAGCTTGATGCCAGCTGTATTGATTTACTTGTGGACATTAATAACCGGTGATATTAAGGTAAGATATCCCCATTATCAGCTGAGAATTCCACCTATCGATCAATGTTAATATATTTATTTTCAGAATTTTATGAGCAGCAAGACGGCATATTCAGTTTACACAGCAAAAGATCCAGTCAATTGCTACCAAAACTATGCTGGAGAGAAAAAGGATAAATAATAAATAAATGAATGAAATTACAATTAAAATTTGAAAACAATTCATCATCTGAATGCTATATTAATCAATAGTCAATGTAATAATATAATGAGTATGTCCTTATGATTGTGAAGCTAATAAATGCTTAGCCAAAAACTTCTTATAGTAAGAGATCAATATTTTGACCATTGAACTAAATTAAGAACTAACAAGTTCAGCTCAAATGCAGTTCATGAGTCACTTTAATATGTGCATGTGTGTGTTTATATGCATGTGGTATGTAAAGCAGGTGAACAATAACACTTTCTAGTTAAAAACATTACAATAATTTTTGTAACCATCAAATTCCAATTTGAAACTTCCTACAGCAACACTGCAAGGGTAATTCAAGGCTAAAATCCACGCAGTCTTAGAAGCTTAGCGCAACAATATCAACAACAAAGAACGAACGACGCAAATACAAATAACATGTCTGAAACATACGGTTTGTGATGATTTGCAGCTTTAACAATCATTAATAATTAGTAACCGAATTAGTTTGTTTGCAGATTACCTATTTAAGTTTCTCATAATCGGCAGCGCGGGTAGCGGCAAAAGTTGTCTCTTGCATCATTTCATTGAAAGTAAATGTAAGTTGTACTAACTGAGCAAACTGAGTGGCAAATAGACAGGAAATCTCTATTTCACGAACACTCGCAGTTTCAGTTAAATTTTCTGGTTAACGGAGATATTTTTTGTATTTATACATATACATACATATCTAGCCCAATTAGTGCATCTAAAATATAAATATACAACAGCAATCGTTATAAATAATTCGCATATATTCATATTGTGTGAAACTCCCTTTTACGTTAAGTTCTCTAGTAAGTGCATGACATTCTTATAATTCTATTTGCAAAAGTCCTTTACTTAAGCGTCATTTAATTTCCGACATACATATGTGATACAATAATTATATATATGTATTGTTAATTGTTTAAATAATACTAAGACTCTATATGTTGTTATCTTTTTATTTTTGGTGCAAAGTCAAAGACGACAGCTCCCATACGATTGGTGTTGAGTTTGGATCGAGGATTGTGAATGTGGGTGGGAAATCGGTGAAGCTTCAAATATGGGATACAGCTGGGCAGGAGAGATTCCGTTCAGTAACCCGTTCGTATTATCGTGGCGCAGCTGGCGCTCTGCTGGTTTATGATAGCACGTCGCGGGATTCGTTTAATGCCTTGACCAATTGGTTAAACGACGCTCGGACATTGGCCAGTCCAAACATAGTTATATTGCTTGTGGGCAACAAAAAGGATCTGGAGGAGGCACGTGATGTTACTTTTCTAGAAGCAAGCACATTTGCCCAGGAGAATGGTTCGTTAATCATCTCATATAATGTACCAATATTTAGAATTTATTCGTATATTTCAGAGCTGATATTCCTGGAGACGAGCGCCAAGACAGGTGAGAATGTTGAGGAGGCATTTCTGAAGTGCTCAAAGACAATACTGGCCAAGATAGAGACAGGCGAATTGGACCCTGAACGCATTGGTAGTGGCATTCAGTACGGCGGAGCTGCGCTGCGTAATCTACAAACAAGACAACGCAGTATTAACAAACCCGACTGCACTTGTCGGGTGTAGATGATAGATTATAGGCTGAAAGGAGAAGCTTAACCCAAGTTGTAGGGCATGCACTTGAACAATATCTGTGTATTAGTTTAGGTGAGCAAATTAATCTCATTTAATCTCTAACTACTTGATACGAAACCGCATTAGCCTTAGTTTTAATATATGTGTATGTAATGTATTTCTCTTCTATTGTTAAAAATTGTTTAACCGTATCTGCGCAGTGCAATGAATCGTTCGGTTATTTTTATTAATTGACTTCAATTGCTGAATTAATTGTACAAGTTTCTTTCAAAACGTTAACGTATACTAATATATGTAAACTGTAAACACTTCAATTGTAAACCAGTGGCAGGCCCCAATCGTAATAACAACAATTAATAACTTGTCTGAATCACTTGCGAATGCAAAAAACCAGTTGATCGATAATTATCATTGAATGCGCTCAGCATTTTGTAAATAAAAAATTGTAAAGAACTTGAAATAAATTATGCACGCCGTAAATAAAAATTTAAAACAATAAATCAAAAAGTAATTTATATATTATAGAAGTATATTCAATTTTTTTCTCTTCTCATAATGCTCAATTATTTTTTATAATTATCGTTTTCATATTGCTTTTAAAATATTACATCTTTATAAATTTGGTTTCCACCGAATTAAACTTGGATGTAGTGAACACAAAATTAACAGAAAGGATGGAAGGAAGGACGCGATAGCTGCAGGATATGTTAGTTTAAAGTATCTTCAAATTGGACATAGAAGAAAGTTGGAAGAGTACGACTAAATGTCAACTTCTCAACATAAATAGGTAAACAATATAGCTTTATTTGTGAGATATTATTTGGATAATATAACTTACTTTATGTTTTCATATCCCATACACAGATATGTAAGATATGTGCATATTAGAAAATCCTTCCGTACTTTACTGTATTTTTATGCAGAAAGCGCAAACGGAACACAATTAAAAGATGTCTGTTTTATTTAATTTGATAATTAAATATACATTTTTATTGCATATATAAGTATTTTTTATAAAAATATATTTTATATATTATAATAACATTGAATGATACAATCACATTGAAGAAAGCAGAACTATGCATCGCACTTGGCCAGTTTTTGGAGTGCATGCTTTGCAGCTGACAGCTTGGCCTGCTTGCCGTTGCTACCGAAGCCATAGACCTTTATCGTCTTGTCCATGCAGATGAATTGACAGGTGACCATCACATTGTTATTGTCCATGACAGGCGGGCTAAAGGTGGGCTTTGCCAGCTTGTGCTCAAAGAGCTGACGGATCGGATTGAGGGGTACATTACGCGAGAATTCAAGTAGTTCAGGCTCAAACAGTTTGTAGACTACCTGCCAGGTAGTGTTCAAATCGCGACAGTCTAAATAAACGGCGGCTATAAGTGCCTCCAGAACATCACCTAAGGCCTTGGGCACATCGACGTTATGCGAAATGTTAAATTCACCTTCTTGCGGAGCAGTGGCGTCTCTAATTGCTGGTTTTGCTTGCTTATCGACTAGCTCGGTCATTTCCAATTCCTCATCGGAATCCAGAGGCTCCGGCTGCACATCCCTCTCCTCCATAAGAATGC
Source organism: Drosophila borborema (assembly GCA_030914335.1). Taxonomy (NCBI): domain Eukaryota; kingdom Metazoa; phylum Arthropoda; class Insecta; order Diptera; family Drosophilidae; genus Drosophila; species Drosophila borborema. Next base: position 1,068,519 of record JAUESP010000303.1, read on the forward strand.
GCACATGGTTAGTAACGCGATGATTTTGCGTCTCCTGAAACTGCACGAAACTCTGAATGGATTCCGAGAGCAGAGCATTCTCTGCCAGAATGAAGAAATGGAATCGATGTCGTACACAGATGCAGGCTAGAGTCGTATTATTAACCAGAGCCGAGCGCAGATCTGTCAACTGGCCAGGTGTCATTCGAGTTTTGTGTTCAAATATGTAAGCTGAGATGAGGAAATCCAAGATGGCATCGCCTATAAATTCAAGCTCCTGGTAGCAACCCGTCAAACGGTTTGTGGGATTTGAGGGATGAGTGAGCGCTTGCAGCAGATAAGCTCGATCGCGGAAAGTGTAACCCAAATTGTGTTCTAAATATTGATGATTGATCAGGAAGCCATCCACCTCCCGCTGCGAGATATTGGTACGCATGCGTGCGCCACCCAGCTGCAAGTCTAGCAACTGGGTGATCGGCTTGCCAATGTCTGGCTTGCAGATGCCAAAATATTCCAGCATACGGAAGCCGTGATGCAGTCCATAGTTCTTCACAACTACGCCTAATATCGCCTCCAATGTGTCCGCGATCAATTTATCAGGCATCTGCACCTGACCTAGACAGAAGTTGATTTCGCTGCTGAAGTCCATGCCCGCATGATGAGAAAGCTGATTAGCTTGACAACCTTTGACAAAATTACTAAACGATTGGTTTCCACAATTACCATCCCCGAACAAGTCCTCCTCGCTGATGGATAAATTCCGTAAATTGTGCGGACCTACCAGCGCTGCTAATCCCGGCTTCACCTTCCATAGAGCCCTCACATTCCGTGGCATGGCCAAACTTGGCGGTATCCATGTGTACTTTGGTGTAAAGAGGGTGCTGCAGATGGTCTGTGGTATGTCCGTTTCGCTAAGACAATATAGTAGATTGCGATTAGATACCAGCGTCGACTTCACCTGAAAACGTTAAATAATATGAATGCATATAAACTATTGACCCACTTTACTTTATGTACTAACCTGCGTCAGGATGCCCTCATTCCAGTCCGGGTACTTGTTGGCCAAATAGAGAGTAGCGCTGAGTTTGAGAAAGCAATCGCCGAGAAGCTCAAAGCGCTCCATGTCGAAGACATCGACGCTGCCCGCATATGTGATTGCTGCCAGAAATTCGCCCTGTTCTGCCGGAGTTATATGATCATTGGAAATGCTGCGCTCCAGCACAGACAGCAGCACCTGTTCGATAGGTTTTCCATTATCCGTGCTGGACGACATTATGGCGGGCAGCTTATTTGGACGCGTTTGACTACCATAAATGTTACCCTCGGGCATTTTGAATTGCCGCTGGGTCCAGAGCTCCTTGTCCTCGTACTCCATATTATCGAGGCCGTTAGTCTTTCCTCTTGTGAAATTGTAGAAATATGAAAGCTCTACGGGATAGGTGGACATGATGTTGCGTTCAATGTCGCGCGGTTCCATATACTGCTGCCAAGGCACTTCTAGATCGGTTATCTCTAACTTTTCCATTGCCATTTCGACTCCCTTCGTAGGCAGGGGCTCGAGTAGCGGACGCGGCTCTTCGCAATCATCAGCATGCATGGCATTGCCCTGGTGATCGACATTCCGACGCAGCGACCAATCAATCTCCAAGGGTCGTGGCCTGTAGTCCACTCCGTTCTTTGGCATTTTATCTAGTCCCAGATATTTATTAATGCGAACGCGTAACGCTTCAGCATGCAGCATGTAGTGCAGACGTCGCAATATGCTAGGAAGGAAAAGCAGCTTCACCCACAGATCGCCTGGAAAGCCAAAATTAAAGCACAACTCAGGAATGAGTATTACCTTGGCACGCGCTTTGCTTTGAGCCGAGGACTTAACGCGTTGCTGTACATAGAAATTCAACTGATCGGACAGTTCGCGCACCTCGATTAGGAAATGCTGCTTGTGAACCACTTCGCCTATGTAGTTACGATACTTGGCCATGGTGAAGTCGTAGTAACTCTTGTCCTGCTGTTTTTCCTCCATCATGCTTAGGGGCGTCAGGTCCGTGTGGACCTTGGTAACCAGCATACGTTTCTCATCATAATTGGCATACCATTGCGTCACAATCGTACCAACATAGTCCTCTGGTTTTGGTGGCGGCATTTTCTGGCGCTCAGCTAGGCTTTTGGATTGTGCCTTGGGCAACCGTTGGAATTGTTGCACCAGTGACCAATCGATGCCAATGCCAGGCGTCGCTGACAGCGGCACCACAAGAAAAGCGTTCTCATTACTATGGCGATCGAACACGAAAAATGGCTGCCAAATGCGCAAGATATCCCGAAAGATCATCACATGAAAATGCTGCAGTTGTTCCAGCTGCTCCTCCGTTTGTATGACTATCTCCCGCGGCTGTTCAGCCACATGCGCATGCATCTTGCCCTGATGGCTGAATAGCGGCATTTCTGCCAGGCGTGGTAGCCGCTTTGTTAGCAGCAGAGCATAGTTCCGACGTGTCTGCAGCGAGTCGTAAATGTGACTCGTGTAGTCATTGCGATCGTAGTGTGGCTCCATACTAATCTCATATGCATAGCATGTCACTCCCACCTGCGGCATCGAATCTTTCAGCTCTTCAGGATATTTGATGTTATAGGTTTTTATGTTCCTGTTCTTGAGCTGTTCACGGTCTGTACGCTTAAAAGTAACTACAAATAGACAAAATATACGATTTTAATGGGGTTCGAACGTATACATAATAATAGATATGATTCTGGAGCATATCATTCTTTTTTCACGAATGTGTATAAGTATATTGGTATAAGTGAAATGAATATATTGATTGTGTAAAATGCCGCCTGTCCATATGAGCGCAAATCATTTGATCCTATTCAATACAGCTAGAGCCTTTGAAGGTGGAAGAGACCCCCGTCTTACACAATAACAAGAAGACTCAAGTCGAGACTGCTCGATTACGAGATACCCTGAACCTTGAAATAAAGTGATACTCTTCTTCTTTACGCTCGTATAAACGCGCGCTCTGCTAACCGCGTAGTTGCTGCCGTGGATTGGGCTTTACTTTAGACGCTTATAACTAAATTTCTAGATGGACGATCTTTATGAAACTTTCAGATATATTAATACCATCCAACTGTGTCTATTTGCCTAAATACAAGTCTCTAGTATTTAAATTGCGTTTTTTTTTCCAAATTGACGGATAAGGGGGCGTGGCATCCAAAATCTAACAAGTAAGAAGGTCTAGTCGAGACGGCTCGACTACGAGATACCCTGAACCCTGCAAAAACAAGTAAGAAGGCTCTAGTCGAGACGGCTCGACTACGAGATACCCTGAACCCTGAAAAAAAAAGTGGTACTCTTCTTCTTTACGCACATACATATAAGCGCGCGCTCTGCTAACTGCGCAGTTGCTGCCTTGGCTGGGGGGTGGGTTGGGCCGAACTTTGTCTATCTATCTACATATGTGCCAAATTGCAAGTCTCTAGTATTTGAAATGCGTTTTTTCAAATTGGGGGCGGAGGGGGTGTGACATCCAAAATCTAAAAACTACAAAATCTGCGTATCCATAATACCTATCCAAATATACATATAAACTTGAAGTCACTAGCTAAAATGGTGTAGAATTTATGCTCAATATATGCTGAATATATAAATAATAAAGTTTTTGAGCTAGATTCATTTATGACGGAACTGCACTTCTACTATTAAATTTGGATGGGGTGTTGTCAAAGCAAAGGAGAGGTCAATAGAGATCAATACACACCATCGTCGCCGTACTTCTTCCAGTGCTCAAAGTGAACATTGGCGATCTCAGCAACGCGTTCGATTGCTGTTGTTGGCAAAAAGCGCTCATTGAGTTCTCCCAGTTGGTAGAGTTTCACACAGGCCTTAAATGCCGCCGAAATCTTGGCCAAACGTGCAAAAGACATGGGATCGCCCTGCAGATGAATAACATAATAGATCGCATGGCTCGAAGATTTAAGATAAGTATATGTAATCACTTACGTAGACTGTCTCGCGTAACGATGAGTTAAGCGGCAAAGTGATGGATACAATAAATTTTTCCTCCCACGCTGTGGTGAAGGACTTGCGTTCCTGTGGCTCAAGCAGCTTGAACCAAGGCAGGACAATTCCAAAAGCATCTGATGGCATCTGCTGGCAGTAGCGATGCACTAGGGACAGGGCGTTGCTGGCTAGCAGCACGGCACCACTTTCATTGACGAATGGAGGAATATCATCCTGGAAGTGCTCGTTGATATCGTCTATTTGAGGATCTGCACGCTCCAGGACACGATCCTTCAGATACTCACTGATGTCGGCGTGTGCCTTTCGATACTGCATTATCTGCGACGACGTCTTTTGCTTTTCCAAATCAGACGAGATAATCATGAACGTTGAATCCTTTGAGCGCGCACGTCCTTTGGTTTGCACATACATATTAAACGTCTTTATCGGATCCAGTATGATCACATAGTTGCAGGCCTGCACATCTATCCCTTCCTCCAGAACGCTAGAGCATATCATCATATTTGCTGTGCCATCACGGAATTCTTGAATTGCCTGCGATCAAAAAAGTCAGTCTTATCATAAGCCTGGAATATCCCGTACCGGCTCTGGAAATTTGTATATACTTGGAAAATATTTAAAATGTATACTATATATAAATTCATCAGGGGAACTAGCGCCCAACATTCGGGCAGAGGGACATTGTTGAATCGACTCCGCTCGTGGCCGTAATTAGGAATTATAATAATTTGGGAATTAAAATAAATTGGTCAAATTTGTTCAAACTGAAGCGATAGAAACGGAGAATTGGGATTCCAGAATTGAGATTTTGGAATTGAAAATCGAACTATACAGCGTAAACATATAATCAATACTAAATTATGACAGCAAATGATAATTATGACAACTATTGCTTACCGATTTCAGCCAGCGACGTTCGAGCACGCTCTCGAAATCTTGAAAAATACTGCTGCGTCCAACCATAAATTGCGGAAAGAGCACATTTCGTAACTCGGGAGTGTTTGCAATATAATTAAGCAGCAGTCCATAGATACATTTGCACGTATATCGACGTTCTACAAAGACCAGACAGCAAATGTCTTTGGGTTGCTTGTTGGCAAAGGTTTGCTTCAAATATTGCAAAAATAATTGTACTTTCGGAGTAGAGAAGTTCATGATCACTTCCTCCGAATTGATCATGTCGTCGGGCATTTGATCATCGTCCAGCATGTCGCGCAGTTTGGCCACCAGCGTATGGCGCACGCTCTCACAGAGCGTGATGGCTGAACGGTACATGTTCCGCAAGGTCAGCGTCTCAGCCTGTCGCCGCTTAATTTCGAACTCGACTATCACGGAGACGATTGCTATGGATCCCGCATAGATGCCATAGTTATCCACTTGGTATAGGAAGTCGTTCAGTATTAGCTTGATGGCGCTCTTTTTGTTCGGTTCACGTTGCTGCCGCATCCCCTTCGACATACGCACAGGCTGATGCCCAATATCTTGGAGATCCAGCGCCTGAAAATAGTTCTGAATGCGTTGCCTGATTTCTTCAACTTTTGCAAATTTCTGTACTTCCGATTTATATGTCATTAACAATTCACGCGGCTTTGTCGAGTGACTAGAATATACAGCAGAAATAACATAGTATTTAATATCTATCTACATATATGGGAATGCTTGCTTACAGCATTACGTTCTCCAACTCCTTGGTGTCAGAGACGGTGACTATGTTGCCACAATATGTGGTTTCCAGCTCTTTTAACTTTTTGCTGACTTCCTTGATTTCGTTGCCCTTAATTAGGACGCCGGTCAGACCTACGATTCGGGGCAGATTTGTGAAACCTGATTCCATTTGGATTTGAACTAGCTTCATAAACTCATGATACGGGTGCTTTCCAGTGCCATGGTGGCATTCGTCTATTATAGCAATGCTCACCGAACTCAGTGACATGTAATTTTCGCTTATTAAGTTGAGTATCACCTGAGCTGTGCCTACAAGTACCTGAAATATGACAATCAAATTAATTTCAAACAATAGACTTAAATTAAAAATTATTACTGGTCTACAAAAATATATTTATGTATAAGGAATGTAATATATATTTCGTTTATACTTTTCTAATATAACTTTAATATAAAGACTTCAGGTTCTAGTGAATTAATAAAATTGAACAGAATTCGGAATTAAATGAAGAAACTGTTCCAAGAACTTTGAATTTTCTGATTCACCGCACCCTTAGTTAGACATATTTAATTTTTGTCTGCAAAATGGGTAAAATTTTAAACCTACTATAAGATAAGGATATATACCCACGAGTATATGAATTTTAAGTTCAAACGGACGCTAGACGGATGTTCCACAAAACAAATATACTCCATAACTATAAAAAAAACTTACTTGATTATTATGTATTTCCTCGTCCCACTTGTTTTTTTTCCAATTGTCGGTGCCCTGTTCACCGACGTAGTATCCAACTTTCAAGTTCGTGAACTTGCGCACACAGCTAGCTTGCTGTCGAGCCAGCTCAACGGTATTGCAAAGGAATAAGGCACGTTGACCACCTTCTTCGATCGATCTGCAAAGTATAAATATATATGTATGCATGTACATGTGATATGATATTACAATATAATATACATACATATATATAAATATATAAACTACCGTTAGGTCTCGCAGACTATTATCACTATTATCACCATATGGTTAGTGCTATTATGCATGGCGCCTTTTTGTCGCTTCATGTGCAAAATTTCGTTGTTCTCACATTGGATTTACATTAGTTTGCTCATTTTATATGAACCGTGAAAACGATTCGTAAAAATGTCAAGCAAAAGTACTCATAATACGATTTTTTCATATCATAATGTTTCGCATAATGCAATTGATCATTTAATAAGCTTGGTAAACACAATAGAAACAAGTAAGAAAGCTGTAGTCGAGATTGCGTCCAGCAATCAATAAAGTTTTCACAGCAAAACGCATTCTTGGAATATGATTTGTTCGAAAAAGGGCTTAGGGGATTTCGTAGTCGAGCAGTCTCGACTAGAGATGGGCATGGGCTGGGTTTTTGTCGGGTACCCGTGGGTATGGGCTGGAAAATCGAGTTTCGGGTTGGGTGCGCGCGGGTTCGGGTTACGCCGCTTTACCCGAAACAATTTGGAAATATGAGAACGCAATTGTGAAATATTTTAATATTTTCAATTTTGATTGCAAATATTTTCTTTTCTTAACTTAGTGTACACTATCGATTACGTTTGTTATTGATTATCTCAATTATAATTATCATCACTAGCTATTACAATTGTGATCACTAAAAAAAGAAGACCTCGGAGGAAAAAAGAAATAGAAGAAACACATTTTCGGGCGGGCGGGCTGGTATCGGGTTGCAAAATTTTTTTAGCTTTCGGGTGCGGGTAAAATTTTGCTCTTCGGCCCCTGGGCTGGGTCGGGTTGGGTGCAAAATTTCGGCCCATGCCCACCTCTAATACGAGTATACACACGATTTTTTATATACATATGTATGCATACACAAGTTTGCATGCCAGAATATTCTAAGAATTGTGACTGAATTGGGAATTTATCGATCGTTACTTTAGTTTTGTCAAAAGGCGCTCTAGCAATGCCCTATTTGGTTTTAGTTAACAATGCTCAAATCAGGGCAGTGGCGCTGGTGGTAAGCGCTATGCAAGTTACACTTAGGTGCGTGAGTTTCGAATCCCGCAGAAAACTATTTTTTAAAAATTATTATTTTTGAATTTTTTTTATATTTGTATATTTATTATAAAATGTTTGCTGCCAATTGATAATAATTTATAAACATACGTATATGAATTGTGCATTTAAGCACTAGAAATCGAAAACTTATAAATTTTATTTTTTAAGTTCATTAATATTTTTATATTTATGTTAAAATGCTTTCTGCCATCTTAGCAATTACTACTACGCTATTTGTATGCATGAATTATGCAGTTGGCCACAACAAACTTCTTTGCCGATTTGCCACGCCCCCAGTGGGCGTAGACGCATAATTTTTTGCTTTTAGAAAGAGCCGAGGCTAACATGCCTGCAAAATTTGGTTTCTTACATTCTAAAAATGCGAAAATTACAGGGTAATATGCCACGCACCAAAGAGGCTGAAAAATTATTTTTGTGTCATCGGTAGAGGAGAACATTAGTAACTCAACCATCCAATTTTCAAGCTTCTAGCTCTAAAACTGTAGGAGATATAAACTTTTAAGGTTTGCCACGCCCCCTGTGGGCGTAGATATATCTACCATAGCTTATTGATCTTGGGTTGTCAACCCGAGTATACATGCAAAATTTCAAGTCTCTGGTGTCAATAGTGTTCAAAATATAGCACAATGAGAAAAATCACTATATATTCAGGTCCGATTTGCCACGCCCCCAATGGGCGTGGACATATAACTTTTTGATCGATCTTCTTAGAATAAAAAAAATCAGCGTTCTAGCTTTAACGGTGTAGAAGATACGTTTTTCCCGATTTGTCACGCCCCAACGGGCATAGATATATCTGCCACAGTTTTTTTAACTTGAGTTGTCACCCCGAGTATACATTCCAAATTGCAACTCTCTAGCTCATAATCTAGTATGATTACTTGCCTATGAGTTTTCCAATTTGCCACGTCCCTAGTGGGAGGATCAGGAAAATTGTTACACTTTTTAATTCGGGAGCATATATGAGTATATGTTTAAAATTTCAAGTCTCTAGCTCTAATAGCGCCGAAAAATATTGCGTTCATACGGACAGACCCAATATACTCTTTTTCTCTTTGGGAACAGAGTATAAAAATCGCAAGTACATTTGTACATACATATGTACATATATACATCATATGTCATTAGCCTTTGGGCCGGGAATGCAATCAGTATCGCTCGACTGCAACGATGTTATATCCTTTTTTTTTTCCTTTTCTAATTTTTTTGTGCATATTTATTGCAGTATAAAATAATGCTGTCTTATAATAAAGTTTCAACGTATTATATTTTAATTGTAAAATCGTATAAGGTAAAGCACATTTGATTTTGCTTCTCTTTCACTCATTCAAAGCATAATAAGACCAAGATAAGCTGACTGCATATGCACTGAGTATGAGTCATCAACGCCTGATTTGTACTTTTCCCTCTTCACCAAATTATTTATTCTAGAATGCATATTTTAACACGTGCAACTATTACTAAATTGGAATAATTGTGTGTACATTAAAAACTTGTTCACATTATACTTGTTCACTGTTCAAGTAAGCATTTATTAAAAAGTCAATATATTGCAACTAGCTACTCCTTGCCGGACAATGTAATTCACAGTGATACTACACTGATACTACAGTTTAAAGTGAAGTCCAAGGTATCAGCTAGTCAAACTCTCCCGAATAGAAATCAATTATGTAGCAAATTTTGTGTACTTACTTGTCCATATTCTGGGAGAATCGCTTGAGGGCCAGGATGGCCACGTAAGTTTTCCCCGAGCCAGTGGGCAAATAAATAATTCCATTTCGTTTAACAATGTATTCCACGAGGCGCAGTTGATAGCTTCGAGCCTGAGTTAGATTAAAAACATGATTATCAAATTATATTTTAATAATTATTATTTACCTCCAATTTATCAGCCTCTTTTTTTGCAGACATGTTTCTAATCTGATTTTCTGCTGATTCTGCACTTTCCGATTGAAGATCTCACACTAAAATGGCGCACAAGTGATTAACTACAAATGCGATAGAAGCACAGATGAAAGTGATTCGGTTTCGAATCGTTCTTTCATACATATGTAGCTTTTTTTTAATGCTGACGTGGCAGTCTGCTACTCTTGTAACCAAATACTTAGGAGAATATTTAGGGGAAGTACCGTTCTCTGCCGGCCAGTTAGCACTAAGTATGTATGTTATTCGGCAACTGTTTACATACTTGATACACACCAGCCAATTTCTGATTAAAATTGATTACACTACGTAAAATGTGAGGAATAGGATCTTACCTTTATTACATGTGCAATTACATGGGTTTTATTAAACTTGTATCAAATTAAAATTCGTTTACAGCTTATACAAATAATAAAAGAAATAAACTAATCTTCAAAAAATTTGACAGCACGAAAACCCATACGCTGTGTGACTGTTTTTGGTAAAGGCTAAAATACTTGCAATGTCAGTAGTTGTAACAAATATCGTTTGAAATCGATTGATGGCGATATTGAAGTGATGCACTAATAAAGAACTGCAGCCCTACTGTGAGTCAATCATATACAAAATAAAGAATTTTTATATTTAATTGTAAAATTTAAACGAAATTATTTATACCTTTTGCTAACAATATTTATGTAGCTTCCATGCTTTAGAGAAGAGATACCGCAAAATATAGTGTACACACAGAAGTAGTAGGCTTTGTAAGAAAAACAAAAACAATGGTTGGAGTTATTGATGAGGCGCAGCTGTTTTATCCGATTGGCACACGCATCAAAATCGCCAACAATTATGGCACTGTTAAATACGTTGGCGAGGTAAGCGTGCTAATAAATGATATTTTAATGATTATAACTGATTTTCATATATTGTTGCAGGTCAACGGGCACTGTGGAACTTGGTTGGGCATCGAGTGGGACGACGGGCTGAGGGGCAAGCACAATGGCATGGTCGATGGCAAGCGATATTTCCAAACCCAATTGCCAACAGCTGGCAGTTTTATACGACCGGGAAAAGTGGGGCCGTGTGCCACGCTGGAAGATGAGGCACGGGAACGTTATCTCAATTACGATTCCAAAAATGTAGATACTTCGCTGATACGCGAAGCACAGGCTTCAATGCAGGCATCGCTCTTCGAGGTTGTGGGTATGGACAAGATCGCGCGCAAACAAAGTAAATTTGAGCAGCTGTCGGAGATGAGTGTGGAGGAGACGCCCGTCAATGCTGCAGGCTACCTAAAGGATCTCTCACAACTAACAACGCTCAATGTGAGCCATACGCTCATCTGGAACTGGGAGATTGTAGCTAGCATAACGCAACAGCTACCATTGCTCAGTAGCTTGAACTTGAGGTAAGTTTTGAAGATACTAAAAAGGAAAACAGTTTCTACAAGTGCATTCCTTGGCAGCTCCAATCGTCTGCTGTTGCCCACAGATAAGCAGGTCGTTGAGCTGGCTCCCTCTTTTCGTCACCTGAAGCATATTAATTTGGGCAATTGTGGCTTTACGGATTGGCAGGATGTGATGCAAACAGCGCGGTTGTGGCCAGACATTGAGTCATTGAGCCTTCAGGAGAATGCTTTGAGTCAATTGGCTGAAGTCGACTGTACGAAAATATTTCGGCAACTGCGCGAACTCGATTTGCATCGTACGAAACTTATGGATTTTGATCAGGTGTGCAAGCTGGGTAACATTAGTACCTTGCGTGTGCTCAATCTCATTGAGAATGGAATTGAGCAGTTGCAGCTCCCAGATTGTGAGCCGCAAGCGAAATTAAATATGTTTGTGTCACTGGAACAGCTCAGTCTGATGCAGAATCCCATATGGAATGAGGTGAGAAACAACTAAAATATATGTGCTTCCCATTTGTAAACATTTATATTTAGGCTGAGGCATTCAACGAACTTGATAAATTGCCACAATTGAAGCGCTTGAATAAGACGCCACATTTGAAATCAAATTTTGATGAAATGTTTTCCAAAGCAGTGGCCAGCATAGCCGGTTTGCAGGTCATCAATAAGGCAAAGGTAACACCGGAGGAGCGACGAGGTGCAGAATACGATATATGGAAGAAATATGGCGTGGACTGGTTGCAGGCGACCAAATCAGGCGCTGATGCCTTACGCGAGTTCTACAAGAAACATCGCACCTATCTACTGATTGTGAATAGTAAGTTGTTATCATTAACAAATTAAAATCTTTGAATTTGAAATAGTATTCTCTTTACACAGAATATGGGTCGCCTGCTGATTTCGTGCCGCGCATACACGCCAAGCCCTCCAATCTCATTAAAGTGCGCATACAGCACAGGCAGACGGGAGAAGTCTGGGAGAAGAAGGTGCCTCGCATGATAACGGTGCAAACGTTGCAAGGGCTGGTCATGAAGCGCTTTCGTCTTGCGGGGGAGATTCCGCGGCTTTGCTATATAGATGCCAAACATCCGGAACTTGTGGTACACTTAGAAAACAATGCCAAAACGTTGGATTTCTATTCAGTGCAGGAGCACGATACAGTTTTGATTGAATAGTGTAAAACTGTAGTTTAATGGAATATTTTTAAACTCTCCAAAACTCTGTTTACCCCTAATTTGGTATTTAATTGTGGTATTTTAGCTATAAAGCACAACGTAAATTTAAAAGTACATATTGATTTACACACATATATATATGTATAACTGTGACACCTGCTGAGACCTATGTAATGCAAAATTACTAATGTTAATGTTAGATACTTAAGTTTACAAATTTCCGCATTTGTTTTGTTTCAACAAAATAAAAATGAGTTTATTAACCGAAACCACTAACCATACAACCTTATTGCTGCAGTTGCCATTATTGTTTTATTTTAAAGAAAAATGGATGTAGAACAATATAAAAAAAAATGTTAAGCTTGTGCTGTTGGTTTCGATTTAATTGATCATTTGCGGTGAGGGCAAAGGGGTGCCCTAAACTGATGTCGCGCAGTATATACATACATACATACATACATACATACATATGTACATATGTATGTATATGAGAGTCATAGAGAGTGAGAGTAAGAAAAGAATGGTACATAGTGGGGCTTCATACGAAAATAGCACCATTTCGTTCGGGCTCTGGCAGCTAACTAACCATCAACTACTATATTTTCGCTGTCCGAGCAGTAAGCTACAGAGCCGAGCAAATACGGAGATTATTAGGCTCTGAAATTCAAATCTGGTGCGTGAAAAAAGATTGTTCAGATTGTCCAGTCTAGGTGTTGTTGTTGTTGGTTTTAGTGGTAGAACAAATTTGGTTGCATTAGCTGTCACATCAATAGTTATCGATAACTTTGCCAGTCACATTGCTGTAATGCATTCATATTGGCTAACAAGTAATTCAAAATTGCTTAAATGCAATAAAATCCTTTTATGGATAACAAATGTGCGCAGCTTATCTGCCACAACACAGTCTAGTGAAGAAAATATTGGGTTGACAACGCCACCTCCCCAACCTACAGAGGGGCTTGACATCAAGAAAATCAAAAGGGAACAACAGCAGCGATCACTGCATATAGCAGTAATTGGAGTTCCAAATGTTGGGAAAAGTACTTTTATCAACAATATTATCAATCATAAGGTGAGAGGAAATTAGTTATCAAAGAAAAGCCTAATCCAATCTCCATTTTAGGTCTGCCCCACTTCGGCTAAGGTGCATACAACACGGAAGGCAAACACCGCAATTTTGACCACGGGACAGACACAGCTGGTGTTCTACGATACGCCTGGATTGGTCACTCAGCACGAAATACGGAAACATCATTTGGAGCAGAGCTTTAAAAGTGCTTATCGTCATGCCATTCAACATGCGGATATTATAGCTGTTATGCAGGATGCCTCCAACAGTTGGACGCGCAAAGCTTTGCACCCCACAGTGCTCGACACTCTAAAGACGTATGCCCAATTGCCCAGTTTTCTAGTGCTCAACAAAGTTGACGCTCTGAAATCAAAGCGTGTCCTTTTGGACCTGATTAAAACTTTGACTAATGATACTCTGCGCAATAAGGGTGCTAGTAAAAAAGTTTCCCTGCCAAGCGAAGGACAGGGCGTGCGTTTAAATCAACGTGAAACGAGCTGGAATCATTTTAGTGATGTCTTCTTAGTGTCCTCCATCACGGGAAGTGGACTACAGGAGCTGCAGGATTATCTAGTTGACTTTGCAAAGCCAAGACGTTGGCTCTACCCAGCTGACGTCTACACAGATGAAACACCTGAGACCTTAATTGTGGAGAGTGTGCGGGCTCGTTTACTCGACTATCTGCCACAGGAGATTCCTTACAATCTGAAATGCGAGCTGGAGTACTATAATGTGGAGAATAGTAATGCCTTAATGCAAGCTTATTGAAATTATTCCTGTTATAAATATTGTCTATTACAGATGTGGTTTATACATCGGTTGTGGTTCAGTGTCCTACACCTCGAATTGAGCGTCTAATTTGCGGCGAATCGAATGGAAAACTGCGCCAGATAACTGAACGAGTAACTTCAGATTTAGTGGAAATGTTTGGACAGGCGGTGTCTTTAACCATATCCACAATGTCCGGTGGTAAGAGGAATGTCTGAATTATATTTCAAGACGACTATTAACTTCAAGACGACTATTACCTGGCCTGGCAGTGGTCGTCATTAACACAGCGCACCACATATGTCTTTCAAATAATCGATAACCTAAGAGTTCAGTGGAATCGATTAAGTTAAATATTAACTTCAGTAATTTGAGTCGGCAAAGTTAGAAATATTCGCGAGTACAAGTAAACATTAAGCTAGAATACCTAAAATTTTAATTGCGCAGACGACTCGGAGTACTTGCTACTGGAATAGACGCGGATACATCACTCTTACTATAATTATATAATTGCATAAAAAAAAAAAGTATTTTCATATTAATGTTATTTATAAAAGTTTTAAATGAGCCACTAGTTTATCAACATCAGCAGCTGCTGCAGGTCCCACTCCCAGCACCGTAGCTGTTCCAGGCTCCAGTTGTGTGCGCCCGGCATCTCTTACCAAGGCAGCAACCACGTCCGCCTCTTGTGCTCGTAGCTGTAGACCATTCAACTGTTCGTAGCTGTCCACGCGAAGCACAATTTTAGGCTGTCCCGTTCGGCACCATCGCTGGAGTAAAGCATTTTGCATCTCGCTACCATGGGATGCGTTTTGATAGCAAAGGATGGCGGCGTGTGCACATTGTGCCGCTGTTTTTCCCTTGCTCATCTTCAGGTCACCGCGCACGATGAGCGCCAGTTTAGTTGGGTTCCAGGTAATACGGGTGCTGAGGAGTTTGTGTATTATTTTACTTAACATTGGAATATTTTTTGGCCTGTTGATCCACATATTTTTGCATGCACGCCTTGAACTCTTTCACTTTGTCCTGACACATGCGCCAGTCGCCCGTCTCTGCAATACACTCCTGTACCTTGTAGTGTAGCTCAATGCAGCCTGTTTTCTTCAGCATCAATTCAACGGGATCCTGTTCCTCAGCTGGCATATTTCACGTTTGATGTTAATCCACATTGCAGGCAAAAGAAATCATGGTAATAGCAATAGCACATGCAAGATATCGATACATAGGGTAACCATCACTTGCGATAAATATCGTATTTTAATCAGCTGCCTACTCTGAGCACATTTTGCGCCTCATAAGAATTTATTAAGTACTAAAATTGTTACATTTTTAGTTAGAAATTAATGTATTTAATTGAATAAATTAAAAATATTAATTTAATAAAAATAAAAATAAAAATATACACATACATCATAAATGGGTTGTATAATATAATTAGTAGGATATACATACATACATATATATGTACATACATACATACATACATATGTACATATGTGATGTATGTATGTATGTATGTATGGGAGTCTACTTAATGATAACTTAAAGAGAAAACTATCATGGTTTATGATTAGTTATCTTTTTTGAGACTAGACATTGCTTTATTTTACAATTTGTCCAAATATTGCGTAAGGTCGGGTAATCCTGGCTTTAGAGCTTTGCGTGCCCGCGTTGCCTGAATAATTTGATAGGGCTTAGTGCTAGGATCGAATGGATCACCCGGTAGCAGCTGCCAATGATCGAAGACACATTGAGGGAAGGCTTGGCCCCGTGTATTGGAACGCAGCTCTGCTGTGAAGCCGAAGGATTCGTTGACCGGCAAATAACATTTAACCACATACATAGGTGTTCCCGGTACTGGAGACTCCTCAAAGACATGACCACGGCGTCGGCTGAGTACTTTGTGTATGCCCCCGACGGCCAAATTGTGGCATTGGATCTCACACAGGTACACTGGCTCCAGCAGACGTGGATTCGCTGTAATCGCGGAAGCGTATAGGCAACGCCTTGTTGTTGGAATAATCTGGCTACCGCTACGATGCACAGCATCAGCATGGATAACCACATCGTGTATATCAAAGCGCACACCTCGCATGTTTTCTTCGGCCAGTACGCCCTCCTTGGTGGCCCATTGGAAGCCGGCGATAACCGAGTCCTTGATCTCATTCAGATACTGAACTGATTTGGTAGAGTCCACCATGATGTTGGCGCCACAGCAATTAGGACCAAAACTCCAGATTTTGCGCGCTTCACTTACATCATAGCCATATTTTTCGCTCAAGAAACGTGCGCGCTTCCTGAACTCCTCCCGGGCAGAGACAATGCCATTGTCAATGTCCTCGGCCAAGCCGTCTGGCATTGGCTCGGCTTTCATGGTCAGGCGATTGTGCTTGTTACGCGACTTGGACAGGCACATTTGATTAGATGGCTCAAGGACAGTTTCGCGATATGAGACCAATGGATCAGACGTTTTGAGCGGAATACAGGCATGATCCTCTTCTAGATCCTTAATGCAAATCTCCAAATGCAATTCACCTGCGCCTGCAATAATATGCTCGCCGGAATCTTCAATTATGCACTGCACCATTGGATCGGATTTGGCCAGACGCTTCAGACCAATCACTAGTTTGGGCAAATCAGCTGGATTTTTTGGCTCAACGGCCACACGCACAACGGGCGATACAGAGAACTTCATGACCTTTGGAATGTTAAAAATCAATGATAGAAGATGATTATCTTGCTATAGAGAGGCTTGACTTGCCTTCATGTTATGTGCCTCTCTGAAGGTTGTGATTGTCCCCGTTTTTATTAAAAATTGATCTACGCCAACCAGGCCACAAATGTTGCCCGCTGGCACGTCCTCAATGGCCTCCACAGAACGCCCCATCATCAGGACCGTACGTTGAATTGACTTTTCGTGCAGATCCTCTTTCTTGCCGGGCAGATAGTTTGGTCCCATGATGCGGCACTTCTGCCCGGTGGCCACCTTGCCGGCAAACACTCTACCAAACGCATAGAAGCGTCCTATGTCCGAAGTAGGCACCAGTTTCGAAATGTACATCATTAGAGGACCTTCTGAATCACAATCTTTGATGGCAACCGCCGCTTCATCACTGCGAGGACCCTCGTACAGCAGCTCCATGCGATACTTTTGAGCTACAACAGGTGATGGAAGATGAATAGCGATCATCTGAAGAAGAGTTTCACCCGCTGGCAGCCAACTGCGCATCACCGTCTTGAGGAGCACCTTGCCCTGTTGTTCCCGTTCTTCCGGCTGCAGTTTAACACCGATCTTCTCTAACAATCGCGAAATTTCATCTGTTTTGTAGTTCATTATGGCAGCAAATACTTTGTAAATCGGATCGAGAATGTAAAGGCAAAATGATCGTTTGGCATCCGAATCCTGTTGTTTTTGCCATTTTCTCGTCTTGACATTAAAGAAATTATTGCCCCAAAGACTATAAAAGAAATTGTACGATGATATATGTAAATTGAAATAGTAGAATATATCCAACATTTAAATGAGAAAATTTGTTATCATTATAGATTAGAAGTAATAAAATAACTAGTTGACATTAATAAATATTAAGCATGAGCTTTTATAAATGTGCTCATATATAAATTTTACTTTCTAAGAAGGTAAATTATCTCACAATTATATTTATATTACCATGTTACTTACCGCTTCATCAACTTATCCACATCGATCTTGAACTTATCAGCATACATTTCGGCAAATTGTTTCAAAGTGAATGCCCAGCCGTGTAGCCCAGAACCGAAACCGACGGAACCTTTTGAGGGGTTAACAGAGATATCGGCCATGGGGCCGCTATCATCATTGTATGTGGCTATGATTAGATTGACATTCTCTACAATACGTTGGAATGTTTGGTACAGCTCTTCAGAGTCAAATTGAAGCTCAAGCAAAGCTCGATCCATTTTATTGAGGAAGAGAATGGGCTTAATTCGTTCAGCGATCGCCTGCCTTAGCACTGTCTCGGTCTGCACACAAACTCCGGAAACACAGTCCACAACGACAAGGGCGCCGTCGGTGACCCGAAGTGCGGCTGTTACTTCCGAGGAAAAGTCCACATGCCCAGGTGAATCGATCAGATTGATGAGAAAGCCATTCGTGTCACTTTCTCGCTGATCCGAATGCGTGATGAAGCGTAAGTCGTCATTCTTTACCTCAAAGTACATGGTAATGGCACTAGAGAAAACGTTCGATGAACATTACATACATACATATATTGAACATAGATCATTCTTTATCGAACTTACGTTGACTTGATCGTAATGCACCTCTCCTGCTCGTCCTTGCGGGTATCCGTGAAGCGCATGGCCCCGGCCTTGCTGCCTGCTATAATGCCCGCCTTGGAGACCAGCGAATCAGTCAACGTCGATTTACCATGATCCACATGGGCTATAACAGAGATGTTGCGTATATTGCGCTTCTTCTCCATTATGCCACGTATTTCGTCCACGGACAACTTCACCATTTTTTATTGAATCGTTGCTATAATCGGAAATTGAACTTGAATTATTTAAATTCGCTCCCACATTGACGCTCTCTGAACGATTTCTAGAATCTTTTGAAATGTTTCACGCTGCGCAGCCTTATAAACATTTTCTATAAACCGATTTCATAATAACGGAAATTAAGTTAAAGCTTTCGTTAAAAAGCAGTTATTGTTATACAAGCTTTGTACTTGCAAAGCTTTACAAACTGAATGATAGGTAATCAAATGAAATTGTACGACAACTTGACTTTGAATATGACCAAAGCTTTGGTAAATCACTGGTAAATCACTTCAATATCTAACAAAAATCTAAAAAAAATATAAGCAAAAATATATATGCAGAAAACTTGGAGACTCTAACTCTAAAGATGAACGATATATAATTTCGATGGGTTCAGGGTATAAAAATATTTACATATATTTTATTTTAGTATAAAATTATTTACAATTTAAAATATGCTAAGTATATATAGTTTTTGCATGATAAAAAAATGATCGACAAAATGTTCGGCAAAGCGTTTTACAAGCTTGCGACGTGTTGGATTAGAACATATGTATGTACATATGTATATTTGACAAGCTTTAAGCTTGTCCAAAATATTATTTACGCAAATATATAAACAAAATAATTTTTTTCTCTCTTCTGTTTGATTTAATTAATGTAATAATTTTTATAGCCGCAGCTAGAAAATTGCATTTGTTCGACTTGTGGCAAATTCAATTTAATTTCTTACTTCTTTATTTAAAACTTCGCTCACGTATTTTGTTTTGTATTTCGGTCGTTTCGCTTTCTTTTCATAATTAATTGGGAAATGACTTTGATGTCTTGTTTGATGAGCTATACTCGGATTCAAGAGATTGAAGACCTATAATAATAGAATTATAACAAGTAAGAAGGCTCTAGTCGAGACGGCTCGACTACGAGATACCCGGAACCCTGCAAAAAAGTGATACTCTTCTTTACGCACTTATAAGCGCGCGCTCTGCTAACTGCGCAGTTGCTGCCTTGGCTGGTGGGTGGGTTGGGCTGATGTTTGGACGCTTATAGCTCCATTTCTAGATGGACGATCTTCATGAAATTTTCAGAGTAGATTAGGAGTACCTAAAGTTATCTATGTGCCAAAGGGGCGTGGCATCAAAAATCTAAAAATTACAAAATCGGTGTATTCATAATATCTATCTAAATATATAAAGTTCAAGTCTGTAGCTAAAACGGTGTAGAATTTATACCCAAAAAACTAAAAATTGGGAACAAATTTTTTATTTTTTATCGAAATGGGATAAGTTAACGAAAAGACAAAATAAACTCGTACTGCGTAGCTATCATACGAGTGTTCATGTGAAATTTCATCTCTCTAGCTTTTGAAGTTTCCGAAATCTCGACGTTCAGGGACAGGGCTCAATTAACTTATTTTTTTATGCTGATCAAGAATATATATACATACATTTTCGCAAAACCATTATACCCTGAATTCCCATTTTCAATGGTTTCAGGGTATAATAAACACTCGAATATCAAATAACTTAGAGGCGTTCGTTGCTGTCATGCAGCGCCTGCTTGCTTTCTGTCTATGCAACTAAGTCAAAACCCCATGAATAAATTATTAATGTCTGTACAATTAAATTTAATTCAATTTCTATTGACAGATAATGATTTGAGTGTTTCCAAAAAAATTATGGACATTGTTGTGAGAATGGTAAAGTTAGTAGGAACAAGTAAGAAAGCTGCAGTCGAGACTGCTCGACTACGAAATCCCCTGAGCCCTTCTTCGAACGAATCATATTCCAAGAATGCTTCGTTTCGATTCTGCACGCGTAAGAAACTATACACGCAAAAACACGAACACACACACGCTGATCTATGCTTGTGTGTGTGTGCATGTGTGTAAGCATTGCAAGCGTCTTGCTGTCTCGCTGCTTTGTTGTTGCGTCGCATGGGACATGGACATGGCTATATCAACTTTTCTCGTCACCCTGATCAAGAATATATTTACTTTATGGGGTCTGCCACGCTCCCTTCTGCCTGTTACATACTTTTAACAAAACCATTATACCCTGATTTCCCATTTTTGATGGGCTCAGGGTAAAAAAAGCTGAAGTCTCCAACTTTTACAGGTGGATTTATACCGATTTTTAACGACATAATATCCAGGGCTACTAGAGCGAGCAAAATCAGAAAGTATTTATGTTTGCTCAGAGTTGAAGTTTAAATTGGGATGTTTCTAGATCGAGTGAACGAGTACTGTACAGCAGGGATGGTTCAACTGCTCCGGGGTCTTGTTATATCTATGTACGTATGTGTCGTAAAAAAATAATATCACCATTTGCTGGTGGCTGAGCGTATGCTTGATTTGGAATTTTCGCGATTTATTCGCAAGTGCGTTAAATGCTGCCGAAAAGCTTCTGTTGTCAATTGATTCACATTTGCAAGTTCGTGTGAATGAGTGCGTAAATGAATACGTGAATGGACGAGTGTGTGTGTGGGCTGGATTTGTGTGTAGAAGGGCGTAGAACCCTTATCAAAAGTCTGGGAATTTACATAATTTGGCTGCAGCAACTGTCGCTAGGCGTTAACATTATTTGAATTTAATTGTCGGCCACATTCTCGCGTGTAATGCAGCCATCGCCCCCGCAATATGGGACGCTTGTTTATACTCTTATACAGCTGCATTATTCATGAGTGTCTGTGGCGCGTGTCCAATGCCTCAAAGAGCAAATATATGTGTGATGGGCAGGGAGGGGAGATTACGAAAGGAGAGAAAGAGAGTGTATCTGGTAACTACTCTAAACTGCGTTGTCTCCTTTGCTACGTTTACATGACGTAGTTGTCAAGACACAACAACAACAACATTAGCAGCAGCAGCAGCAGCAGCAGAAGCGCCCACGCATCGTCTGCCATTGTAATGTTTATCAAGTTGAATCTTTATTTACATTTTAAGCAGTATGCAAATGGGCAGCTAAAGGGAGATGAACTGATTTCACCTACTGTTTCACAATGCCCGTACTCTCACATGGCCATCTGCAATTGCCCCATCTGGCAGGTGGGGTGGCGATATGCGCACTTCCGTTTCCGCCTACCAAATTGCCATGGAATATTGTTAACGCTTCGCAAGCTTGCGAATTGTGGCCAAAAACTTGTTAATTGCCAGTTGGCGGACAGACCCAAAAAGTTTACCTTGTAAGCGATACTTGACAGTATATTTACTGCCAAATTTGAATATTTGCAGTTGCCACACCTTAACTGGGGAACTCTGACAGTCCGCAAAAGATAAATATAAAGAGAAAGAGAGAGAAAGAGAGAGAGAATGAGAGAGGCAACGGGAACGGGAAGAAGGAAGAGGGACTACTAACTCAGTGGTCATGGTCATGGTCATGGTCATGACAATAAGCTCTCTTTTACATTGCTTGCCTCTTTATGGACTTTGCTTCTATTACCTACAGTCCAGGTCAAGTCAACGAGCAACAGGTATTTTTGATTTCGTTAAATCTACATATGTATATATACATCTTATGTGCATTATGTCATTACGATAAATGATACAAAATGTTTACAATGAAGATATAGGAATTATTTTTCATATATGTATGTAAGCATAAGGTTTATAAACACTTGATATCTTGGAAAATCTATTTTGATATTGTATTAATTTCTTTGTCATTGATAGGGGGTTTTTGCTTGTCATAGATACTTTATACGTATAAATAATGTGATTACTCATAAATTTCAGATACTGCTGCTTACTTTTATAATATGACTCATTTCTTTTATACCCTGAACCCATTGACAATAGGAAATCAGAGTATAAAGGTTGTGTTGAATGTATGTAATAGGCAACAGGAAGCGTGTCCGACCTCATAAAGTGTATATATTCTTCATCAGGGTTCGAGCTGAGTCGATATAGCCATGCCCGTCCGTCTGTCTGCCCATGTGTTTGAACGCGTCGATTTCAGAAGATATACGAGCTAGAGACTTCATTCTTTTATGTTAGGTTCTTATATTGTACGCGCAGTACGAGTTTGTTTCAGAAATCCGATAATTGTTATCGTTCTAGAGTTATCAATAAAACATATGTTGAGAATCAGTTATAAATTATATCTCGTTTATTATTAGAGCTTTAGTCTCCAAGTCTGCTGTTAAATTTAATACAATTTAGTTTTTTTTTTTATCAGATTTTGAACTCCAGTCCCCAACTCACCCCACACTCTGAAATATGCAAAAAATATATGTCAAAAGTTAGAGACAAAGTTTGCATTGGCATATAGTTATGAATGTAATGATCATAATCTGAAAATTTGAATACGGCTGTCCGCAAGCGAGACAGCAAGACGCCTTCAATGCTTACACACATACAGGCGTAGAGGCGTATATCATTTGCATTTATTATTTGTTAAGCGTGCAGAAACGATACGAATAATTTTTGCAATATGATTGGTTCTTCGAAGGATTCGGGGGATCTCATAGTGGAGCAGTCTCGACTAGAGCTTTCGTACGTACGTGTTCGTATTTGCGAATTTTATGGAATATTTTTCACAGGATTCCTTACAGAATATCGTATATAAGCTATTCGGTATTCTATTTTTCATAATATTCCACTAATCTTTTTGTATAGCGTCAGATACTTTTGTTGTGCAACAGTAGTTTATGATAATCATTAACTATGCATATATTTACATATATATACATATATGTATAAGCCTATATTCTGCTTGGCATTAATTCAACCTGCTAATTATTTATATCCGAATAATCAATCAGCCAATAGAAACTTTGTTGCATAACTCGTTGTCGTTCCATTAAATTCCATTGAATACCAAAAATATAACAAGTAAGAAGGCTCTAGTCGAGACGGCTCGACTACGAGATACCCTGAACCCTGCAAATAAGTGATACTCTTCTTCTTTACGCACTTATAAGCGCGCGCTCTGCTAACTGCGCAGTTGCTGCCTTGGCTGGTGGGTGGGTTGGGCTGAAGTTTGGACGGTTATAGCTCCATTTCTAGATGGACGATCTTCATGAAATTTTCAGAGTAGATTAGGAGTATCTAAATCTATCTATGTGCCAAATTGCAAGTCTCTAATATCTCAAATTGGGGGCGGAGGGGGCGTGGCATCCAAAATCTGAAAACTACAAAATCTGCGTATCCATAATATCTATCTAAATATATAAAGTCTAATAAATAAGTCTCTAGCTAGAACGATGTAGAAGTTATACCCAAAAAAACATAAAAAATTGAAACGAATTTTCTATTTTTTGTCGATAATTTGGATATGGGATGAGTTATCGAAAAAACAAAACAAACTCGTACTGCGTAGCTAACATACGAGTGTTCATGTTGAAATCATCATGAAATTTCAGCTCTCTAGCTTTTGTAGTTTCCGAAATCTCGACGTTCATACGGACGGACGGACGGACGGACGGACAGACGGACAGGGCTAGATCAACTTATTTTTTTTATGCTGATCAAGAATATATATACTTTATGGGGTCTGCGACGTCTCCTTCTGCCTGTTACATACATTTTCACAAAACCATTATACCCTGAATTCCCATTTTCAATGGGTTCAGGGTATAATAAAATATAAAGAAATACAAGGCTTTGTCAAACTTTCCTTTCAATTGAACTTTTCTAGTTATTAGCACTAATCTGGGAAATTACAAAAATGGCAGCTAAATTAAAATTTCTCAAATAATACATGCAGCAACAAATGTAAAACTGAGTTTGGGAGAGCTACTTTGATAGAATGTGTGTTTTATTTATTTATTTGACATTCATTATGCACAGAGCTAATGCAATTTGGGCTGCAAATCAAAACCTACTGCGCAGGCCAAATTCAATTCGAGCAATGCATTTATCCGACATGGAATATCATATTTAGGCAAATTGGCATTGGCATTGGCGTAAATATGTAAAGCGATTATCTGCGCTGCTAGGGGAAACATACATACATACATACATACATATATATACATACACACATACATACATACATACATATATACATATGTACATACTCCCAAACCACTTCGGAATACAAATACAAAGGCAAGCGCGGCTGTCGCTTTTAAATTAATTTCATTTGTTAAAAAATTGGAAAATTCGCCAAATGATGTAAACTGCGAGCGAACTTCTGTGCATAATTGACTTTTTCTGTCGCATTAAATTGATTTAGCATCTCAATTGTTCTCCAGTCAGCCAACTGGGCTGAGTAAATATTTGGATCTGGGCTTATGCGGGTCAATGCCAATCCCACTTGCTGCGCCCGCTCACCTGGGAGAGCTGACAACTGTGTAAATATGCCCAGCTCTCCGTTGGCTATAAAAGCCTCTGACCATTGACATTTGCAGCATTGCGCACTTCGAAGCTTGCTGGAAATATCTCTTCAAATTTACACTGCTCAACATGAATTCGTCGGTGCTGATATTCTATGTGATGGTTCTGTCGTTTCTGCTGCTGCTCAACTCGCCGATCTCTGAGTCCACGATCGTTTTCTTCGCCTGTTTCTACAATTTGAGCATATGTCCTTTCCGCACAACGACTATGACACCGACGTCAACCTAATCAAATACAAAATATCAAATGAATAATTAACATTCAAAGTAATTAAAACTCCATGTTCATTTAAGCAAAATAAAGAGACCATTCTATTGAAAATTAAATTAATCAATCTATGAAAAGTTAAGAAAGAGAGCGATAGAGAAAGAGAGAGAGAGAGAGAGAGAGAGAGAGAGAGAGAGAGAGAGAGAGAGAGAGAGAGAGAGAGAGACAGAGAGAGATATTTCGATATTTAGTCCCATAATATTGAAAAATGACAAGTAAACAATTAAGAAGGCTCTAGTCCAGACTGGACTACAAAATACCCTGAACCCTGAAAAAAAAAAAAAACTAATACTCTTCTTATTTACCAACGTTTGAGCGCGAGCTCTGCTAATAGATAATAGAGTAGATTACGAGTATCTAAATGTATCTATGTACCAAATTGCAAGTGTCTAGTATTTGAAATGCGTTTTTTTTTTTTTTTTTTTTTTTTTTAATTAAGAGCGAAGGGGCATCTAAAAATTACAAAATCTGCGTATCCATAATATCTATCTAAATATACAAATGTGAAGTCTTTAGCTAAAACGGTGTGGAAGTTATGCTCAAAAAACGTAAACAAATAAATGAATTTTCTTTTTTTTTTACAAAAAATTTGGAAATGGTATGAGTTATCGAAAAAAAAAACAAAACAAACTTGTACTGCGTAACTAACATACGAGTGTTCACGTGAAATTACAACTATCTAGCTTTTGTAGTTTCCGAAATCTCGACGTTCATACGGATATTTGAAACGCGTCTTTTCAAATTGAGGGCATAACTTCTACACCGTTTTAACTAGAGATTTCAACTTTATATATTTAGTTAGATATAATGGATACGCAGATTTTGTAGTTTTCTGATTTTGGATGCCACGCCCCCTTCGCCGCCAATTTAAAAAAAAAAAACGCATTTCAAATACTAGAGACTTGCAATTTGGCACATAGATATATTTAGATACTCTTAATCTATTCTGAACATTTCATGAAGATCGTCCATCTAGAAATGGAGTTATAAGCTTCCAAAGTTCAGCACAATCCACCCCCAAGCCACGGCAGCAAATGCGCGGTTAGCAGAGCGCGCGCTCATAAGTGCGTAAAGAAGAAGAGTATCACTTTTTTGCAGGGTTCAGGGTATCTCGTAGTCGATCCGTCTCGAATTCCCTTTTTCAATGGGTTCAGGGTATACAAATTTAACGCTGAGCTTTTTGAACGGTCAAATCAAATTTTTTGTTGTTGTTTTACACACACACACACACACACACACACACACACACACACACACATACATGTATTGAAAGAGGTTGAATAAATGGCCTGCAGCTCCTTGATTCATTTGGCGAATTGCTGGAAACTCGAGAAAAAAGTTGCAATTTGCGGCTGCTGCTGACGAAATGTTAATTTATGTATTCCGATTGAAAATTGCGTTATTTGCATAGATCTACATGTATGTTGCCTGAAGGAAAATGTGATTTTGCTGATTGGGGGCTCGTCTCGTCTCAGCATCACTTCTTAGGCTTCTACCGTCTTTTGGGACTCCGAATGCGCCCGCGGCATGTGGGAAATATATTCAAATGCAGCAAAATTAAGCAATATTTTTTGTTCAAAATGAAACCAAAACGAATGTCAATTTACTAAAGGCTACGCGTATTAAAGCGCCCAATGAACCGAGTCTCAAGTGCAACTGAAAATTGGGCATACATAAAAGAGTTTTAGAGGAGCGTTATTTGGACAGACGAAACTTACTTTGAATATATGTACATATGTAATTCGTCAAGACAAATGATTCTTGTAAGATGGCCACTGGCACAACGGCAACAAAACAATGGAATCGTTCGCAAAACAGTAAGTCATGGCGGAGTTCTGTTATGTTCTGGGGATGCACATAATGGGTTGGCTGACTTGGTTTTGATTGATGGCTCGATGAACCAAGGACTATTTTTGACAGTGCTGAATGATAACGCTTTTATCGGTAAGTCATTCATTCTGCAATAGGTAAATGCATGTCACAATAGTCTAATGATATTGAAATTTTTAAAGAAAATTAGTGTCAATACTCTCCACTGGCCACCACAAAGTTCAGAATTGAATATAATTGAAAACGCTCATTACGATAATGATATAAATAAATTTCATGGAAACTGAAAACGTTATCAAATTATTCGAAAGAAACTCGATATGGATGTACTATTAATACCATGAACCCATTGCAAATGGGAATTCGGGGTATAATGATTTTGTGAAAATATATGTAACACGCAGATGAAGATGTCGCAGACCCCATAAAGTATATATATTCTTGATTAGCAAAAAATAGGTTGATATAGTCGTGTCCGCGTGTCCGTGCGTCTGCCCGTCAAAATTTTACATGAATACTCGTATGTTAGTTACTCAGTACGAGTATATTTAAATAGATAGTAGTAGAAATTGGACGACCCAGATGGAATTTCGATAAGAAATTATGTTTGGAATAATTAGCGGGGAAAGAAGACCCTTTTGAGCTTGAGCTTCCAATTTGATCAAAGATGTAACACTCAAAATGACAATAAATTCTATCAAATCAAACAACATTCATAATACCCAGTAGATTCTATGAATTCTTTTACGCTTTCTCAGTGATTTATAATCATTACAAGTAACCGATCAAAAAATACTTTTAGTACTTACATATATTTACTATTCATCTTAGATATTGAACTGTATAGAGTAGTCTATTAAACATAGTGTTTAAAACATTTGTAATGAGAACAGGCATCCAAAGGGTCGCTATGGAACTTCTTGTGAGGCTATTAAATTTCGAGAAAAGCAAACTTTTTCTCATTTTTCTCATTCAGCGCGCGGGGGCTGCAGTCACCAGACTTGAGTCAAGTTCTGATAAGCTGGGCAAGGCTTTAAGTTGAGTAATGAGTAATGCTATGCGACAATGCCGTGTCCAAACAATACCAACAGTGAGATACAACCCATAAAGAGCCCATCGCTCATTAGGAAAGGCTCGCTTTCGCTTTCGGTTTTGGTTTCGTGTTCGGGTTCAGGGCTTGGGCTTGTTAGAAATTACATAAGCATGGCACGTAGCCGTTCGAAAAGCACGAGCTTTCCCGTTGAGTTGGCTTTGATGCGCTTTGCACTTAATTAGGGCAAATAACTAATGATAAAAACTTTGCACTCGATTTTCTATCAACCCACCGAACACTCATTGAAGCAGAAGAGCTTCCATTTGACCAGAGGTGACTCCACTTGGATTTCCAAGCCACAACAAAGCTATGGAGCTACGAGCAGAAGCCACTTGTTGTCGCTTCACTCACAATTAAGAGGCTCCAATAAATTTCCTCAAGGATGTCTATTTATAGCCTCACACGCAGCCATTACGTATATTTAATTATTTGTGAGCTGGCATTAAGAACGAAGCTAGCTTAGCTTTGCTTATTATACCCTGAACCCATTGAAAATGAGAATTCAGGGCATAATGGTTTTGTGGAAATGTATGTAACAGGCAGAAGGAGACGTCGCAGACGCCCTGTCCATCCGTCCGTCCGTCCATCCGTATGAACGCCGAGATTTGGTAAACTACAAAAGCTAGAGAGCTGAAACTTCACGTGAACACTCGTATGTTAGTTACGCAGTACGAGATTATTATTATTATTTTTTTTCGATAACTCATTTTTATTATGGATAAAAACTAAACTTTTTTTTACGTTTTTTAAACGTAACTTCTCCGTTTGAGCTAGAGACTTCAAATTTGTATATTTGGGTAGATATTATGGATACGAAGATTCTGTGATTTTCAGATTTTAGATACCACGTCCCCTTCGTCACTAATTTGAAATAAACGCATTTCAAATACTAGAGACTTTCAATTTGGCAAATAGACGCATACGTGCATAAAGAAGAAGAGTATTATTATTATTATTATTCTTATTATTATTATTTATTTTTTTGCATTGTTCAGGGTATCTCGTAGTCGAACAGTCTCGACTAGGGCCTTCTTACTTGTTATAATCTCATTTACTACAAAATACTCATTCAAAGCAAAAAATTAGTTGTATCTTGTTTGGCAAACAAGCCAGATCCATTAAATAAAGTTATTTTTCCATTTTACCAGGCATCGAAAATAAATGCATACCGATATATAGTGGCAAGTATAGCAGGCTTTATATAAACTTTCCAAGTATCTAACACGTTTTTTGGTTAAACAAAAAATTATTCAAATAGGCACACTTAGTATTTTACCGTTCTTTTCAACAATTTGACCGATTGCTAAGCCTTGAATGCGGAGAAATCGTTCGAAAGGTACAAGTGAATCCCAAACTGTAATCGAGACAGATACCGAATACCGTATAAAGTATGCGACTAAAACAGGCGATATGGAATTTGTGGGCGGCATAATGGAAAAAATCGAATTGTAATATTTTAAAGGAAACCCAATAGGTGTCAAAAAGCTAAAACTACCAAGCTCTTTACATTTCAATATGAAAACGACCCCAGGCATCCTGCCATATGGGCTTGGATTTGGATAGGTGTATCACAAAACGGGCTATAACACTAAAAAGCAGACTTAAAGCAAGCTCTAATTGAACAATGCACTAATGGCTACTTTCCTTCAATTTATTCTTGACAAAAGCTAAAGTTAGATTTTCGCCTGACGGTTTCAATTGCCGAAATAACGCTATTGTAAGCTGAAGGCAAAGTCTGAAGCAAATACGCAATTCTTTCCATTTCGTCCATTTTTGCACCAGCCTCTACTAACTCACTCGCTATTTCAACAGTGATGAAGAGTTGCAACATTTGCATTCACACAAAAGTTTGAGTGAAAACGTATTCGCACAGCTAATTGAGTTGCCAGTCTTCTACGCTCATAAGGGGTATCTAAGATCTCAATAACTTCACGTGCCGGAAGGCTGCCTGTTGCGAAACTCAGAAATGAGTCACTCAAGTTTTGAATTATTGTGTTCTTCGCACAAAGTTCAGCTTTTTACCAAGCGTCGTCTATTTCGTCCGGCGTCAGTTTTTAACCACGTGGAGCACACCTAACTCGGCGAGCAAAGCCCTAATTCAAAATTTCCAGAATACTTTTGGCCTTCGAATGGCTCAATATTGGTCTTCATGCTCTGCATTCTGCAACACTTCAAATATGCACACAATCAGGCAGCAAGAAATGCACTGGAACACAGACTGGACTGGGCCTATAACCTGTTGAAATATTATGTAGGTTAATATGATTTTATATTAAGTTTATATTATTCTTACATTGAGGATTCAAAAAAGAGGTACAGTGTTATTAAATGTTAGTTCTGTTTGCTCGACACGTGACCAACGCAATTAAGCTACATTTCATAACTCGGACTTTATGCATTCAATAATTTGAGCCTTTCGACCTTTCCAAATTTTTCATTTAGTTTTATTCTTCATTTATTTTCACTCAAAATGAATCTCAGTCCATTTTGTATATGTGCCGCTCAATCACTCAACCGACTTCAGCTCGAATGCTTTCTATTTGACGTACAATAGACATACTATATTATATTATAGTCGACCCTACTAAAACAGTGCAGAGACGTCCTTATAGACTAAGCCCAGAAGAAAAAGAAACAGTTAGAGCAAAACTAAACGAGTTAATGAAATGCAATATCATTCGTCCTAGCTGTTCTCCTTATGCTAGTCCAATTTTACTTGTGAGAAAGAAAAACGGCTCAGACCGCCTTTGTCTTGATTATAGAGAACTAAACTCAAATACAATTGCAGACAAATATCCGTTGCCGCTTATCAGTGACCAGATTGATAGACTACGCGGAGCGAATTATTTTACATGTTTAGACATGGCAAGTGGCTTTCACCAGATTCCAATTCACCCTGATTCTGTAGAATACACAGCATTTGTAACCCATGATGGTCAATACGAGTATTTAACAATGCCTTTTGGGCTCAAGAATGCACCATCTGTTTTCCAGATGGCAGTTATAAAAGCCCAGGCGATCTTGCGCATTCATATGTAATTGTCTATATGGACGATATCATGATAGTATCTCCAACAATAGACGTAGGCCTTCAAAGACTAAAAATCGTTTTAGATGTACTCATAGAGGCTGACTTCTACTTCAATGTTACTAAATGTAGTTTTTAAAAAGAAAACTTGAGTACCTAGAATACGAGGTTAGTGCTGGAGAAGTTCGCCCAAA
Organism: Drosophila borborema; assembly: GCA_030914335.1. Taxonomy (NCBI): domain Eukaryota; kingdom Metazoa; phylum Arthropoda; class Insecta; order Diptera; family Drosophilidae; genus Drosophila; species Drosophila borborema. The sequence goes on from JAUESP010000303.1 coordinate 1,099,826, forward strand.
TCCACGTAAAATTATTGCATTGAGCGCATTACCTCCTCCACAAACTGTCACTCAGCTGAGACAGTTTATTGGTCTTGCGTCATATTTTCGAAAATTCGTTCATAGTTTTTCACAACTTATGAAGCCGTTATACTCCCTTAGCTCTGGAAATGGTAACATTACCTGGAGTTTAGAACTAGAAGAAATTAGAAAACGAGTTGTGAATATCCTTACAAGTGAGTCAGTTTTAGTAATCTTCGATCCTCAACATCCAATAGAGCTACATACTGATGCAAGTTCCTTGAGTTATGGAGCTATACTTTTACACCGGATTAATAATCGACTCCACGTCGTGGAATATTTTAGTAAAACAACTTCCTCTGCCGAGTCCAGATACCATTCTTATGAACTTGAAACCTTGGCAGTTGTCGAATCCGTAAAACATTTTCGCCATTATCTCCTTGGATGTGAGTTTGTAATCTATACAGACTGCAACTCACTGAAGGCTTCGCGTACTAAAATGGACCTAACTCCTACAACATCAACATCAAGTACAGAGAGGGCAAACGCATGGCTCATGTAGATTTCTTGTCAAGAAATCCAATTACTTTAGAATCCAAATTGAAATTATGTAAAATCCCCGAAAAACGGATTAATTTGGCCGAAGTATCTAACGATTGGCTCTTAGCTGAACAACGGCTCGACACAGAGATAGCTGAAATTGTTGCCAAGCTGAATTCAAAAGGCTGGTAGAACACAATGTTTGCCAGTTGTATCACGCGCATTTAAGTGGTCCGTTATTAACCAAGTTCATGAATCAATAATGCATCTAGGTTGGCAAAAAACTCTCGATAAGGTTTACGAATACTATTAGTTCGATAAAATGAATAAGTACGTTCGAAAATTTGTGAACAATTGCATAACTTGCAGAACTACAAAACAATCTTCTGGGAAAATCCAAGCTGAACTTCATCCCATCCCAAAAACTAGCATACTCTGGCATACTGCTCATATCGATATCACTGGTAAACTGAGCGGAAAAAGCGACCTGAGAGAATATGTTATAGTTCAGATCGATGCTTTCACAAAATTTGTTTATTTGTTTCACATTTTCAAAATAGATGCTGAAAGCTGCATAAAAGCTATGAAATCCTCCATTGTTTTATTTGGAGTCCCAAATCGTATAATAACCGACAGCAACTTCTGCCGCCAGGCTCGGATCTAGGAGCTTTCAGACGGCACCTGAACGCTTCGCTACATCCGGAAACGGAACTTAACACACCTGAAGATGTAGACTATGCAGCAATCAGGTTGCAAGAAAAAATAATCGAAGCTGCACTCCTAGCTATCCCGCCTCGCCGTCGCAGACAAGAACGCGCTCAGCACAACATCACACTTCCGGCAGAGACACAAAATCTCCTCGCGTACAAAAGATGGGCAAGACGACGTTGGATAGTCTCAAGAACGTCAACAGATAAGGCGAGATACAATGAAGCTACCAGGCAACTCAAAGCTGCTCTATAGAGTCACAGACAATAAGCTGCAATAAAGAAGATTAAAAAAATAAATAAAAATAAAAATAAAAATAAAAGAATATCTAGTTCGGAATTAGTCTAAAATATTGCATACTTTTTGGCGGATTTAATAAGATAATTTAAACATAAATCAAATTGCTTTTGAAAATTCAAATGCAAGTTCAAATTAAGTGTGTGAACTAAACTCAGATCAGACGTTTTAAAATGTACTATGAAAAAGAAGTGTTGCGGAGTTTCAAACTCATTCATATTGTGGAATGTGAGGCACGTGGTCATTCAACAGTTTTAGTGACAATAAAAGCCCGCAAGTGAATCCATTTCGAAGAACAAGCAATTGTCTCAGAAGAAGGTGTAAAAAATCCAATTTATATTTATTTGCTCACGGCTACTTGTGGGTACTCGTCCGAGAGTTCCCTGCAGCAGCCTGAGGTTCACAAAGTTGCCTTTACAAGCGGCTGTCAAAGTTTTTTGTAGACTTTAAAAAGTTTGCTATCTTTGCGAAATGGGAATAGGTATGGAGAGTCGAAACCCACCTGGGTAAACAACTCGTTCGAGTTGCTGACAGTTAGCCCCCACCTAAGACTACGTTACGTATACGCACATTTGCACAGCGCAAATTGCAAATAGACGCCAAATTAATTAAATATCACTCATACGTCAGGTATTGCGTAGGCTGAGCGGTCGCAGCTGATAGTCATGGCCACGATTTGCATGTACAGGAAATTCGTTTGAGTCTACCCCTTATACTGCAGCTATCCTATTGTCCAGCTCCTACTCTGTGGCACGTGCAACACGTGGGCGCTGTTTGGCGTAATGTTCTTGTGTCATGCCGCGTGGGCAAGACCAGCAGCCAGAAATAGAAATTAAATTATACGTCATTCCAGCAGACTTCAATCAAAATTCATTTAATGCACATTTATAACCATGAATAGCAGAAATAGCCGTGCTTTGGGCCCAAGCGAAGCAGAATGGAACAAACTCTGTGTTCTTGCGTCATAAGCTCAAAGCGGATCTTACACTTTGCCCGTTCAGAAAAATTAAGTACTAGAATAAATTGTGGACCTAAACTTAAGGCATAGCAAGGCATAGGCTAATTCTAGCACCCCTAGATCAAGTTTGTTGAAAATAATTAGTAGCACACATTTGTACATTCTGGGTATAGCCCAACCCAGCCACAAGCCACGGCAGCAACTGCGTAGTTAGCAGAGCGCGCTCTTATACATGCGTAAGGAAGAGGAGTATATTTTCGTGGTTCAGGGTATCTCGCAGTCGAGCAGTCTCGACTAGACCCCTTTTACTTGATGTTTATGGGGAATTCCAACAAAGGTTATTTGTATACAAGGTTAATGGGTACACTGTTAAGGGATACCTTTGGAATATACTGTTAAAGGTCTGTTAAGGTATACTGTCGACGCCGTTCGCTGTTAAGCTTCCCGATGATGTTGTTTAATATATATGAATATGTGTAATGCAAGATTTTATGTTTATTTTTCAACAAAAATACAATAGTAAGTACAATAATCAGCCACGACACCTTCGGCCTGTTGTTGTATTCCCATTGTTAATGTACGCGAATCATTAATTTTTATATATTTTATCCACATTCACGAGTTACTGGATTATACGTCGATTTAGAATTCAGACATGTCGGTGTCGTAGTGCGGTATGGACACAACGGAGATCCTGTCAGGCAAGCAAAGAGAAGGAACGTCCCCTCGGCTGCCGGTGCAGTAAAGACCACTAACATGGCCACCAGTGTCAAGTAGATAAGAAATTTGGGAGGCATCGTAGTATGTACTCGCAATCTCCTGCTGCTTTGAAGTGACTTTTCATTCAGCGGACTACCCTATTTATGTTATTTGGCTTAACGTTGAAGATAACTTGAGGTAATGTAATTATTTACCGTGTTTTGCACAATGTTTACACAAATGGAATTATGCATTTGCGCATTGTATACAATAAATACCGCAATATTTGCTGTGTAATACGTAAATATTTATGGCTTAATTCATTTCCCACGTACATTAAAATATCACTTATTAGACACTTATTTAAGTTATTTATATATTGTTAAATCGATATTTTATTTGTGTCTAAATATGGAAAATAGTCTATGTGGTATGTCTGTTTTCAGTCCTTGGAGCATGAACAAGGACTCACCTACAACCTATATAATCTTGATTTAATAACTCGCTCTCTTTCCTTCTCTCTCGTGGATATGTGTACTCGACTATTTGTTTCTTTATTTTCAATCCAGATAGAATCAAGTTCAAATAAAGCTCGTAATCATTATGATACTCTAGATATAAATTTCATCAAAGATACGAGCTAGCAAGTATGCAAACTTATCACATTTCCTAATTGTTGATACATAGTCGAAAATTCATTTACTTTTTTAGAGTTTTGAGCACCGTTTGAGTTAGACACTTTTAATATATATATGTATGTATATTATGCATACGCAGATTCGTCCCCGATTAAAAAAAAAAACTCATTTCAAATACTAGAGACTTACAATTTGGTTAATAGACACATTTAATCATCCCCAAGCCACGGCAGCAACTGTGGGTTAGCAGAACACGTGCAAATTCGTTCGTAAAGAAGAAGAGTATTAGTTTTTTGAAGAGTTCAGGGTATCTCTTAGTCGAGCAGTCTCGACTAGAGCATTCTTACTTGTTTAATTATGTAATTATTTACTTCTAAATAAATCATACATATATATTTTCCTTAATGTCCCCGTACTCTCATTCGGGAATCTTTCTTCCCTTTTTTTATACCCTGAACTCATTGAAAATGGGAATTCAGAGTACAATGGTTTTGCTAAAAGTAGGCAGAAGAAGGCATGGCAGACCCCTCGAAGTATATATATTGTTGATGAGGGGGAAAAACTGAGTCGGCTTAGCCCTGTCCGTCTATCCGTACGTATGTATGAACGCGTCGATCTTAGAAACTATAAAAGCTAGAGACTTAATTAATTTTTGTTAGGTTCGTGTATTGCACGCGGTATACGAGTTTCTTTGAAAATCGATAACTTTTTCCGTGTCAGAGTTATCGATTTGAAACATTTATCGGGAATCAGCTATAAAATTATATCTCGTTCATGTTTAGAGTTAGAGTCTCCATGTCTTCTGCACATATATGTATATTTTTTTATTACAATTTCGATTTTTGTTAGATATTTTGTTACATTTTGGATACCGGACCCAAATTCGCACCCATCTCTCCACATTTTGAAAAAACGTAATTAAGTACTAGAGACTTGCAATTTGGCAAATAGACAGATTTCAGTGCTATTATAAAATTTGGAAAGTTTCATGAAGATCGTCCTAATGGAAATGGAGTTATAAGCGTCGAAACTGTAGTCAAGCCCACCCCCAAGCCACGGCAGCAACTGCGTAGTTAGCAGAGCGCGCTCTTATACGTGCGTAAAGAAGATACATCTTACTTGATGTTTATGGGGTATTCCCACAAAGGTTATTTGTATACAGTGTTAATGGATACACTGTTAAGGGATACTGTTGCAATATACTGTTAAAGGCCTGTTGAGGTATACTGTTGACGCCGTCCGCTGTTAAGCTTCCCCGATGATGTTTTAATAAATATGAATTTTTTTTGTTTAATTTTCAACAAAAATACAATAGTAAGTACAATAATCAGCCACGACTCTTTCTGTCTGTTGTTGTATTCCCATTTTTAATGGACTCAAATCATTACTTTTTTTAAGCTGCACATTCACGAGTTACTGGATTATATGTCTGACCAGTAGTTGGGCAACTCGGTGTCGTAGTGCGGTATGGACACAACGGAGATCCTGTCAGGCAAGCAAAGAGAAGGAACGTCCCCTCGGCTGCCGGTGCAGTAAAGACCACTAACATGGCCACCAGTGTCAAGTAGATAAGAAATTTGGGAGGCATCGTAGTATGTACTCGCAATCTCCTGCTGCTTTGAAGTGACTTTTCATTCAGCGGACTACCCTATTTATGTTATTTGGCTTAACGTTGAAGATAACTTGAGGTAATGTAATTATTTACCGTGTTTTGCACAATGTTTACACAAATGGAATTATGCATTTGCGCATTGTATACAATGAATACCGCAATATTTGCTGTGTAATACGTAAATATTTATGGTCTAATTCATTTCCCACGTACATTAAAATATCACTTATTAGACACTTATTTAAGTTATTTATATATTGTTAATTCGATATTTTATTTTTGTCTAAATATGGAAAATAGTCTATGTGGTATGTCTGTTTTCAGTCCTTGGAGCATGAACAAGGACTCCCCTACAACCTATATAATCTTGATTTAATAACTCGCACTCTTTCCTTCTCTCTCGTGGATAAGTGTATGTGTAGGTGATATTTTTGATCCAGATAGAATCAAGTTCTTTTTGCCCTAAGGGGTCTTAACTGGGACAGTAATTTACGATTACCGTCTTACCATAGTAGGCTTCAGCTCATTGATCTTCCATCGTTAGTGAATCGCAGAACAATTTTAGGAATGATTTTTTTCACAAAGTAATTAACGGTAATATTGATTCGTCCTGTTTGTTAATGCGTCTTGATTTCTCGGTTCCGTCCCTAACAACTAGACATTATCGTCCGCTTCATTTACCTATATGCACTACGGATTATTCTTTGCATAGTGCGTTTCATGTTCTTTGTGTTAATTTTAATAAATATTATCACGTATTTTCCTTAGAGCTCTCTCTTCCTAAAATTAGATCGTTGCTTTTTGCACACCTTAGGGAGATCAACAGCAATGCACAGGCATAAGCTACATTATGTTGCTATTGTTGCTTGCAGTGATTTCTCCATCCTATTAAATATTCTATATTATAGCTCTTCTTTTAATCTATCTTTCAATATTGTTAATATCTTCCTTGTTTCTTTACCTATTTTTATTTAAATTATTTTTATTTTAATTTATTATTATTTTTTTTTTATTTTTTATTTTAAGAAGTATTAAATTGTAATTATATAAATTATATTTAATCTCGTATAATCGATATTTAATATTTTCATTTAACACTTTCTTTGCATAGTTTCAATAGTTATCACTGACCATATTTGGCTGTGAATTGGGGCATAGCTGGCCGGACTGGCAAATAAAACACCCCCATCGGGTTGGTGATACTATTGTAATAATTGTATTTTTTGTAGGCTATTTTGACTCTCGATATGTCAATATTTTTAAAATAAATAAAAATAAATAAAATAAATAAATAACAAAAATAAAGCTCGTAAACATTAGGATCCTGTAGATATAAATTTCATTAAAGATACGAGCTAATGAGTATGCAATATGTGCAGACAACATCCTGAACGAAATAGAGATTTTTGTCGGATATGTTCTGTTATTCAATGAAATATATTTTATAATATTCTAAATTTATTTATTTTGTTTCATTGCGCTTGGAAGAAGAAATTATAAATTTCTCCTTTCTTCTTCAAAGTTCACATAATTGTATGAAGATAATTTTTAAAAATTCCTTAAGCCCACGTAGAGATGGCTGTCATATTTATATATACAGTAGACTCTAGGTCAACGAACCCAATTTGTTTCAGCATCTTGATCTTGATCTTAAAAAATGGTGCACCTAAATAGTGCCAAAAAGGCTAAAATGGTCAATGGACAGTACAGAAATTTTGTATACAATAAATGTTTTAAAACTTTTTGTTGGTCGTTGTGCGAAACGTGGTTCGTTAAGCGAAACTTATTTTCCCAAAAAATCTGTTTGTTATGCGAAATGTTCGTTATCCGAAGCTCTCGTTTATCGAGGTTCCACTGTACATATTTCCTAATTGTTTTATTTGTCTTTTATTTGCACTAGAGAAATCGATAAAGTGTAGAAATTTTTTATGATGAGTCGAACATTTAATATATATTAATTATAGGTTGGAAAATTTCATTGAACCTTTTTATAAAATTATGTGGTATGTAGAAATGCATACTGAAGGAAAATTACATAAGGAATTAAATGATGCGGAAATTCTAGATTAAATATTGATAATGTCGCGACTTCTGATTGCACAATTAGCTCGTGTTGCTTATTTGATTCTATACAAAGTAATGATTACTCGTGTCCACAGTGTAAACAAAACGAATGTTAGTCTACTTTAGCGTTATTAATCAAATAAACTAATGAATTGCATTCTCGCTAAACCCTATAAATAGTTACGCGAATTCCAATGAATACTCACTTCAATCGTCTGAGCAGATCTGGAATATCTACAACGATGTCTCCCAAGTTTCTCCTTTACTTGACAGCCGTCGCGGCTTTAATGGTATTCAGTGCACCCGCAACAGAGGCTACGCTATTCCTGACCATGTGCCTCTTGGGATCGCCTCTGTGTCCATTCTTTACCACGACTCCACTGTGCCAAACAGGTAAAGTTTGGAACCCAACCTACAAGCTTTGTGTTTGAATCTGGTTGTGGATCATATACTTTTGGTCATGCTTACCCAATCGTATTCGACTTGAAGTCTCAATAAATAAATAACATTTTATGGCATCAATATTTTCTTGACAGTCTGATATATATATGGCAATGCAATGAGCAAGTCCTGCTTGTATGAAATTTTTTCACAGTCCTTAAAGGGCGCGAGGTATTCAAAAATCAATATGTTCGAATTTGCCGCAACGTATATACCCGAATGTATTCCAGTTAATAGTATGTTAATACTATCACATCGATATTTTTGGTCAGGTGGACAGCTCACAAAGATTTATTCAATTTATATGCTCACACATTCTATCTACACCGAAACAATAACAAATGTATTCAGTGTGGACTACCCAACAAATTTACCTATTGAGAGACGTAACATTTAGTTTTCTGTTGTTCATCCTCTTTATTGCGAGGATATTCATTAATTAATTATACCCTGAACCCATTGAAAATGGGAATTCAGGGTATAATGGTTTTGTGAAAATGTATGTAACAGGCAGAAGGAGACGTCGCAGACCCCATAAAGTATATATATTCTTGATCAGCATAAAAAAATAAGTTGATCTAGCCCTGTCCGTCTGTCCGTCCGTCCGTCCGTCTGTCCGTCCGTCCGTCTGTCCGTCTGTATGAACGTCGAGATTTCGGAAACTACAAAAGCTAGAGAGCTGAAATTTTGCATGAATACTCGTATGTTAGTTACGCAGTACGAGTTTGATTTGTTTTTTCGATAACCAATCCCATTTCCAAATTATCGATAAAAAATCGAAAATTCGTGTCAATTTTTTACGTTTTTTGAGCATAACTTCTATATCGTTTGAGCTAGAGACTTCAAATTGATATATTTAGATAGATATTATGAATACGCAGATTTTGTAGTTTTCAGATTTTGGATGCCACGCCCCCTTCGCCCACAATTTGGAAAAAACGCATTTCAAATACTAGAGACTTGCAATTTGGCACATGAATAGATATTTATACCCTTAATCTACTCTGAAAATTTTATGAAGATCGTTTATCTAGAAATGGAGTTAAAGGCGTCCAAAGTTCAGCCCAACCCACCCCCAAGCCACGGCAGCAACTGCGCAGTTTGCAGAGCGCGCGCTTATAAGTGCGTAAAGAAGAAGAGTATCACTTTTTTGCAGGGTTCAGGGTATCTCGTAGTCGAGCCGTCTCGACTAGAGCCTTCTTACTTGTTTTAATTTAAGAATTTGTGGGGAGATGTGGCACACGACTAAGTACTTTTTCCATAGAAGCTGAGCTAATCTAACATTCCGGCACTTGGTAACTCGTTCCTTGTGAGCCCCACATGCAGTGCTTTGATGACAGAAACCTAGCACATTGTTGTGGCTACACAAATGCACTGAAACGAAAACCCCAAAATGAAAAGCCGAAAAGCAGCTTTCATACGGGAGAACGATGGAACGACGCCTAAACATACAGTTGAGCAGCGAAAAATTTGCACAATTATTAAAGCAGCTGCGAAAGTTGCCGTCCGTTGCGAGACTATGAATGAAAGTGCGAGCGATTCACGAAATAGCAACAGTTGGCCAATAATGAATACGATCCACAACTGTTACACTGACGTCCGCGCACATTAGGCACGCCTGAGCATTCGGCTGAGCAGTTAGCAGTGACTGCGTGCCGAGCACAGTTACACGTGGTGGCTTCCATTTGCCGTTGCTTTCATGTGGACGGCAATCTTAGCGCGCTTTTGGCGAGACTGCTTCGTGTGGACACCATTTAAGGGCTCGCACTCGGGCGCCGGCATTTCGATTTAGTCCTGCAGACGGATTCGCTCCAAACGGTCGTTGGTCGCTAGCCAAACGTCAAGCACCGCTAGAAAAAGAGCATATATTTTGAACAATGATTATTGGAAATACAAAAACATAAATAATACGAATTTGAAAAATTTCACGAGTGTGCCAAAAAAAAAAAAAACATATTTATTCTACTTTCGATCTGTGCCAAGTTCCGTTTACGTCTGCTCCGTCAGATAAGTGTTTGAGAAAGAAGAGAAATATCTGAGAAATAAGAAGAGAAGACTTCTGAATTCCATTGGTGTTGTGTTTATTTTCGCATCATTTGCGGACAGCTGCGCGGGAAATTTGTTGTAAGTTGCAAAATGTTTTTTCTTTTTTTTCTCATTCAAAAATTGCCAGCGGTCGGATGCACATAAATCAACAGTTGCCGTCAATGGCGACGACTTCATCGAAATGCTTTTGCAAATATTTGCGTATTTGCTTAGCCTGGCTCAAATCGTCTCAGCCTCAGCTGCCGGCTACGCTTTATACATAGTTGAGCGCTTGTCGAGCAACAGTTTTAACTATCAAAACTTTTGTTCGTCATTTTTTTTTTTTGCATTATGTCCAAAGTTTGTTCATTCAGCACAAAAACTTGACTCAAGCAATGTGTGAAAATTTAGTTAAAAACATCTTTGGATATGCTCGACATGTGTTAAATATGTTTTTGCTCTTAGCTGAAGTGTCGAAAGAAGAAAGAAAAGTTCGTTTTTAGTGTATTACCATAAGTCGGAACTGGCTTTATTCCATCTTCAAAGTTGAAGCTGAGAGTTTTTCTATAACCAAAATTGTTATACTGAAAGTTGAAGGACCTAAAAACAATTTATTATACCCTGAATCCAATGAAAATGAGAATTCAGGGTATAATGGTTTTGTGACAATATATGTAACAGCCAGAAGGAGATGTTCCAGACTCCATGAAGCATATATGTTCTTGAACAGCACAAAAAAAAAAGAAGTTGTCCGTCCATCCGTCCGTACGAACGCACAGTGGGGCCTCTGCCAGCGTCGCGTCCCAAAAATCAGAAAAGTGATGAAAAGCGATTTTCAAAAAGTTGATCTCATATGATTGGAAATTGTCCAAAGGGACAGTATCTAAAAGATTTTTGAAATTCGACCAATCTTATGGCCCTTCAAAGTTTAGTAAACTGGCAAAGTTTTCCAAAACAGCACATTTTTGTGAAAAATACTCAACTTGTGAATCGAGTTGCAAGACAAATAGAGCACCAATTGTTGACATGTTGGTTGCGATTTAAAGATTAACTTATTTCTAATAATATAAAAAAAGATTATGTTAAATTTAAGTTAAATTTAGTGAACCTCTTCATTTTACACTATTTTTCATTTTTGATGGACTGCATCTTCTGAGTCCCGCCGAGTCCCAGGCAGCGACTTATACACACGTGTTAAGGAAGATGTCCTCTTTCATATTAATAAAACTTTGCTTGCCCCTACCCGCCCCTCCAGGTTTCTAAGCCAAAAAACTACAAAAAAAAAAAAACAGGCAAAAAAACGCACGAAATGCGCAAAAAAGGGTGTTGTTGCGCGTCGCTGCATGGTGTAGGTAGAAATGCCGACGGCAAAACGGTTTGGGATAGGTTTGGGTTTTTTGTAAATTGGTCATTGCAATTTGCATTATTTATTTGTTTTGTCTACCTAATGCTGCATTTTGTAAGCAAATAGTTTTTGAATGGAAGAAAACAGATACCTAATTAATAAATAATTATTGTGCAGAAACTTTAGGCTTATTAGATATTGCCCCGCCTTCTACAGATAAAAACTTTGAGGAAAAAAAAAAAAAATAAATAAAAAAAAAAATTTAAAAAATTTAAAAAATTTTTAAAAAATATTTATTTAAAAATACTCTAAAAATAATACTAAGAATTTATTGAAACAAAAACAATTTTTATTTTTCATTGAAAAAACCAGTCTTTTTTGACGAAGTTCACATTTCTCGAGTTTGGCCTAAAACTGTGAAGCACCCTGGAACGTGGAGATTTCGGAATCTACGAAAGCTCTAGAGCTGCAATTTCACTTGAATACTTGTATGTTAGTTTCGTAGGACTATTTCGAAACTATCGATAAAAATCGAAAATTCGTTTACTTTTTTTTAAAAGTTTTTTGAGCATATTTCTACAGCGTTTGAGCTAGAAACTTCGAATTTATATACTTATATAGATATTATGGATACGCAGATTATGTATCAGATTTTGTATGCCACGCCCTCTTCGCCCCCCATTTGAAAACCCCGCATTTCAAATACTATAGACTTGCAATGCGGCACATTATTAATATATTCGGAAAGATTCATGAAAATCGTTCATCTTGAAATGGAGTTGAAAGGGTCCAAAGTATAGCACGACCCACCCACAAGTCACGACAGCAACTGCGCAGTTAGCAGAGCGCACGCTCATACGTTCGAAAAGAAGAAGAGTATTAGTTTTTTTTTTTGCAGGGTTCAAAGTATCTCGTAGTCGAGCCGTCTCGACTAGAACCTTATTACTTGATTTTCCATTGATCTACATTTCATTTATGTTATTTGATTTGCAAATTTTTTCATATTTGTATCTCAAATTATTATTTATTCAAAAATTTTTTTTTTAATTTTTAAAAAAGATAGATATTAAAAGATATATAAATATGCTCTATACCATGATACCGTATAAAATGGGAGTCGATCTAAAATTTCATCGATCTAAACGGTCATCGTCATTAGTCAAAATAATTTCGCAGATCATCGGGTGCGTAGCTACTTCACTTAAAACTCTCTCTGGATACCAGCAAATCGGCAAACCTTGAAATGTTTTGTAACTGGAGCTCCAAAATGGTACAGGTTACTAAAAAAAAAAAAGAAAAAAAAAAAAGACGACAGTGTTTTTGGACAGTGAATGAGTATCATGAAGTCGGCAGCACTGACTTACATATTTGTTTCTCAATAAATCACCCCGTTTCATATATTTACATATATGTCATTATTACGCCACAATAGATTCAGTGGCACATCTAGAACAATAGTCATTCAATTAGTTATTCAATTATTTTTACATAGTAAAGCCTAAAGTGCAGCCCATATGGTATTTCAATAATTTCAGTTCAAATTAGCAAATACATATGTATATGAATGCCGTCATTATGCTCCGACTAGAGTAATCAAAATATGCTTATATTTTATTATATATGTATATATATTATAAATATATATATTAAACTTTGATTTACAAATTTATTAATTTATTTACAATTTATTAATTCTAAAATTTACATATATATGTATATGAATGCCGTCATTATGCTCCGACTAGAGTAATCAAAATATGCTTATATTTTATTATATATGTATATATATTATAAATATATATATTAAACTTTGATTTACAAATTTATTAATTTATTTACAATTTATTAATTCTAAAATTTACATATATATGTATATGAATGCCGTCATTATGCTCCGACTAGAGTAATCAAAATATGCTTATATTTTATTATATATGTATATATATTATAAATATATATATTAAACTTTGATTTACAAATTTATTAATTTATTTACAATTTATTAATTCTAAAATTTACATATTGCCGGATAGTTTTCATTTCAAGTTTATGAACATATGTGTAAGGTGTTTGTATGCCATGGTGATATGCGTAGGTGCGCATTTTCCCCAAAACGAAACATCCATAATTGGGCACTGGTTTGAAAATTGTTTTAAATATAAGCTTAGTTTATATTGATTGATTTAGATTTACGATATTAGTGGGTTCAACGGTATTTAAAATTCAATTTTTCATCAAAATTTATTCCTAAGTACCGCATTTTTCCACCCCTTCAATCTCTGTATAATATGTATATTAGAAGTTTACTGTTTAGAATATAATTGGCCTTTGTGTTTGGTTTGTTTGGCCAAATTTAAAATTTTCATTTATCATAATATTTTTCCAATTCGTTAAGATAATTTTGTAATATAATTTTAATTTCTGCGCATAAGACATCTGCATCGTCAGCAAAGAATGAAATCTCGCAACTATTAGATGTTTGTATTATGTGTGGCAATTTTGTTTATCCACTAATATATTCAGTATGCTTAGATTTAATAAACATCATTTTCAAAGTTTTGACACAAAATTTCATAACTACAATTTAGTTTGGCTATTGCTACGTTTACTGTGCTTACATTTGAGCAAATTAGTTTATTTAACTAACAGTAATAAGAAATAATACTGAATATTCGATTTACAAATTTAATTACTATTTCTATTTTAATTAAACGGCTGAGGACTAGAATCTGAATTAAATATAATTGAGTCCGTGCTATCTGAATGCCAACGAAAATATTTAATTACTATTTCTATTTTAATTAAACGGCTGAGGACTAGAATCGGAATTAAATATAATAGAGTCCGTGCTAGCTGAATGCCAACGAAAATATTAAATCGAAATGGATTTTCAAGTGTGCTTGAGCACTTTTAATACAAACTTTTATATTGATTTCAATTGAAGCACTTTTATTTCCATGTATCAATGAACTAAATGTTTAACTAAATTGAATAAAAAAGATTTCAAGACAATATTTATATGTATCGAGAAATTTATAGTTCTGTAAATAAAAATATTTAAATATATAAATTTTTTATTTCAAGTTTTAACTAGATAGCAGAATTTGTTTTTATCCATCTAAAGCAGAACAGCATCGGGTCCCTGAATTCAATTAGTGAATGTAGAATATTTTCAGTTCAGATATGGTGTTCCCCTTTGCATTATTTTCCCAAGTTGAATGTCAAAGCCCATTTGTAGCGCGAAATGAAATAAATGGAATTCTTTGCATCTTTTTGCGTTGAGATAAACGCGCACAAAAACCTCAGATAAGTTTGTTTTGAGGCCAAAGGCAGAATACAGAAGGCTGAAGGACAGAAGGCTGAAAGCAGCAGGCCAAAGGCGAGGCAAACAAACACTCGAATTGCTGTAATTAAACGGAGTGAAAGCTGCCAAATTGAAATTGTTGAAGCCGCACGCCACTCCCACATTGATAAAACGCCCCCACGCACAGTTCAATCGAGACCGAAATCGAATTCGCGGCAAATGGCAAATGAGATGCCCGGAATTAGCATAAGCCAATCAGCCAGCCAAATGCTGCCGCATCGTCACTTGGTCACTCACTTTGTCAATCGACTTGTCAGTCAGCGCGACATCACGAGCCACACGACTGTGTTTAAAGTCAAAAGCATTTGTGGCTAATTAGCGTGTGCGCAATCACTTCCGAGTGCAGGTGGGCGCCAAAACCCATGCGCCCTTCCCACATTCATTTACCTGGCCTTTACCTTTTCCGGCTGCGAATGTTGTTAATTAATGTTTCCCCCTGCTCCTTTTCGGCTCGGCTTTTTTGTTTTCCTATTTCTTGTACCTTTTTGTTTCGTAATTGCTGCGTATGCCGCGGACTAACTGGAAGTTAGCATGCATATGACCCGTTGCAGCATTCGCTCAATTTGATGGCAAAAGTTGAGTTTACATAATTACGCCAATGTGAGGAGGGTATCTAATTAATGTCGCGACTGCTCCAACACGGATATATACATACCCCACTCAGCACACCACACGTGCTGCCGATAAGCATTCAGGCAAATCTCTTAGCTCTGGCCCAGGACGCTTAATATCAACTAACGTGTAAGAGACACTGAAGGAGAAATGTGTTATTGCTATTAAAATAATCTCAAGCTGAAAGCACCTAAATAATGCAATGTAATGAGAAATATAATAGACCAACTATTTAGGATTACTATTCAAACTTGAGCTACAAACAATGTGAATGAAGTGTTATTGAATGAAGCCCAAAAGACTTTTGTTAGTAGGGATACATTCTGTAGAGCTTAGAGCACTGTTGCGATTACTGAGATTTTAAATTGAAACAAGTTTATTTGAGAAACGTGATGAATGTCTTGCCTGGGTTGATGACTTAATACTATTAGCTCGCTTATCATCATCATTGATGCAAGGATAGCATACAAAATTAATGATCCAGATTTGAGATTGGTTGGATTTATATGAATCAGTGATGAAATGAAACGTATGATAATAAATCATAAGTATCAAATTATAAGTACTCAATATTTAATAAACTCTAAACTAGACTTTCGATGATTGATTGTGATTGTTCCAGGTTGGCATATTTGAATTTAATCTGAGTAACTCTTACGTTTAAAGTTCAGTTTTGTACTTAGATTATTTTGCCAGTGTTTGTCTATATCATTGACTCGTAACTATAACTGCAATTCCCTTATTATTTTGATCTGAAGACAGGCTGGCTTCACTCGCTTTGCATGCATAAAATGTTCAAGGTTAGCAAGAGTAGTGGAGCCAAAGCTATGCACATATGTATATATTTGAACTAATAAAAACAGTTTATTATTTATTTAAAATACAGTAATAATATAGCTGAATATATATGGTAGTATGAGCTTTGGGAAATGCGCCTATTGATACACATTTATTTGCAAAATTCGTTCATGATCAGGTAAAATATTGATTATTATTTCAGAGCAGATGCAAAATATTCATTTTAGATAAGGGCACTTGGATCTAATAACCCCTAGCCCGTCCCTCGCCTGCTCTCTGCGCTGTCCGTTTCATCTTTTACACATGATTACCCTAGACAAATACGTATAATGGAGAGGTCGCTGATTGTTTGGCGTTACGCTGCGGAAAACTTTTTGAGGTTAATAAAATTGTCGCAACGCACGTGGCGTATACGCAACGTCATAATATGCCCATAGGGGCAAATTTATATTTTGTGTTTGCGCTTGACAATCATTTGATTATTTTCGTGTGCGGCATTAAAACACACACCCACACACACACACATTATTTGAATTGCGCTACATAAACATACATATACATATGTACATACATGTGTACATAAATGTGATAAACGTTAAGTTCCCAAATATTCACAACCCTTTAAATTTTGACTTTGGCTGGGATATGTTAGCATTTAGATCTTCTTTCATCACATGCCAAGTCGACGGGTGGCTCAACGAGTTGCTCTGCAGCTGAAGTCAAGTTGTGTTAAGCAAATAAATACCGTGCTTATAGCTATTATCTTTGGATTATGGGAAAGTTTGCTACCTTAATTCCTACTGCTTGTCGGCTCTACTATCAAATGTAAAAACGGCAAATTCAAGTTTTTCACCTTGGCCCATGGCTCGCAAAATAATTTACTCAGAGTTGACATTGTGGCAGTAACTTTTCGAAAGTTAATGGCTTTTTTTGTAGCTGATTTGTTGACAGCTTAAACTTTAGTGCATGGAAAGTTACTTAATTTGCTCTCTACTTGTTGTATTCGCAATAAAGTCGTCAGAATTTTACTGCCAATTGGTGAATAAAATACTTAAACACACATCACTCTCGTTTCTTGCACATTTGTGAATGCGATCGGCCTAGCTACTGTTGTACAAATTGGGATTTGAATCTAGCAATAATTGTTTGTTTAGCAACTTTATCCACTTGGCGTGAATTCCTGACATGCGTGGCGGAAGGCACCTTTGGGGTTTCTCTCAGACTCTCATCACTCGGCAGCTCTTGAGAGTGAACTTTAATTACTTGCTTAAAGTGCGACACATGTCGAGTCAGTGTTCCATAGGCTAGCCATTTGAAAGCAATATGTCCAAGTCGGAAACTTTCCATGCAACTTCTCCGACAGCCAGCAACTGGGGAACGCCGCAGAAGTCTTCAATTGAATTAGCTATAAATACTATGCAATGGCTGGCGCGCCCGGTCAACTTTTGCCGAGATGTTGGCTTATATAATATTCGCGCTGGCATTTTTATTGCCCCCGAATGTCCGGAGTTGCGTCTCGTCCGTTGGCTTTCGTTTTAATTGATAACAAATGTGTTTATCAAGGTGTTGTCTCCTCAATCTAGAGCTGCCATCGTTCATGTTTACGAGTCTCTTTAAGGTGTTTTTATCGTTCATCTTTGGCCGTATTTTGGCGAAACAAACATCTCCGTATGTGTATGTAAGATATACATACATACACTATATACCTGGCGTGTAACAATAAATTTCGTTTCATTTGCGGTACTGGCGATGCTTGTCAATAGGTTGAGAAAATTGATATTTATGTGCTCAACGACTTGGCTTCGAATTGTTCTTTTCCCTCCAGTTTTGATACCCTGTTGGTGATTTAAAGGTCAGGGTAGATTATTACAGTGCGCAATGGTGTTGGTGTCCATTTTGATGTTATTCTTTGGACAAATATTTATTTTGATAATATATCCCAGCATTCTTTTTGCATAATATAAAAGTCAAACAAATAAATAAGAATAATAATAGTATATTAATTATTTTATGCTTCATACTGCACTATCATGCTAACTATATTATATCAATTATTATCGACATAAGAGGCTAGAGTACCTAAACTTTTGTTTTGATTAGTCGATTTCAGTCGATCGGCTACCAACATTGGACATCTTATATATATAGTTTGGTATAGTCTTTATAGGCTGATGGCAGTTGGGGCTGCCTAAGGCTAGGGTATCTGCTAGTCGCTTAGTCCACATGTGCTCGGGAATTTGAAATATTTTTGGTTGTTAGGGCCGTTAAGTTAAAGGTTGAATTGATTTATGTGCGACGAGGCCTCGGATTGCCGACGCGTTCAATCTTCTCCGTCCTTTTGTGACAGTTGATTCCTTTGCCATGGCTTTGGGACTTGTGCTCTGATGCGGCACTGAAAGTCACATGTCTTAGGAACTGACTATGAACTTTAAAGCTTTGCTATTGTATGGCATGCAATAATATCTTATTATCTCAGCTTCAGCTTGCTCTCCGTTTCTGTTTCCGCTTACAGTTTGCATTCAATTTTCATTTGGCAATTTAATATTCGCTTTATTCGATTTTTACAGTTTCCTCTGCTTTTCTTTCCTTTGTGCGCCGCAATTTCATTTTCATGTGATGAATGCGGTCATATCTGCACGAAGCGTGATTACATCTTAAAGCATTGGCCATCATTTGAATCGCACTTAACCGAAAGTTTTCATATTACGCAATGTTTTAACGGCTCTTTAAAGCACTCAAATTAATTTGTCATATTAAACAGATTAATGTCAACGCCAGTTATTAATGAGTCTCCATAAATTGCACACGTTAAGGCTCAGCCAGAGGCACAGGCACAGGCTGAGGCTCGGAACTTGGGCTTTGGCTTAATTGTTCAATTATGCATTCCGCTCTTAAAGGACTCTTGCATTTCTTTATCAATGGTCAAAGCAAACGGACGGGCTACACAACTCTTTGCAAGAGCAATAAGCGATCAATCCGGATTTCCTGAAGTTTTCTTTTAAAGATTTGTATACAATTCGCCAAATATATTTAGGTTCAGTGCAGTTTCTTACATATATTGCCAACAAAATAAATTATTTGGAAAATCGATTTATCTTTGTCAAAGTAATTTGGAAAATTCTCTCGGGTCTCGAGAGTACACAAATCGTATTTATTTATTATATATAATTAATTAATAAATCAATTTCAATTACAACAAATTAATTGCATTTTGTTTTATTTGTCTGCGTTAAATTAAGCTTTTATGTGTGGCCTTGGGAGAGTTCATTATCAATGTGGTATTTTAAATGAATTGTGTTCAAAATGAATGGAAATGCACTTCAGGTTAAATACAGTCTTTGCTTCTGCTTACAGTTGTCTACTTGTCACATGCAAATGTAGATGCGAATATAATCTCCCTTATCTAGTTGATTCGCTTGAACAAGCATCGAAAATTCAATTACGATTCCCATTTGCATAGAGCGTAGACTTGTGAGGCAGTGAGTCAGTGAGTCAGTGAGTCAGGCTCTCAATATTGATATGCCATAAATAGGAAATTAAATAAATGCAAAAGAGAAACAGAACACAACGAACGCGTGCCGAAGGAGCACAGCAAAACTACTGCTGCCAAAGGACTGCTCCAGCCAAGTCAAAAATCAAAGCCACCTGACTGGGCATGAATGGATGTGCACATGTGAGGGAGTCAGCATATTGACAGCCTGTCAACTGATGGCAGCCGACATGGCAAATGGAGCTGCTGAGCATACGAGAAACCGAGTAATCGAGTAGCCGAGTAGCCGAGTAGCCGAGTTATAGTAACCCAATCTGCTGATGTGGATAATGTGCCTTCGACGTGCGTAATCTAAGCTCTGTTTTCGCAGCAGGTGACAGCAGTTCAAATGGAATATGCCGTAGGATAAGCTGAGGCATGAGTAGCTGTCGATAATATCCTGGCAACAACGTGTTTTGCAAGGATAAGAGCACAGCCTTTTTACATATACTTGCTCACCTCCTGATAAATGGTCTTCCTTCTTGTTGGTCATTTTCATCAATTGGTTCGCTTAATGTCAATTGTAAAGTTTGCAGGACTTATGCTAAGCTAATTTTTGATAGTGTGTCGAGGTTAAAGTTTGCCACAAAATTAATCTTGCATGAATGCCATCCATCAATTACAGCCCTCTCCCTCTTCAGAGTAGCATCAGCTTGAACATTTACAACATCATCGGGTATGCATTGACGTCAAGACCTCCTGCTTGATTGTGTTCTCTTATAAATAGTTGAGCATCGGGTTCTGGCACCTGCATTAACAAAGCAACTTTTTCACACTGTCCAACACAATTTTCTTTACATATTTCCTTCCCCATCTGCCTCTCCCTCTCTCTTTCTCTCCCTCTTTGGTAGTTTCTTACTTTTGTATACATTGGGTGGCCACTTTGCAGCGTCCAACGGGTTGATGATTAACTTGGCTCATTTATCATAAAATCATTGCCCCAGAACGAGCTGGGGGCGTGGCCGACACCGCCCACTCGCTGACCACAAATTCTATAAATAATGCACGAGAATTGCAAAAAAGATAAAGAATGAATCCGAAATAAACTAACTGCACGTAAAAAGATGTTTTTGTATCTTCTCATTGTTATTG
The DNA here is from genome assembly GCA_030914335.1 of Drosophila borborema. Taxonomy (NCBI): domain Eukaryota; kingdom Metazoa; phylum Arthropoda; class Insecta; order Diptera; family Drosophilidae; genus Drosophila; species Drosophila borborema. The sequence goes on from JAUESP010000303.1 coordinate 1,120,548, forward strand.
TGCAGTTCCAGAATTGGTTTGTGTTCTTTTTATACCCTGAACCCACTGAAAATGGGAAATCAGGGTATAATGGTTTTGTGAAAATGCATGTAACAGGCAGAAGGAGACGTCGCAGACCCCACTGCATAAGCTGAGAGCTGACATTTCACATGAATACTACTCGTATGTTAGTTACGCAGTACGAGTTAATTTTGTTTTTTTCGATAACTCATCCCATTTCCAAATTATCGGTAAATAAATCGAAAATCGTTAATTTTTTTTTGAGCTTATCTTTTACACCGTTTGAGCTTGAGACTTGAAATTCATACATTTAGATAGATATTATGGATACGCAGATTCTGTAATTTTGGATGCCACGTCCTCTTCGCCACCAATTTGAAAAAAAGCATTTCAAGTACTAGAGATTGTCATCATGAAGATTGTCCATCTAGAAATGGAGTTATAGGTGTCCAAATTTCAGCCCAACCCACCCCCAAGCCACGGCAGCAACAGCGCAGTTAGCAGAACGCGCGCTCATAAGTTCGTAAGAAAAAGAAAAAGTATCTCGCAGTCGAGCAATCTCGATTTGAGCCTTTTTACTTGTTTTTGTGTCCGCCCTCTGAATTAACTAAGTGAGCTCCATTTATCTCTCAGCTTACAAATATAGAACACAAAAGCTTTTTATTTCTATAGGCTATCTGCTTTAATATGTATTTTATTCGCAGACCAAGGCGCAACAATGTTAATGGATTACACTTCAAGTTAGCTGTTGGTTGTGCATTAAAGCGAACTGTATTGTTAAAGAGAGTGAGAAAGAAAGAGTTGTGAGGAAGACAGCAGGAGAGAGAGAAAGACTGTGGGTAATAGAGAAAGGGATGAGTGAGGGAGAGTGAGAGACGCACTGGGAGTGAAAAAGAAAGATAGATAGATAAACAGACGAAGAGAGAGACAGAGTGAAAGAGGGAGAGAAAGAGAGAGAGAGAGAGAGAGAGAGAGAGAGAGAGAGAGAGAGCTAATTGGCTGTCTTCTGACTTATAGAATAAGATCACCATAAACTTGGTAAATATAAATAATCTAAAGTATTTTAGTCTTTTGATTTTAAATCAATTCTACTAATTCAGCTCATTTTTCTTTTACTTATATAATTATCATTACCATTATCCTCAACCATTTGTTCTAGATCGCATAGGTCACACTTCCTCCCGTGCTTGAAGGGGATGTTTGAGAATAATCATATCATAATCATCGCAATATTTAAAATGTGTATCTCCTCTTCCTTTGCAATTATTTGTATATTGTGAGCTGTAAGTGCCTCAATGAAGTAATCGCCTATTGGCGTTGACCGCAATAGGCAACTGAATAGGGAAATTGAGCTTGTTTTTCCGTATTATGCGCAGCTTTGCTAAAATTATCTTATCACGTTTATTCAGCTCGCTTTGTCCATGGGTAGCACGTGGAGCGTAATTTACTTAGAGCTGCAGAAATTGTTTGCCTTATGGCAGAGCCAGCCTGCTGCGTCTCTGTGCCTCGTGTGTTTGTATGCGGTCCAAATTGAATTTTGCCTGAATTATGTTGACAATAAATTTGGGGCTGCTTTTTGACACGCCCCTTCGCAGCCCTATATCATCGTGGCATGATTTTGCCAATTAGCCAGCATGGACTCAAAAATGGCAAGCAGCCAGGACCCGAACAGCAGCAGCTTAGGTCCCTTATCAATTTTGTCTGGCACACAGTTGAGCAGGAGGCTTGGGGCACTGCGCCATAAACAATGCAATGGCAATTCCAAATCGGATTTAGCATCTGGTACTTGCTGGTTTCCTTCATTTTTCGCCTATAAACACGACGACACAGAACAATTTATCGGGGAGCTTCAAATTGAAATTCGCTGCATTTCTCAAATACTGAGAGATTTCCGCCTGAAAGCAAGCAGCTTGGGACGGAGTCAGGGCAGAAATACTCCTGTAAAGCAAAGCGTAAATCTCGACTCCTACGGGAACAATGAGTCACAGTAAACCAATCTGTAATAAATTGGGGATTATGGTAGAGAGCATCTAAAATGCACGTAAAGTAGTGGTGCGAGGGACCTTAGGCTGGGAGGTTTGACACTTACTATTGATTACAAATTTAATTTCATTCACTGTGGATTATAGAAACTTGTAATTGCATAATTGAGGATTGGGCAATACACACAATGTTCGATATTTAAGATGGGTTCCAGAAACTTGCCCTAATGTAAGCCAATCCATTTTGAGCAGCAGACTTCATTTGGGTGCGCTTTTCCATATACTTTGGAATATTTATTTTATTCGCAGTGCTTTAATCTTAGATCGTGAAAAGAGCAGTTAGTCGTCAGATCAGATACCTCGACATTTGACGTGCTTAATTCAAAAGTCAATTTTAATATTTTCCACTTCACTTGCAACTTTCGCATTATTTGTTTTCGTGTTGTTGGCTTGTTGTTGTCTTTGTTTTCCGCTTGGTTGCATTGTTCGGTATATTACGATAATACTCTATGAATACTCTTTCGCGGGTCGTGGCGGGTCTTATGCCACGTAAAGTGCGCAGTTGAAACGTTGTTTTGTTCAACTTTTTTCTTTGTTTTTTAGGCTTTTGCGCTGACAGCTGGAAATTTTGAGCTTCTTTGTAGTTGCAGGCAGATGTGTCAAAGGTCACCCAGAAAGGACGATAAATCTACGACACCCGGCCTACGCTGCCCTACCTATCCAACCTGTGTTGCAGTCTCTTCTATTAGAATTGAAACAAAGCAATATTAAAGAGTCGTATGCTTAGTGCGTGAGTCGATTGCGCTGTAAACAATTTCGGCGCTATAAACAGTTCGTGGTCTGAGGTTGAGGCTGAGATTGCCAATAAAAAAGAAATATTTACAGAAACTGCGTAAAGCAAAGGCCACACGACCACATGAAATCAATTTAAATATTTGCATGCGCGCTAAAAGTAATTGGATGTGACTATAAAAATAGCACATACGACGCGTGGGCCAAATGGTCAGAACTAAGCAAAAGACATACGCTGTACCCTGTTCGACTCGAGCATATGCTGTAAATCAATTGAAGGCGAGAGGTTCGACTTGTACCTCATCTGTAACTGAGTCTGAGCGACAGTCTGATACACACCCATATTTCCTCGAAAGATTGCTTTTGATTTTATGGCTAACAAGCAGATCAATCGATCTCAGTTGGTTTCTAATAAATTCTACCATCTACCAATCTCCATATCACGCTCTCTTGCTAATTTTAGGGTATTCCGTAAACGATCGGAATAATTGAATTGTACAACATGTACTAAGTGGGGCTTGTTTATCTTTCGAGCATTGGGAAAGTAAACAAATGCCAATTGAAGCTGTCCGCTATACATCAATCGGTCAATGGCGTGCATCAGAAGTGAAATAAAAGCGAGGGAAAAATTAATTAAATGTACGTGCAGCAGCAATGCGGCCGAGTATTTGAATGAATTCTCAGATTTTGATTACGTTCATATTACACCCTGTGGGGCCTACCCTGGGCCAGCAGCCTGCAGTAACAGTAGCTATTGCGCTGTAATGGAAACCACTCGGGGCATTTCAAATATTTGCCAAATAATTAATCACGCCACGTCGTGGCCGGAACGTCGGCGCCTACGTCAGCGACGGCTCCATGCCCTCCGCCCCACGCTCACTCCTCCACTCCACTCCTCCCCTGCTCAGTGAATGTGAACGTGAATGCTAATGCCTGTGCCTATGGCAGCGCCTGTTGCCCACTGATAAAATGAGCCGCGATGCCTCGCATTTTTGTGGGTGGAGGGGGCTGGTCCATCGGCAAAAGTGCTTTATAGATTATGATAAATTTTTAAATAAAAGCCGACAGCTGAAATTGTCTACACATGACTCGTCTGACTGGCTCGCTATCTCTCTGTGGCACTGCCCATCTCTTTCTCTCGTCGTACTTCCTCCCAAACTTGATTGTTGTTCCTCAAGGGCGTAGGCTTTGTTTACGACAAAGTCACATCAGATATGCAGTTGGCATTATTGAGTAGCATTTCAAAATACACATGCCTATATGGAATCGCACCTTAATCACACGTTATGTTATTAAGATCTACCTTACTTAAGCTATCCCAAAGCTGACGCACAAATTGTTAGATTATCGCGTTTAGCCTCTTGGTTTTGTGTAAGCTCTTGTAGTTCTTGAGTCAACACCCTGGCTTCAACAATCGCTCGATTGATAACCTCTACTAATCTGAAATATTCCAACATTGATTAGCCTTATAAATGCTGTGCTATCATTGCTCAACATTACCTCACATTATAGATGCAAACCAACTAAATCTATCATTCCTAGATTAATCGAACTCGGTTGCTGCTAGAGTTTCAATATTATCGATTCTATCATCGATTCTATCGATGATATCATTGATCGACACTGCCCTAATTTAATGTTTAATGAGAAATAACTTTTCTTGCTATTCAATAAAAAACAATGTATATTTTATTTACCAAAAAAAAAAAAAAAAAATAAAAATAAAAAAAACTGCAATTTTTTTATTATTATTTTAATGTCCTAAACGATTTATATATAAAATTTGAGGTAAACAAGAAAGCCAATACTAAGCATCACGAAACAACAATTCAATGAAATGCAAAAATAATTTTGTTTGCTTATGAAAACTTGAATTTGATGATTATGCGTCCATCTTAATGATTTATGAACACGCGTTGTGTTCGTCGCCGAAGCAGTCACACGTGCAATCGCTCGTGCAGCTGCACACGGGAATGTAGAGGAATTCGCTGTCCTTCCAGAAATCTACCAGCACCTGGCACGAATTTTCCGTGTACTTTTCCTTGACCTTTTCCATTTCGGATTTCTTGGCGCAATCACAGAAGTAGTCGGCCTCGAGAACTTTGTTGAGTTTGCCGCAACACACATCTCGAACCAACTTGTCAACGCGATTCGCCTTGGACCCCAGGCACTTCCGGGGCACCGCCTTCATTCGTATCTTGTGTGTGCGCTTCATGTTTACGTCCAGGATGACGGTGGCTTTTATTTGCGGATCGAAGATGCGTTTGACTCGTACGTCGTCAACATAAATCTCGTAGTGGGACACATAGGAGTCATCGTGCTGATACCACTGAATGGACATGCAGTCCTTGCTTATCGGGGCAACGTGAACAATGGTTATGGGGAAGCTCCTTGTCGCTGGTGGCGGGTACTGCTTGCCACCATGCAGCATGTTGTCCATCCTTTGTTTGGTCGCTGTGATCGCATTGATGTCCAAGAGAAAGTCCTTCATTTGCATCTTCAGCTGAAGTCGTCTCTTGCCCTCAGACGAACGTAGGAACGAGGCCTGCCTGAGTGCTCGCCTCACCTCAATGCAATGGCAGCAGCAACAGTCCTTCTTGTAACGCTCGCAGCCATCGGGAAAGAGATCCGTCATGGACACTTTCACTACAACATTGTCATCCTCTTCGATTTTACCGGGATCTTTCGGCTCGGTAGGCTTGGCTGGGCTACTCTTAGGAGTGTCTTGAACGCTCTTCACAGATGACCTTCGTGAACTTATCCTCGGCATACTAGCCCTGGACACCGTGCTAGACCGTGGACGTGGCGGTTCTACATCACCTGGCAAAACTATGCTCACTCGCCTAGACATTTCAAAAGTGCAGTTTAAGTAGAAACTAACAAAAAAAAAAAAAAAAAAAAGAAAACTTGAATCTAAAGATTGAATTATCAAAGGTAAATAACTCAAAATACTACAAATAAAAAATTTCAGTAGTAAGACTTAATTAGTGAGTTGAAAACAGACATCAATATATTTAGTCGGTCCAGACTGATGATTGTTATAATAAATTATGTTTTTCGAATTCCGAATTCAATATGTATAAGTACATTTGAAAGTAACCGTACCATATACAAATTGTTATTTATGTTAGACAGACGGCTGACGGTATGGGCATGGCTTGATTCTATCTAGTCTATCTCTATGCTTTCATATCATTTGCTTTTTATGAGTCTCGGATTTGCCACGCATAAGCATACAAATAAAATCAAACAATATTTTATGCACAAACTTTGTACACAATTCCAAATTTTGTGAAAATGTATATAACAGGCAGAAAGAGGCGTGTCAGACCCCATAAAGTACATATATTCTTGATCAGCATAAAAAATAAGTTGATCTAGCCCTTAGTCCGTCTGTCTGACCGCCCAATACATATATTCTTAAAAGATGTACATGGACTTTCGTAATCACACTTTCAGATTATGATCATAGCCATTATCCAAAACGTAACAAAAATCATCAATGTATTACATTTTATTCTGTTTATATGCAAAAGAAAGAGAGGACGGACGGGCGGACGGGCGGATGGGGCTAAATTGACTTAGTTCGTCGCGCTGATAAAGAATATATATGGAGTCTGCGAAGTCTCCTTCTGTCTGTTACATACATTTTCCAAAGCACCATCGTACCCAATTTTGAATGGGTTCAGGGTGTGATAATTGTGGCGTGTCCAGACGTCTTTCAGTACATATGCAGTAAAGTTGGCTGCGTCTCATTATAATGATGTTAGGGGTTATGAAAGCTCACTTCACGGCTGCTTAAATCGCTTTTCATGAATTTTAAACTACATTTGCGAAATGTGGATATTTGGATCAAGATTCTGCCCTTTCAGTTCATTTCCATTTTGATCGGGACTAACGACTTGCCGGCTCAGTGTACTCTTTATATATATGACTTCTTCATGATTTAATGAAATACAAACAGAAATGGGCATCCCCGGCAAAGCTATTTGCGTACGCCGAGCCATTTGCAATCATCTTCAATCATCTTCAATCATAAAGAATGGCACGCCTTTATGACCAGCTTGTAGTTAGCCTTGGCAACCTCTGGACTAGGCCCGTCTGATGTCAGCCATTGATTCTACTGGGGGAGATGCCCGACGGCAGTGACGGCGTGTAACTTTGTCAATATTTTCATTCACAGCTCTGAGCCACAGAGGCAAATGGAACGCCGTGAAAATTTGCATAATGTTTGTAGGCAGCGGGTAAGCGCATACGAAATGAGCAGCGGCCTCCTTTCCTTTTGTATGTGTTGAAATTTTGCTTGGCTCTAATTAAAATAGCTTAGAACGCGTTGCACAAAGAGCAACCCATTAGTCTGGCTTCCGACTCGATGGGACTTTAAGAGAGGGGCCTTGAAATCTTGGTTAGCTCGAGAGTTAAGTGCAACAAGAACAACATGCCTAACTGCTGTTTCACTTGCGACTTTCTTTGCTGCTTCTGCTGAGCTGATTATTCAACTTGGCAGCCCATACGTGGCGTATGATTAACACGCTTACCATATTACACATACGCACGGTTAGCCGTCTGTTACTGTGAAGCTTACAAGCAAGAACATAATACGCAGCAACTGTGTGTGCGTGTGTGTGTGTGTGTGTGTGTGGGTGGGTGTGTGTGTGTGTTTTTGGCTGTGTGTGCATTAAATTATGTTTGCTTTATGATTTATCTAACACACACGCATAGGAATGTTGAGCATGTACCGAACGCCATTCCGACAATATGTATTATCCGCCTTTGTCTGCTCAGACCTAAGTTAGGGACGCGGGTAGCAACACCATTGGACACCGTTGGCTCCACAGGGTGCCCTGACTACGGGGTGCCTTGGAGCCAGTCAGTCAGGCAGCCAAGCATTTTAATAGACTTTCCCTCCGACAAATGTAATTGCGTTCAAAAAGCAGCCGTTGGTAGCCACCTGACAAAAAGTCGGCCCACTCCCTGCAAGGCATAACAAGCTTTAATCATAAATAAATACGCCTCGAAAAAAAAGATGGCAGCATAAAAATAACAAACACACAAAAAATGGCAGAAAACGCAACAACAAAATAAAATAAAATTGTCACGGGGATATCAACTTTGATGGAAAAAGGTCTGCCACGATGTATTTGAATAGAGTATGGAATGCTTTTGTCTAAGCCCTAAATACTCTAAGCGTTTTCAAAATATTCTATTGAGTGAGCCGAAATTTATTTAATCCAAGCTACAAAATTCCTGGAAGTGAATAAATTTTCAACAAAGGCTTTTCAATACCCAGCAAATGTCAGTTATTTGAGAAATTCACGGACAACGCCTGTTCCATTATTTGTTCGATTTCTTTTTTAGATTAAAAAGTTACGTTTATAATGTATTACGTTACTTTACTTTTAATTTATATATGTTTTTTTTTTTTTGTTTTTACAAATATTCTGCTTCTAGCTTTGCAAACGTTCTAAGGTATAATAACAAAAAAACTTTAATAATAGCACAAAATATATATGTTTGAAAACTTTGACATTTGTCCAATTGGTATATGTATAGTTTTAGGTTAATCAATAGAAGAAGAATAACAGTACTTTAGTCTTTCAAATTTATGTTCCTAACTGTAAAAGTGTAGAGGTTAAATGGGTACATCTTCCAAAGTTTATTGATCCTGGGTTCTCATCACGAAAATAAACTCCAAATTGCAGCTCTCTATCCTCTAGATTCAATAGAGCTGAAATGGTTTACGTTCAGACGGACATACGGACAGTAAGCCGGGCATTGTCAAAACCAATATACTCATTTCACTTTGTGTATATAAAGAAAATAAATGGTACCACACCATAGATACAATATGTCGAATAGCATTCTTAGTGGAAAACTTTGGGAATATGATTACCGTTATGCGAATATTTGCATGAGTTATTTCCAATGGAAATTTAAATTGTCTAGCTCACAATTTCACTCTGACGCTCAGTTCCTGTGGATTTTTGTCTCTCTGCCTCCCAGGCTAGCCCTAAATATTTTGCCATATTAAGCAAAATAAAGACCAAGCGGCAGCATGTTGAAAAAGTTTTTAAAAGCAATAGTCTGGTCGCCTAGGAGGTTTATCTTTCTCGAGGCGATTTGTCGAAACTCCGTAAAAAATGCAATTAAATTGATTGAGGTCAGAGGGCATTGTCGACTTAAGCCGCGGGACATTTGCCATAAGTTAAATTATTTTTCTCTTCTTATACCCTGAACCCATTGAAAATGGGAATTCAGGGTATAATGGTTTTGTGAAAATGTATGCAACAGGCAGAAGGAGACGTCGCAGACTCCACAAAGTATATATATTCTAGATCAGCACAAAAAAAAAGTTAATATAGTCCTTTCCGTCTGTCCGTCCGTCCGAGTGTACGTCGAGATTTTTTGAGCGTAACGTTTGAGCCGGAGACTTCAATATTTATATTTAGATAGATATTATGGATACGCAGATTATGTATCACAGATTTTGGATGCCACGCCTCCTTCGCCATTAATTTGTATATTAAGTACTAGAGACTTGCAATTTGGCAAATAGACACATTTTCCTGCTATTAATATATTCTGAAAGTTTCATGAAGATCGTCCATCTATAAGTGGAGTATAGGACTGCAAAGTATAGCCCAAACCACCCCCAGGCCACGGCAGCAACTGCGAGGTTAGCAGAGCGCGCGCTCATACGTTCATAAAGCAGAAGAGTATTATTTGTTTTTTTTTTTTGTTTTTTTTTTTGGGTTCAGGGTTCAGGGTATCACATAGTCGAGTCGTCTCGACTAGAACCTTCCTACTTGTTTTAGTTTAGTTTGAACTGTCTTAATAAATACATATACAAATGTGTGTGTTTCATTAAAGTGCGAGCTACTTCAGCTGATGTTCTTTCCCCGAAAACGATGTGTACTGGGCACCTTGTTGAAAGTTGAAACATCGCTTGAAGCGCCTCTTTGGTTCAGACTGTCACATTTGAGACATTTGAGTTTAGTTCAGCTTCAACTAAGACCGCCCTGGCTGGAGGGTGGCAAATAATTCGAAACTTTTCTGAGGCAGAGAGGCAATACGGAAAATATCGAGTGACTTATTTCTTGAACGCGTTTCTCGCTGACAACTTTTAAGGGTCTTGTATAATTGCGTGCCGCCTAAAGCGGCTAATAAAAGTTCGTTGCCAAGTTGGCGGCCAGCCATGGGGCCGGCATTTATATAAGCTTTCAGTTTACTTATTGCCCAAATGCGAAAAGTAATTAATATTCTGCGGGCTTTCATTCGGCTCGCTCTTGCAGAAAGCCACACGCTGCATTATCCACCAGACACACACCCATAAAACCCAAACTGGTGTCGGCTGTCGACACCTTGGCCGGCAAGTATCCCCTTCGGTCTGTCGTTAAACATGAACTAAACATGAACGGTCAGTGGTGAGGATTTCGTGTTTCGCACTAAGTGACCCACAGCTAATTGCCATTAAATTTCTGAGAGCTTGACTCCTTTATGTACGGGCCACACATATTATGATTGTGTGTGTCGCCTCAAAAAACTCAATTGATGGCATTGTTGCCCTGTTATAATGCCCCACGTGGTTCATTTATTGTACTTTTTGAATAAGAGCGAAAAAAATAAAAATAAATAATATAAAGAGCACCACAAAGCAGTTGGTTTTCACTTTTGAGAAATATTTCCGATTGACTCTGTCGTTTTCGTGACTTGACCCCTTTGGGCCTTAAATAAATACATAAATATAAATTTAACACACTTTATTTATAGCTGCAGATGACGGTCTAAGCTCTGTACCTTTATATGTTTTATATGTACGTGTGCAAAGGGCGCCGACGTCTAACTCACGAAATACTAAAATCGTTTTACGACTTGAAGCTGAGAGTTCAACCACATTACATGAAATTTCATTGTTTCGAAAGATTTAAAAACTGAAACTGAGATTTTGAGTAAAGCTGTAAATTGTTTACCCATTCGAAATGAATTGCAGATTTGAATGAGTGTCAAATTCAGAGGAGAATATAATATATAATATATAATAAAAAATATAAAATATATAAGTTATATATTATATGTTATATAATATATATTATATAATATATAATATATAACATATATATTTTGACCCCCTAAATGATGTTACTTCGCATCTCGCTTATTTTCTTCCTCGCTGATTTCTGGTTTGTTGAATTTTTCAATTACTTGCGGAAGGAATCGTAGCAATTCAAGTCTACTATGCATGCACAGCTCAATAATTTCAAGAAGCTGTCCAATAAATACTTGATTTTATGGCAACCAAATGCAGAGGCCCTCACCTGCTTCAAACGCACCTGTCCGCATAGTTGGGCAGCTGAACTGAGCAGAGAGCAGAGATGGCCTTCTTAGACTACATGGCAGCGAGGTGTACTTTACTCTAAGGCTGTTTATTGCTGGACTGCTTGTCCTGGAAATAGATTTTGCGTGAACGCAAAAAGATTTTCTTTCCAACCAACAATTTGCTACGAGTTCAGGTCGACCCTATTAGGCAATGAATAAATAACACGCGTATGCAACGTCGCCCAGCATGGATGGACGCAGATATCTTGAAATCAATGGCGGCACAACAAGTGACGCCTTCCAAACAATCTAATATTAAATTGAAACTGAAACGACGGAGCACAAACAAACACGCACACACAATCCCTCACCTATTCGCAAACGCACACACCCGATCCCAAACAGAGGTTGAATCGAAGAAATAAACTCACATCACTCGCATTTCGGATGTGATTACTGTCGGAATAAAATCGACTGATTGCCATATGCCCTAGTATTTGCCCGAATAAATTCGTATTACTTCTACAGAGCTATGCAATGCGCTTCCTCCTCCCCTCCTCACCTCCTTCCCAGCCTTTGACTTTCATCTGTCTATCTGTTTGCCTGTCTGGTTGCCTGTTGCTCGAACCAAGCCTTGGAAAATAATAACGCAAGAATGCCAGCACACGCATAGCAAATCTCAATACCGAATAAATGAATCCTTTGCAACAGCTAAACAGAAGCTGTGCTCAGCCAGCCACAGATGACGTTCTGATTGCACTAAGCACTAAAGCAGAAAAGGAACAAAAAGCTGTTCAGCTTGTTATCTTAGGTTACACTTTGTCATGTTTGTACTTAAGACACTGCCCGAAAGGAATCCCTGAAGTTAGCTGGAAAATGAATTTATATCAAATTATAAATACCGTTTTATTGCTGTATTGCGGATCGAGAGAATTTAAACAACAATTTTTGAGACTGCTTTGAAAGTTGAGAAGCCATCTATAATATTTTCGAGTTGAACGAAATTCACTCTATGGAATCTGGAAACATCGTTTCTAGACTAAAAAAAAAAGCACTTTCATGGTGAATATTAACACAGGAGAGGGAGAGCAGGAAAGCGATTCTAAGGGGACAGTGGCAGAGAGTGTGAGGGAATAAAATAGATAGAGTGAAACCGAGAGGGAGAGAGCTAGACAGATAAGAGAAGAGAGAGAGAGAGAGAGAGAGAGAGAGAGAAAGAGAGAGAGAGAGAGAGAGAGAGAAAGAGAGAGAGAGAGAGAGAGAGAGAGAGAGAGAGGGAAATGAATACAAAATGATTTAGAAACTGGGGAGAGATCATTAGGATTTCAAAAACTAAATAAAATAAAAATTAACTTATAATTAAAATAACTGACATTTCCATGATAAATATACTATGTACATCACATTCTACCATGCCTTTTATTAATGTTGCTATATAGTAATCAATAACTCTTGCCCTATCTAAACATGTAACTTTGCTGTTCGCCTGCGTTTCCCTTAAACAGCAGAAATTTATTTTGCCCTACAATTTACGCAAAATTGAAAGGGTTGTGTTGTTCAGCCAAGGAAATAGCCGAGCTTGTTTAAATAAATAATGGACTGCAGCAGAAACATGAGAGGTTTGTCCATAAACCGCAACACGAAGCATAATTAAGCCCTATAGAAAATTCAAAATATTACGCATACGCAGTGTCGCTTCCCACTGGAGTCAAAGCTGCTTAAATCATTTCACTACAACGACTTTAACATGTATTTACTAACCTATCTCTGTCTAACACTATCTCTTTCTACTTTGCGCTTTTTTTATGTGTATGCAGCATGGAGGCAACTGGCGCCAGTCAAAGAGCAAACCCACTCGCAGCTACAATCAACTACAACAGCAACAACAGGGACAGCAAATGTGGTCACAGCTAAAACAAAATGTGCAAAATAAAACACGCAACTGTGGCAACAACAACCACTCTACTAAAAACCTAAATGCCATAAACTAAATAGTCCTCGCAGCAAAAAGTGCAAAGCTAGAATATCAAAACAAAAAACAAAAAACAAAAAAAACTGAAAGAGCGAGCGGAAGAGGAAACGGAAGTGGGCTGAACGAGCAAATAAAACGACACGCACACGGCGACAGCCACAAACAGGAAGACAAGACAGTCGCAGTAGCATAGTGAGAGTCAGGGTCGGATTCACAGTCACGGCTAGTTAAAGGGAGCTAAGAGAAACATGTACGCGGCTCTAATGGACATGACTCAGATGCTGGCTGCAAGCCTGGCCTACGCGCCAGTGGAGTCGAGCGCCGCTGCAGCTGCTGCCGGGGTCAATCTCAGCCAGCTCAGCAATTCCAGTCAGTTGGACGGATCGGCAATGGTTACAATAGCCACAGCGGGTCAGCACAATGCCAGCGGCGAGGAGTCTTCATATGTGAAGGTACTGGATCGCCCGGAGACCTATATTGTCACCGTGCTCTACACGCTCATTTTCATCGTGGGCGTGCTGGGCAATGGCACTCTGGTCATCATATTCTTTCGCCATCGTTCCATGCGCAACATACCCAACACGTAAGTGCCCCGTGGCGTCCACATATCCCTTTCCCTTTCCCTTTTCCTTACCCCATTGCTCAACTCGCAAGTCTTACATATGTATGCGTACAATCGGCCGCCATAAATATGGCCCAAATGAGCGCTGCGTGCTGCTCCAGAAATAGCCCAAAAGAATTGCCACTCAACATTCATGATGCTGAATTCTGGCAGCATCTCTGATTTTATTGCCTCTTGTCCGATGCGCCACACAGATCGGCTGCGGTCAGAACAGCTGTCGTCGCAATCTTGACCAAATTAAAAGTTCGTCTGAAATACTCATAACTTTGCAGCCAAACAGCAGCCACTGCCTGTGGCCAGGAATACTAAGCAGAACTTCGAATTAAACACGAAATATTGCAAGGCTGCGTGGGCCGCAGCAGATTGAAAAACAAAAGTTTTATAGCTCAAAATGTGTACAGCAGATATCATAATTAGAATTTAAGCAAATTGTGGAGGACACTTGGATCGATATTTATCGGTTATTGTAATAATTATTTCTGGTATAAGAACAGGTTCTGATTGTGTTTCAACAAGTCTCTCAAACCTCTTAACTAAATAAAATTGTATTGTTACGTAAAGTTTCTTTTAGACACTTGATATCGTTTTCAAAAGTTGTTAATTATCTTTAAATATTTTCATTTGACGGCCACTTATTGCAAATAAATTCGTGTCCACATCTTAGGTCTCAATAATCTCTCGCTAGTTCTGCATCAGTGTTAAGCTCCTGGATAGCACTGGCAGCAGAGAATCCTTATAATCTCAGTGATGGTCCACATGGCATATGCATTAAGTGCAGCAGGCAGGTTCACCTGAGCTCAGTAGTTTTCCCTTGGGGCACAGTGGGCGAATTGCCCATTGGCATCAAGTCAAAATGTTCATGAATATTCCTGCGGCGCTCATTATTATACTTTATTTGTAAGCAAAGCTGGAAGCTCATAAAAATCGATCAATTTTGCTGATTTGTTTGCATGTTCAGGTGTATATAGAAAAAAATATAGAAAATATATATTTTTAAAAATGTACATATCTAAAAGGACGACGATCTCGTGACACAGGACTACGTTGAAAATTTCGGACTTTATGATACCCTGAACCCATTGAAAATCGGGTATGTTAGTTAAGCAGTACGAGTATTTTTTATTTTTTTTTTTTCGATAACTCATCCCATTCGATTACTTTTTTTTAACGTTTTTTGAGCATAGTTTCTCCACCGTTTGTACTTTGTATATTTGTATATTTAGATAGATATTATGGATACTCCGAAGATCGTCCGTCTAGAAATCGAGTTACAAGCGTGCAAAGTATAGCCAAAGATTGGCAGAAGAGTATTAGAAGAGTATTAGCTTCTTTGCAGTGTTCAGAGTATCTCGTAGTTGAGCCGTCTCGACTAGAATTTTCTTACTTGTTTATATATTTTCTTTTTACTTTCGGTATTATTCCTACATTATAGATTGCCTGGAATTTCGAATTTTGAAGACCTACTACACTGTGCAATGGCAGGCGGATAACACTTCTATATCATTGTTTTTCTCTTATTTTTCTTTTCTGTGGGTTTAACTGTTGCTAAGCTGCCACAATGCAATGCCAAGTGAACAGATGTCGCCGTTTAAAATACCCTACATCCAATAAAAACATGCAGCGAATGAGGGTAACCTGACTTTGAGATTATGCCATTAAATTTAAATATTTTCAATTAATAATTTCTACATTAATAGAGGTCTAAATGACTCAAGCCTAAAGCAATATTGCATCTAGTTCTCTTTGAAATCAATTGTCTTGATATATACTTTTGAACATTTTAGCAAGAGATCAGCAAGAAGACTTTTCGACTACGAGAACGTATAAGCGCGCGCTCTGTCAACCGCGTAGTTGGGTGTGGGGCGAATTCGTGGCCGGTATCCAAAATCTACAATAATCGAAATTGTATTAGATTTGTATCTATATTTATGCAGAAGATTTGGAGACTCTAACTCTAAAAATGAACGAGATATAATTTTATAACTGATTCTCGATTAATGTTAATATCGATTATTTTGAAACGGAAATAGTTATCGAATTTCTGAAACAAACAAACCGAGATCGACACGTTAATATATGCGGATGAACGGACGGACTGGGCTATATCGACTCAATTTGTCGCCCTGATCAAGAATTTATATATGTACTTCATGGGGTCTGCCATGCCTGCTTCTACCTGTTATATAATTTAAACAAAACCATTATACCATGATTTCCCATTTTCAATGGGCTCAGGGTATAAAAACCAGCAATGCCTGCTTGTCTGAATGGGACCACGCAAATGTTTAATTATTTAAAACTTGTAGGAAACTCAAGAACTCTTACATCTATGTAACGCCATGTGTTCAGCTTGTTTTTGTGGCTGCTTTCAGTTGAACACTTCAAATTCAAATGGCATTCAATCAAAGCTTTTCTGCCAGCACAGCCGGTGTGACATCTAGCAACTGGAGAGGAAGGGAAGGCCATAACCAAGAAACACTTGCATAACAAGCTTATTATAAATTTTCGTCACGCTTCGAGTGGCAATAAATGTGTCTGCTCTGCAATTTCCATTGAACAACTATTATTTCGTTATATAAATAGACATTCAGCGGAGAAAATATGAAAACGAAAATATGCATTGAAATATGCCAAGAGTTGCATTCCTGTCCAGGCGGTCCAGGTGTGCGATTGGACTATTGTGCGCTGACTGTAGCCATGGAGAGAGGAAGACCATGTCATGGACAAGCCGGTTGTGAGTGGGGGCCAATCAGTGCAGCCAGCGAGTGTTGTAATTCCTATTGTTGGCAAAGTTTTTTCGTGATTGGCCATCCTTTGTCATTTGTCGTCTAGACAAACGTCAATTGACATCAATCAGTAATAACAAATTTTGGCCGATAATGATGCGGCGCTAGCAGCGAAATGCTTTTAGTCTGCCACCTAGCCGAGGTTCAAGCAGGTCAATGACAAAGCAATTTGCTAAAATAAAAGTCCACATTTGCCTTTTAGTTCGAATGGAGACATTTGTTGTTTCGGCTTTTGCATCTCAGGACCTGAAAAATTAAATTCTGTTCCAATCGGCAATGGTCAGACCATACTTGAGGTTGGAGTGTCTTGCGTACAAACCCTTGTCAAGGCATCTACTTCAAAATGACCAAAAAGAAGATACAAACGAAATACATTTGGGGCAAAGGGCGCTTCACTCGAGTGTTTTACAAGTGACTGCGCAACGGTTCACACAAATAGAAGAGGAACCGCTACCTTTCCCCTTATTCCGAGAATAACGCCGATTCTGATTCTGATTCCGATAACAAAGAGCATTCTATTCAAAGTTTCAATCCCAGTTCAACCATGCAGCAAATTTGACACGTTTAACTGTGCGTGAGCTGAACAAGTTTTCCATCCGCTTTCCACTTTCCTGCAAGTTTTCAGAGTCTAGACAATAGTGTGTCAAAGAAGTATTTGTATTTCGCATAGGAAATACCCTATAGATCTGAGCAAGTACAATAGTTTTAGAATATTTATATTATCGTTTACATCATCGTATGGATGGATTATCGCTTAAGTTTAATCATTAATGCGAAACGCAGACATATCGATATTAGTCAATCAGCTCTTGCCCCATTTTCCTCATCCTTTTGTGTATGTCTATCTATATGTATTCGTGGTCGTGATCGACCCAATTCTCCTTACAGCTACATCCTCTCGCTGGCTTTGGCCGACCTGCTGGTCATCCTGGTCTGCGTCCCTGTGGCCACTATTGTCTACACGCAGGAGAGCTGGCCTTTCGAGCGCAACATGTGCCGCATTAGCGAGTTCTTTAAGGACATTTCGATTGGAGTCTCCGTCTTCACGCTGACCGCGCTCTCTGGCGAACGCTACTGCGCCATCGTCAATCCGCTCCGCAAGTTACAGGTAAGCAATGTATACCTCTAGCTAGCAAGTGAGAACAAATCCTATATATTTGCAAATGCTCTCATATTTGCATGCCTTTTGTTCGCATTCCCAGACGAAGCCACTGACTGTATTCACGGCCGTCATCATCTGGGTGTTTGCCATTATGCTGGGCATGCCCTCGTTCATTGTCTCCGACATTCAGAGCTACAACATAACCACGCCCAACGGGAATATAACCATCGGAGTATGCTCTCCATTTCGATCCAAGATTTATGCAAAGTGAGTTTCGCCACTAGCCAAACACAGTCAGTTAAATATATGTATATATACATATATATTTCTATGCTCGCATTTGTTCGCTTCATTTGGTTTTATTTAGTTTTAAGTGGGTGTCCAAGCAAAGCTTTACCTCTTGCCCATCCTGGCTTTCTGTATGAGTTGAAAAGGGCAAGTCCAGTCAAGTATAAGCCATTCAAGTAGCTGACAGCTCCTGCCTTTTTGTTAACACTTGGAAAATTTCAATAGAATTAAGTCAAAAAGCAACAGCTATAGCAACAGCTCAGCCAAACATAAAATTTAATAGTAATTTCAATAATAATTTACACAAATACTTTATCTATTAACGATGTTCAGGAATTCATTGATTTTTCATTACAAAATTCAACTTTAGCTGAGCTTTATTTCGAATCGAATTTATCTATGAATTCAAAATCGAATTCACGTTTCTGCCTTGATGGTTTAGTTGAGTATAAAACATTAACGCTCAAAATTGTGTGATCCAGCTCTCCTCACTCTCCTCACTCTCCTCTCTCTCCTCTCTCTCCATGCCCTCTCTGGCTCTCTGAAAAGTCTTTCATAGTTCGCTCTCAGTATAGTTCGTCAAACTGTGGCTGCAGCTGCTGCTGCCGCCTGGTTCAATGACGTCTGCCCAGGGCTCATTCTGTGCGTAGGCTGCTCTTTCATCGGCTCGCTGATAAACTACTTCAATTTAATTCCGCTCGTCATTTTTAATACATCTCCAACAGCTGCCCGGACACAGCCTGTGCAGGAATGTTTCCACAAGTTGGAAATCCTTTCATGCTGGACAGCAGCAGCTGTTGCCACATAATCTGCCAAAGACTACCTCTGTCCTCCTCTCTCCTTCTGTCTGACTGTTTATCTGCTCTTATTCACAGCTGCAGCCAATTGGTTGCTAATTTTGTAGCAAATTCGTGAAAACTTCTTTTAAGACTCAGCCGCTCGTGTTACAAAAACCCACAAAAATGTTGAGTAAAACAAAGAGCAAAATCCATTTTTGTTGATTTTGCTTTTTATAGCAATAATTCATTCGGCCGCCGGTCCTCGGTCGCAGGTCACGCCACACTATAATTTATTGGATGTCTTCATACTGTAGTTCGTTTTTATAGTCCGACAAATTGGTAAAGATGCCTTAGACACGCAGTTATTTAGCCATAAGCCCTTGCTGAATTATTTCCAATTTATTTGCCAATCATCTAGCAGTCTCAAATTAAATTTACATTTATTATTTTTTCTAACTTGTCTGAGTTTTTGCGAAGCTCAGCGAACAGCTTCAACTTCCAGCTTTACTTTCAGACTGCTTAGCTTTCGTAATTTAACTGCATTTTCGATACAGATTAACACAGCTCCTATTAAAATAATGAATGTACATCAATATTTGGTCATTACCACTAAAGTGTTTAGCTATTATTTTATTAAGTAAGCTTTCATTTTAAACAACTTTAACACTTGGCTAATGAGGTTATCACCGCTTACCGAGTATATTGACATTCTCCAGAATTTTTTAGCCTTAATTTAGCTGGAATTTAACTGAATTAAATTATAAATTATCAATGGCAGCACCAGAAATCCAATTTCCAATTTTAATTTAAATTTACATATTTTTTTCTTTTTATGAAGTGAAATGAATTTGCATTCAAATGCAACTGGAAATTGGATTTGAGTTCAAACTCAATCCATTGTAATCCGATTATCTGAATACATGTGTATTAAATTTATAAAAACTAAATAATTTTTTTTTTTTTCATCAACTAACGAGATTTTTTATTGATTTAAAATAAAAATATGAAAGAATCAGTTTATCTCTAGAAGCAAATTCATTAATATTTAAATCGTAATCCGATTGCATTTACATTTATATGCTCTGAACTCATTGACAAAAAGATGGAAATAAAGGTTTTGTGAAAGATTGCTTAATCTCTTAATCCTAATCTTATAATTTATTTTCTCTCATCACATATCCATATTATCGTCAAAAATCGATCACGTCACTCTGTTCATAATCGATTAGCGAACAAAGTGCGGATATTCTCAATTGCCTTTTGGATGATTCATGCAAATTTATGAAGTACATACATACAAAAATCGATCACGTCACTCTGTTCATAATCGATTAGCGAACAAAGTGCGGATATTCTCAATTGCCTTTTGGATGATTCATGCAAATTTATGAAGTACATAAGGAATATATTTTTACTATGAGCGTGCACACACAAATTTTCGGTTCCATGACATGTGTCCATGAGTATGTATCATCTTTTATGCGCCTGTGTATTCCATTTAGAATGTCGTTCTCACTCAAGCTAGAGCTATTTAATGCAAATATATATTTCAATATATGTTCCGTGGAGTCGCTTTACTTAAGGTAGAAATCAAGTTGGTCTGACAGTTATGAAATGAGGAGAATAATTTCTCACAGTTTCGCAGATGTTACGACTGTAATCGGTTTACTTTTCGCAGATACATGGTGGTTGCTAAGGCGTCCATCTACTATTTGGTGCCACTGTCCATCATCGGAGTGCTCTACATCATGATGGCCAAGCGACTGCACATCAGCGCCCGCGACATGCCCGGCGAACAGCTCAGCATCCAGAGCCGCAGTCAAGCGCGTGCCCGCCGCCATGTCGCCCGCATGGTCGTAGCCTTTGTGGTCGGTGAGTAGCAGGCGAAGGAGCCTAAGGTTGAGCTACAGCAGCGTTCAACTAATTGCCCTGGCAGTGTTCTTTATTTGCTTCTTTCCATATCACGTATTCGAGCTGTGGTACCACTTCTATCCGACGGCCGAGGACGACTTCGACGACTTCTGGAACGTGGTGCGCATCGTGGGATTTTGCACCAGGTAAGCGGATCAACCCAGCTAACTCTGCGGCAGTGTTATCTTCGGTTTATTTTTGCTCTTGGTAAATAGTTTGAAGTGCTTGAACCTCTCGCATTCGTTGCATATGCGAACTTTTTGGCCCTTCAACTTGTTTCTGCACTGCCGCAGGCGAGCAGGCAGCGTCTTTGACATTATTTTTAATTGAAAGAGATAATCCTTGCAAAAACTTACAGTCATTCCCCCACACACTCGGCCCCTCCCCTTCCTAACTTGCCCTTTACCACACTCGCTTCCATGCGTCAAGCAGCAGTAAATTTTCTTTCGTTGACAGTTGCCCCCTTCCCCCACAAAGCCCTCCTCGGTTGGCTCCCCGGAGCCGGAGGCGTCACTTAGCGCAGTAAACTGCACAAAATAATGTGTCAGCATTTCGGGCAACTTAATTTGTGATGTTGGAGACCGTCAGATTCTCCAAGAGTAATTTGCATTTCAATGCCGAAAGGGTTGTCCAAGAACGAAAAAAAAAAAAAATAAGTACTGTTTAAATAAAGCACTCCTCGGAAGGTGGCAGCGAATCGACTGCAGTGCGATGCGAATTACTTACCTTGTTTTCAGCTGCTTGAAGTGAGTGTACAAAGTGCAATTAAGTGTCTTCCGAACTGCGCCACATTATCGAATTTAATCAATAAGTGAAGGCGTTGTAGAAGAGCCAAAGAGTCTTAGCTTGATTATCATTCCAAAGGACAATCTTAAAATCAATTTCGATAAGAGTGTAACGTTTGCTTGAGTTCAGTTCAATTTCATAGCTCTAATTTTCCGTGAGATGGGTTCTACACTACGATTCTTACGATTCTACGATGGTAACCTACTTGCTTGAAAATGAAAAAATGGTATTGCAGTCGAACAGTTGTGCTTTATAATGAATACTGCCAACATACTTAATTAACTATTAAACTTTGATTGGATTTCCTTTTTAAACCCAATTAGACAAAATATCAATTTGTACAATGAGCTTGACAATTAAATTCATTTTTATTATCCTGTAGGAGATACCAATGGTTTGTACTTCTCATTTTTTTAAAAAGACTATCTATTTATAATTGCTTTTCAGCACATCAGTGGATCAGAAAAGTTTTAAAATGAAATTCCAGCGATAGTGTCGATAGTGCTATCGTTGCTTTTGACACCTCTAGCTCAATGTTTTCGAGAGTGCATTCAAGGCGAGTTGCGCAAAGCTTAGTGTAGTCTAATCAGCTGTGATGTGGGGACTTGTAGGAAAAGTGGCAATCAAACTATTGTCGCATTCGTGCAGCAAGGCAGGAAGACAGCTGTGGCCATAGGCTTGCATTTTGATTTGGTCCTTTCTTTACATTTTACAGCTTCCTCAATTCGTGCGTTAATCCTGTTGCGCTCTACTGTGTGTCTGGCGTGTTTCGGCAGCATTTCAACCGTTATCTGTGCTGCATTTGCGTCAAGCGGCAGCCACATCTGCGCCAGCACTCGACCGCCACGGGCGTGATGGATACCAGCGTCACCTCGATGCGCCGCTCCACCTACGTGGGTGGTGGGGGCGGTCCGCGTGCCTCGCTGCACATGAACAACAACCATGGCGTCAGTGGAGCCGTGGGTGGTCGTGGCGGCAGCTTCCATCGCCAGGACTCGATGGCCTTGCAGCACGCGGGCAGCATTAATGGCCACTCACACAATGCGAACGCGGGCGCAGGGACCGGTATCGGACGCGCCTCCATCATCAATGAGAAAAGGTGAGGCACACTAATTGTGGAGCTGCTGGAGGAGGGCTCCGCCTCCCAACAGGCCGACGCGCAGCTCTAAACACTTGGTCACTGATCTCACTCTCCCAAGCCCCGTATGTGTATGTTGGCGTGTGTGTGCCGCACCCGCACTACAACTCACCACACACACTCCCGCCATGCAAATTGGCAGTAATTGTTGTGTTGTGCCCTCCGTCTCACGCACCCTCGAACGGCAGCATCACTGAAATTGCATGTGCAATTGGCATGTGCATTAGCCTATGGGTCCTGTACATAACGAGCTGGTCTTTGTCATTAGCCAATGGCCACCCGTGCGTTAGTGCACAGCACTAATGTTAGTGAGCTGCCCCATAGAGCCCTGCTCAAGCTGAAAGCTGAGCTGAAAGCAGAAAGCAGAAAGCAGAAAAGTACATGAATATTCAACTAGCTCGTGTTATCCCCCATTTAAGTAAAGCTCTCTTTATGTGTGTTCGTATTAATCGTATGCAAATTCCATGGCAATTCTGAGGCTCAATTTTGTTGTAAATACATATAATTATAATCGCAATACACACTGTTTCGGCGTACTCTATGTGATGTGGCAAAGTCCTAGTTGTTAAGCGGCATTCAATATTATAGCTTATAGCATAGATATAGACTTACATATGCATATGTTCTGTTTGTGCAATAAATAGACATTTAGTAGACACACACACACAGACACATATATATGCAATTCCACTTGATGTAAACCTATGTAGCTGCAAAATATATCAATAGCTATAAAGAATAATTGAATGTAAATAAGTTAATTGGTAAATGTTTAGCTGCTGTTGCTTTCTGGTATCAAATTGAAAGCAGTAATACTCTATGATATTCGACTTTTTATTAGTTTAGTGGTTCAGGTTAGGTAAAATAGTTGCGAAATAAATTCAAATCCAGCTAATGCTAATGAGAAAAGTCATTCAGATTTATAAGCAAATACACTCTTATTCCTAAGCAAAGCAAAGTATATTATTATAATTATGTTATATATTTAAAACTCAATAAATATCTCTGTAAACAGTTTGTACTCTATTTCTGGGTAGCAGGCAAGCAGGTAAGAGCCTAATATATATATCATATATGTTACACTCACTAATGCTTATTTATATTTTCATAGCACTCGAGTCACGATGAAATATGATTACCTATTCTTGTTTGTCATTATTATTAATTATATTTCTATCTGACTTTTTCAGTTTCATCAAGCGCTATGACGAGCGGACGCGCTACTAAATTTGAATAATCATTCTTGACTCCCATCGATGAAGTGAATCAGTATGAGGAAAGACCGTACTTAGCCATAAATTATGGCATTTATGGCAGTGTTTATAGATTTAAATTGTCGGTTTGAATGTAAGTAAGAAATATTGCTAAAATGTATACGATGTGTCAAATCAGCATTCAATGGAATACAAATAAAATGTGAAAAACCATTTTGTCATCTGGCTAAACTTAATGGCAAATGCGGCCTGGATAACAGCTTAGGCTAGAGGAAGCCCTTTCCCTGCACCGGGGGAGTGCATCGAACGCAAGCTATTCTTAGAAAACGTATTAATAAATTTAATTTCTGCTAAACCAATTACAGCTGCCAGTTGCTAGACCAATCCAAAAGTTGCCAATTGTTCACAGGTATTCGAATTACTTAGAAATTATACGTAACACCTTCAATTTGCATTCACCAACAAGCAATACTGAGAAACCCGATAAATTCGGCAATTTCGAGGCACACAAAAGAAAAGAGGAAAATCGAAAAATGGCAATTCATTACTAGCTGCCACTCACAAAGGCTAGCTGGCAGCTCTTGTTGTTTTGACTAACAGTACGGTCTATGTAAAGCTGCATATGTAAATTATCTGAACGTTGCACCTGCAACGACGGCGACGGCGACTGCATCACACCTTTGTGCCCAGACAAAAGTTATTGGCATTCAATAAATGTTGGAGTCAAAGTGGCTAATCTCTAATGCAACCCCCAACAATCTGACCCGCTCACTGACCCTGTCCATTGAATTGTCTGGCGGACAGGCTGACCCCTTGCACATTCACTAAATCATCCAGAACTCGGAAAGCTGGCAGCTGGCAGTCGGCAGTGAGCATCTGGCTCCATAGATAAGGGCCAAACAATGAACACATTTTGTCATGTTTCAGCCCCGGAAAAGTGAATGCCATTTAACATTTTCCTTCCTCGTTCGACTCCTGCTTCTGCTCCTACTGCTTCTCGCCCCCTTCTACGACTTTAGGATAGACATTTTGACCGCAGGTAATGCCTATGTTAATCGTAATTTGTGTTGCCTGCAGTAGGCCACAAACTGGGTCAAAGCGCACCAGATTTATTTACACAGCCAACATGTAAATATGTGCCCATCTACGTAACGACAGCTCCTCCCCCATTGCGTTGTGGGTGCTAGAATCGGCTCCGGCCACAAGTTTTGTTGGTGTTGATTGCCCATTGCCTTCCGACCCCTCCGCCCTGCCTTCGGCAGCTCCACTGTCAGAAGTTTTGGGTGAAATTCTATTGCACAATTAGCTAATTTGTTGAACAGGGTTTGTCGTTCTGTTACGGGCGAGCAGTTAGCTTCGTGGTTTATAGAGCTGATATTGTGGTGTTGAAATATACTTACAATAAACATTCCGATTCTATTGCTTATATTTACTCAATTACTTTATTGAAGGTGTCAGCTGGATCCTCGCTCATATGTAAGCAGATAAGCTTGTCCTTATATATGTATGTATGTATATAGCGCTGTTGAGGCTATGCACCCAAAATATGGAAATATTCATAAGGAAAGCGCACCCTAATCAATTGTGAATCTCTTCGATTTGGCAGTTACGCTTTCCAAATTTGTTTTGTATGTATGTTATTAAATTGACCATTAAGGAACAATGCAATATGAAAGATATACAATTTAATATCTCTATATTCTTGATGGATACATACTTTAATTCTAGACTATCTGAAAAAGATGTCGTCCTAAAAACTGACAGATATTGGAAAAATATTATTATTGTTCTTGAGAATTACAATAGTACATAACCTTTATTAACGCTAATTGCTTCGAGAGATACGCGATCCACAGGTGAAAAGCATCTAATTGGCATATATAACAAGTAAGAAAGCTGTAGTCGAGACTGCTCCCCTGAGCCCTTCTTCGAAGGATTCATATTCCAAGAATGCTTCGTTTCGATTCTCCACGCGTAACAAACTATACATGAAAATAACACGAACACACACACGCTGATCTATGCTTGTAAGCATGTATGTGTGTAAGCATTGCAGGCGGCTTGCTGTCTCGCTGCTTTGCTGCTGCGTCGCATGGGCTTTGATGAGGAAACTTTGAAGATTAATAATTCTGTTTCTAGATGGACAATCGTATTGATATCTTCAGATTATGATTATGATATTTATATCTATATGTCACACCAAACTGCATGTTTCTAGTATTTTAAATTCTTATTTTTTTCACATTTGGGGGTGGTGGGGCCGGAATCCAAAATCTAACAAAAAACGAAATTGTATTAAATTAGTATCTATATATATGCAGAAGAATTGGAGACTCTAACTCTAAAGATGAATTAGGTAGAATTTTATAACTGGTCCCCGATAAATAAATCATCGGTAATAAATTATCGATAACTTTGCAAATATACAAGTTAGCGAATTTCTGAAACAAACTCGTACTGCGCGTGCAATATACGGACCTAATATAAAAAGAATGAACTCTCTAGCTTTTGTATCTTCGGAAATCGACGCGTTCAAATATACGGACAGACGGACATGGCTATATCAACTTTTCTCGTCACCCTGATCAAGAATATATATATTATGAGGTCTGCCACGCCTCCTTCTGCTTGTTACATACATTTAACAAAACCATTATATCCTGATTTCCATTTTCAATGGGCTCAGGGTATAAAAATTGGGAAAGTCTTCAGTAATCTATTAATTCATTTAAAATAATTAAGTAATACTCAACGGACTCCTTTTTGAAATAAATTGTTCTTATGCATTAATGACTTCCATATTTGAATGTAAAGCAAACAAATTCAATTTTTCAGCATGCCAACTCATTGTTGGCAGACTGTACAGATGGCAAGAGTAGTCAAGGAACATTTTTGGAGGCTACACCAAACATGCCCAATTCACTTGAAGTTGATTTAAGGCTCATGGGCCTCAGTAAACAACCCACTCGATCTGATAGAGAAGAGAAAAAAATGGTCTCAGTACATACATAGCTCTTTAAATATAAATTAAACTTTGGGTTCCGCTATCTGCTGGGTGAAATAGGACTCTATTCTAATAAATTCTATTTAATTTCATTTCCATGGAATAAAGCTTGTAAGTTTAGTTTTCGCTCGGCCACTGAGATGAGTACATCTGATATCTTTCTAGTACATTCTTAATACTTAAGCATAGCTAACCAAATAATCTGTTTAAGTGCCTGTGCTGATGAGATTTACTACTGTAGAATACGTCCTCTTGAAGTCGAAATAATCAGATAATCTTATTAGCAGCATACGGCAGAGGAAAGCTTTATAGATTAAAAAATATATATGTATGAAAAATGTGTTTTCATGGGAAAATATTCAATTAATGTAACTTGAGCTTTAAGGTTGCTTTTCCTTGTTGCAGATAATCAAAGCAAAGCGCTTATGTTAATTTTGTTAGTCTTTTCACACTCAACAGTTGATTAGCCTATTATTTTCGTAATTCCCTTCAAGCCTTATACTTATGCAAGTATTTTTGGCTTTATGACAGAGATCACATGCCTCTCGAATCAAGATTACTTGGAGTCCTTCGCGCAGATAAACTTGGCAAACAGTAAACCAAAAGTCTGCAACAGTTGATGCTGGGTACACTGTGAACACAAATTTGTTGTCCAAACTGGAATCAACTGTTTACTCTCCTGTGCATAAACAAACAAACGTTTAACACCTCCCAATCGCCGCTGCTTCAGCAGCTGGCCTTGCCCCTGACCCTGCTTATGGACTACATTTCCCACATCAGTCAGGGCAATGGGAAATGGAAGCATATGCAAATGAGCCTTGCCAAATAGCAATTGAATGCGACGAAAAGGGGCAAGATAATGCCCTACATATCGTGGCATAGTTCACGAGGACAGAGCTTAAACCGCATTACAACTAAATGGAATGATCGAATCATAATGAAGAATGAAATGAACGAAATAAAACTATATCTCAATTTGTATTAAATATATAAAGAATCGATAATACGATTACTAATTTACAATCGACTTACGACTGAAGATTTAACACGTTCAGTTATTAATAGATAATGAGCTCGGATATTACTTATTCGAACGTTTAGTCATTTATTCACGAGCAGGATATTGTGATTGGGGGTTATGTGAGCGAAATAGAACAGAACATATTGAAACAACAGAGTGAGACAAATAAAGTAAAGAGTTCTCATCACAGTCCAATCGATGTTTTCCCCTAGGCACTTGCACATTCAATATGCGTAGCTATCTGATTATCAAGTGCTGAATGTGGCTGGCCATGATGGCAAAGGGATGCCAGCCGAAGGTCGACTTTAAGTGGCCCAAAGTGATTTAACATGATGCAAGTAAGCTGGTCGCAGCTGGCGGGAGTCGGAATGCACCATGGCACAGCGTCAAGAATGGGAAGAGCCATAACTAGCATTTAAAGCGACGACAATCTTAGCCGCGAAGCAGACCTGTTATCGTTTCCGGCCGGGGTCTGGACCGTAGCATTCCTAATTCCCCATTTGCGCACTCGCACGAAAATGAGTTCGAGTTGAAGCGATGGACAGATCCTTATCCTGTTGCCATTTCCAACATGTATGTTTGCCACGCAACCCGGAAGAGTTTCCACTTGCGTCTTGTTTAATTTAGCCGGTGCTTAGCTAGCTTTCTTTCCCGCTCCAGCTCCTTCCTCCCACTTCAGCTTGCGAGCGTCTGTATTTTTTGGTCACTTTGATTATGTTTTCGCTTTGCTGTGCGTCTGCTTTGTTAATTGGCGCTACTCGTAAGCTGAGAGCCATTGACAGCTGAAAGGCGCAGAGTCTGGGCTCGCCATGTAGCAGACGGCAAGTGGCAGGCACGCGTCCATTTAGTTCGTTACACGCACGTGTTGCGATACGGTCAAGTAATGGAAAAGCCAAAAAACAGATATAATCTGTCCTGTTTATGTCTGCCGGTCACAGTTTGTTTTCGGCTTTAGTGAGGATTTGCTTGTTGATGATTGAAATTGGTTTCGCTTTTGGTTTTTGTTTGTCCTGTTTTGTTGGAGCATTTATGGCAGTGACATTTATGAAAGCATCTCGCAATTGATACGGCCAATATTTGTCTCCTGTAAACCTGATTTGTGGCTATGGTGCGTATAAATAGTTTGGTTGACCAATAAATTAGATAGAAATGATCATTTGATCAAGTAGTCGATTTCCATTGGTTTCTTCGCTTATTTCAAAGTACCAATAATATTTATTACAAATATATTTATCGGTTGCGAAAAAGAATTTAGTAAGCAAGTAAGACCAGAAGATCGATAGGTCCAGATTGCATAAAATCTTTTTTAGCTATTCTCGATACTCATACCCATGCCCATATAAGGCTTATCGAGAAAGTCTTCATTATATCAGGTGAGTATTTATCAAAAATTGACCTAATATGTATATAGGAGAGGCATTCAGCCGGACGAACATTTTAAAATACTAATATAATACGTCTAATACGTCTCCCTCATCAAGAATATATATATAAATATATCTATATATATATATATTTTTTTTTTTTTTATTTATTATTTTTTTATTCTATAGGGTTCGCGACGTGTCACAAAATTATTATACCCTGATTACCCATTTTAATAGGTTCAGGGTATAATAAAATCTTCTATTCGGCCTATGGTTCTTACATGTTTAAAGTTGTTGTAAATATTTCAAGATTATTGTTCAAATTTGAAGTGCTAGTATATATAGGTTTCAAGTATATATAAACGTACATTTATTTTTATCGTAAGTAAGGATATGGGGTGAGATATCGAAACCAAATATGGATACGGGCATATAACTTAACAAGTAAGAAGGCTCTAGTCGAGACGGCTCGACTACGAGATACCCTGAACCCTGCAAAAAAAGTGATACTCTTCGTCTTTACGCACTTATGAGCGCGCGCCCTGCTAACCGCGCACTTGCAGCCGTGGCTTGGGGGTGGGGTGGGATAAACTTTGGACGCTTATAACTCCATTTCTAGATGGACTATCTTCATGATTTTCAGAGTAGATTAGGAGTATCTAAATCTATCTATTTGCCAAATTGCAAGTCTCTAGTATTTGAAATGAGTTTTTTTTTCAAATTGTGGGCGAAGGGGGCGGGGCATCAAAAATCTGAAATGAAAAAATTACAAAATCTGCATATCTATAATATCTATCTAAATATATAAAGTTTAAGTCTCTAGCTAAAACGGTGTAGAAGTTATGCTCAAAAAACCTAAAGAATGTAAATGAATTTTCGATTTTTTATCAATAATTTGGAAATGGAAATTTGGAAATTGTAGTTTCCGAAATCTCGACGTTCATACAGACGGACAGACGGACGGACGGACGGACAGGGCTAGATCAACTTATTTTTTTATGCTGATCAAGAATATATATACTTTATGGGGTCTGCGACGTCTCCTTCTGCCTGTTACATACATTTTCACAAAACCAATATACCCTGAATTCCCATTTTCAATGGGTTTTGGGTATAAAATGAAAAGTCTCTGTAAATCGAACGCTCCTAAGAAGAAAGAATATATATTTATATTTAGTTTTTCACAGATATATAAATTGACGTTAGTTACGGTCAATACCAATCTCATGCATGTATGTATATATTCATATATATATGACAATAATTATTAATAATAATGTATACAATTTTTGTTGTTTTTAATGAATAAAGTTAGAAAGGATTTCCACTTGTTCATTAGTCAAACTCAGATTAGAAAGGATATTAATGACGTATGATTCTAATTAAAACCTTATATGAATAGTCGTAGAAGCCATTTTATACTGACGATCGCAATGCAAATCAAACTAAATTGTAAAAGCCGATGAAGTATGGTAAATCTGAAAAATAAATTAGTCAAATTAGATATTATTTAATTTCAATAGGATTATTCCCAAGAGACTTAGCGTACAGTTTTAATTTCTGAAGACTGCGCTTCAATGACTCTTCAGTTATTGGTACCTTGGACATGTAGATGCACATGCCGAAGAAAGCCTGTTGAAAATATTTCTCCCAGTTTAGACTTTTTAAATCGAAGTCGAAGAGTTCCTGATCAACTGGAGACATACGTTGACTCAATCGATCCACATTTGGCGTTTCAAAAGTCCAGGCTTCGATCAAAAAGTTCTGCAGCACATCGATATTTTTATGGATCTTGTGATAGATGCGAATCATCTTTGGCTTCCGGCCGCGCAATCGCAAAGCTACATCAATCAAGTAGCCGGGAATCAGGTGGTAAAATATGGTGGCCAGCTTATATAACCAAGGTATTCTTGTGGTGTGCAGGAACGGATACCAAATACACTCTGGTAAAAGGCAATCTGTTCTTCCATTCTCCGCGGCGCACATAAAGACTTCATTCGTAATGACATTTTGCCCGGTAGCCACATAGTTGTAGATGGTTGCCGTGGATGACGCAGTGGAGTTCTTTCTATGCTGCTGTGACTCCATAGCAGTATTCCAAGCGGCGGCCAGGGCTAGATTGCCACAGCTATCCACAGGTACGATGTTTGACGGAGCGTGCTTATTGATTGGTGCAACACGTAGAACACCAATGGCGACGCCATAGAGCACGGCGATGGGTCCGTACAAGTTGTCCATCCATCCGCTAACAGGCTCCTTATGACTAGCAACAACTGAGAAAAACAAACAGACATGATGAATACAAAGAGACAGCTGGAAGATACCTGATACTCTGAGCCACATATTCATTTTCAATTAGAAAGCACTATACTCTATTCCCATATCTTTCAAACTATGTTATGCACGTTGACATAGGGTGGGTTTTGCTGCGAGAACCTATTTGATTAATAATTCTGTTTCTAGACAATCGTAATCAAATGAACAGATTATGATCATGACATTACACATTTGGGGCGTGTGGGTGAATTGGGAACCGGGATCCAAAATCTGACAAATTCCGAAATTGTATTAAATTAGTATCTACAGTGTATCACATTAATATTCGGTTCTTCTAGTTTATATGTTTTTAGTTTATGTATAATTAGTAATGTTAAATATATTACCTTTATGTATACCTCAATGTAAAGGTAATTTTTCAATCTAAAACATACCATTTACACTTTTTATACCCTGAACCCATTG
Source organism: Drosophila borborema (assembly GCA_030914335.1). Lineage (NCBI taxonomy): Eukaryota > Metazoa > Arthropoda > Insecta > Diptera > Drosophilidae > Drosophila > Drosophila borborema. Next base: position 1,152,370 of record JAUESP010000303.1, read on the forward strand.
AAAATGGGAATTCAGGGTATAATGGTTTTGTGAAAATGTATGTAACAGGCAGAAGGAGACGTCGCAGACCCCATAAAGTATATATATTCTTGATCAGCATAAAAAAATAAGTTGATCTAGCCCTGTCCGTCTGTCCGTCCGTCTGTCCGTCCGTCCGTCCGTCCGTCTGTCCGTCTGTCCGTCTGTCCGTCTGTCCGTCTGTCCGTCTGTCCGTCTGTCCGTCTGTATGAACGTCGAGATTTCGGAAACTACAAAAGCTAGAGAGCTGAAATTTCACATGAACACTCGTATGTTAGCTACGCAATACAAGTTTATTTTGTTTTTTCGATAACTCATCCCATTTTCAAATTATCGATAAAAAATCGAAAATTCGTTTACATTTTTTAGGTTTTTAGGGTATTACTTCTACACCATTTCAGCCAGAGACTTAAACTTTATATATTAAGATAGATATTATAAATACGCAGATTTTGTAGTTTTCAGATTTTTGATGCCACGCCCCCCTCGCCCACAATTTGCAAAAAACGCATTTCAAATACTAGAGACTTGCAATTTGGCACATAGATAGATTTATATATCCTTAATCTACTCTTAAAATTTCATGAAGATCGTCAATCTAGAAATCGAGTTATAAGCGTCCAAAGTTCAGCCCAACCCACCCCCAAGCCACGGCAGCAACTGCGCAGTTAGCAGAGCGCGCGCCTCTAAGTGCGTAAAGAAGAAGAGTATCACTTTTTTTGCAGGGTTCAGGGTATCTCGTAGTCGAGCCGTCTCGACTAGAGCCTTCTTACTTGTTATACCCTGAACCTATTGAAAATGGGAATTCAGGGTATAATGGTTTTGTGAAAATGTATGTAACAGGCAGAAGGAGACGTCGCAGACCCTATAAAGTATATATATTCTTGATCAGCATAAAAAAATAAGTTGATTGAGCCCTGTCCGTCTGTCCGTCCGTCCGTCCGTCCGTATGAACGTCGAGATTTCGGAAACTACAAAAGCTAGAGAGCTGAAATTTCACATAAACACTCGTGTGTTACCTACGCAATACGAGTTTATTTTGTTTTTTCGATAACTCGCCCCATTTCCAAATTATCGATAAAAAATCGAAAATTCGTTTCAATTTTTTAGGTTTTTTGGGTATAACTACTACACCGTTTTAGCTAAAGACTTCAACTTTATATATTTAGTTAGATATTATGGATACGCAGATTTTGTAGTTTTCAGATTTTGGATGCCACGCCCCCTTCGCCCACAATTTGGAAAAAACGCATTTCAAATACTAGAGACTTGCAATTTGGCACATAGATAGATATATATACCCTTATTCTACTCTAAAAATTTCATGAAGATCGTCCATCTAGAAATGGAGTTATAAGCGTCCAAAGTTCAGCCCAACCCACCCCCAAGCCGCGGCAGCAACTGCGCAGTTAGCAGAGCGCGCGCTTATAAGAGCGTAAAGAAGAAGAGTATCACTTTTTTTGCAGGGTTCAGGGTATCTCGTAGTCGAGCCGTCTCGACTAGAGCCTTCTTACTTGTTATACCCTGAACCCATTGAAAATGGGAATTCAGGGTATAATGGTTTTGTGAAAATGTATGTAACAGGCAGAAGGAGACGTCGCAAACCCCATAAAGTATATATATTCTTGATCAGCATAAAAAAATAAGTTGATCTAGCCCTGTCCGTCTGTCCGTCTGTATGAACGTCGAGATTTCGGAAACTACAAAAGCTAGAGAGCTGAAATTTCACATGAACACTCGTATGTTAGCTACGCAATACGAGTTTATTTTGTTTTTTCGATAACTCATCCCATTTCCAAATTAAAAATTCGTTCACATTTTTTAGGTTTTTTGGGTATAACTACTACACCGTTTTAGCTAGAGACTTCAACTAAATATTTAGATAGATATTATGGATACGCAGATTTCGTAGTTTTCAGATTTTTGATGCCACGCCCCCCTCGCCCACAATTTGCAAGAAACGCATTTTAAATACTAGAGACTTGCAACTTCGGCAAATAGATAGATATAGATACTCTAAATCTACTCTTAAAATTTCATGAAGATCGTGCATCTAGAAATTGAGTTATAAGCGTCCAAAGTTCAGCCCAACCCACCCCCCAGCCACCGCAGCAACTGCGCAGTTAGCAGAACGCGCGCTTATAAGTAAAGAAGAAGAGTATCATTTTCTTTACAGGGTTCAGGGTATCTCGTAGTCGAGCCGTCTCGACTAGAGCCTTCTTACTTGTTTTATTTTAATATATAGTTTATGTTTTATTTGCATTTGAAGTTGAAAAAAAAAAAAACCGAATATTAATGTTATACACTGTATATATGTACATATGCAGAAGACTTGGAGACTCTAGCTCTAACGATGAACGAGATATAATTTTATAACTGATTCCCGATCAATGTTTTTATCGAAAATCTGGAAATATAAAACTTATCAAATTTCTGAAACCAACGAACCTAACACAATAACAATGAAGTCTCTAGACGCGTTCATACATACGGACGGACGGACGGACGTACATGGTTATATCGAATATATCGATCAAGAATATATATACTTTATGGGGTCTGCCACGCCTCCTTCTGCCTGTTACATACATTTAACAAAACCATTATACCCCAATTTCCCATTTTCAATGGGCTCAGGGTATAAAAAGAATAAACATTTTATTATTTACGTACGTACGTACATATTTACAAAATTTTCTATCATGTGCAGAATATGCAAACAGTCATACCCGCTTTATAAAGACTCTTCAATTTGTTTAGAGTATGCAAATGAAATTAATTTGATAAGTGTTTTTGAAAAGCTCACAACTATAGTCGGACATGCATTAAACTACATACGCTTATCACTGACTATCGGCTTTGTTAATTGCTTTGAATTTGTGTTCCTGTGCTTCTTATAAATTAACGGGGTCATACAGGCAAGCCAACAGAAAGACAGAAATATTTTGTGCGTCGACTACGAAGCATTCCCCGTGAGTTTCTAAGTATAATAATTTTGTTAGACGTATTAAGTGAGTACATAAGAATAGACTGGGTACTTACTAGCAGCTGGCCGAAATACGCATACAGGCAAATCTCCGGCTTCTGTTTGGATCAGCTGCTCGGCCAATGCCTTTGTGTAGGTATACGTGTTGGGAAACTTATCTATCAATGCTGGAGCCATTCGATCGAACAGATCTGTGTTCAGCATTTCTCTCAGTTGCAACACTTGCTTCACATTGCACGAGAGATGCTCAGGGTAAAAGCGATCCACGATGTGATGAATTACGCAGTTAGAGTACGCCGTGGAGATGTGCACGAAGGCCACCAAACGGGGCATCTGCTTAGCCAGCTGCAGCATGTAGCGAGTGGCTCTCGTATTGATATCCAATGCCACGTGCAATGGCTCGACAAAACTCACCGTAGCCGCGCTGTGCAGCACAAGTTCCGTCTGCTGCAAGAGCAGCTTCCGATCTACCTCACTGATGCCTAGGTCAGGCTCCGCACAATCTCCGGCTATACCAATAACGCAATCCATGGCATTGGGCTTAGCCTTGAGCAGCAATTCAAAAAGATACGGTGTGCGAAATAGATATATTGATCTCTGCTTAGGTATCTTTAAACTCACTGGAATCCTTTTCAACTCTTCAATACGCTCCTGTATGTCTTTGCCACGCTTGGGTCTAATCAAAGCGTAGATGCGCTTCACTTCTGTGGCACGCAACAACTTCTCAATGATTACTGAAATACAATAGGGTTTCAGAATTCATCACAAGTTCAAAAGCGATGTGGATTATTTAGTTGTCTGTTCTTTCACAGAGCTTCCTTTAAGAATCCCCCAAGTACCCTTTCCTAAAAATCCACTTGCACCGGTTAAAAAGATAGTTTTGTCCTTATAGAACTTTTTAATTTCAGATTCCATTTATTGTTACATTATAAGCACTCGCACACAGACTACACATTATTTGGACTAGAGAATCAACTACGTAATGAATCGTTTTTGCAAATGCTTTTATAGATAGATGCAGAAGCAAAAATATGTATGTTCCTTGCCCTAGAAACACGAATTCATAATTATTAATGCCTTGGCTCAGATCCACAATTACAGTACTTTGGAAATTTTAGAATTGGTTCCACCTAATTGAGTAATACTAGTCTTCGAATTAGTGTATAATTTACAAACCTCACCTAATTTGATGAGGATTCGAATAACTCAATGTAATTTAAGAAATTTGTAATGTTAATACATACGGACTGAATGATTGGCAAGCAAAGGTACAATTGGGGTTTTTCCGCATAACATATAGGAATTGTATGATATAATTGTCTATCTTTTCCCTTTTAAAACACGTTTGTATATATGTTTATTTCGTATAGAATTTTGTTACCACAGCATTACTCTTGACTTTACTTGACCCTCTGGACTTCTTTCTTATACCCTGAACCCATTGAAAATGGGAACTCATTCATTCTTAATCAGCACAAAAAAAAAAAGTGGATTGAACGTCCGTCCGTATGAACGTCGAGATTTCTGAAACTACAAAAGCTAGAAATTTCACATGAACACTCGTATGTTAGTTACGCAGTACGCGTTTATTTTATTTTATTTTTTCGAAAACTCATCCCATTTCCAAATTATATATAAAAATCGAAAATTCGTTTTTTTGCGTTTTTTTGAGCATAGCTTCTACACCGTTTTAGCTAGAGACTTCAAATTCGTTTATTTAGATAGATATTATGGATACGCTGATTATGTAATTTTTTTCAGATTTTGGATGCCACGGCCCCTTTGCCCACAATATGAAAAAAAAAAACGCATTTTAAATACTAAAGACTTGCAATTTGGAAGATAGGTACATTTAGATGCTATTAATATATTCGAAAGTTTCATAAAGATCGTCCTTCTAGAAATGGAGTTATATGCATCCAAAATCAGAACTCACCCCCAAGGCACGGAATCAACTAGACAGTTAGCAGAGTGCGCGTCTATGCGTGTGTAAAGAAGTAGAATGTCACATATATTCAGGGTTCAGGAGATTTTCTAGTCGAGGAGTCTCGAGCCTGTTTACTTGTTATTCATGCATTCGATTATCGGTTCTTTGCTGCGTTTAAGGTATTTTCAAGTCGGATAATCCCTTTTGAAGCACTCTTAATACAAATTTAATATTAAATCAAATATAATACATTTCTGAAGCGTTTGCATTGGTTATTAAATATGGAAAAAGTTCAACGATAAATTCAATTTGAACTCAAAGAACCATCGTACTGGAAAGGAGCTGGCGAGCCAATCGACGGTGTAATATATGGATTTATGCTGAGCTTTTTAAGGGCGGGTAAATTAACTATGCCGAAAAATTATATAGTGTTCAAGCATGAACATGCCACTTATATAAACATATTAAAAAATAGGCAATAGTCGATAACCTGCGCGTTATCTGAAGCCAAGTAATAAACATGTCATCCCTTAGCTGCAGCGACCAACGCAGCAAGTAATAAAAATGTAACGCGAGACGTGAGAACGGCTTAGCGATCGAAAAGGGACACTTGACAAACATCTGTGCACTTGTGTGCATGGAATTAATTATAGCCTTCCAGTGCCTGGAAGTATTTTTAAGGTATATAAGCACTAGGATTTTAAGGAATAAACAGTTCAATTTTTGATCTCGCAAAGGCGAGTTCAATTTTTGGGCTCGCAAAGGCGAGTTCAACTTTTTTACTCAAGAAGTAGAGTTCAATTCTTGAGTTCTAAGAGTAGAGTTCAATTGTTGGACTCAAAGAGTTCAGAGGTTGGGCCAAATAACTTTTTGGTCCTTCGAGCCTTCTCTGTTGTTTTCCCCCACCAGTGGTAAGGAGAAGGAACCAGCGTCTTAATGCTGTGAGTTTTTATAAAAATCTCAGCTTAAGATAAAATATTTAATATATTTCTGTTCTCCCCCACCAGAGGTAAGAGGCAGATAATATATAAATGTATTGCTCAAATTCAAACAAGAGAATTTGTAGTGCTGGTTAAATCCGTATTCCCAAAAAAGAGGAACGGAAAAACAAATTCCATAAGAGAATTTGTAAAAGCTGGTAGATCCGCATCTCCAAAGAAGGGGAGCGGACGATCAATTCCTGAAGAGAATTGTATCGCCAGTGGAAACGTATCCCCAAATAAGGGGAACGAACAAAAATTGCTCAAATTCACAAAAGAGAATTTGTAGCAATAGAGGGCCTTCATCTCCAAACCAATAGGTTGAAGGATGGCAAAGATGACAGGAGCCTTCGGGAAGACGACGACTCTCATCAACTACGCAGAAGCCGCTTCAGAGATGACTGGACCATCATCAGGAGAACGCGCACAAATTCTGGGCCCCCTGGCAGTATGTTCAAGCGTGAACATGTGGCGCAAATCAAAAGCAGATTTGTGCTATTGTGCCGGTAAATCCGTATCCCCAAAAATTAAAAGGGAACGGACAACTTTAAGTCCAAAGAGGACAACTTAAAAAAATAAAAAATAAATTGCTCAAATTCAGAAATGAGAATTTGTAGCAATGGAGGGTCCGCATGAAGGAAGACTACGATGATAGGAACCTTCGGGAAGATGACAGGACTCTCATCAACCACACAGAAGCCACTTCAGAGACGAGTGGACAATCATCAGGAGGGCAGTTCTGAGCACACACAAATTTTGGGCCCCCTGGCAGTATGTTCAAACATGAACATGCGACAAAAATTAAAATACTAAAAAATTAAAATTTCCCAGCCACAAATTTTAGGCCCCTGGCAGTATGTTCAAGCATGAACATGCCACTTATATAAACATATTAAAAAATAGGCAATAGTCGATAACCTGCGCGTTATCTGAAGCCAAGTAATAAACATGTCATCCCTTAGCTGCAGCGACCAACGCAGCAAGTAATAAAAATGTAACGCGAGACGTGAGAACGGCTTAGCGATCGAAAAGGGACACTTGACAAACATCTGTGCACTTGTGTGCATGGAATTAATTATAGCCTTCCAGTGCCTGGAAGTATTTTTAAGGTATATAAGCACTAGGATTTTAAGGAATAAACAGTTCAATTTTTGTTCTCACAAAGAGAAGAGTTCAATCTTTGAATTCGGTAAATGTGGAGTGTTTCATTTCGACTCTCTAACATATAGGGATATTAACTCATGCAACAAATACCAAAAAATCACATGTCGATTAATAATGAAAGCAAATTTATCATTTTATTTGGCAAAAACCAAACGAAAGAAGAGCAACAGCCAGAACTACTTGCGTGTGGTTTAATTTTTATACCCAGAACCCAATTAAAATTGGAAATCAGGGTATATTGGTTTTGTGAACATATATATTGGAATCGTGGCAGAATCGATATATCCATGGTATTTTGTTCATCCATCCGTATGTATATCTCGGAACCTATATGTGCAAAAGATAAACCGTTTGGCCCTTACACAACCCAAGCAGATCAAGTTCATTTAAAATAATCGATAGTATATTTGATTAAAAGCTTCAAATAAAAGTTTATAATTCATTTATTACTATTATGGAGTATTTAGATACAAGTTATTGGCAGAATTAATGGTATCTCATATTCGAGCATATTCCGACTTGAGGTTTCTTGTGCTTTAACAAATTGTTATGTCCTTCTATAAAAAAAAACCCCGGGTCTCTGCCCTTTGGGTGCCTGGTGATTGGCAGCTGGGCAGGTGCACATTTAATAGGCTTAGAAGGAACCCTTAAGCCGGCTTAAATGCAAAGTGTGTTAATTTAATGACAGAAGCAGAAACAACGCCAGCAGGCGGCGCCCCAACTTCTGTCCTGGGTATGCCGGAGAACGCAGCTTGTCACAGTTCTGCGCAAGAAACAATGAGGCGAACCGTTGTTGGTGACCTCTGTAGATGAAGATGTACGGACAGATAGGAACTAAAGTCATCTAGCATTCCATTTGTCAGCTAACTTAAGAGTCTTTTTGAATAAACGAAATAATTTATAGAGAGATCTGTATGTAAATCTGTTATTTAAATTAATTATAATACAAACTGTAAAATATAATGTACTGTGCTATGCATGAGAGTAGCCTGCTTCTTTCTTCTTCTTTTTTTAAAATAAGAACACATCATTAAACACATCATTAAAGTGGAGATGCATGTCACTCTCGCAAGGAGCGTATATGTACATACATATACATTTTATATAAATGTACATGTATATTTTGGATACAAATTAAGAGACCAGTAGAAAAATGATGCAATCCACCAAGAGGTGGTGTTCTGAATTTGTCTCTATTCTCCAGCTTCAATAGAGAAGAAATGCTTTGATTTCATACAGAAGGACGGACGGATAGCAAGACATGCTTTCACTTCACTCGCAAAATAATGATTAGGCTTTTTTCATGAATAATCATTGAAAGGCGGGAAAACAAAAACAAAAACAAAAACGAAAACGAAAAATAATTAGTGAATTCAGTGTAAGACGCTTGTGCTCCTTGCTTTATTGGGTAATAATGAGATTTCTGTGGGCATTAAAGGTCGATATTAAATTCATTAAAAGCGAATTGCAAAGCAGTAAAGGCTTTATGTCAACGCCGAAAGGTAAAAATTGCAATAGATAATAATATTCATTTTCCACTTGATATTTATTTTTATTTCCAAATGGGCCGAGAAGCTATAATAATATTTGGCGTCCCTTGCAATGGACTCGCCGTTCCATTTGTTATGCCACCAGAATAAGCCATTAAAAATCAATTGGACCCAGAAAATGCAAAGTGCCCCACAAACAAGTCGGCATATGGCTAACTTTTCTATAGAGCGAAAGAAACGCACACAAAAGCGAACACTTTTAAGGCCTACCCAAAGCAAATAAATTGAAGTGCCTTGCCTGGCTTTGCATTCCGCTAAATTGACTCTGAACTTTACGCAAATGGTACAATAGCTGCCCGCATAGCCAAGTATTTGCATTTCACATACACATGTGCGGATAACAACGTCTGTTATGTATGTGAAGATATACCCTTTTAAAGGGTTCGAATCACTTCTGGCTTCCCATCAAAATGAGAGCTCAATTTGTAAGCTTATACGTTCAGGAGGAGAAAATTTAAATTGATGTATTAAATAATTTAATGGCCAGTCTCATTATAAGGCATACCTTATTTACATACGTATATATGTGTATGTGTATATTACATTACACACTATACGAATATCTATGTAAGTATACATATAGGTATGTATTAAAGTTAAAAGAAATACAAAGAAATGAGTGCTTCCATTTATAATAAATAATTTAAGTAGTAGAGCCCAAACTAGGCGACATATGTACCTATATGTACTATATATACTAACAAAATATTAAGCAACAAATATTTCCAACTAGTTGAATTTCAAAATATTTCCTTGAATATATAAGTGAACAAAAGATCAGAACTGCCAAAATAGAATGTTAGTAAATAACTTTGTAAGTATATTTTATGAAATTTTTAAATATTATATATATTATAATATAATATATTATTATAGCAATAATTATATTAGATACGATATTCATGCATCCCAAAAACTGTCTATTAATCAATTCATTTTTAAATATTTAATGAACGAAATATTATTTAATTTAATAAACATTTAATGAACGAAATATTTCGGCAATTAGCAAACGTACATGTCAAGCAACAAACGTTTTCCTATACATACACTATACGAGTATACAAAAGTTTGCATGCTAAAATTTCTATGAATTGTGATTGAATTGTGAATTTTTCGATCCTTACTTCAGTTTTGCCAAAAGGCGCTCTAGCAATGCCTTTATTGGTTTCAGTTAGCAAAACTCAAACCGTGGCAGTGGCACTGGTAGTAAGTGCGCCTTGACTTAGATGCATATAAGCATACGCATACGAATCGTCCATTTAAGCAAAGGAAACTGCTTTTCCGATTTGCCACGATGCCGTGGGAAAGCGATTTTTCTATACACGCATACATGCATATATATGTACATATGCATGTGTATATAGATGTTTCCATATGTATACACATCCAAGTGATATAGCAGTGAACTTATTTAGGTTTAGCTTACGATTACATGTTATTTTCAAAAGACCTGGGTTCAAATCACGCTGGAGACTTTTTATTTATTAATCGAAAACTTATAAATTTAATTTTTTAAATTCATTAATATTTTTATATTTATAATTTTTATATTTATATTGTCTCCGCGAGTATACATTCCAAATTGCAACTCTCTAGCTCATCATCTAGTATGATAACTTGCCTATGGGCGGTTTGCCACGCCCCTAGTGGACGAATCAGGAAAATTTTTACACTTTATAATTCAGGAGCATATATGAGTATAAATGAGCTCTTATAGCGCAGAAAAATATTGCGTTCATACGGACAGACGGACAGGCACAAACCCAATATACTCTTTTTACCTTTTTAAGGGAACAGAGTCTAATAAATCAAAGTGGACGCATCATATAACTTCCATGTCTATCCGTGGGCCACCTTGGCTTGAATGTAGTTGTATACAAAATGACTATAAATATTCGGAACTTAAGATTTAAAGCTGTGGATGATCCAATTTTAATTAGCGTAAAAGTATTTTTTATTATCCAATTGAGGATGTCAATAGTAAACTTATAAGCTCTGGTTGATATATCATTTTCCAATTTTGCACACCATCTTCGGACGCAGATATAACTAGATAATAATAATAGTGTCAAGGCTTCGATGGATATATTTTTGGATTTGGCTGTCTGCCTCCATTGCATTTCTGCATTGAGTTGCTCACTTGCTGAACGATTTAAAAAATGAATAATTTCTAATTTGTTTTCCATAAATGAACTTAAGTGTGTAGAAAGACTTGCTTACACTTGCATCCCTCTTATCTGGGCAAACATTTTTACGAGTATTTGAGTTTGGGCTTTGATGTTGCTGTTTTAGGAAATCCTTTTCTTTTAGCTTTAGCTGCTGTGCGCTGGCCTTGGCAACTAGTTTCGCTGACTCGACGGCAGTTAGCGACGAGAATCTCGGCGCTTTGCTAAATCTCTCGTGTGCCTGTCAACTCTCTCAGCGCTTCCTGCTTCCACTTGCCTATATCCCTGTGAGCCTTTGAGAGTTGGCCCCCACAATTGTCTTGGCGCCAGCCACGAGCTGCGAAAGCTGACTTCTCTCGTGGGTCTGTCCCCCATTTGGACCGCTGCCCAATTGCGTAGCTACTCGCTTGCCCGCTCAGCATCGTAGCAGGCGATACTGTGCGCCATTTGATCGTAAAGGCCTCCTGCAATGGGACTGCGAGTGTCCGGAAGGGAAGAGCGAGTGCAGTGAATTATTTGTTTTTATTTTACGATTATGGCAGCGTCTTTGTACTCATTGTGGCTTTCTGAATTCAATGTGTATGCAAATATTCGATTGGCATCCGGCTTTTTATGTGCGGACAGCTGATACTGATGGCGCCGAGGACCTTGTAAGACATGCCATCCGAAGTGCTGTCCAAACACAATAACCGCAGGCCCTGTTCCTCGCCCCCGCCCCCGCCCGCGACCCGTTGGCTGTTCCACTTGGCTGCCTTGATTGATGATATGCCTGATTGTCAGCTGCCATTTGTTGGCTTATCATTACGAATGATAATCAAAACCAAATTTCAACTCCAAGTGCCACTCTAATATTTATTCGAATTGACACTTGAGCAATAAATATTGCGCATATTCCTAACAGGCGCGACCTGTCCACGAAAGGTTACTTTCTGCGAAGGCTAGAATATACAGAAGCCAAAAATCATAACAATATGTTCAGAGTATTCAAGTGTTTTATGAATCATGCATTTAAGTTTGAGCTCTCTTTGAACAAATTTGAATTTGTCATATATTTTAAAAAGATTTCTGGCCAACTTTTTCTACTAAAAACAGGTTAGACTTGAAAATACATTTATATATATATTCCACTGCGATTAGTTGGCTTCAACTCACCGAAACGCTACCACAACTGTCGCAATTTCACTAACCAACCAAAAACAGGTTAGACTTGAAAATACATTTATATATATATTCCACTGCGATTAGTTGGCTTCAACTCACCGAAACGCTACCACAACTGTCGCAATTTCACTAACCAACCAAAAACATTTACTCAACTCAACCGTGAACGCCGCTAAATATGTATATGTATTTGGATGGCAGGAAAAGTTTTCTTGGCGCGTAGCTAAAGCTAATAAAGAAGCTTGGCAAGCATGCGGAGCAAACTTCCTGACAAACATGAGAGACTTCATTCCTAGAAACCCAATAGTTGCGATTCGAGGTAACTTTAATCGGTGTCAATTGCAAAGAATTTCTATTGTATAAGAAAGATAGAAATATATGTACTATCTGAGCAGTATCGCATAATTTATCGAATAGTTTACACAGCATAATTTTTGTGGGATTTTTCGTCATTTCCCAATTTTTCAAAAATTCATAAACCTAAACAAATTATTTATTTGCCATTTATTTATCTGCCTTTTTTTTCGAGACTTGATTTTCGAGACAATCCATATTCGGGTATTCCTAGAGTCTGTACTTCACAGCAAGTACTTTTTGTAGGCCTCCTAATCCCTTAGTGCACGGGTTATTTGGGAGAAATATGAAGCTTAGGCAGCTAAAAATGTGTTTTCCGGCGTGAAATGTGCCGTTTTTAAAGTTCGCCACATTTGGCCGCTTTTCAATTGGCCAAGTTCAAGTCGAGCCACACATCGTGCCACACGCTCGTCGCTTTTATCGGACCCACAAATTTTACAAATTGCTCGGCAGTTAGTCAGATTACGTAGAGCATTTGTGTGCGTGTGTGTGTGTGGAGGATGTTTGCGTGTTTTTGTGGCGCATCAGCCCTACATTTCTCTGATACAAAAGGCAGCTACAAATTTGACGGCATCTTGCTGACTGCGACGAGCTTCGCATTGCCAAGCCCGCGAGTCGTTTCCCTTTGCGAAATTAAAAGTTTACGTAGTTCATCTTAAAGTTTTGGCTTCTGTCTTGGCTGCGGGGCGTGTGCGTGGGCGTGGCGTGACGTGCTTTTACTTTACGTTACTTTGGCTCATTTGAGCGCTATGGTTTTTTAATTGCCTTGATTAGCATACGAATTTATCCAGCAGAAGTTGCGTACAATTAAAATTCAATCGCGTCTGCTTAAGACATGTCCATAAAGTCAACAACTAATGCGACGTAAACATCTTCCTTGAACTTGATGGCACTGCAACTTCTTTTAGTTTGAGTAAATTGTTTCTCTAGCGTTAGTTTGTTGTCGTCGTCTTGATTGCCTGCAGGATGTTGTTCTCCGCACAAGTTTTGATTTTTATTGCCATCGCTTAAGAGCTGGAGATTTGTACATGAAAAACTTCTCGGACCCACCAGCTGAAGGAGCATAGTTCGACAATTGTTCCCACACACACTCAGGCAGGGTGAAAGTTGGGAAAACTTAAAGTTAAATTCGAATTGAGACTGTCCGTTAAAGGATCGCACTCTCAACTAGTTGCTCAAGTGGAATTATTGGGCGAATGCCGAGTGTCGGCCACGGCAATCGCAATGGCTGAGCTTTGCAAATCATTTAAGAGAATTTACAACTAACATTCCCAAACTTTTAACTCCAAGTGATTTAATAGCTTTCGCCTTATCAGCTTAAATTCTGTGCTAAACTTGGCCTTCATTCTTTAACGCTAATAATAACAAGTAAGAAGGCCCTAATCGAAACTGCTCGAATACGAGATACCCTGAACACTGTCAAAAAGTGATTCTCTTCTTCTTTACGCACGTATGAGCGCGAGCTCTGCTAACTGTGCAGTTGTTGCCGTGGCTTGGGAGTGGGTTGGGCTGAACTTTAGATGCTTATAAATCCATTTCTAGATGGACGATCCATACGACTATTATACTATACTTTGGACTTCTAGCTCCATTTCTAGGCGGACGATCTTTATGAAACTATAGAATATTTTAATAGCACTAACTTGTGTCTATTTGCAAAATTGCAAGTATCTAGTATTTGAATTTCATTTTTTTCATGGAGGCGAATTCGGGGCCGGTATCACAAATCTAACAAAAGAAAAAATTGCATTAAATTAGTATCTATATATAAGCAAAAGACTTGGAGACTAACTCCAAAGATGAACGAGATATAATTTTAAAACTAATTCTCGATAACTGTTTAAATCAATAACTCTGAAATGGAAAAGTGTATCGGTTTTCTGAAACAAACTCATATACCGCATGCAATACACGGACTTATAAAAAAAAGATTGAAGTCTCTAGCTCTTATAGTTTCCGAGATCGATGCGTTCATACATACAGACGAACGGATGGACAAACACCTATACATGCCTATATCGTCTCAGTTTCGCCCTGATCAAGAATATATACACTTTATGGAGTCTGCCACGCCTCCTTCTGCCTGCTACAATATTTTCGCAAAACGATAATACCCTAATTTCCCACTTTCAATGGGATCACGGTGTAACAATGGTGAGAGTAATTTATAGAGTTATTTGATAACTTTTGAACTATGCACTGAAATAAATGTTGTTAGCAGTGAGTAATGCGCCTTTGGATGCATTAATTTATTTTAATTTAACTTCATTTCAATTTATTTATATCTGTTTATATCTGTCTTATATATATGTCCTCGTCTTATAGAATTATTTGGAATATTTCGATCAATTGCGAATTACTCTCTTATTACAAGCGGCAAAATTTAAACTCTGAATATATTCTTGTGTTATGCTGAAATTATCCGATTTTAAAAGGTTCATTTGAAAATTTATTGATATAAGGTAAATATATATTTCGGGTTTTATTGATGTGTGTAGCTTCGAAAAGATTTTGGTATTGGTAATAATTCAAAAAATAATGTATGTATACAAAGATTTTTTTATAAGTTCCACAAGGTCAAATCATAAGTTTTATTGAATATCAAATTAATGACATTAATGATCATATTCGATTTCGGCCAAGTGTTCGCCACGGCTGGCAAATGCGCGACGCAATCTGGAATAGCGATTTTGAAGACATTTAGATCAATGATTTCACCAACTCTTGAAGCACACCACACAGTACTTTTCCATAGATGAAATGGTGTTGCGGCAAAAGTTTGTGGAAACGAAAAAAGAAAAGAACTTCTATAATATGTGCGCTATCAAATGGATAAGTATCACGATAGCGTTACTTTGACACCAACTTGAAACTTCAATGAATTGTAACTCTGTCAAGAATCAAAATTTAAGCTATGAAGCAAGCTATTGATCGTTAAATAGTTTTCTAAATAAAGCACAGTTCTTCTTCAAGTTGTAAACCTCTAAAGAAGAATACCCTTTATAAGCATTCTGCAACAATATCTAAGCAAATCTTAAAATACGTTTTCATGGAAACTTTGTTGATATTTATAAATGTTGATAATGTCACAAGTGCAGTATCATGCTTTTAATTGTCATAAAATACTTCACTAATCAAAACAACAAATTAATAGACTTTTGGGCATCTAGTAACTAAGCATTCAGGAGCTTATCTTTGTATATTAATTTTGTTTTTATTTCCATTAATAAAAATTTTGTAATCTCTACTTTCCTTCCAACAAGATTTACCTATTTGTCGGAATACTAAAATAAAAGTAGTGCTTCCTGTCAAGTCAGTGTGGAAGAGATTTTACCTCCTGCTAACCATCACATTAGGCACGACCAAATTATCCCCCCTACGGTGAGCTCTCTTCAATCTTTGTAGAAGTTCATAGTACATTATCATTATGGCTAATGGGATACAACTGTCAAACTAGTTTGGGCTGAGCGAATTAAGAAGACAATTAAGCCATAATTAGCACTTCCCACAGACTGCCCTCGATGTCCTCTTGGAGTCTATAAAAGTAGGTGCCTGGCGTTGTCAGCAACTGCAGAGCAAAAGAAATGGTCAACATAGTAAAATATCCTCCGAGCAGGAGTGCAAGCCATGCAGTGCTTCAATGCTGGAAGAGTCATCCACTGAAACTGGCCATCGGGAATACTTTCTGGGAGTATACGGAACGCACCAAGGTGAGCGGCATGTGGCTGCTCCGACGCAATCGCACACAAGGGTTCTCCAGGTGAGCGACAGACACGCATCTATGGACAGCTGGTAAATGACCCAAATGCATGTTATCGACTCTTTTCAAAATAGCTCAATATCTAAAACTCCTAGATATAATCACTTATCTCGGTAAACTACCTAAGATTGTAATACTAATTTCAATTAAACTTCTTCACTGACTTCACTGACCCCTCGCAAACGAAAGCACACAAGGACCTCGCTATTGGTGACCAAATCAATCTGAAACATAACTAGAAGCTCAGATCAAGCATTTGAGGTTTATTAAATTGCTCAGTAACATCAATATGATTTTGCTGACCTGTGCAGTGCAAGCTCTGAGCTCTTTTAGATTTCCGCAGTCACAATTGTCTGAGGAACTTTTTAGTCTCCGCATGCAGAAGGCCATTCCCCTAACAGACTTCAGAGTTAGCGTTAGGAATAAATATGTAAATCTATTGAGGAGTAATTACATATATTTTCGCATTGCAATTGCAGACTGATTTGGGCATCGGTGCTGGTCCAGCTACTAGGACTGAGTATCTACTTGACTCTGCTGCTGTGGCTCAAGTTCTACTCATATCCCATTTTAAATACCATTTCGAATGAACTCTCTATTACGGATGTAGCTTTTCCCGGCGTAACCATCTGTAGTCCCAAGACGGTTAACACGGAGCGCGTTCAACGCTATGTCCGGACGCTGTGAGAAGTAATGGAGCATCTCAAGAGGCAATCAGTTGATATTCTCTTTAACTCTTTCAGACAGATACCTAAGGAATACGATGTAGCCGAAGTAGCAGCTGGCTTTGAGTTTCTCAATGCCTTCACGGATCAGAGTTTTGTCCCTCCTCCGCATGAGAGTTACAAAGCAACGGATGCAGTTCTGCGACTGAACAATGTGTCCATATGGGAGGCTGCCATGGCCGTCAGTCCGGGCTGTGCGGATTTTGTCAAGCGCTGTTTTTGGGGCTACTCAGAGTTTGCATGTAACCAGAGCCATGAATACTTATCATTTATACCGACAACGGCATTCCTGGGACCGTGCTGCTCCTTTAACTACAATCCGCGCAATGCCAGTTTTCTGCCCTTCTCGGCCAACATCTTTGGCATGGATGGAGGCCTCACCTTCATTGGAGCTGAAGGCTCTGAGCGAAATCTAAGCACAGGTCTCATTGTGCTTGTCCATCATCCGATGGACTACGTAACGGAAAAAGCTGCATCGGTTACGATAACTGCAAGATCCGAAAGCTTTGTCGAAGTCTCTCCCACCGTGCAAACCTCCTCGACAGAAGTGCTCGAGCTGTCCGAGCGCAAACGAGATTGCCTCATCTCAGATGACGTGCAGCTACGCAACTATCGCCAAGCAGCCTGTCTGCTCGCCTGTCAGACGGAGGCAATTGGCAAACGCTGTGGCTGTCATCCCTACCTCCTCCCCATCGTGAGCAAGAAGTTCAAGGAATGCAGTCTTAACGACACCTTCTGCTACGCGTATAACTATGGTGAGTATAGAAGACTTGCTTCACACTTAACTGCGGCTTATCAGAATCGATATAAGCTTTGGCATTAGCTCCGCGCTGTCGAGTTACCTACTCTCATTTCTCGGGATGGGCCGCGGCCCACCCTTTGCCTTGTATGATGCATTGTGGTCTCCATGTCGTCTTCCTCTGTCTGGTTACTCCAGTTACATCGTTTATAATTTATATTAAATATTCACAATACGTGCCTGTGCCTGTCTGTCTGCTCAAGTGTTCCCCTCCAAAAATACTTGGAAATTGCTAAGAAACTGGCCCTTAAAGTCGCTTTGGTATGCAAGACCCATAAACATTATACATAATATATATTTACATATATGTACATATACAGCATAAGTACCATATTTCGGCAAGTATCTGCAAAATTTCTTCCTATTAGCTCACACACGCATATGTAAATACACATGTGTGCCTGTAAGTATTTGTTTAACGACTAAGTGTGTTAGAGTTCTAAATGTATTCTACTCGTTGTCTCCTCCTTTGTATGAGATGATATATCTATGTATATAGTAAAGGCATGATGAAAGTAAATGAATTTTCCATTTAAAGAATGCTTAGATCTTGAGTTTGATTGAGCACCAATCATGATTACAGTGATTTGTTAGACTTCTTCCACTGCCAATCAAGTTTTCTTATGTTGCTATTGTATCCTCTAAAGCCTTTATCAATATATACAAATCCAACTATATCATACACATACCGTCATATTATGAATACAAATATAAATTTCAGATAATTTCAAGAGCGTTCGCTGTGATCAATGCCTGCCCAATTGCTACGATGTCACTTATTCAACGCTGTCCTATAAAACGGATCTCAATCAGCATCAGTTCTCCGTGAGCGGCGTTTAGTAAGTATGCAATGCAATGGTAGCCCGTAATGTGGTGAAATTGACAATAATTCATTCAGCAAGCAAGAGACGCTGAACAATGATAGTTTCATGCTGAGGGTCTATTTGGCCAAGCAGGTGGTCCCAGTGATACGCAAAGTGACTGTCATGTCCTGGGTTGGATTGCTGTGTAAGTAACTATCCTTGTTAGGATTTCGATTTACAATTTTTCCATTCTCCATTCGATTACAGCGGATTTGGGCGGCATTTTCAATTTGTGCTTGGGCTTGAGCATGATTTCCATTGTGGAGTTCTTCTACTACTGCACTTATCGCTTGTACATTAATTATCAGCAACAAAAGCAGGTTCTGACCAAACATGCTTGGAATTAGTATCGATAAAATATATCATTTATATATTTTCTGTAATTTATAAATTAACTGTAAGAGTGGGTTCTAGTTAAAAACGTGTATTATTATTTTTTCTTTCTTTTTAACACTTGCGATTGCGTGATTGCTTTACGCTTTTGAGTCGCTGGTGCTTGCTGCTCGACCGCTTCATTATCGCTGTCCCTGTTTAATGAAAAATGTATTAGTATATTTTACATATACCTGACCTGCTGTTGTTATCTTAAGACTCACCCCACGGTGTCCATCTGTTCAAACATGTCCTCATATTCTGTATCCAGTGGCGATATCTTAGACTGTCGCTTGTTTTTCTTATTCTTATGCAATTGCTCTTCTACCTCTTCTTCGTCATCCTCGCTAATCTCCCGCTGTTGTTGCGGCAGCTGGTTAATGAGCACCTTCGTCGCTTTCGACTTGACGTAGCATTGATAAAGCAGCACAGTGGAATCGACATCGTGTATGCGCACATAGCGGTCCAGAGAAGCGGAGCTCAGAAATTTTCCTGTGTCATCCAAATGAAGGTCGCTGATGCCGCCCGTAAAGCCTTTATAAGTGTGCACATGGGTCTTCATGCGGCGCGTGTCAAAGGCCTACCATGGAATCTCAATGATGGAAGTCAATCAATATAAGAATAATTGAGTGCTTACCTTTAAGACTCCCATCGTGGTGCCTGTATATATGTAGTAACCCTTTGCGACGAGCGACGCAAAGCTCATGCCATGCTCCTCGCTGGCAAAATGGGTAACAGGTCGACGCTGTTTGCGCGTGTCGTAAAGCCTCACATAGCCATGGCGAGAGCAGGTTGCCAGGACGCTTGGTCCATCCACAAATCCAATATCGCTGTCCCACACGGGCACCTCCAGCTGCAGATAATCGTTGGGCAAATTCTTTGAGCTGAAGATTTGCTTGCCATCGGCGCTCAAATCGTACACTTTCAAGTTATTCTGACGAGCTTTGCCACCGGTAGCCACAATCTGCCTAGCACTGGAGCACTGACGCAGATGGTCCATTTGATCCCCAGTGGTAATGAGAACTGGATCCACTACAGGCTCTTCCTCCTCCTCCACGGCATCCAGCGACATGGTCTGTATTTTGCCATTGCCAAAGCCAGCGATTAAGTTATCGTTATAGTGAGCTAGGCCAACAATTGGGGCTCCGCTGAAACTTATGCAACGCGTATTTGGGGCACCACTTGCTCCAAGTGAATGCACCTCAGCCACGTTCTTCGCGCGACCCAGCAGTATCTCCGTTTGCGCCTCATTGCCAAAAGCCATCGCAGTCACTCGTGATTCTTTGTCTAGAGCTGTCAAATCACTGAGGTTTGATTGTGTATATGGATTCTTTTCCGCGGCGGGCAGCAAATCTTTAAAAGACAAGATACAAAAGCGTCAGCAGCAAAACTTGTAATTTGACTCACGTTTAAAAGAGCCTGTGTGTGTGCCCACGAACAATTCATGCTTGGCCGTATAATTGGCATGCTTTAAGTTTGCAGTTGTCCATTTCATTTTGTTAAATTGCTTTCAAATTTAATATCCAGACAACAAAACAATTTATGACTAGCGTCCAGCAGGCAAAACAAATGCAACACGTGCAACGCCAAATGTGTGTGAGCGAGATAACCATATGTTCTGCCTATCGATTATGCCGATTAACTGCAGTATTCACTAACACTGATTATTAATCGTATAGAACATATGGGTGGTGGACTACCACATCGGCTAGTTATCTTAGCTACCGACTTTTAGTTTAAATAGTCCCAATTTTACATAATTATTACGAATTATGGCGCTGACAAAAGTCTATGATGCAGCGACGGTGTTTAGGCACCTAAATGGCATTATCAATGTATACAAGCCTGCTGGCATGAAAGTCAAACATGTGCGCAATGCTATACTAAGCAACATCTGCAAAGGTGCGTAAAACACTAATTGATAACAGAAACAGTGAAATGTTTTTATATTGTAGGACTCAATGAGTTGGAACAAAGAGAGCCACGTAAACTACCAAATGGCAGTCGACTGCTGGGCAGTGGCGCTGCCACAGATACTGTACTGCATAAGATAGCCTCCAATACAGATCTCTCGGATCACATAATGGCCAGTGGTCCTCGTTACCTGCCAGGTGATATTCGTTGCGCACCTGTCGCCACACTGGGGGACCACACAAGCGGCGTACTGGGTAAGTAAACAAAATTACTATATTCAACTGCAGTCGCTCACATATCATTTGGTTCAGTGTTTGGGCTAAATAAGGGACTGAAACAGTCGAGCCTCATCCAGCGAAATCGCCCTGTGCGGGTTTATCATGTAACTGCTCGAATGGGCACAGCAACAGAGAACCACCTGCCCGACTCACGTGTGACAGTGCGTGCTAATCACCGGCACTTAACGCCGGAACGCATTAGCGGACTGGCGGCTTCCATGCAAGCCTCTCATCAGAGGAAAATGTACGATCTGTGCGGCGTTGACTTGCAGACGCAGGCGGCCTACGAGCTGGCCAGCAAAGGACTGCTGCGACCCGCCGACAATAGCCAGCCTGTGGTCTATGGCATCAAGCTCATTCACTTTGACCCACCCTATTTTACGCTGGAGCTGCACATGATCAACGAAGACGAACAGTACATGGCAGCCCTAATCCACGACATGGCTATTGAACTACGTACTGTAGCTCACTGCTCCCAGCTACGTTGTATTCGCCATGCCCACTTTGATGTGACGGAAAGTCTACTGCGCCATGGCTGGCACCTGCCGGGCATCATGAAGAATCTGCGACTGCAGCAAAATGTGCTCAAAGCGCATCCACAACTACTGGACCAACAGCGCGTGGATCTGCATGCTGCTCAGTGATAAGCTACTCCTAAATAATTCAAATCCGTTGGAAGGACCAGATGGAGGCAATCCTGAATGGTGTTACCAACTGGAGAAGTTGCGCACAGGACAGAGAAGCGTGGAGGCAAATTGTGCATCAGGCTGTGCTCCGATAGGGGTGTTATTGCCAATTATATAAATAATTCAAATGTAAATATAAGATTGTATATATGTAAATGTTTAATTTGTTTTGTTAAATTTCAGTCCAGCTGTTAATTTGTAATGCTCGACGATATGTTGCTGCAGCTTATCGCTCAACTTCTTTCCGGCAACAGAGTCCTGCACTTTCTCCACCACGTCCTCAGCCTCTTTAAGACGTAGCTCTGCTTGCTCCAGCAAAGCTGCTGCTTCAGCAGACTGTCTACGTGCACGTTCCTCCAGCGTGTGCGCCATTTCAATGAGGATGACACTGACGTAAATGGCCAGCTTAATGCTGTGCGGATCGAGCAGATGGCACACATTGTATAGCTCCTCGCAGAGACGTTCCTTGCGACCCAACTGCAAATCGGTTAGCGAAACAAGCTCCAACCCCGGCTCATGGCCGTACAGCTGGACGAGAGTGTGCTTCAGATTAAACATGTGAAAGTGATTGGTGTGCAGCAGCTGGGAGAGTCGAGCCAGGAGCAGTTCCACCTGGCTGGCCGTGGGTCGGCCGGCCAGCAGGGACTCCACTTGCTCGGTCATGTGGGTCTGCACTTCAGTCACATAGGCAACGTCAACAACCATGGGGCACGTATCACATTTCCACTGGGTCTGTTCATCAAGTGGGTCGACCGGCAGCTGGACGCCTACGCATGACTTGGACACATCTCCTAGGCAGCGCATGGCACTCACATAGCTGCCATACTCAGTGGGATCCTCGCAGCGTTCACAGCGGCAGCTAAAGTGCTTGGTCATGAGCAGATGATGTTGCCGCATCTGCGTGCCCCATAATATGTTCGTGTATGTGATCTTCAGATGGTCGCCCTTCTTCAGGTCGCAGCCTGCACGCACTGCAATGCGCTGTGTGGAGGCGTCGAACTGAAAGTAACAATTCGGCTGGCATGCATGCTCCATCATGCAAGCCTTCCGAAAGAGACCGCTCAGCTCTATGCCCGAGGCCAGCTCGATGACCATGTAGTTGGTCTCGATGATGCCGCACAGGCGATGTAGTAGCTCCGGCCCGTAATCGCTGGGCATGCTTTCTCGTTGTTTAGTCTGCTTGATTCGCCGCAGGAGACGCTGCTCCAGATAGTCCACTATTCGATGTTCCGCCTCCTGGTGCAGCTCGGTGCCCAGGCGCTCCTCTTCGTGCGACTGCATTTCCAACAGTGCT
Organism: Drosophila borborema; assembly: GCA_030914335.1. Classification (NCBI taxonomy): domain Eukaryota; kingdom Metazoa; phylum Arthropoda; class Insecta; order Diptera; family Drosophilidae; genus Drosophila; species Drosophila borborema. Next base: position 1,175,369 of record JAUESP010000303.1, read on the forward strand.
CGCCAGCGTTCCGGCTGTTGCTGCTGCAGTAGAAGGCACTTGAGCACCAACAATGCATCGTGACGGTAATAGTCCACTAGAGTGCGTACGTCCGCCTTGGCTTTGGGCGCGTTTCCCAGACTGAGGACACTACACTCCACTTTCTCGTGCTCGCATCCAACGTTGCAGACGGGCCAGCGGCAACTGTTGGATATTGAAGACTACACTGTACTACAGAATATATATGCGTGTAATAGCTCAATGGACTCGTGCGATTAATATTATTCTAAACAGCATGATAGATGGATGAATGAAGAATGCAAATCGATAGTCTGCAGGCATAATCAACTCTTATAAAGGAAATGCTTTCGAAATTAATAAAAATAACTTTTCGAAAAAATGTATATGTGTCTTTTGACTCAAGCATTATTGGATTCTCCTTGCACAGTGCCTGATACTCACTTGCGACACAGATGTTTATCCACACGACAAGGCGTGTAGCAGCCTACACATGGGACGATGATGGCCGACTTCTCGTCGTCGGTGAGAAACCACTTTGGACCCACGACAAGGGGCTCCTCGACGAAGATGATCTGCTTGGCCTTGATGTCGTGGGTGGCCACTAAGTAGCGGCCCAGTTGTTCATCCTCCTGCTCCCGGAACGGCCGGCAGCAGCTTTTGTGCTGGGGCCAATGCTGCTTTTGGTGGTCTCCGCTGCAGTAGCGCACAACCTTGCAGCGGGTGCAGGCGAGCCGGGCGGGCACATGGCAAACGGCACAGTTAGCACTCGGGAACGTCATCTCAATAGTCACTTTTCGACTCTCGAAAACGCAATGATCTTATGTGAGCGAGCAACATTTTCTTCGATTTCGGGCTTCCACTGTTTATATTTAGCACTTTTCTCCAAACATTTATCTCGGCTCGCTTAAAATATATTCGACGTGCTCTTCGGCTCTTTCACAAGTGGTGAGAAAATATCTTGAAACTGAGAGTAAAATAATGGTATACACACTATATATATACATATGTATATAAGTTTGGAGGTAAATACACCGCAAAGAATGGTTCATGAATGTCGATTGATTGCACTATACTTTCTGACTTTTAACCGAAATGCAACTCAGATTTTGAACAGAGCTTCAGCTCCTATTGAACTTCTGATAAATTTAATAAACTATAATATAAATTATATTATAATGTGTAAAATAAGAAATCAATTCTTCCTATACATAATTCTTATTTCACAAATTATTTTTATGTTAGTTAGCTTATATAATGGACATAATATAACAAGTAAGAAAGCTGTAGTCGAGACTGCTCGACTACGAAATCCCCTGAGTCCTTCTTCGAACGAACCATATTCCAAGAATGCTTCGTTTCGATTCTCCACGCGTAAGAAACTATACATGCAAAAACACGAACACACACACACGCTGATCTATGCTTGTACGCCTGTATGTGTGTATGCATGTGTGTGTAAGCATTGCAAGCGTCTTGCTGTCTCGCTGCTTTGCTACTGCGTCGCATGGGTTTTGATGAGAAAACTTTATAGACTAATAATTCTGTTTCTAGATGGACAATCGTATTGATTTCTTCAGATTATGATTATAATATTCATATCTATATGCTAAACCAAACTGCATGTCTCTAGTATTTGAAATGCATTTTTTTCACGTTTGGGGGTGGTGGGGCTAAGTGGAGACCGAAATCCAAAATCTGACAAAAACCGAAATTGTATTAAATAAGTATCTATATATATGTAGAAGACTTGGAGAAAGATGAATTTGCTAGAATTCTATAACTGGTTTCCCATAAATTCGTTTATCGATAACTTTGCAAATATACAAGTTATCGAATTTCTGAAACAAACTCGTACTGCGCGTGCAATATACGGACCTAACACAAAAAGAACGAACTCTCTAGCTTTTGTATCTTCGGAAATCGACGCGTTCATACATACGGACGGACGGACAGACGGACATGGCTATATCAACTTTTCTCGTCACCCTGATCAAGAATATATATGCTTTATGGGGTCTGCCACACCTCCTTCTGCCTGTTACATACTTTTAACAAAACAATTATACCCTGATTTCCCATTTCAATGGGCTCAGGGTATAAAAAGATTATAACTGAAATAGGAGTCAATTAAGTAGGATTTAAATTCAATTTCGAATCAACTTGAATTATTTAAAATGTAATTTCTAGATTTCACAATTGAGGCTTATAAAATTGCAATTGGTATAAAGTTTATGTTCAAGAACTCTATATTTAACTGTGTAAAATACAAATAATTCTGAAAAAAGTTTTGCATATGAATAAATAAATAAAATAAATCGACATCATAACGTATAGGTTCATCGAACTATTGAGAATGTGCCCCTAGTTGGCTTATTTGCGTAAATATACCAGTGTATTCGAAGACTCTAGAAACCCTTATTCACGTCGATATTCGATTAGTCATTAAATTTTACTTTCAATTTCTAAATCCTATCCTAGCAAGTGCGGCTATACAGAAACCAGCAATGTGTGTCCGTGAAAATGACAAGAGTAAAAAGATAAAACCGGGTCAAACTTGTGTTAAATACATTAAATGAAGTGACGTTAATTTGCTTAGCTATGAAAAATATCTCTTGCCCTGTAACACTTTAGCATAGTTCAAAGATTCCAATAGATGACTGAAATAAACACGTACCATAGTAACTATATACATAATAATAGTGGGTCTACTTGCATCACAGTTTTATTATACCCTGAACACATTGAAAAATGGAACATGCGTATAAAGTATATATATTCTTGATCAACACGTTCATCCGTTCATCCGTCTTGACTACAAAAGCTAGCGAGCTGAAATTTTACTTGAATACGCTTATGTTAATTAACGACGTTCATTTAAAAGATGTATCTTCACTTCGCTTGCTAATTCCTTCACACTACCCTCGTATTACTGGCCACTTTCTGAGAGATCTTATTTATAGTAAACTAAGTATAATACAGCAAAAGAATATCATAATGATTTCTTTTCTTTTAGATCAGTTTAATATGTTTTTCTTAGTTTATCCTTTATTAATAAATATACAAAGTATTTACGATACCAACATATTGACATAGCTGCATTATATTAGTTTTAACGCATTTATCCATACATTAATGGAAAGTTCCACAAATAAAACAACCAACTTTTATTTAGTTTTCTGTTTTTACAATTAGAATACATTACCGTGTAAAACATTATCTTAAGCATTGTTTTTCCATAAAAATTTTGATTTAAATAATTTTTTAATTTTTTTCTTTTTGTTTTGGGGTAGCTTAGAGATGACTTTAGACTTCTCCTTGATTAGATTTATGGTTTGTTCAATGTGTGAGCTATGTGTTATAATAAACTAATCTTGTGTATAGTCTATTTAAGTGGGGCGTTAGCTTAGTACGGCTCTTGGGGCGCGTCCAAGTCTCGGTAGTGAGATCTGGCGCGGTAATCAAAACCACCGGGCCTGCAAGCAACGAGAATGAATGTAGTTTAGATTTAGGCATTATATACACAAATCTTATATAATAAAACAAACATTTACTGCAGCATTTATTTAATTGTATTATTGAAAGCATCAGAAACTGTATTTTATTGACTAAACAAATTTTATTCTTAATTAGATCCAAACCCCAGAGGTTTTCAGTTTTCGGTTTTTTTTTCCTTCTTAATACAATCGACATTGTACATAGGTAAAAATTAAAATTGTTTCGGCAACATTGTAATATTTGTATATAGTTTATGTTGTCCCCATTGGCTAGGAATTTGCTTAAATTGCTTTATAGAAACTGAGCTTGAAAATCGTATTCTGCGTTAATTGTGTGTGGTTTCTGCTTTTTGTGCTAATCAATAAATTAATTAGTCAAACATATCGGAATTAATGGGCGCATCCAAATCATGGTAACCGATAAGCCGGCGTTGGTGTTCCAAGGGCATTTCTCTGCAAAAAATTTGCGACACAAGAAAGTTGTGACAAATTTCGTTTTAAGACCAACATCAAAAATTAAAGCAAATTAAATAAGGCATATCGAGATCGAAACAAATAGACAAAGCTTTTTATTGAATTCAATTTACTTGGATGTAGAGGAAGGAAGGACTTGAAGTAAAAAATAAGTATGATTTCTGAATAATGAATAGAGAAACAATTCTCTGAAAGTTATTCTGCTAAGTTAAGAATAAGACTATATTAAAGACCGTTTTAAAGAAGGCCATTATGAAATCTCGTCAGTAATTCAATATATAACAAATATAGAAAAGATTAAAGTCGTCTAGTTCGACTATAACACATATTAAAAATACAATTTTAAACATAGATCACATATTAACTACTCTGTCAGCTTTTAATGATCAAACAATGAAATAAAGTCTTACTTAGGAATAGTAAAGGATGTAAAAGTCTAGAGCCATAATCCACTTTATATACCAGTTAGACAGGCAGACGAAATACGTAAACATCCATTCAATTCTATCCTAAACGGGACAAATTGCTTTCAAGGTTTGTCTTGTGTGAAAAACTACTGTGCCCTATGTCTAAGTCTATGCATTCAAATGCAAGCAAGTTGAGCTACTGACCTGCGTACTGGTGGGAAATTGCGTCCACCTCGTCCTCCACCGCCGCCCATCATGGGCGGTGCAAATCCATAAGGCATGGCAGAGAATGGCGGGTACATAGGTGGCCGATAGCTGTAGAAGCAAAAAGTAGTTATAATACTATGAGGTATATCATGAGTATGCATACTGACCCTGAGCCACGTCCCGACTCGGATTCGGTGCGCTTCGAGGTGCCTGGATGTTCTGGCAATTGCGGCCGTTTTGGATCCCGCAGATAGTTATTAAAATACTGCACCTCTTTGCGCACCTCGTCGACTTTCTCTTCGTGCTTGTTGAAGATGTGTTTACGTATGAATTCGGGGCCCTTGAATTTCTTGCCTGAGAGCGGACACAACCATTTGTCCTTGGCTAGTTCCTGGGTGTTAGCTTGAACGAATTTTTCCACCTCGGTTTCAGGATTCTTGGCACCCAGCTCTTTAATCTCCTCATCGCTCAGTTGTACGGTCTTGGTCAAAAACTGCTGCAGCTTCCCGTCGTATGCTTTGATGTATTCCTGGACTTCGTTGCTAGTGACACGCATAGGGGCTGGACCACGGGCATGTATGATGCCACAGCGATTGGGCATCTCATCCTCGTACGGATACTCGCAGTGATTGTAGTAGTCTACCGAGTGCACAATTCGTAAATAGAGCACTAATCGATCCAGAACTGAGATTAGCGACTCGTCCCGCTCAATGGGTTCGCCCTCCCCATCCTTATTGTCACCGGCCAGGCCGAGCAGTTCCTCCTCCTCGGCCGACGCTTCTTCGATGAGGTAATCGGTTATGTTTTGAAGCACTGGATTCTTGGAATTAAAGCCATATGATGGTGAGTTATTGGTGCCGCTGCCATTGGTTGCCTCCTGGCCAGGTTTCTTTTCTGCATCCGTTCCCTCCGAACCTGTCGTTTCGCACCACAGCTTAAATCGATCGTCCAGATTCATTGCAATCTTTGCACATAGCTTAATGTCGGCTCGCACAATCTGCTTGTGCGCTGTGATGCCATTCGCAGGACGAACACGTCTGCTCAAATCTCGGTTGACAATGGCGCCCATCTCGCAGTCGCGTAGACGTTGATTGTTCAGGCTCCAACAAATTTCTTTGATATTGACGTCACGCGTGAAGGTGATCCATCCGCGGCGATACCAGCGCCGTTCGACAAGGGGATCGGCAATGGCTACACGGAGATAGCCGCTGAAGCGTGTGCAAATGGCTTCGATCTCCGCCTTCGTGATTGATGGCGCCAAATTACGCAGAAATATGGACGAGGTGCGATGCAATGCTCGTGGATGTGGCCCGTCCTTTACCTTGTCCAAATCTATTGTCTCAGTCACTTCATTTTCAGTTGACTCCGCAGTACCCGCCTCGGGCTTGTCTTCTGTTTTCTCCCCTCCCTCTTTACCATTCTTTTCTGCTGACTTGTCCGTCGTTCCCTGCTCCGTTTGGTCTACTGAATTCGAAGTTTTGTCCGTCTTCGGTTCCTCGTTGGCTTCAATTTTGATTTCCACTGCCTCCTCTGGATCATCTACGCCTTCTGGCTGGGGACTAGCGGGTGGTTGCAGTTTGCCTTTAGCTGCTATAGCTGCCTCGTCCTTCTCTTTTACTGCCTCTGCTTTTTGATCGGCGCGCAGCCCCTCTTCTACATCATATTTCGCTTTCACCTTTTCATCGTCTGATTCCGTGTCTGACTCGAAGCTGGAAGAAGACGAACTGTCATCGTCGCTGCTGTTCCGCTTTCGTTTCTTTATTTTCTTCTTCTTTTGCTTTTTATCGTTGTCACTTTTAACTGATTCGTCTTCCTCCGGCGTCCTAGCTGGTTTCTCAATCGCCTCTTCTGACTGCTTTTCGTTGTCTTTATCTGTCTCAAGGTGTGCTGCCATCGGTTCATCTTCATCCCAGTTCTCCTCGTCGAGGATAATGGGTCGTGAGCTCTTACGATGTGGCGATGCAGCATCCGGCTCCTCATCCACATCTTTCTCTGCCTTTTCCTGCATTGGACTCTCAGGCTCTCGTTTTGCTACAACGGCAGATTCAGTTGTTTCCGATTTGCGCTCGTAAACAATGGGTGGATCTTTGGGTTTTTCGTCAAGTATCTTAAGATCCTCATCGGTGCCACCCTCCAGTTTGATCACACAAGTGTCCAAAAGTCGCACCAAAGTATCGGCTTGAGAGGAATCGACCTTCACACTGCCAATGGTGCCGTTCTCTAGTAGTTCCAAAAATACGTCTGTTCGTCTCTAAGGATTTAAATATACATATGGTAAGTCACTATTTGAAAATATACTCAAATTAAGATAATCAGACCTTCAGGAATCCTCGTTGTTCTTCACTCCGTCGCACGCTGTCCTCTGGATGATATTTGTTTTTGAACCTGCGAAAGACGAATCTCAATTTAAAAATAAAAACAAACTACGGACAAAGCCAAATATCAAATATAATAATTTTTAGAGATTCATGTGATTGTATATTGCAGGTATTGATTTTGTATATTGCAGGTAGTTTTCGCTTTCCTCATATCCATAGGCTGATAGACATCAAGTATTTATTTATTGGAACAGTATTAATTGATTTGAATTTAGATTTAGCTTTTGCATATGTACAAATTTCCCAAGGTCTTACCTTTGCAAGCGCATTCATAATGTGTACATGTATACATTATATACTCGTTATATATAAATATATATAAATTTAGGCATTTGCTCGCAACGAATTTAAAAAGTTCGCGGTTTCAAAAATATAAACACAACCCACGGCATTGCTCGCCGGGTAAATTTAAATTTTAAGTTATTCTCTCATTTTCTATAGAGACAGAGGCTGTATCAGTGTCTCGTCTCTGAGTCTCAGATCGCAAAACGCCATAAAACCCATAAATAGCTGCAGAGAAAAACTTAATAATAAGTATACAAGAGGGTTATGAATTTTATGAATGCAGTCGCACTGAGAGAAATAATTGCAATCAAATAAAAATTTAAATAAATAAATTAACATATGGAAATATAAATTGTTTGCAATTAAATTCAATGGAAGTCTCCAGAGCTCCCTTCTGGTCTTTGCTGTGGTTTTTATTTTCTGCTCTTGACAGGGAAAGACCCATTCGTACTCACCATTCCTCGTCCTTGTGCGCCACAAAGAATTCGTTTAACTGCTGTCTTTTAAAGTCTGTCTTATACTCGGTGTATTTACGCATCACTTCCGAGTCGGATATGTTCTCGTCTTGTGTGTCTAGAAATTGCTTCAGCGTCAGCATTGCAGGTTGGGTTTGTGTATCTCCGCTTACTCCGCCTCCACCACCAATAGGCGCTGATTCCCTGACAGACGAACCATGACCACCATGGGAATAAGCCGAGTGCAGCGACTGATAATGATCATTCCACGCCTGTACGAGATACGGATCGTAGCCTACAATATAAGCATATATGGGATACGGAACTGACCATATTAATCCTTCGTTGCCTTACCAAAACGCGGATTAGATCTCATCTCGCTTTCACCCCAGTCGGGTCGCATACGCTTTGCTGGCGGCATCTCCCGTCCTGGCGAGCCGTAGCGCGGACGAGGTCCGGAGCCTCGATAGTCGCTATAATCTGGACGATGACGTGCACCCCCGCCGCCACCACCACCAGCTGCTGCTGAGCCGCCACGAAAGGGATTGCTGCGAGTGAAGCAGATAAGTACTAATATACTAAACAAACGCAACATTTACTCCACTCACCGCTCAGACCACTCGTCACGGGAATTAGCAGCTCCGCCCATGGGTCGACGCTCATCTCTGCGTTCGGGTCGGTAACTGTCGCGCTCGCCTCGAAATTTATCTCGCCGCTTGCGATCGTATTCATCATCTGAATCAGCCATTGTTCACTGCAACAAACGATGCAAAATAACATTAACAATCAATTGTCTAGTGAAAGTTTGCACTTAGGTTGAATTTCTGGAGGTGGCAGAGAACAGAAACATAACCTCAATTTTAATTTAGCCCCAGATATAGATGCAGCTGAAAATGTTATGTTCTCTATTCGTTGAGACGGCGAATATTTGAGCTAATCACATATATCCATATGCATATAAAACTATTTATTAAGAGAAGATCCGCCATCTTGTCGCTTTTGTATGAGAAAACGCTTACGTGTTATTAAAAAAAAAACATCAATCGAAATTCATTGTAAACACTGTACAAAGCGTTGCGATTTCATTTCGTAAACCTGTAATTTTCCATTTTATAACATTTACCTTTTATTTATAAATAATTATAATCTTTATTTCACTTATTTTTGCCTACAGCCTGTCGGCGTCTGAGTTAAGTAGGTATGGCAGCAAAATCTATCGATACTTCGATATCGATACACTGTAGGCACAGTGCTGCCAGACTGATGAATAGGTTACTGCTTGAGCAAGTAAAAGGCGACAGTGGTGAGAGTTATTTCATTTGATTAATCGCAATCCTTAGCTAATAAAAAAGTATAACAATGGACTTAATAACTTGCACAGCGCTTGAACATATTTTAAATATATATTTTTTATTTTTGTTTTTACACGTTTCATATATATCGTATTATAGACTTTTATTATTATTATTATACTTATATGTACAGCTTAATTTTAAAACTAATTAAAGTGTGTTATGTTTTGTGTAGTCTCTAATCCTATGTAATTATTTAATGTACTCGTATGTAATGTAATTTTGTTAAGAAATTTATTCATATGCACCCATAGACTGGCATATTAATAAGTTTTAGTTAATGCGCTGCCACTCGATCGCCCAAAAAGTTACACATACATAAATATAGCTATGTAGCAATTTACATCAACTTGTACATGTACATATAGTCGTATATGCGCCCATATATGTACATATGTATGTACTTCTGAAACTTAAGCCAAGTCCTAATCGTAGTTTTACGCGCTTGAAGTATAAAAATTGTAATTTATGTTGCTTTCGCTTTAAGCAATACAGAATGAAAGTACTTCGAAACTAAATGTATGTTTAGATAGTATATATTTTATGTATAATTATATATAAATACACATATATATAATTATACATAAGTATAAACATATATAGTCATACATATGTATATGCATATTTATACATATGTAAATAGATCAATGCACCTTAAGTTCTCAAAAGAAAAACAAGCTAGCCTCGATGAAAACCATATAAGATAATAATTAAGTATTCAATTGTAATTGGTTATTCGGTTTAAATGCTAACAATCTCTACTTCTCTCTCACTTTCAATTAACGTAATGAAGGAAAAGTGTAAATAGATTTGTCAAATATTTGCCAAATAAAAAAGCCTGGCTGCCTTCAATCTATAAAAGTTTTTTTTTTTTTTGTCTATCTTTTTTTCTGGCAGTGTAGCGCTTTAAAGAAAAATAGAGCTAAATTATTATAAATGGGAAACAGATTCTCTTATTTTCTTCTTTTACGTATTGTTGTTTTTTATTCATATGCCTTTCGTTTAATATATATTTAATGTATATTTATTGATTTTTTTTCTTTATCTTCTTTTTTTTCGTTTTTTGTTTTTGTTTTTACTCTAAAATGCCGCCAATTCAGTTTTTAGTTGTTTATTTTGTCCGGTTCTTCGCATCATTCAAAAGTATATATTGTTTCTTCTTCTTCTTTCAGCTAATGTGCGTTGTTTTTAACATACATAGATCGTAATTTCAATTGAACTGTATTTTTAAGATTTATATATGTATATCTATTTTTTAGTAATCCTATATATATATATATTGTAGATAATTATTGTAGATAATATTACTGATTGCTACACATTGCAAATTAAATTTCAAATATTGACTTTTTTATTTTATTTAATTTATTTATTTATTTTTCTTTTGTAAATGCGTGCTTCATCAACAACATATGTACATAGGTCAACAATCGAAAACTGAGATCAGAATAGCCTTAACCAAGTCTAGAGATTTTCCAACAAGATTTCATTCTGAAAGATCTATAAAAATCGATAAAATTTCGTCGATTAGGAGGAAGATGTGGTGTGGAAACTGCTTTTAGCATCGTAAAAACTAGACGTGGTGCAGATACTCAGGATTCATGCTCATTGAATTCTGTTGACCTATGTAATTAAATTAAATTGCATTTTATTTTGTATGTGATCCTTTCAAATGTTGGCAGTGAGAAAACAAAACAAGACTTAAAATTTTACAATTTCTTATATGGTGATCGGATTAATCATTTGATATATCATATATATATATATAGGCATATATATTCATTCGGTTATTTAAATTATATTAGGAGGAGATTGCGCATTTGATTTTTTGTGTTTTTCATTTAGTAATCTGATCGAGTGCTGCACAAAAAAACGAATAAACAGAAACAAATTATATAAATTAGAAATAAAAGTAAAAAATTAAAAATTAAGAACAGGTACCTATGAATAGGCATTTGGAGTATGTTGTTATATTCTCGTACCGATAATTGGGACTTCATTTTTGGTTGTGTGTTCAGCGGAACACAAAGATCCTATACGGTTTTTTAAGTTATTTTGTAATGTATATTTATGGTTAGCGCTGATGCTAAGGTCTCGCTTGTAGTTACGTTTATTATTAATGCTCGAAAAACCTTTTAATCGTGTTTGTTTTTTGAATGTTTCGTTTGAGGTAGTTTTCAATTCAGGATGAATATCTACAAGTTGAACACAAAACTTTTTTCATTCAATTTTTTTTTTTTTTTTTTTTTTTTTTTTTTCATTTAACTTTAATCTCTTTCTTTTTTCATATTTTCTTTAAGGTTGGGCTTAGCTGTGTGCTTAATATGGGATACGATTTCTTCCTCTTCTCTACGTTTACGGATCATACCATAGTTAGTTACATTTACAGGGCAAAACAAGTTACAAGTTACACATAACAGAAAACAGTGCATAAAAATTAAATAAAGTTCTTGTATTTGTATCTTTCTTGAATTCACAAAAATCTACTTAACGATTTGTTCACGTACTCTTTGTTGTTTATTCTTATCTTTCATTTATTTTTAATTGTAATTATATGAATGGATATCTCAACAAGTTATTTACTTTATATGTAGCTTATGTTCATCTTTATAATTTTGTCAGGTTGCTTTCTTTTGTATGTTTCGTATTTGTATTTGCTTGTCTTAATGCTTTCTTATGTTACATAGAGCGAGAGTTACCTACATACATATATACAGTTCGACTTAGGCATTAGGTGTTGTTAGGGTAGATCTTTGTTCCTTGTAGATATTATATATGGTATTATAAAAGTTAAAGGAAATGTTTTATAGCGAGGGCGCGAGGAGTTTAATCTATTAAATTAACATATTTCATCCTTTACGATTATTTTAGGTTACTTAACTTATACACTTGACATGACATCAGCCTGTTTATATAATTTGTATTATAATTATGTTTCATTATAAATTAGAGTTATTTGGTTGAATTAAAAGAGTTTTTAGAAAATGTATTTCTGTATCATCTAAAGCTATTTAATAGCGTGTCTTATGTTTCCTTTATTTTTATTTTTAAATTTTTTTGGGATCTATACTTAGGTTTTACCCATTTAAAAAACATTTCTGTCTTCTTCGTGTCAGTTTGCCAATTGGTAAAACTAAAACTTGGACTACAACTTAAACATAAACAAAGTCAATTTCCATTGTTCACCCAAGCTGTTTCGCAATACCCTTTGTTTTGATCCTCCTTTGCCTTTGCTTCGTTCCCTTTCGTTTCATTCTCTTCTATATTCCAAAAAAATGTTTCATAGTTTGCTTTCCCAGCGCTATTTTACATAACATTTTACATTTCTGAATAGCCACACTCGGTGAAAAGCTAACTTCACAGCCTTTTGCTTCGCATTTGAGCGAATCGCATTCAAATTCTGCACGCTATCTATCGATATCTTATCGAAACTTATCGCAAAGAGTAGGTGCCTTGCTCTTCGAGTTTAAACTGTTTTCGAATTCTTATGAAACGAAATATAAACGAAATCTGTTTCAAATGTTTTTAATTATTCAATCAAATTATTCATATCATTTCTTGAACTGTCAATGCTAATCATTTTTGCTTTTAAACTGCTTTCAGAAAAAAAAAATATTTTTCTAGCCTTCTTCATAGTGAATGAACTATTGCCAAATATTTTAGAAACTAAAAATAAAATAACCAAAATTAAAAATTTCAAAATTAAATCATTTACTTTTCGGTTATCAAATTAGTTTCTTTTTCTAGCTTCTTTGTTAATCCTTAACACCAAATATAAAGTAAAATAAATAAATAAATAAGTTAAATAAAAACACAATTTTGTTTATGTTTGATTTTTTCGTTCAACATATTTTCATATATATTGCGTGTGTATTTTTGTATATTTTTGTTTTGTTGTTGCATGTTCCATTTTCGTATTTACGTAAAGTTGTAAAAATTAATTTGATATATATTATGATAGACTTTCTGTTGTTTTTTACATTAGAGTAAAACTACAAAACAAGTTATGCGGATAATAACTAAACGCGCGTTAGGCATGCTATAAAAACTTAATATATAAATCAAAGTTGTATTTTAATAATTATGTAAAGAAGAAACTTAAGATTGAGTTTTTTGTTTTGTTTTCTTTTGTATGTGTGTGTGTGTTTTTTGTTTTTTTTTTTTTTTTTTTTTTTTTTTAATTTATAGTTTGGGTAATTGTTCCACTAATAGGTCGGTATTATTTATATTATAATTAAATTATTCACTGTGTTTTTTTTTTATGTTTATTCTTCAAGTGCATTTTACAAGTATTCAATTTGACTTGAATTGTTTAAAGCATTAAATTTCTAATTATTTGTTATTTTATAATTTCGCTTTGCTATTTTCCAATATGTTCAAAATGTTTATGTGTGTGCTTGTGTGTGTGTGTGTGTGTGGGTATATGTGTGAAAATTATATATACGTATATATTTAATTATTATAATTAAAGTAATAATAATAATAGTAGTAAAAATTAAAAATTGCACATTTCAAACATTTTCTCTGCCACTTTTATACACAATTAAAAATTATTTGTTTAAATTTTACAAATTTTGTTGTCGTATTTTACAAATGCTACTAAAATTATAATAAATTTGATTTAAGTTAAAATAAGGCCAACAATTTATATTTCTTTTCTCATTTTTCAAAAAGTAAAAGCGAAAAACTGATAAAATAAAAAATTAAAATAGCATAACAAAAATTTCAAATATGAAAAAAAAAAAGGAAAAATTGCCAAAAAAAAAATTGTCCTTGCACTTGATTTTTTTTTTTTTGTTTAAAAACAAATTTTGATTATGCCAAATGTTAATATTTTAAAATTTAATTGCTATATAATTTACATATATTTATAAATTTCGATTTAAAATGTTTATTTTTATTTTATTAATTAATATTGAAGTCTTTTGGTGTGTGTGTGTGTGTGTTTGTGTGTGGGTGTGATTGAAAATTTTTGCCAGCAAAAATGTGCATTGATTCGTTAGTTTATTTTCAGTTAGTTTTTAATTAATTAATACCGTTAATGCCTTTTTAATTTTGAGTAAAACTCCAATCACTTTTTTCTTGTTTTCAAATTTTTATCAATTTCGCCAATTGTTTCGATTTGTTTTTGTTTTTGTTTTTTTTTTTTTTAAGAAAAATTTAAAAAATTAAACTGCATGTAAAAATGTAAATTCTCAATTTCATGTTAATTCAAAAAAAATATATATAAGGAGGGCATAAGGAAAAATATATTTGTATGTATTTTTCTTTCATTTCATTTTGTTAATAATTTTTCTTATACCGTTTTTAATATGATTAAAAAAATATTTATAAAATCAGTCCAAGTTTGCGTGTTTTTTTTTCTTTAGGTTTAATTTTAGTTTTTAAAAGTTCAGTTTTTTTTTAGTTTTTTTGTTTAGCTTTGTATTGTGAATTATGTAACTTAAATTAGTTATTAATTATAGTTCAAGGTATTTAAATCAAATTTACTCGCTGCTTTTGAATTACATATACAGTTATATATATATATATATATATATATATATATATATATATATATATATATATATATATATAGATTATTATACACTGTTTTTATTTTAATATTATAAATTGTATGTATTTGTTTTTATATATTTTTAAAATATAAACAATCTTTATTCTCTTTTGTTTTAATTTTTTATATTTTTGCATGACAGTTCGACAGGCATTAAATTTCGCAGGTCCTAACTTTTGTTGCAACTTAACAATAGAAAGTTCAATACAATTTGTATATATATATACATATATATGTATATATGTTAAGGTATTCTTTGCATGAATTCTATGCCCTTTGCATGAGAGTTTTCCAAATTTGTATATATATATACAATATTTTAAGCATTCTCTGTTTTTATTTAAGAATTTGTTAAATAGAATTAGCTGTGTCTGTGTGTGTGTGAGTAGGTGTGTCTGTGTGTCCATATATACTATTTTAATTTGTTATATATATTCATTATGCCTTAGATCTAATATTTGCAGGCTTAACACTAAATAACTGCATTTTACGCTTACTTAAAAATTTTCTCCAGATATATATATATATATATATATATATATATATATATATATATTGATTTATGTTAGACCAAACAATTGTGCCGTTACGCACTTATGTATTAAATCCACGCGATTTGTTTCGTTCAGCTCAGTAAAAAAAAAACTATTTTGAATATGTAAAACTTGACAGTTTCTCCGGCTATATACAAATCGGTTGAATCTATTATCAAAGTGCCTAACGGTACAGCTCGGTCTATGTGTGTATGTGTGAGTGTGAGTGTGAGTGTAACGGAGTACACAGCTGCCCAGCTCCAGCTCACTCGATAACGCTGCCTAACAGTAGACCACCCACCGGCACGCCCACGCCCATGGCCATGCCCATGCCCATGCCTTCAAGCAGGGGCTATGCAGTGGTTGTCGAGTGCTCCGACTTAAGGGGCACGCCCATCAGAGCCATCGCCGTCTGCGTATTGGCATACATGCTGACGTTCGCACCTCCTCCGTTGGCTACCGGCGCGGTCGTCGAGCTGGCGGGCACAGCGGCTGTGATGCTGGTACTGGAGCTGGCGGCCGCTGTGGTGGGCCCCATAGCACCCCCGCCACCTATGTAGTCGCTGGTGGTGCTGACAGCCGAGACGGAGCTACCGGGCACCGGCAACGGCAGTGTATGCACGGGCAGCGCGTGGAGCTGTTGATGCTGTTGCTGTTGATGCTGCGGCTGCTGTTGTGCGGCGGCAGCGAGCGCAGCCTGGGAAGATGTGGAGGCAGAGTCGGCGTCAAGACCGGCGGTGATGGCACCGCCGACAGCGCCACGCATCCGCTCGCGTCGCTCCTGCTCCTCCTGCTGGGCCTGGAGATGGGATTGGACTGAAGGCGGTATGGCATGCACGTCCCAGATTTCCTCCAGGAACTTGGGCAGCTTGCGATTCTTGAGCTTAAGCGAGAAGCACATCTCGGCATTCTGGTTGCCCAGCGTGCGCAGCTCGGTGAGTATGGAGAGCAGTTTGGCGTAGAAGACGAGACTCCTGGAGTCGCCGCAGTGGCGATTGAGTATATAAATGCGTAGCGTGTCGATGTAGTAGCTCTGTATCGCTTCCACCAGCTGGGCCTTCTCAAGGCCCGGCCGGTCCGAGAAGATCACAATGGCAGTGAGTAGCGCATACTCCACGTTGTCCACCTTCATCGAGAACATCTGCCTGCAGAAGTGCAGCAGATCCTCGATGTTGTCCGCCATGCCGGCCATCTTATACGAGTCGCGCGTGTACGATCGATTGTTTGCGAAGAATATCGAGTCCGAGCTGTGATCGTAGCGTCGGGCCATTCGCAACATCATCACCTCCGACGAGCAGGCCTGCAAGCAACCGATATCGATCATTATCGACCGGAAATAATATGAAACCGTCCGTCCTTAACCGATTGCCAATACTCACCTTGAGTAATGTGATCTGATCCTCTTGCGGTATCTTTGTAAACGCTGGTAATCCTTTCGCAAACTCCACGATCAACTGCACTGTGAGTATGGTTATCTCGGTGATGTGCCGAAAGCTGACATCCGTCTGACTCTCATTCTCATCCGGTTGACTCTGTACGGGGGAGAAAGGAAAGCAGGGATGAGAGATGAATTATAGAAGATAAGAGTCTGTGATCAAGTCTTCTCAGGTCTCAGACAGTAGTAACACTTTGAGACTTACCATAATACGCTTGAGATCCTCTTCGGATGGCTGCTCGTAGCCATCCTGATACCAAATTAATTTATATATAACGGCCAATTGATTGAACGTTAATGGAGGTATATTGCGCGCTTGACACTCGGCCAAAATATCATCAGGTAGTAGCTGCAGAGAGACGCATCGTTAGTCGAAGATAGTACATACATAGATATCGATGGGAGTGGACCTACCGGAATTGTGGCATGCTGGGGAGCCTCGCACTTCATGAGGTCGAGAATTTCCTTCTTGACGTAGTCGTGGGTGCCGTGGAGAACTCCAGCGGGGCCACCGGCGCTGTGCTGTGAGCTGGGGGAGCTGGAGACCTTGTCCTTCTCCTTCTGGGCCTTCTTCTCGCGCCGCTTCATCGCGCACTGGTTCTCCGGCACCACGCACTCCGGCCGCATGCCTACGGCCAGACACTTCTTCAACCGGCACTCCTGACACTTGCGTCTCATGTACATGTCCATCTCGCAGGCCCGTCCGAACTTGCAGCAGTAGTGCGCATTCTTTGTCACGCTGCGCCGAAAGAAGCCCTTGCAGCCCTCGCAGGTGAGCGCGTTGTAATGATAGCCGGACGCACGATCGCCGCAGACCAGGCACAGCTCCTCCTGCAGCCGGGGCGCCGGGCCCTTCTTGCTCTTTTTTGCATCGCAGCCCTCGTTGGCCGAGTAGCCATTGAGGCTGCTCGAGGGCGAGAGATCGTCACGACCTGCAAATGGATCCAAATTAGATTCAATTAATTTTCTTTTTTTCGCTGGCCTTTTTTGCGATTTCCGTGAATTTTTTAAAATATAAATCAATTTGATACTGGCTTACATAAAACATTAGACCCAAATAAATAAATTTTGATTCGAAGCATTTGCATGCGAAAAATTGAAAATCAAGAGAGAACAAATTCAATTACAAGTTCCCCTGCGAACCCCCCAACAGCCACAAGTTCCTTCAAGCTCCAAGCGTCTAGCTGTATATCTACATACGAATATATAATCTCTAAATAGCTGTATATGTCTCTGCATACGAGTTCTCGAAGCAGAGCAATGGACAAAGGTTCGATCAAAAATTTAAAATTCAATCAACGTGTGCTCAAAAATCATTGCAAACAAAGAATTTGTGGGCATAAGATCGAGATAGGTGTAAAACATAAAGAAAATCGGAAACAGCCAATGGAAATGTGAGAACTCCTTATAGATCTGGTCAATGTCAGCCGTACTGCTCGATTCGCGAAGCCTTAGAATTTACAAATTTATTTAGCTATTATAAATATCTGATTTCAATAATGGATAACAATAACCGACCATCATCTGTGTATTCTATGTGGACTGTAAGCCAATCCAAAAATCTGTAAATATATTCCAATTCTGGCGTGGAACAGGAATTGTAAATTCAAAGTGGATGTCTTTGGGAATCTGAGTCCAATGTGGAATCCATTTGGATCCTATGTTGATGCCCTTGGGGGTCTATCACGAATGAGTAATACACGTCAGACGGGGTCTGTTAGTTAACATCAAAGAAACGGAACTGCTCTTTGCGTAACCTACAGAGTCTTTTAACAGTGGGAGTCAATTATCTCTAATTACCTCTGTGTATATTATGTGGATCGTGTGCGTATGCTATGTCAGCTCTGAATTCCGAATTCTGAATTCTGCATTCATGAAATATATATATGTATGTTAGACGGCTCGCTAGACATACTGTTCTCATCAACAATTATAATAAAATAGAAAAGAGTCTACATGCATTGATTTGAATATTGACGTGTGCCTAGGACAGGAAACTGTGCACTGTGGACTGTTGACTGAAGACTCTGAAGAACCCTGGCTCATATGCATTCATACAAATAGTCACGTTCAGGTCGCCCATTAGAAGATGGCTGGGCAGGAGAGAGAGGGCCAAAAGCATATCAAGTGCAAGTTGTTGTGTGTGCAAAGACAGTAATAATCGGGCAGCCTGATGGATGTATAGATGGCTAGATGAATGGACGGTTGGGCGGATGGGGTGTGTCTTAAGTAGATAAAAAGCTACGACAAAGAGGCGTTGCAGCAGCTACAGCTACAGCTGCGGCTGTGTCTGTGGCTGTGGCTGCGACTTCGGCATGCAGCTTAGCAGTAAGACACTTGACTAAGAAGCCAAAGCACAAGCACTAAAAAACACTTGGACGACAAGTGCAAAAGCTGTGCCACGCCCACACCCACACCCATCGCAGCCTGCTATAATGAGTGCAGCGCGTTGTATTGTCGGCATAACACAGTTTTTCTTCATTCTCGCCTCTTCTTATGTTCGTTGCATGCCACACGCTGCACCTGCTGCTGCCTCTGCCTCTCTCTGCCTCTGCAACTGCCTCTGCAACTGCAACTGCTGTCGCTGCTGCAATCATACATTGTGCATACACCATGTACTCCCGCCTCGCCCACTTTCCCTATGCACACACAGTTGTTGCTGCCCCGTTTCAATTTCACTGCCACTGCAAAAGCAAAAACAAGAAAGAAAAGAAAAAAGAAAAAGCTTCGCGCTAAATAAAATGAAATAAAACGCGGCGTCATGCAAACTTCGTCTGCTTCAGCAACGATGACGACGGCGGCGACGCCAGCTTGACTGCAAAAATTTTCACTGCAGCGTGCAACGTGTCGTGTGTGTGTGCGTGTGTGTGTGTGTGTGTGTGTGTGCTTGGTAAATGAAAAATGCAGTAAATTGCTGTTGCGGCCAAAGAAAAAGTGTGTGGCAGCAACAACAACAACAACAACAACAATAACAATGCCTACAGCAGCAGCAACACAAGCAAAGAAAGAGAAAAAAGTAAAAACCTGACCAACCACACAACCAACACACACACACACAGCACAACAACAACACACACACACTTAATATATATATATAATATATATACATATATTCAACTGTGCGTTTGTGTAGCTCTCTAGGCATTGTTTTTTTTTATCGCTGACAACGTCATGCAATGTTTGGCATTTTCATGGCTTGTTTGAGCTATGCTACAACAACAACAACAACAACAACAACAACAACAACAATAATAACAACAACGAGAGCTTAGCAACTTATTTTAATCACCAACTTTGAGCCACGACGAGTTAAGCTTTAACGCTGATAATAGAAAAAACTTTAATGGAATTTCTTTGGTTGCAAATTCAACACAATATTGATTAGAGCTTGGCTAACTGAAGAGATTAGCTTTAGCTGAAATCCCATTTAATTAGCAATTCAAATATTTGCCAAAGATATAAACAATTTGAAACACACGTTGAAACGAATGAAGTGAAATAATCCAATTCATTTAATGTAAATATTAATTTGGGAATGAGTGGATTATAATGGTGCAACTATAATAAGGAATCTCTTGAGATTGGCTTTAGATGATGTTTAAAGTTTACATATAAAAACGGTCCTTAAGTTTATATATAAATAATTATTTTATTGATTAATAAATGATAAATAAATAATTGTACAATTATGTTAACCGTTATTAAATTTGTTAACGACATTCAAAGACTTTCAATGGCAATTTAAATTTTAAAAGACTTTGAAAACTCATTGAAAAACTAAAGGACATTTTAACATTTCGCCAATGAATATTTGGAAATCAGTCTACTAGACAACGCAAGGCACTTTCCGCAAACATTCTGAGCCATCTACACCCAATGTGCATAGAATGAAAACGAAGTTCAATCGAAAATCCATGCTTGCGGCTGATTTAAGGGAATTTCAAAGAACTGAGAATCGGCACCAGGTGGCGCGGAAGCAGCGGCGAGTGAGGCAGGCGGCGTCAACAGTTATTGACCGCCATTTTGCGTTTGCAATTACCTCAGGTTGGAGGCGGCGTGCTTTGTGGTAACGCGTAACGCATCAGCTAGATGAATTATTATATTTCATATACAAAATATAAAAATATAAAAATCTATATATAAAAGCAACAACAAACACAATCAGAGCGCCACATTTCATTTGCACTCTGAAAAGACTTTTTTGAGCTGGCACAGCACCAAAGAACGCCATGAAGTAACTAAACAAAGGCGGGCAATGGGAGAAATGAGAAGAGCAAGAGAGAAAGAAGAGCAAAAAATAAACGGAAATATAGACGCCAAGAAAAGCACAAAAACAAAACACAAAAGGCAGCCAGCGACGGTGGCGACCTCCATGCCTCATGCCTCCCTATCATTCACTCCACACACCATTCAAAAGCCGAGCCCGGCCTCTGCCCACATTTGGAGTTCATTGTGTTATTGTGCTTGGTCGTCTCTCGGTCTCGGTCTCGGCGTAACGCTACGCCGCACTACATACCCACATAATCCATGTAAACGTCCGAAAGCTACGCGGTAACTGAGATGGAGACGTAGGCGACGGTGACGGCGACGGCGACGGCGACAGGGGAATGGCCAGCGACAGCAAGAGCAACAGAAGCCATAGCTATGGCCACGAGAGCACAACACAAACTGCGAAACTGCAGTCGACGTCGCCGCCATCAGCCGCCAGTCGCCAGCCGCCAAACAACAAGCACAGCAGCCAACAGCCAGCAGCCAGCAGCGGCGCTGGCGCTCAAGCACCAATACACATGCATATAACAACCGCAACAGCCCGCACATGTAGCGGGCGCTCTCTCTCTCTCCCTCTCTCTGACTTTACAGCGCTCTCACATTTTACAGAGTGCACTCGTACGCTCGCTCAACAGAAAAATGTTGATGTAGGCCTCGAATATGCAGTTTGCCTTTGCCTTTGCCTTTGCCTTTGGCATTGCCACTGTCACTGCAAGCAGCGCTGTCAGCGTAGGTCCCCCTCTTGGGCTATGCACTTCTGTTTGTTGCTTTGCTGAGTGAGTATGTGTATGTGTGTGTGTGTGTGTGTGCGGATTGCATGTCACACACAGTTTGAGCGTGGTATAGGTAAGTTCTCCCTTCTGTTTTCTGCTTTCTGCTCGTCCGTTTTGCGTGCATTTCTGTTCTATGCCAAGAAATGAAACTTTTTTATCTGCTTTTGCTTTTATTTTATTTTATTTTTTTTTTGTATACATATATTATTTTGTTGTGCTCTACTCTAGTCGTCGTATTCTATGGCAAAATGTTTTGTTTCTTTTCTTTTTGTGCTTGCTTCAATGCATATTTTTAAGCGGCTTTTTCTATGTATGCGAGTGTGTGAGTGTATGTGAGTGTGTGCAAGTGCGGATCTGGAAGGAGTGAGGGGAGCATTGGGAGAGCAGTGTAAATAGCGCCTTTGGCTGCAGCGCAGCAAAATATATGCATACGTATATATGTACATACATACATATGTATGTATGTGTATATGCTAGTGGCCAGGCTAGGCAGTCTTTGTAGATCCCATCTTCTGCTGCATTGTCGCTACTGCGCTGCCGCAGCTCTGCTCTCTGCGGCTCTGCTGCGATATTAGCAAGTTGAAATCTAGTCGACTGAAAGTCATGAAAAAGTCAGACGGCAAAAGCACCACCAACAACAACAACAACAACAACAAGGGCTTGTTTGCTTGTGCGATTTGCAGTTGAGTTGTAGCTACAATATAAACACAAATACAAACGCACATACATATTCATATGTACATATATATGCATACACAGAGCATCTACATACATATATCATCTCACATCATCTATATGAATGTATTTGTATGGGGGAAAAATCAGATAAATGGTCACGTATCGTCACATATATATATGACGATATATTTTTTGCATTTACAGAAGCTATTTGAAATTTCGTACGAATTACGCTGATGTATAAATATATATGCATGTGTGAATGGTTTGTATTTGGAAGTGGAATGTATTGCAATTTCACTGCGAGTGTCGGAGCATGAATCACTGACAAATACTATATACATATGTATGTATATATGTATATTTACTTAAATTATTAATGAAGAGCAGCTAAGTTATCAGATTGCAATTGATTTTTGATATGGAACGCAAGTGGATTCGGATTAACACATACTTAAAAGCATATACAAAGCCAGATGGAACGTGAGTGGATTGTATATGAAGCTTTTTGTGCTCAGTAAATGTCCTATATTCATATATTTTGTGAGATATATAAATTAGTTAAAGTGGAACGCAAGTGGATCGACTGTAAAGCAGTGACTAACTTTAAGTTCATCAATTGAATTTATCATGGCTTGTGGATTGTATTTGACATTAATTGTGGATATCATGCTTTAACAACGGGACGAATTATTACTTGTTGCCCCCGGTGTTTGCCAAAAGGCAAATCAAAAATCATTCCATTGACACATTTATCCATATCGCTTGTTGACCAAAAGCCCTACACATAGGGGCTACAGGCGGTTACATAAATAGGGCTGACGACCCTAACTCAAAACGTGCTGAGGCCAAAACATTGCGAGGCTAACCATAGCAACCCCAACAGCGTGTCAATCGCCCTCTCTCTACCTTGGCTTTGGCTTTGGCTATGGCTATGGCTTTGACTTTAAGTCCAACGGCAGCAGAAAGCTTAAATTCCGAATGGGTTGGTTCAAAAGGGGTTTCGTATCTCATATATTGGCGACGTGCCTCTGCATTTTGGCTGGGCGCCAATTCGTTAGCTGGAGTTGAAAAACTGTACCAACAGTAGCGCATGGCAAATGCATTTGCCAGTGCTCTTCGAGCATGAGTTCTCTCTATCTATCTCCCTCCTTTTCTCATACACTCTCTCTCTCCCTCTCTCTCTATCTGTCTCTTTCTCTCTCTCTATCTCTGTCGCTCTCTTCTAGAAGTGCAGGGGGTAATAGGAAGGGTTCTAGTGCAAGGCTGCAATATATTTTGCACGAGCTTCTCAGTTGTTAGGCACGTTTTGCTACGCGACTACAACAAAAAGCATTGATTTTTTCAGTTCGTTGGCATGTTGCCTAGACCAAAGGGGTAGCAACACCCCCACGCCCGGTCGCCCGTTTGGCGCCCTACGCTGACCACAGGGTTGCAATGCAGTGCAGCACGAAAGGCAGAGCTGAAAATGCTTTTTAACCTACTTAAGGCACAGGTCGACATTTGGCGAGGGTCGTCGCATGACCTTTGAGCTTATACCTTGGCTTTGCCTGCGTGGAAGACGTCCCCAAAGGTGAGTTCAAATAGCTAAGCGCAGGCTGTCAATGGTGCTGCAACAGCCGAAAACTGAATTTCAAACAGAATGCGACACTAATTTTCATACAAATATTTAAGCCATTTTATGGCGTCTGCAATTTCCAAAAATGGCCGCCGAGCAGGACAGGCAGCGAGGTTGAGAGGAGCGAGAGCTAGAGCAATAGCGAGAGAGAGCGCGAGTGAGTAAGAGGGACATCCGAAGAAGAAATGGTTTGCAGGTAAACGAAAGTATTTCCAATGGTTTCCGTTTCCGTTTCCGTTTCCGTTTCCGTTTGTCGAGTTCAAGGAAAAATGTGCATTGGACATGACATCGACTTGAAGGAGGACACCGTATAAGCTTAAAGATTGTAGGACATATGGAATTGACCAAATATAGATAATATAATACATATTTCAATACATTTTACCTGTGTTTATATATTATAATGAACTATATTATTGTTAATGTATTGGATATATGAATTATACTCAAGATTCAATCAATAGATGAACATACATATATCTGAGTATAGCGGTTTGCATAACGCACAACTCAATAACAAGTACAGTTGAACTGCATCCAACGACAGTATCTGAATCTGAAGCACCGTTAACTTTACTTTTTATGTGATCTTTTTCTAATTATATCTGTCTTTTAATAGTTTTTTCCCTGACTTTGATTTGCTTTCAGTTGCGCGCCTTGAACTATGCAGTAAAAAAAATTGCATACCAAATATAATATGCATAGAGTGCACTACGT